>JAYESA010000002.1:198775092-199451829 GCA_036927795.1 Iris macrosiphon | reverse complement strand
ATATATATATATATTATTTGGATCTGTTTACAATATGAAACCAAAATTTACTTCCAAATTCGAAAACTAGACTGAATGGCTTATTTTGATCCGGTTCGGATCGATTTTTAATTTTTGACCGTAAAATGCTCGTCCATACTAGCATGAACTACATCTCTATAGATTTGGCGTAGTGTCAGAAACTTTAACATCGTAGCAGAGCAATACAGATCCAAATATACTCCGACGTCGATCTTATATAAAATTATAATACTGCATGAATCCAAAGTGGGACTTCGACCAACAAGGATATGTTAAATAATATAATAATATATATAATCTTCAAACCAGAATTGAACTCTTAACGTTTTTGTTGCAGTGTCAGGAACAAAACACCGGCATAGTCCGAATTTTGAGTGCCCGTGCTTTTTTATTACTGTCTATATATGTTCAACGAACACAAATACTAGTACCAATTTTAGGGGTGCAACTCGGATGGACTAAATTCGAATCCGATCAGATAAATCTGTTGATGGGTTGGATTATGATTAAATATACTTGAATTCGAGTTCGGATTAAAATATTTGAACCCGTTCAAGAATCGAATTGGACTCAGATTTATGTGTCGGATTACCCAAAAAATTCGATAATATATATATATATATATATATATATATATATATATATATATATATATATAATTTCTTAACCAAAAATTTTCAACTCCTTATCATAAATCTCATTTCAGTTTGTATTTTGTAGCGATTGAGACTTGATTATTATTTGATTATGTGTTTAATATTACTCTTGTTTAAAATTATTTCAAATATCATAATAGAGCCCGATAAACCTGTTGGATTCGATCCAGTCCGAGTTTAATCCGATCCTCTAAACTTGGACTTGGGCTACATATGTTGAGCCGGAGGTCGGGCCGAACTTGGGCCCGGACTTAAAAAAAAAAAGGAAATTGCTGCCGTTACCTACGGTGTCTTTCAATTAAAAATAATTAGAAATTCCATTAAAGTAGATTGGCTCTATGCAAAGTAACAATTTTCTTGACAAAATATCATGACAGTGAATGTGTGTCTTTCTGTCAGGAACTGGGCATTGGCAATTCCAGCTTTTGCCATAGTGACGGTGGTTAGGCTTGGTGTTTAATAATCTGGGATTAAATTTCATAATCACTCCCCCTCCCAACTTCTTAAAACACAATGTTTGGTTAGTATTGCAGAACTATTATATCATAGAAAAGCTTTTTTGACAGCAAAAATCGTATAAAAATGTGATGCTAGCAGACACTTTTATGTTATATTAGAGACTTATTGGTTATTATTTTTTTAGTTTATATATATATAGTCTTTATTCAAATATTAATGTCAAATGGATTAGAGTCGAAAGACGTGGATGGACGGCGTGCAAGTCAACGACCATGAAACTCTATACACGCAATCCAATGTACTCATTTAATATGCAACCAAAAACATTTTTGCAGTTTGAACACTGAAATATCTGCTCCTATTGGAAGAGAATAAACAATACAACATACAAAAATTTCGTTAGGATCTGCTTGGATTGAAGGAAAAAAAATATCTATACTAGTATATAACCAAAATGGTGATATTACTAATTTATCGTGTAAAATTTTTTTTGCGTAAAATATCATTATTTATGGTGTTTACAGTCATAGTCGACATATGAAAAATTGACGAAACGAATTCGTCGAATGTCCACAATGAATTTGGTCCGAATTTGTCGAATGTTACCGTAACGATGATTTTCAAAAATTTGTAATTATTCTTCGAGCACACTTCAGATGGCGACGAGACTTGCGTCATTGAATGCGCAACGTCGAACTTGACCTACTTTGTAAGTATCGTTTCGTTCTGAATCCGTCAACCAGATCATCATTATTTTTTATATTTATTATAATTTATTATTTTTTAATAGTAAGAGTTGTGCTCCCTAGATTAAAACCATGTCTAAGCCACTGGTCCGAATAGTAGATGTTGATGCCAATGTCTCTGGTTACTAACTTTCAGCTGATGGCTTAGTTAAGAAGTTGATTACTTAACCACAATTAGAAAAATCATATTGATTGGCTTGTGTTGCCTGTCTTGTCTCTAACCAAGCTATTCTGTCCTGTTCTTAGCAATTAGAAAATATTTGTTTTGGCTAGAAATATATGCCCATTAGTAAAATTCGATCATTGATAAGAAGCTGCCCTGGATTTTCGGCAAGGGCTCAACTTGGCCTTTGGAGGTTCAACCATGATATCTGAAAGAGATGCCAAGTGCAAGTGTTCTCTGCAGGATAGTGAGATCTGAACCCAATTTGTCGTTTGCATTAGTGCCACCACACGATTGTCCAGATTTCGTTCGGATGATCTTTATTAATATTAGCATCTTCCAAATTTTTCATACTGAATTTTGATGAAAGAAACTTCTTAATCTCCGTGACGTTATCTATATATGTAGCAAGGATTAGCATATCGATCACATAGAAACACACTATTACACCTATGTCCTCAATGAAGTTAGTGTAAACAAACTTATTAGTCCCGTTGACCCTGTAGCTGTTTGATCTAATGACTTTTATTAAAAAATTCATGCAACATCTTGGAAGCATGCTTCAGACCATATAGAGATTTCACCTATTTGTACACCTTATGTTCAAGTCCCTTGATGACAAAACCTTTTTTTGCTTCAAGTAAATCTTTTTGGAAAACTTTAAACTCTCAAATTAGAATTAAACTCTCAAATTTGAATCGAGGTTGAAGGCAAACTTTGATAAGAGTTTTAGGAAAAGAAATTGCGGGTACCATAAATAACTTGGGATTATATAGTCTCTCTTGATAACTATCAATTGCTTCCGTACTTATAGCAAAGTTATGTGTTCAACACATTTGTTGCTGGAACCAAACCTAGGGTGGAGAATGCATTAGACAACAGAAAAGTACACTTTGCAGCAACTCTTTTACCGTAAAATTGAAATTTATGAAAAGCTAGAGATGTGTTTGGTCATGTGGAATATAAATTGTACGAATATGCAAAGTAGCAAGTCCGAAATCTGCATAAGGATGAATTAGGCTGATTACTTGTGACAAGCTATATTCTTCCTGTCTGAAACCATTCTGGCTTGACAAGAAAAAGTTTGGATACAATGACAGTTCAGAGTCAAAGTTGATGATGTTTGCAGGTGAGCTCTAAGCAATTGCGCAAACTGCGGTTCAATTTGTTCGTGCTCATAAAAGAAAAGAAAAATAAAATAAAATAAAGAATGGGCAAGAAATAATATAATCAGAAGAATAATACAGATTAAGACAACTTCCTATATCTGAGAAATACAAATGTTCCCTCACAGGAGGGTAGCAAATTCCACACTGTTACAATATATAATGCATGAATATGCACTGCAATATAAAGATCAAGATGGTGAATCAGTTGTCAACCTTATGATATAGTACTAGAATACTAGTCATTGCCACATTTGCTTCATTTATACATCTAAAAGGCAAACCAGACTGTTACTTTGCCCAGGCTACCGAGTCTACCTCATCCCTCGCAGATTTATACAGCTCAAGTCTCTTAAAGCACTGTTGCCTGCGCTCCATGAGTGCGGGATCCTCATCCAATAGCTGTGCAAGCTGCTTAGGCTGTAAAAGGATAAGCAAAAATTCAATAGGATTCCAGTGCAGAAAGTTAAAGATGATATATGCTCCGGGTACAGCTGCAAGTTCCCATACCTCTTTTTTCCCCACAAGCATATAGAGATGATTGAGCAAAGATCGTTTCGCTTCTCTAACTTGACAATAAACAACTGCTTTTGGGATGGTATTCTTCAGTGTTTCTGATATCATTCCAATGTACGAGGAGACATTGGATCCAATCCTTCTGAAGTGCCCCTCAGAATACCGATCGCCAGTGTTGGGGGTAGCAGGATGTCCTCCCTTCTCCACTTCCTGGGGGAGCCTCCGGAAAAACTCAACTGTCAAATACGATGACTCCATATCAACCAGCCGCAGTGTTGTCTTCTTACCATCTTCACGAAATCTTTCCAAGGCTTCATAGGAGGCAGCTGCCAGTTCGGCTTGGAGTGTGGGAAATCTTTTCAATTCCTGATAATAGGAGATGCATGTGATTTGTTATCTAAAAACAAAATGGACAATGCAGTTTCTAGCCCTCACTCGGAGTTCGTAAGCTCGTACCAGGGTCTCGCCTATCGACTTCCTCACCAACTCTTTCAAGACATAGTGCACCTGCAATTAAGAAGAAAACAGGAGAATGACAGGAGTAAGTCTCTACACTTGGCAATGAATAGATGAATAAAGGAGGTAGATAGAAGATTGCTTACAGCATCCACTGATGCTTCAGCTGGGCCTCTGAAATAATTGAGGGAACTTTCAATTAGACGACGGTATCCCTGCTCAGGAGCAATTAAATGGGGCTGATAACCATCAGCTTCTGACACCACTTTTCTCACATTTTGAAAGGAGAGATGCCGATCAAATGGAAGTTTCTTCAAAGCAGTAGGGAGCTGATTATCAAAAACTCCATAGATCCGATCACCACCAGGTCGCCTATGTTAATTGAGATACATTTTAATGAAGGTGGATAATGCACAGCTAAAATCAATATAATGATAAAATACCAAAGAATAATGTAGGCAATTAGAAGCATGTCTTCCAGTTTAGGTTTCCTTGCACTTATTTATTTATTATTTTTCTTTTGGTGCAAAACTTTCTAGTTGCTAAGATTCTAGCTGAAAGATTGCATTACAAGGTGCATCTTGTATTGAGTACCATCGTCAGATGATAAATAACCATGATCACGGTTATAATATTATTCCTTTAGCTCAAGTTATGATTTCATAGCGATAATAGACTATAATTTATATAAAAGCAAAATAGTCGCGTGACACAATAGTGTGGTGACTGGGATATTCAACATATTAGTATGCTGATCTACATGCTAAACGGCACACCAAAATCTTTGCAGATGGCTTGCTGGTTTGTGTACAAGGAGATTGATTTATCAATGCTCGGGACGGACAAAACTTAATATAAGTTCTTTTTTAAATATGAAACTTTCTAAATTGATAAAGGTTGTCAATTATGGACTACAGACTTTATATAACCTAAAAGAACACAAGATTACACTTTAATTCAACCTAATAGCACGACTCTTAAAGACCACGAAACATACAAAATATATGACTAACAGCGAGAGACCAAAAGAAACATATGAAGTCATCTTAGCATTTGTCCCGTGTCAATCACTTTATTTCCATACAGATAGGCAGTTCTTAGTGTCCACGTTGTGATGCCAGAATAGATGCCCAGGACCCTAAGCACCCTCGCTACACTAGAATACAAATTCTAGTAACATTTGTTTCAAGCACATGCAGGGAAGACAGGAAAAGAAGGAAACTTATCCATCATGAGCAAAAGGAAAAAGCAAAGCTGAAGCCCTTACCCTCCTTCCAGATGTTCCTTGAATATTTTGTCAAATGCACGGCAAAGTTCCAATATAATGTATAACTGAGCCTGAGCTTAGAAAAAATTTATTTAAGTCAAAACTGCTACTTGTAACAAAAAGGTACAATAAAATATTATGATCAGTAGTTCATCAACCTTCAAGCACTAATAGCAAACATAGGTATATATATCCCTTACCCCTGCATCCACTGCAATAGGTCTACCAATATGGTTCATTTCTGATTCAAGTTCGTCGATGCTTTTGTTTATCAAAGATGTGATACTTGGAATCCGAGCCCTGATTACGGATTCCAGATGCTGAAAACAGACTTTAGTCACCAACATGTAATCTTGCAGATTTATAACAATGGCACATGAACAAATTAACTATTTACCCTTGACAGAAGTTTTGCAAGATATTCTGAGCCCATTTTACTGGATAAGTGTGAATATTCAGGACTATTTGCAAAGTATTCCCGTTCTCTTCGCCTGGCAACAATCATGTCAACATTCTTATTTATATCTGCCTGTGAGCGATTAACGATGCCAACCCAAGGATGTTGCAGACGGTATGATCTTCCTTCAAGAACCTTTAAGAGGCAAACCAGAAACAGATAAACAACTTTAGAATTCAGCTAGGTGTGTAGTAGCAAGCTGACCAGTCATAACTCACAACTGAATTTGATCTTCTAGAGTTTCACTATCATAGTATCTGACCAAATGGTTGTTAAACAACTCACATCTAGTGCATTTGTTCCCTTATCCATCAAATCTAGCTTGGTCAGAACTCCGAATGTCCTTTCACCTAAGCAAAGTAATCAGGACCACTATCATCAAAATGTTGATAATGCTGCACTAAGATGTGAGTTTCATACTCAACAATGATATGCTTATGAACAGAGAGTGAAAATATCAATAGAACGATTATAACTGAAATATTATAATAAGCAGCATTGGTAGCAACAATTAATTCTTCATGTTGCATCATACCTGATGGATCAACTTCCCTAGCAAGTTTGATAGCATCAGAAGTGGCTATATCTTGATTGGCAGGGGAAATTGCCAGTATAATGCAGTTGGGCTACACGACATAAATGATGAACATTTCCTATGTGAGCGACTATCGAATATAAAATTCAAAAGAAAGGCATAGTAACAATAAATCCAATCAATTAAGACCGTTAATACATACTTTAAAGAGATAATAGTTGGAAGGATAATAGTAATTAAAAAAAAGTTGATAAAGCAAGGAACCCCAACATAAACAGTAATTATCAACACTAAGTAAGAAGAAAAATGGGTGCATAGCTAGTGAATCAAACATGCATGATTAAAATCTGGCACAGACATATAGTGTTAAATGTGAGTGAATGTACTTCCATAAACAACATGATTACAAAGTTATATATACATGAATACTAAGGACCCTCTGCCTCAACATCAATATTCGGGAGTGAGATACATATAACTAATAACAAGTCAATGAAGTAGAATCTTTTTACTGATACTTTTGTACATTTATAAATGCCCAAAAAAACTGCAACAGCCAAGATTATCACCAAGTTCCTAAATTTTGATTCAAGGACGGCCTAATTCATGAGAGAGAACATGCATCTTCATTTGATACCTAATCATATTCAATTAGGGTGGCCAATATGTGGATGCTTGTTGAATTAGTTTCTATTGTTAATCCTGTGCTTCATCAAATGGCTATCAAATTGACCATTGGAAGCTAATCAAAGAAATGGAGTCCAATTAGGAGGATAATTCTGTAGATAAAGATCTTGATGTCGAGACAAGATCTCCATTGACATGAGATTGTTTAGATTTGCATGTTACAAATTCAATAAGCATGCTCCAGATTATTATATAAGATCAAATATTGCATCGCAAAAGCCAACTTTAAAGTTCAAATGCATTAGTTATCCAACAATCTTGACACACAAAAATCAACCTAGCATTGTACCAAACTGAACCAAGTAATGAAAAATGCCAACCTCACTATGTAGAAGTGCAATAGCTTAGCAATTTGATCATGATTGTGGTCCAGAGTTTTGACCTTTGTGAACAGGTAAAAGAACGTCTCACTCAAAAGTAGAAATGGCATGGGAACACCGTCCCTTTTTTTGCTCTTTGACCTAATGTGTCAAAGATGAATGCATCTTACCTCCTCCTCAAGAGTTTTCCAGTCTTGGGGAACCTGGAGGGGACTTCTTGGTTGTATGAGCTTAAACTACATGACCAAAATGGTAGATCTACCTAGCTGACAGCTGGACATCTACATTTTATGACAATTATCTCTTACTGATAGCTAATTGGGCTTGGAATTTGACACAGTCACAGAGGGCTACACCTGGCACATCTGGAAGGATTGACATATGCATCTTGGATGATGGCTTGGAATTTGACACAGTCACAGAGGGCTACACCTGGCACATCTGTAAGGATTGACATGCATCTTGAATGTAGGTGTGGGAGTTCCATAGGGTAAGTCTGTGTGCATCTTGACCTTCCCTAGACCCTGTATTAGTTGGACCTTATGAAACTTTGACACCCTTTTTAAAGAAGGCTGATGTCATATTGACAACAAGCCAAGAAACTTTACATTTCTTTATGGAGTTTCTCTTGGTCCATAGGGACCCACATTTCGGATGGACGAAGGCTTGGTGATGATGATGATGATGTGTAACAAGGTTCATGATAAGCTCATGATAATGCTAATGCAGACTTTGAGAAGGGCCAAAACGTTCGCATCCCTAACCCTCATTTATGTAGAGATTGTTTCAAGGACTTGAACCTGTGCCATCTAGAATGCAAGCACGACTCTAGTTTGCCAAGACAAACAAAGCCCTCATTTTGTCGTATACAGGTAAAATATAACTAGCTCCGAGAATGAACTAATCAACCCAATAATCCAATACACAGATCCTTAATTTACCTAGCAGACCTTAGAAGAAACACATAAATCTTATGTAACAAGTAAAATTAGGCGTACATGAAGGCATGAAAGAGATAATTCAAAGTAGCTAATATGTTCATGGGAGCATAAGTAAACCAATATTACAGATTCCATCAGACTGAAGCAGCTATAACCAATGGCAACAAATTATCAGTTCTAAGCAAGAAAATTATAGAAACTTGAGAAAGATGGATGGATATACCGAAAAAAATACAAGGACTGTACTGATATTATGAAAATATTGCAGCAACTATTAGAATCCTCCACAACATGCGAATAAAACCTATGAGTAATAAACCTATATGCATATACACTAATAAATATACATGGTGATAGTATCAACAATTATAACAAGGATTGTGTCACCTAATAAGCGAGAAATTAGAGATAATGATAACAGGATCTCCCAATTCCATCACTCCACAACTATCTTCTTTCATAGCTCACAACCATGATCAGTAAACTTAGCCAGGCTCATCAGTCCAGTCACAAAACAATCTACGGTTCACAACAGATACTAAACAATATCAGATTCCATGTTAGACAATTAATTTCTGGGCTATTTGATATTACCCCCCCCCCCCCCCCCCCCCCTCTTAGATTAGGTATATTGATATTACCCTCCTGTTAGATTAAAAGTTGAGAATACCCCCCCTCAAAGTGTCGTTAAAAACATGAAAGTGTCGTTAATGAGTTTTGAAAGTGTCGTTAAAGAGTTTTTAACAACACTTCCAGGGGGGTATTCTTAACTTTTAATCTAACGGGGGGGGGTACTATCAATATACCTAATCTAAGAGGAGGGTAATATCAAATAGCCCTTAATTTCTTTAGTCTTATTTTTAAGCTTTAGTTTATTTCAGCAAGATTTAATATAAAGAAATGCATATATCAAATAGATTAAACAGTCATCTCTACTCTGCTGATATACCTTCTCAACATATGACCGGACCATGTTTTCAATATCCTCAACAATGCTATCTGGCTGCCCCTCTATAAAAAAAATTAGTATTATGAAAATTACGTTAGAAGAATATTATTAAAAAAAAAATGTAGTAATAGAGAAGCACAACAATTACCTATAGCCACCTTTGTAAGACCAGGCAGATCAATCAGCGTTAAATTGACAACTGCCAAAATCAAGAGTGGTAGCTTGTATGAAAAATGTACGGCTTTGAGCTCGCAAAATTCAGAACAAGATAAAGGAACTTGAAAGAATGTAAAAAAAATAAAGAATAATAGAAAGAGTCACAATTCATCAAGTGGAAAAACCTAAGGGGAAGTGCATCTAGAAAAGTGCACATTACAACAGTGTTCTAGCATCACGAACATATCATGTTGCATGCTCCAGAAACAGTATCAAGAAAAAACAAATACCACCCAAAAAAGGGCATTTTACTGTACTAATTTCTTGATAGCTAAACTCTACCCTCAATAAAAGGCATTCAAGTGCTATACTTGTGTGTGTGTGCGTGGTGGGTGGGGGGTGATTCCTAATGCTAGATCTAGGTGGCATCACCAACAGTGTAGAACAAACCATGGTAGTCAAAGGCGCGCCTAGCAGAAAAGCACAGCAGCTGCGCCTTGCACCTCACTAGGTAAGGCGCATTTCTTCATGCGCGTCTTAGGTGCACCTTTCTGCAAGGCGCGCCTTATATTTTTTGTATTTATACAAAAAAAAACTTTGAAGCATGGAGATAATCCTTACCTCATACAAGTAGTTGGTAACAGTTGAACTAAAAAAACTAAAATTTACTAAAAACATGGTAGGAATAATACAAATTCCTGTCAATTCGGTTGAATGCTATTGTTGTTCTGCTAGTTCACTTGATTATGTTTTAACATAGTTTTGCTTGTTTTAATATGTAATTTGGTTTTATTTCTTACATTACTAATTTATTTATTTATCTATATTTATTTTTATTTTTATTTGCGTCTCGCTTCGCTCGGGCTCGCGCCTTAACTGTGCCTTGCGCCTCGGGCGATATTAGACCTTTTGCGCCTCGAGTGCGCCTTGCGCCTTTGACTACCTTGGGACAAACATCAATGAGATGACTTAAACCAATGTGTGAAGATTTTTATTTTTTTCATGCTAATGTACATTGGAAACAAGAACATTTATCCCATGAAATATCACTACACATTTTATATAAACTCTTGAAAATGTCTTATAAGTAGATTGTTTTCATTATACTTGTGTACTATCAAACGGGTCCAACACAAAAAGTGATTAGCATTGAAATAGTATACTTGGACTATATCATATATGACGACATTTCCATTGTTATAAACATGTCAAAAATAGTTGCTAATTACATAAAATGTGACTGTATTTGACTTTGATGGGTCATGTACACCATGGGGAATGCTAGGGTTGACAGAAAGTGTTGGACTGGTAATGGGGCAACCTAAATCAAGTGCTTACCTCCTCAGGAGGGCCGTAAAATGTGGGTGGCATAGTGTAAAATGATATATCTTGTCCAATATCTTAGCATAATCAGTTATGTTGCTGGGTTTTTTAACAGTTTATTCCAAAATGTGAAGATAACATTTTGCCTGAAATAAAATTTTGAAAACACACATGTAAACTTCAAATATGCAAATAAAATCGACCCAAAGTAGCAACCCGTGGTATTCTCGTCCAATGAAAATGAACAAAAACCAAGTAAACAAAGCCATAAGTCAACTTTGAAGTATAAGTACCAAAAATACTCTAAGACACTAGGCAAAGTACTTATGAAGTATAAGTGCATCAAAGAAGAACATACCGTTTGGTGAGTAAATGCTGAGATGGATGGGAATAGGAGAGATTTGCTTCGATCTCCCTGTCATTCTATCAGTTTCATCTTGAATTTCCTTGCGCACAAGAGCTACAATATATAACACAATCATTATAATGAAAACTAGTCCGCTTATCACACATACTTAAAAAAAAATTCAGGTTCTACAAAAGTAACCTCGAAATCAAATTCAGTATGAACCTAAAAGTTCTATTCAAGTCATTATTAACCTATGGACAAAAAATCACTTTTTTTCCGAAACATACGCAACCACACAGACACAACACCACAAACTTTTAGTGTCTTAGAGTATTTTGGAGTGCATATGATATGTCTGATACATGTCCCGGCACAAGTCCAATTTTACTATATCCAGTTTCGTATCGTGCATTGGTTACTCGCAAGAACTTACTAAAAATAAAGAAGAAACAACAATACAAGAACACAGCAAAGTAAAGAACCAAAGAACACACCGAAATCGGAGAACCTCCTCTTCGGTATGTGGAGGAACTCCGCATACTCCGGCTGCCCGTCTTCCGTCTTGTGCAGCTGAAGCACCAATGGTCGCCTCGTCACAATCCCTACCATTTTCAAAAAAAAAAGACATTTACACAATAATTCCAAAACAAAATTCAAAAACCAACATTTCGACGAGCAATTCTAACCGGATCCACGGGGGAGGAAGTCTCTCCCGACGATACTCTCTAGAACCGACGACTTCCCTGAGCTCTGAACTCCAAACAACCGACAAATTAGTAAATAAAAAACGAAGAGTCCGAACGACACAGGACACGGCGAGGGAAGGAATCCGAACCTGTCCTCCGACGACGGCGACGGAGGGGAGAGCCTCCCAGAGGGTCGGGAGGGCGCCGTCGGCGCCGCCGTGGTCGCCGAGGACGGTGCAGGCGCGCTGGATTCGGTTGACGAGTCCGATCAGGCTCTCCATTGTCGTCATTCCTGAAACCCTAAACCTAGAATTTTTTGAGAGGGTTTGGAGGAGGAGGAGTTGTTCGTTGTTGCTGGTAAGTGACTGCTGACACCTCACTTTCCTATTTATTCTTCTTTTTTCTTTCTGGTCTGAATATTTTCTCTTGGAGTCCACCTATCTTCTACTTGTTTTTCTTCTGGGGGTTATTTTGGTAAAACGTTTTGGAGACACGATCGGATGTAGGGTCAATCTCAACGGGCTGGTATCTTTTTTTTCAAATTCAAATTTTTATGTTGGGTGTTGACAGAGGCACTACAAAATACATTCAGAACAGTCTAAAAATTTTTTTAGATAATTATAATTTAGTATTCTCTAAATTCGATTAGGACAGTCCAATTTTTTTTCAGGACTGTCAAAATTTTAACAGTTCTACCAATTAAAAGGACTCTCAAAATTTTGACAGTACTAAAAAAAATATGTTGATTCTTTAGGACTGTCAAATTTTGACAGTCCTTCAAATTGGTAGGACTATCAAAATTTTGACAGTCCGGAGGAAGAAAGTGTCTGCACGAGATAAGACAAGGAATAAGGGGGAGACGGAGGCGGAGGCGGAGGCGGAGGCGGGAGGAGGAGGAGGAGGCAAGAGCGGCGGCCGTCTCCCTCCTCCACCTCGTCTTCCTCCTCCTTCTCGTCGTCGTCTTCTTCCTCCTCCTCCTCATTCTCATGTCGTCTTCCTCCTCCACCTCGTCACATTTCTCCTCCTCCTCCTCCTCCTCCTCCTCCTCCTCCTCGAGCACATTTTTCGTGCCGGAGATCACGACGCAGGGAGTGGAGGAGGAGCGGGAGGAGGAGAGGGTGGGCAGCCTGAGTAAGGTTTGGACTAGTATGAGTAAAATATTTTCATTAATGGACTAACACCAATATTGGACTAGTCCTGAGTCTACTTTGTAGTGCCCTTATCACAAGCCTTTATGTCTTGTCCGTGGAGGCTATGGTCCCATTTGCGCATTTGGTGGGGCCCGTGAATTATTATCTATTTCTTATTATTATTTCAAAAAATTTGTATATCAAAGTTTTGTGAAATTAAACTTGAAAAAAAAAATCTAGGAAGGAAAATTAATTATGTTTGTTTTTAGTATTAAGAAAAAGTAATTACCACAAAAACGCCATACAAATGGACGTTTTTCTTTTAAAAAATTTATTTTGTTGTAAAAATGTCCATGGATATGGACGTATCTTGCGTAAAAAAATTGTTAGAACATTTTTCTTACATTTTTTAATATATTTATATGTTTTATATATATATGTGTGTGTGTTGAATTTATAATATCAAAATAAGAGACAATTTTTTGTTTAATTGTGAAGTAATGAGATATAAGGATTTTTATATCTCTATTTCTATGGTATAAACATTTTTTATAAGAAAAAAAAATTCTCCTAATCATAGCTTCTATCCAATTTTCCATCTTGATATAGGATAGAGTATTTCTATGAATTTTTTTTTAAAAACTTTCATATAAACTCTTCATCTCTCGTAACAATTAATATTGAGTAATATATATTAAATTAATTATTTTATTTTCTGTTACTTAAAATATAAATGGAGAATCATTGGAGAGTATTTTTTTTCAATATAAAAACTTTATCTACTAATATAAAAAAAAAAATTTAAGTAAAATAACAAGTAAGATAGAAACTCAAATTTAGAAATCCCCATTTGAACTGGTGGTATTGAATGTTCAAATTTTTTTTACATCGAAAATGCCACCAAAACAATTCTTGAGGGTCACAGAAAAGGGTTTAGATTAGTTCTGCATTTTTTGTGCTAGCTTTGAGGTCCAAGTCCAGGCATTACGTGGAAGCTGAGCTACGATTCTTGTAGAAGCAACTTGGTGGCACGAGGCACTTCGATTTGTTGAGTCCAGCGATCCATGGACCACTATCTCCTATGTTGCACTGACACCAAATTAAAGATACAGACATCGCACCGGCTTTGACCTGTCGTGGTGCATTTAGAAGTGTCTAATACATGTTAGATACGGTGTTAATACCACACCGATCTGGATGTTAGAGACTGATTGGTTCTGTGCGAAGTGAAAAATCTGAAAGTAAAATTTGCGTATGCATTAACTATGCACGTGACGCATATGCAAAATTTATGAGTTCCTTCGTTTTGATGATTGTTAAAGTGAGTTAGAAAGTTTAGTTTTTTTATTTACTTTGTTTGGTCATAACGAAGTGATACTCAGAAGTGATATAGTTTTCCACTTTTGAATATGATGTTGTTACCCGAAACTAGTATTATTCACCCAAAAAAAAAATTAATTCATTGATTTACTTTTACTAATAACTAATTAATGATAACCTTTTTTTTTATTTATACATATTACCAAAATAATATTTGTGGTATAAATGAAACAATTAGAAAATTAAGAAATAATAAAATTATTACCGAACTCAATTGGCTCTTGTGGTCAATGAGAAGAGATATAATCTCCTTGGCTAGGCGGACGATTTCGGGAGGGACAGTGGACCAAAATGACATGTATTGCAGTGTGAAAAAAATTCCGTACGTATTGTCGGACATCTAATATATATATATATATATATATATATATATATATATATATATATATTTTATTTTTTATTTTTTTTTTGTGACATAAAATTTAATAGTTGCACTTAATATAAAAATAATAATGAATTTAAAAAAATCCTCTCACATCCGCGTTTAAAATCCGGATGTGGAAATAGCTAAAATATAAACCAACATTTGTAGCCGACGGGAACTACAGTCACAAGTTCATGTCGCAGTTCCAGTCAAGCACCTGATTTCAGTTCAAATGTTTGTCAGCTGAAAGATTCTTTCAATTTCAGCTAAAATGTGGGGAATCAAACAGTCCTTAGAGCATCTCCAATCTCATTGTCTTATTTTGTGTTATGATTCTTATGTGGCGAAAGAAACACAAAGAAGTAGCGAAAACTATGTCAGTTAGATCTTCGGCATACATTCATAACGAATATGCTTACAGTGTCTCCATAAGGACCTCTTTGATAAAGAGGATTTTGGCTTGAATTTGGAGTTCTAGTTGGATTTTGACTTTAAAACTCCAAAGCCTATATTTGGTTTGGAGAGGAAATTTATGGTTCGACGTGGAGGTGGCACATTCCAGATTGGATCCGCTACAATATTCTGGAGGTCCTAGACAAATCATCAAAATAAAACATTCATTCCTATATATATATACATTTTTTTTATTTTTTTTATTTTTTATTTTTTTAAAATTTTGAACGTTACGTCGGACCTGGAAAGTTATGTCAAGAATTTAAAAAAAAGAAAAAAAAAAGACGTTTGATACAAGGTAGAGGAAGTCCAGTTGGAGACCGGAAAACTATTAATCTTCCAAGAAATCAGGAGTTCGGCTGAAAATACATGAACTTATGAATAGTTCGATAAGACTCGGTCAGTATAATTGGTGTCAAGTCCTGAGAGTTTGCGTGACCGAGTGTGTGTTGCCACAGTATAAATTGGGCCTAATGAGAACGAGCCTCGGCCTCGACCACGACGCAGTCAAGCTCTCACACTTTGCTATCTACGACCTCCAGTCGGTTACTTTTGTGGTCAGCAACGATCTACAGAGAATATATTTCTGATCTGAAAGCAGCCCAGTAGCTATCTTGGTGTCCGGGTGCGGATGCGGGTTGATTTTTTTTTTTTAAGCATTATTTGGTTTTGGTTCCAAATAGAACTGAACCGATTAAGATATTCAGTTCGATTTAAAACAATTCGAATATGTTTCGGTTTTAAAAATATAAAAAAAAAATTTATTCGGTTTCAATTTTGATTTTAGGTTTTAATTTCGGTCCAAAATTAAAAATCGAATAAAATTTGTACAATTATATACATTTTTATATTCTATGTATATTTTGCGATTAAAAATTTGTATTTATTTAAAATAACAATTATATGTATATGTTTTGAAACTCAATTTTGGACACAACTTTGAGATACAACAAATGTGTATAAAATTATAATTTTTAATATAATCTCTCCATTATCTCAACTTTACGTCCGATCTATTAAATAATGGCTATAGTCCAACTGAACAAACAGAATAAATCGAATAGCTTATTCGGTCGGTTCGGTTTCAATTTTGGCTAATTTCGGTTCAGTTTCGGTTTTGGACTTTTAGAATTTCGGTATATTCGATTTTGACTTTTTTTTTATTGAAACTGAATAAACCGAATGCTCACTCATAGTTGTCCAGATGAGAAATTATTATGTGGAACAGGCTCACCACATGACCGTGATAAGTAGTAAATAATGAGCTCGTCCAATGATAGAATGACATGTAGTAATATTAAAAATAAAAATATATATATGAGAAAATTTGAGTTGCACTCTACTTTATTTACCATAATTCAATGTGCACCCCACTGTTTTACCGTAATGTACAACATCCTGCACTTACGTCAAAAACTAACAGCCAACTCCGTTGACTATTAATTTTTGACCGAAATACTCCTAGTAAATCACCATTATTAACAGTCTCCCCTTCTCAGCCGGAGAAGAGGGAAGGAATATTTTGGTCAAAAATTAACGGTCAACGAAATTGTCCATTAATTTTTGACGAAAGTGAAAGATATTGTACATTATGTAAAGCAGTGAATACATGTCGAATTATGATAAATAAAGTAGAATACAATTCAAATTTTCTCAAACTATATTTAAATAATTATCAAATATTATTAAAATAAAATTATAAAAAATAATAATATATTATAACATATTATTATATTATTGGACCGTCTTACCATTGGGGGGCAAATCAGTCCCACTAAATATTTGCTAGTCTCGCGTAAGACCCTAATTCGGCTAAAGTGTTGGCGATGCACATGTTACTGGGGATCAGTCCACTAAATTTAAACCTATCCGTATTCGTATCCGTATCCGTATTTGAATCCAAATTCGAATCCGAATCCGAACCCAAATTCTGAATCCAAATTGCATGGGTCTGATCCGAATGGAACATATATATACTCGATTATTCGCGTATCTTAATTTTCTATTGTTCTCTCACCTCACACAACAACAGAGCATGATAAAAAGATGACTTCCACTTCCTTCTCTTCTTTTGTCTCCTCCTCTTTTAAGTTGGAGTTTGATGTAATTTTTAGCAAGGTTCTAAACGACGGTGGCGGATGTATGACAAGAAGAATGCACATGACACCTATTAGATATTTCATACATTTTTTAATACTTTACTTCTATCTTTATTTTACATAATATACATATTTTAAGAATATTTTATGCATAACTAAGTTGTATAACAAAACCGAGCTCAACTAGCTCTTGTGGTCAGTGAGAAGAGATATAATCTCCCTGGCTGGACGGAGGTCTCGAGATCAAACCACGGAAGAGGTATAGGGGCAGTGGGTCCAAATGACATGCAACGTAGCGTGCATAAAGTACCGTGAGTATCGCAGGAAATCTAAAAAAAGAAAGAAAGTTATTTTATGCATAACTAAGTTGGAGAATAAAAAATTATGAAATTTTATTTTTGTAAAAATGAATCATAGGTTCATAATGCTTAGAAAATCAGTTTGTCAAAATATCTAGTTAGATATTGCTTCGTCTAGATATCGTCTATACCGTCTCATCTCCGCCTAACTCGTGAAATTTTCGTTGGCCATAACGACAAAAACGGTACACAATACGATCGTCTCGCATCTAGGTACCGCCTAGACAACTGTGACGTTATTTAGAACACAGTTTTTTTTTAAATAAGTTTAGCTTTTGGATGTAGTTTTGACGCCTACTATTTTTGTTGTAAGCAAAAAGTTAGAGACTCTTAATGAACTTTGCTACCACATCTCTTGTTATACCAACTTATAAGTACTATTATAATGCGGCTTGAAAATGTCTCAAACATGAACTGTTCAAGTCGTATGTATATCCTCAACTAAATAAAAGATAATAATTTAATAACAACCTCGTATGTACCTCCTCACATAGTTAAAAGTAAAAAAAATTCTAAAATGTTCTAACTACCTTAGCATATAATAAATCTTAAATATACTCAATATTCAAATTATATTTAAACTAAGTATATAGTACTATCTAACTAAATACATATCTAAAATTCAAAAATATATCTATAACAAATCATAATAAAAAGATATTAAAATATTAAAATATATTTAATATTTTATTTATTTTTTAACAATATTATAGTTTTTTGTGTACGTACAACGTAAGTAAACTGTATAATGTTTTTATGGAATATTTGATTGTTTAAATGTAATGTCATGCATGAACTGTGTAAAAATAAGGGGGAGTATGTATTAAAATTATTATTTTATATCTTAAACTCAATTCCCAAATAATCTGACATGATCCATACCATACATTATCCGGACCCGTAAGTTAGAAGGTTACATTAATTAAACATTACCCAGATTCTGATCCAAGTAAGAATAGATTATGGTCGATTCAAATATAGATATAATAATATTGAAGTGTCCGTTTTTTTTTTTCCAACTTAATATACGTTTGATTGCAAGCTAAAAAATAAATTAATTCTACAAAATTATTTTTTTGAAATTATTTTTATGGAATTTTAAAATATTCAATGATGATGTTAAAAACTTAATTTTGGTGGTGTATTTGATATATATGATAATGTCTGAATGCATCCAATGAAATTATGGTTAATAATATTGAAGTGTCCGTTTTTTTTTCAACTTAATGTACGTTTGATTGCAAGGTAAAAAATAAATTAATTCTACGAAATTATTTTTTTGAAATTATTTTTATGGAATTTTAAAATATTCAATGATGATGTTAAAAACTTAATTTTTGTGTTTGATTGATATTATTTTTCATGAAAAAAAATATCTTTTTTAAAGAATTAGATCAGTTTTATTTTTCACTGCTATGAAAGAAAATAAAAAATATATAATTTTTTTAAAATAATTTTATGAAAAATATAAGTTAAAAAAACTACACGGAAGAAAAATTTGTGATTAAAATACTTTTCATGAAAACAAAAAAATCCAATCAAACTCAGCCTTAGAGTTTAGGATATCTTCTAGTATTCACTAATTGACAAAATCTTACATAAAAATCCTCATATCCAATTTCCAACTTGAGTTTTGGTTCTCTTGTACTACTTTCCTCACTAGCGCGTGAACTTGGACTTGGAGTTGGAGTAGCGACCGGGACAAATGTGCTTCGGTAATGACTTGGTCCGTGTTTCGTACTTCGCTATCTACGATTTGTAGACTTTCCGAACCCAATATTAATACTTATTAAAGGCCAAATCACTGTACTCCTCGCTCGCTCATGATTGTGAGGTAATTCAAACAGTGTAGTTGTTGGGAATGGAATAAGACTTCCCATCGGAAACGGCAAACGACCCATGACACAGACCTAACTTTAGACGAGAGCATTCGGTTCATTCGGTCCAAAACTGAACCGAATAAACAAAATCGAAATCGAATCGAAATGTCCTATAATCGAATCAAATCGAACAGCGTGTGAAGTCTGGGTCGTTGCTGTGAATCTGTGCGGCCTGCTCGCGGGTGATGCGGACGTACGGCCGGCCGGCGATGGCTGGACTGCGGCGCTCTCAGGTCAGGGTCGGCGCGGGGTGGAGATGGGAGCTAGGATTAGGGTTTATATCCGATTTATATAGTATATATATAGACGTCGAGAGAGAGGGGGAAGAGATGGGTCGCGCAGGGGAGGTGTTTAGTGTTATTATGAAGTAATTAGGATTAAGGTTTTTTTTATTATTTCTTTTTCTTTCCTTTCATTTCCTTTTTTTTTTCTTTTCTTTTCTTTTCTTTTTCCTTTTCTAATTTTTTTCTTTTTATTACTCTTTTTCTTTTTATTACTCTTTTATTATTTATATTACTATAATAATAATTATTATTATTATTATAACTATTACTTATTATTATTATTATTATTATTATTATTTCTATAATTATTATTTACGTATATATTTGAGGTGTAAAAAAATCCAGAAAATATATTTGTACCCCAAAATTAAATTCTAAAAAATCTATCACTCTTTCACAAGGATTTCTAAAATAAAAATAATAGTTTTTGACAATAATTCTAAATAATTAATCATCTAGGTAATTTAATCAATAATATATTTTCTAATTATCGACGTCGACGATGATGTTGTCGGAGGGGGTGGTGTAGCTGGACTTCGCATTGGAGGCAACGGGAGCATGGAAAAGAAGACGAAATATTTTTGTCAAAATAAATTAGTTAAAGGAGTTGATTGTTAATCATGAACGAATTCTGTTAAAAGTGGAAGGATTATGGTAAAACAGTATGATGTATCTTAAATATGGTAAATAAAGTTGGAGACAATTAAATTTTTTTTTTTTGTTTTTTTTTTGTTTTTTTTAAACAGGAAGGAGAAGGTTGTTGTAAAAAATAATTATGTTCAAAAGTAACAATTAGGTCTTGTTCTTTTCGAAAGTAGTCCCTAAGCTGTCAAGTTTATCCATATATTTTTTGAAAAGTTGGTCCGATCTTTGAAAGCGGGTGAAGCGTGCTTTCAAAAAAAGCTGCGTATGCGTTATTGTACGAGTTCTGCAGGAACATCGTAACACTGATTTTCCAATAAAATGGAGAGCGAAGAAGAATAGAGAAAACACCACAAAAAGTAAACGAACCCCCAATTTCTCCACCACCAGCCGAGAACAAATCCAACAAACCAAACGTAACCCTAAATTCTCCTCCTCCTCCTCCTCCTCCTCCTCTCCAATGGCGCAATGAAGTGCAAGCGCCACCCCTCCGAGCACGGGTCCGGCGTCTGCGCCCCCTGCCTCTGCGACCGCCTCCTCATCCTCCTCGCCGATCAGCAGCACAACCGCCATCGCCCTTCCCCTCAAAGCAGCAAGAAAGACACCAGTACTTCTCCTGAGTCTCCTCCTTCCTTCCCCGTCGCCGACGACGGAGGAAGAAGCACCATCCGCCAATCCCACCGCCGCTTCTCCCTCTTCCCTTTCGTCTTCGCATCGGACGGCTCCGAGACCTCCTCCTCGTGGATCTCGTCGCTGATCCACCGCCGGAGAGCCAAGGAGCAGAGGGCCCGCTCGTACGGACCCACCGCCCGCGGGATGTCGCCGGCGACGGACGGCCCCGAGAGCGACGGCGACGCCTCCGGGAGCGGATGCTCCGCCGAGTCCCCGGACGGAGTACGGAGGAAGACGACTCCTGCTCGGCCGACGGCCGACCGTCGCCGTCGACGCGGCGGCGGAGGAGGCTTGGCTGACTTTGTTGTGTGTTTGAGTCCGCTGGTGAGGCCGGGACCCACCGGGCGAAGGCGGCGCCACCGAGCGCCGAAGGCGGAGTCGGGATTCTCCGTCGAGCTTGGTAGGAACGGGAAGCCGGTCCGTTTCGGACCGAACCGGTCGAGGAAGCTGGCGGATCGGGGTAGGTTTCGTTGACCGTTTTTTCTTTTTCTTATGGAAATTACATATTTAATTCGATAAACAAGAATAATACTTCATAAAGTAGTTTTATGTAAAGTTAAGGGAAAATTCCCGCGTAGATTACGTGTGTCGAGACTGCTTTACAATTAAGAATATTTGTAGCTGTACTCTTTTTGTCGGAAGGAATCTACACACAGTGTCGGAAGGAATCTACACACATATTGTAGAAAGAATGTTGGATTTTTTTCCCCCTAATGAGTGCAATAATACCAACTTATTGGTTGATGAGAATATAACTAAAAAAAAATGACAAATGTTAATGGTGTACAAAATTACTTAGAGAATAACATATTCGGCAGTATTGTAAGAATACAGTAATATTTTTAAAAAATAGGTCTGTCTAAATTTTGATTGTACATGTCTATGATTGTCAAAATTTTGACAGTTTAAATAAAATTTGAATTATAAAATTTTTGACAATCTTAAAATAACAAAAACGGTAAAAAATTCGACAATCTTAAATATATACTGGACTGATAAAAGTGTATTGTTCTAATAACTTTTATAGTACTCTTAATATTTGCCAACAAAATCGTTATAGTGCTCTTAACATTTGCCAACAAAATTGTCATAGAGATTAGAAGGTCGGACATGGTTACGACAGAATTTGAAGGACAGGTAATCCGCTCCCGCATGTGCATGCCTGATGCAACGTTCCCATTACAAACAGTATTTTGTATTATATTATAAAATTTAAAGTATGTGCGTAAACATGTAATATAGATCCGTAGTAGATGTGTTTATTTCGAACAATAAAATATTAGTTAAATAAATTACGAAAATTAGAATATACGGAAATCATCTTGTATTGAAGTCATAACAAAAGTTGTTTTAAGGTTTCGAGCAAACTGATTAGGAACAGCATACAAAAGTGATGGAGAGACTATCAAAACTTTTTTTAAATTTTTGTCATTTTTTCGAAAATTTTTATACGGAATATCACAACCTTTGTATAATTTTTTTCCCCCTCTCTTTCTTTCCACTTGTCTACTTCTTCCTCTCCAAATTTCTAAGTAAAAAAAATAAAAATAAATTGTGATCCTAAATCCTAATATTTTCTAAACCATCTTATCACAATCACACAAGCAAATCTCCGGTGCACTTTTCAAATTTTTTTATCAATCTTCTCAAACTTGTATTACTTTTGCAAAATAAATCATTTCCAACAATATAGAAATCCAATTGGACGAAATTATCGACTTGTTGAATACAATATCTCACATACTATCTCACATACTATCTCACATAATCGAATCTCTTAAAGAATCTATAGTAACTAGTCTAGTTTATTTTATTCAATTTAGCATAAAATTATAAAAAAAATTGCAAGTGAAAGAACTAGGACTACAGAATTCTGACCGTCCTTGTGCGTCTATAGGTTACTAACACACAAATACAAGATTGAAAAGAAGCATACTTGGTGAAGCAGGACAGTATGGTTTTGGCACGCCTCACAAAATTGCGGAATGCATATATGTGCCATCTATGCCAAGGAAGTAGACAGTATAGTATTCTCATTTGGAGCCTTGGTACAATGTAGCTTTTGGGGGATTCATCTTCATAGGCTTGTGTGGTTGAGGATCATGAAAGTGATAAACCTATGCATCAGAGTAGCTAAGCTACCTTGGTCCCAAGAGATTTATTGCTTGAGTTGGTCCTTGCCCAACCTTGAAAATATCCCAGTTCCACCAACATATATCAAGTGCCTCACCATGCTTGAACGAGTAAAACTTTGATACAGATGACTCTATCAAAGTTTTGATACATCACTGTATGACAAGTGGATCCACCTCAAAGTTTATATATATATATATATATATATATATATGCTTTACGAAAAGAGATGAGAGGTCCACTTGTCGTATAGTGGCTGTATCAAAACTTTGATAGAGTCATCTGTATCAAAGTTTAATTCTGCTAGAACAAGATGAACGACAGCCACGTCCAATACAAATGTGTCAGAATATGTCAGGTGTCGGTTAGCGGTGGATACTACTGTACCATGACAAGTGTCTTAAATAACCACGACAGAGATTTTGATTGCAGTTCAAGAGAGGGGGGGGGGTTGTTTTAAAGCTCATTTCTTGAACCATTGCTAGGCCAAAATGTTCCTAAGAGCATCATTCGCCCATCCCAAATTCTAAATTTTAGCTAGATTCACAATGTAGGAGTCTATTTTGTAGAATTGTAAGGTTTAATTGGAGTTCCATGGTGGTCCCAACCCACCTATAGGAGCTATAACTTGGGCCTCAAAATTTCTACATTCATAATATAGTAACTCATTTTGTATAGTAAGGCTCAATTTGTTGCTCTAATTTCTAGATTCTAGATTTTACATTATTTTTGTTCTATTAATTTTTGACCACACAAATTTTGAGACCTAAGATCATTTTATCATATTCTACTATTCTCATACAAATCCAACACATTCTACATTTACTTTTTTTTTATTTTGGACCTCAAGATATAATTTTGAGTACCGTCTACTAAGGATGCTCTAAGAGCATCAATAGTTAAACATATTATTACAAGTACTCAACATAATTTTTAACCTTTGTAACAAGAGCATCATAATACTCGAATTAGTTCCAGTCACTTGATATTTTCTCACAAATGTGTTCCATGCAACTTTGGTTCCAAGAACCTAAAAAAGAGTTTGAGCCAGATGGTCACATAGATACAAATAAAGAAATAGCAAATGAGGTGTTCAAGAAATCCAGCATATCCAAGAGAAAATATTTGGTTTCTTTAGACTTTTACATGTGCGTACGCATGTTTGTTTCTTTAACAAATACAAAAACTTGTCATCAAACTAAGAAACTTGCAAAAGAGTGACAGGACAGCTATCATACAACAAAAGAAAGGGTTAATGCTAGGAATAACCGTAACTTCACACACTAATGCACCACCATCAGCAAAATATTATTTTTGTTTAGGAATGAATATTTGGTAGGACATACTATTTGTTGTTCTGTTTGTAAAAGCTCGCAGTCTAAAGACATGCATATAGATTAGTTAAAAGGTCTTATTGGTTATTTAAAAATATATAAAGAAAATAGATTTGCGTTTCCTTTAGATTATTCTAATATATAATGGCTATTGAAATGGACAATGAAACCAAAATTTCGTAGAAAGAGTATAATTCATAGAAAACGACAATTTGATGAAGATATTAAGAGTGAGATAACACAATCAGCAAAAGATTATTTTAGTATTTTTTTTAATTGATAATGGATCAATCTATTTTTTCTATTGAAAATAGGTGTGAACAATTTTTTGGAATATGAAACTATTTTTGGTTTTTTATTTGATTCACAAAAATTTATAACTTTAGATGACCGCGAATTAAAAAAAGACTATATTAATGTCAAAAAAGTTTAAAATTTGCTTAACATTCTGATATTCATGATCTTGATTTATTTTCAGAATTGAAAGCGGATAAAGAAGTGTTAACAAAAAAAATTTAGTACTCCAATAGAAATATTAAACTATACTAAAAATTAGATTATTTTTCAAATGCATGCATTGCTTATAGAATATTATTGACAATATTCTCAATTGTTGCTACTGCTGGAAGAAGTTTCTTTTTTCAAGGTTTGCAGTATCGGTTTCGTTACTTAACCATTCCTATAAGGATCGGTATTGGTGGTATCGACAATATTGACGGTTTCGAATCGGAGTATCAATTTTTCTGGTATTAGAAAACAAATAACTATTAATAAATGTCACGATCCGCACCCGGTGTAGGGGCACGAGTACGTGGGTACGTCCAGCCTACGCCGCAGGATCGACGGTAGAACGTTGTCTAGGTCAACAATACTATCTAAATATCTCACATAGTATATATATAATGGTGCCTGTCAATGATATCGCAACTCCAAATGGAGGATAATATAATGATATAATTATTATCGATGCTCAATCACAATATAAAACTAAAGGAAGATAAATGCACAATATGAAATAGAAGAAATGGTCACAAGGTCACAATACTATACATCCAAGTCTAATAGTCTAGCTACAACACAAATCTCAGATAATATATGTTGGTGTTTTTGCCTTTGGACTAGTAAAGATAGTCTCACATTGGCTACACCACCAAGTGAGTATCTCAATATAATACTTTGTATGAGTTGAGGTGTGCACATGGGGTGTGGTGAGGCACATGGGTGCCATGCAGTGGTGTTTTCCTAGGAGGAAAAATGATTAACTCCTCATGAAAGCATTTATGCTTTTTGTCATGCTCTTGAAATTATTTTCATAGGAGCTAAGCTCCAAAGGGGCTTAGCGACTCTGACTCGGACTCGAGCTCAAAGGCGCAAAATGACGCTTTGTTGGTGTACTTCGCACTTAGCACGTCAGCATCGTCGCAAGGCGCTTGTGCGCTCGTTTTATGCTCGGCTTGCATACGCGTGTTGCATGAGCGGACGCTGAGCGGGCTATGCATTGGGCTGCGATTGCGGGATATCAATTTTGTACATTGGCTTTTTAGTCCTACATTGGAAAGAAGAGGAGGATGAGCTTCCATCATTCCCTATATAAAGAGCCCTCTAGCCTCTTTTTGAAGCACACAAAAAGTTGAGAAAGAGGAGTCCAAAGGAGTCCGTTCGAGTCACACAAAGAGGTGATTACGAGCATTCTAGAAGTTCTCTTGTGAACTTGTTGGCTCCTGGGATCTGATCGTCGATAGAGGACGAATCTTGCTTTGAGCAACGATGGTCTTTACCGTCCCAGCAAGAATAATTTTTATTCCGTCTTCTTCTCCTTTTTCTTCTTGGTTCGTTCTATCTGATTGCAACTGCGTTTTACAAGGAATAACGAATGTAGCTTTTGTTTTATTGTAACTCTGTTCTGTCCGTCTGTAACTGCGATTGCAAAAAAGAACGAGAAGTTTGGTTAATTTTGATTCTTTTGTAATCTTGAGAGCAAGTTGTAGTCAGAATCCTTTTATAGTTCTTCGTGGAAATCGAGAATAGTCAAAGTGGGAACTTTTGTGTGAACCTCTGATCTCGACCACGTGTTCTTCCATCTTTGGTTAAGCCTCGGGTCTAACAATCTCAAAGCAAGATCCGAGAAAGATAGAGAACAAGGTCTGCCTTAATCTTTAAACTTCTCGACACTAGTTTTAACAAACTTGAGAAGTTTGACGGAGATCATTACAACTCTTGGAAGAGGAATGTCTGCCTTAATCTTCAACTCGTAGAGGTGGACTACATTCTGACAAAACCAGAGCCGGTTGTTCCAGACGGTGATGATGCTACTGTTCAGACAGTTGCTACTGCAACTGCTAAGCAGAACAGGTGGAGAAGAGACAACAACCTTTGCAAGCTGCTGATTTCGAACTCCATGGAGGATACTCTGGTGGAGTTATACAGCAAGACGAACCATGCTAACGTCGTCTGGGAGTCTCTAGACAAGCATTACAAGGCGGATGAGAATCGCAACAAGATTCATGTGACTGAAATGGTCTGGAACATGCAATTTGAGGATGACAAGACTATGTTGCCTCAAGTCAAGGAGTTTTTCAAGTTACGTCAAAAACTTGACGATGATGACATGCCCTTAATCAACGCATTTGTCGTTGGGGGTGTCACGACCCGATTCCTTAGAATCGTTTGAGGCGTCCCCCGAGTCGTGATCGCCGTGCGGGCCTGGGGTTGCGCCCGCACAAGGCTTTAATGATTTGCATAACAAGCACATATTCAGAGTACGCAGATAAATTGAAA
Organism: Iris macrosiphon; assembly: GCA_036927795.1. NCBI lineage: Eukaryota > Viridiplantae > Streptophyta > Magnoliopsida > Asparagales > Iridaceae > Iris > Iris macrosiphon. The sequence goes on along the minus strand of JAYESA010000002.1, from coordinate 199,424,468 downwards.
CACAGATTTGAAATATGGAAAAGTTCTCTTTATTGATAATGAACATCTATTACAAACTCTTGAACGAGTTAGCTAATATGCCGTACGGCTTACAAAAGAGATGACTCAAAATGAAATAGCAGTCCTGTACATTACATCCCTTTATAAACTCAAAAATGATCAAGACCTCCAGGCTGGAGGACGGCTTTGCCACGAAGTTGCATTTGTGTATGAAGAGTTGCAAGCTTCTGGCTTTAAAGGGCTTCAAGGGCGCGGTGAAGATGCGCCAACAGCTGGACTGGATCGGGAAGACGACTTCGGCTCCTCGCTCGGTTCGCCTTGGTGCGGAGAACCTGTTTCAACGAGGGTCAGCATATCGAAACATGCTGGTGAAGGCGAGCTAGCCTGACTATACCAATCAACACGTTGTTTTGATGAAGCATGCATATTTGTGGGTTTCTATCTTGCCTTAGTTCATTTACAAGTAAGCAGCATATAGAAATTACTGAAATGAACGTGCCACCGTTCGGTGGATTTTACCCTTCCGTCTGAATAACCTGCACAATACTTACCTTGCCTTCCCTGCAACGAAGACACAAGTTAGTTTGCAACAGGTTTAAATATACAAGATGACAATGGCTTGGTTGCCATTTGGACGATAGTCTTTGACGAGAATGGCGTGCAACGAAAGTACAAGGGGCGTTGCAAGCCATTCCGCCAAGAACAAGAGACTAAACAATAGGTCTCGCCCGGACCGAATCGATACCAGTGCCCCAGCATCGTCCGCAAGACCGTTACCCTGTGCACAAGTTGTCCATGATCGAACAATATACAAGTAACAAGTTATTTCGGTTTGAGGCAACAAGAGTACAAGACAAGCAATTGTACAAGACAAGCAATTTATGATTTATTCCCAAGCGAACAAGCATGCAGTTCAGTATCCGTTCGTGAAGTTATTGACAAGCATAATGAACCAAGTCTATTCTCTTTTTATCTTGGTTTCTTTTATTATTACTTGGTATCGTTTGATCGGGGCAAGGAATAGTTCAAGCTTTTAGGGTGTGAAGCTTGGAAGCAGGGCTAGCTAATCGGGTTGGTAGCCACTCACTTAGATTTTGGAAGGAAGAAGGAAAGAGGCGCTTCACGACTCCGCTCGCAAGCCGCCTACTGCTCGTTCACCTGCACACGAACAGCTCGATTAATATTCCTTCCTCTCTTTCCAATCTCGGAAATCGAAATGCAGTTCAATGAACGAAAACAATGAAACCATCGAAACCGTTCAAGGAAAACTAGCAAATCCCAAAACCAACTCAAAGCACGAAAGCAACAAGCGACATCGAAAACCGAGGCATAAAAGATAGCAGCGGAGAGGTCCCTCCTGACTCTGCCGCTAAGCCGATCCTTGGGGCGCAGTCCACTGAATATGGGAATCAATTCCGAAGAAACAAATCCATAACGAGGACGAGTTCTTAATTCAATCTATCCCGATCGAACGATACCGTCTTGTGTTTCTTAGCCGCGCTCCCCGCACCGGGAGAACGGGGCGTTACATCCTACCCAACTAATTGGAAGTTTTGTCCCGAAACTTAAGATAGGACCTACCGTTAGGGATTAGTTCGTTGGGGGCGAACATGACTCAAGGAACAAGTACGAACAGAATGGTCTGATCCGCCACAGGCTAGGCATAACCCAAGTTTCAGACGACATTTGTCGATTGCATGCCCTGGCTTTTTGCAGAAGCTACAAGGCTGGTTTGCTTTCTGCTTCCCGCCGCTATTGTGACGCTTTGTAGCATTGTTTCCTCTCTCGTCGCTTTGGCGTTTGTGACTGTAGGTATGCACAGCGCCGGCAGGAACGTGAGGATAGAGGGGTTCAAGCGACAGGGCGTGATTCATGACTTCACGCATTGTACGGTACTGATGAACGGCTACGTGCGAATGGATGGCAGGGCGCAGTCCACCTTCAAACCTTCTAGCTCGACTCGCTACATCAGGTAAATAGGCCCTAGCGAATTTAGAGAGTCGGTTGAATTCGGCGGAGTACTCTTTAACTGTCATGCCGCCTTGCCTCAGTTGCACGAACTCGTTCTCCATCTGACGTTGTACTGGAGGGGGTACAAACTCCTCTTCGAACGCGGCACGAAAAGTCGTCCACGAGATCGCCTCCTCTCCGTGATCAAATTGGAGAGATCGTCGATGCACGTTCCACCAATCGTGTGCGTTGAGGCGGAGCTGTAGTTGCGCGCAGGCGACGCGCTTCTCTCCGGGGACCTCTAGCAGAGCGAAGTGATCTTCAAGTTCGGCCAACCAATCTAGAGCTACGACTGGGTCCTCAGTCCCGTTGAATGGGGTGTTGCAGACTTTCTTGAAGTGTCCAAAGTCGAAGGCAGTCACGTCCCTCGGTCTTGGAATTTGCGGCGTCTCAACTTCAAGCACGGGCTGTTCCACTGGAGTCGTTGCTGTTGCAGCGGAATGGTTGGAAGCCAAAGTCTGAACGATCTGTTGCAGGGCATCCACCTGCTTTTGCTGGACTGAGAATCGTGCTTCTATATTGTCTTGAAACTTGAGCTGACTCTCCTCCGCCTGCTTCTCGGCCCGTTCATAGCGAGCCTCGTCCCTTTGTTGGCTTTCCTCCAACATCCGCAATATTTTCTGGACGGGATCGATGCTTGGCATGGCTCGCTGGCTTCTTGAACTTCCCGAAGTGCCCGAACTACTCTCTTGGCCTTGTGTTTCGTCCGGGGCTTGCGCTGCAGATTGCGCTGGTACCATTCCTTCAAAAGAAGGTAAATTACATTAGGATCATAATGTATTATGGACTTATTGCATGAACGTATCTCATTTTGGCCTAGCGAGTTCAAGAGTTCGCACAGGAATTTGATCGTTAAAGAAACTTTTCCAGCACGAGTCTAAGGAACTTGAATCTGTGCTCTGATACCATTATGTCACGACCCGATTCCTTAGAATCGTTTGAGGCGTCCCCCGAGTCGTGATCGCCGTGCGGGCCTGGGGTTGCGCCCGCACAAGGCTTTAATGATTTGCATAACAAGCACATATTCAGAGTACGCAGATAAATTGAAACACAGATTTGAAATATGGAAAAGTTCTCTTTATTGATAATGAACATATATTACAAACTCTTGAACGAGTTAGCTAATATGCCGTACGGCTTACAAAAGAGATGACTCAAAATGAGATAGCAGTCCTGTACATTACATCCCTTTATAAACTCAAAAATGATCAAGACCTCCAGGCTGGAGGACGGCTTTGCCACGAAGTTGCATTTGTGTATGAAGAGTTGCAAGCTTCTGGCTTTAAAGGGCTTCAAGGGCGCGGTGAAGATGCGCCAACAGCTGGACTGGATCGGGAAGACGACTTCGGCTCCTCGCTCGGTTCGCCTTGGTGCGGAGAACCTGTTTCAACGAGGGTCAGCATATCGAAACATGCTGGTGAAGGCGAGCTAGCCTGACTATACCAATCAACACGTTGTTTTGATGAAGCATGCATATTTGTGGGTTTCTATCTTGCCTTAGTTCATTTACAAGTAAGCAGCATATAGAAATTACTGAAATGAACGTGCCACCGTTCGGTGGATTTTACCCTTCCGTCTGAATAACCTGCACAATACTTACCTTGCCTTCCCTGCAACGAAGACACAAGTTAGTTTGCAACAGGTTTAAATATACAAGATGACAATGGCTTGGTTGCCATTTGGACGATAGTCTTTGACGAGAATGGCGTGCAACGAAAGTACAAGGGGCGTTGCAAGCCATTCCGCCAAGAACAAGAGACTAAACAATAGGTCTCGCCCGGACCGGATCGATGCCAGTGCCCCAGCATCGTCCGCAAGACCGTTATCCTGTGCACAAGTTGTCCATGATCGAACAATATACAAGTAACAAGTTATTTCGGTTTGAGGCAACAAGAGTACAAGACAAGCAATTGTACAAGACAAGCAATTTATGATTTATTCCCAAGCGAACAAGCATGCAGTTCAGTATCTGTTCGTGAAGTTATTGACAAGCATAATGAACCAAGTCTATTCTCTTTTTATCTTGGTTTCTTTTATTATTACTTGGTATCGTTTGATCGGGGCAAGGAATAGTTCAAGCTTTTAGGGTGTGAAGCTTGGAAGCAGGGCTAGCTAATCGGGTTGGTAGCCACTCACTTAGATTTTGGAAGGAAGAAGGAAAGAGGCGCTTCACGACTCCGCTCGCAAGCCGCCTACTGCTCGTTCACCTGCACACGAACAGCTCGATTAATATTCCTTCCTCTCTTTCCAATCTCGGAAATCGAAATGCAGTTCAATGAACGAAAACAATGAAACCATCGAAACCGTTCAAGGAAAACAAGCAAATCCCAAAACCAACTCAAAGCACGAAAGCAACAAGCGACATCGAAAACCGAGGCATAAAAGATAGCAGCGGAGAGGTCCCTCCTGACTCTGCCGCTAAGCCGATCCTTGGGGCGCAGTCCACTGAATATGTGAATCGATTCCGAAGAAACAAATCCATAACGAGGACGAGTTCTTAATTCAATCTATCCCGATCGAACGATACCGTCTTGTGTTTCTTAGCCGCGCTCCCCGCACCGGGAGAACGGGGCGTTACAGGGGGGGAGGTATTGTGGCCAAGCTTCCGCCAAGGTGGAGCAATTTTATCTCGGACATGCATCGGAAGAAGATGCAAGTTAGCCTTGATCAACTACTGCACAACATCCATGTTGAAGATGAGTTGAGGGATCAAAACAAAGTGGACACATTGTCCAAGCAGTTGGAAAAAGTCAACCTGGTGCATGCGGGTGACTCCAAGGGAAAGCAGAAGGCTTCTCACTACAAGAAGAAGGACTTCAACCATCTCAAGGTGAAGTTGGCTTCATTCAAGTCAAAGCCAAAGCCCAAGTCAGACGTGACTTTTTTTAATTATGGTAAGAAGGGCCACTATCAGAGAATGCAGATCCAAGCCCAAACAAACAGAGCAAGGTGAGCCTAACAATGTTACTATGATTGCGTAGGTTGTGACGACTGGTGTTGACACTGACTAGTGGGTGGACACTGGCGCATCCTGCCATGTTTGCTCGAAGAAGGAGTTGTTTACCATCTACAAGCCTACATCTGAGAAGGTTATGGTGGCAAACTAGGCATAAGTTGAAGTACTTGGGACTAGAACGGTGGTACTAAATCTGACATCGAGGAAGTCACTGACGCTTCAGGATGTGAAGCATGTACCGATAATAGCCAAAAATTTGGTCTCGGAAAGTCTGCTCTGCAATGCAGGTTTGAGGATGGACATCAATGCTGGACAGATGGTGATGTCGTACAAAGAACATACTTCAAAAAAATATTTTATACTGAAGGATGTTCAAAGTTCAGCTTGTAACTCCTGCAAACAATATTAATGCAGTCTCTTCTTCTGGTTACTTTCTTGAGTTATAGCATAATAGACTAGGACACATTCACTGTAAAAGGATAAACAAGATGTCTAGTCTAGGTCTTATCTTCAAATATGGGGGTAAGAAGGTGGAGAAGTGTGAGGTCTGTGTGTAGACAAAGATCACAAGAAAATCGTTCAAACGGGTTAACCGAAGCACAAATCTTCTGGAGTTGGTGCACTCAGATATCTGTGACTTCAAACAGTTCTCCACAGGTCAGGATAAAGTATTTTATTACATTCATCGACGACTACTCGAAGTATGCGTTCTTCTATCTGCTCAAGTCAAAAGACGAAGCGTTCGTGAAGTTCAAGGAGTTCAGGACTGAGGCTGAACGTAAAACATGGCAACAACTCAAGAGACTCAGAAGTGATTTAGGCGAAGAGTATAGGTCTATTGAATTCACATCGTTCTGCAAAGAACATAAAATTGTCAACGAGACAACTGCTTCGTATTCTTCTCAATCAAATGGAGTAGCTGAAAGGTAGAATAGAACGTTCACAGAGATGATGAACTTAATGTTGTTAACTGCAGGTCTTCCAAACTGGTTATGGTGAGAAGCTGCGCTTACGGCTACGCTTACATCGCAGCTTTCTTGCCAGGCAAGTATACATTGTCATTGTACTGTTATTCATATTCCATATTTTGCATGCATCTTTATTTTCTGTCATTAGTTCATATATTTTAACTGCTATATAAAATGCGCGTCCAAGGAAACTTGGGTGCAACGACGGTGTCATCGTGATTATTTTTATTATGTATATGCATTTGACCTTGTTTATGAGACCGCCCCTTTATCATGAAGCATCATTAGGTTTCATTGGCCGTGACACAGTTGTTACACGAGTTGTGAGTCTCATATAGATCACGGACTGCGTATTGGGTTGGCCTCATGTACGTATGGGCTGTGCGTTAGGGATAACTGATGTTAGAAACTTTGCATGCTAGAAGACTTAGTAGTTATTAGTAGTCCATGGACATAGCCTATTGTAGTACGGTGGTCCAATCCTTGTCCTTGTTTGGTTGCAGGGTTGGACTATTGTACTAAGGATAGGCTATGAACCAAATCGTGTCATGGATGTGACATGCTTAGAGCATGGGGTGGGGAGAACAACAAGTACCACATTTGGGCTCCTTTGCACTTTCCTTATTGTAACCCGGAAGCTCCGCTGGAGATACGGGCGGTGATGACCCCTATATATTACAGGCGGCCTCTGTCGTTCAAAAGACGACATGCTTTGTAGGCCCCTGATTCTCCGAGAGAATCGTGCCAATCCCATTTTATGGCCAGATAGCCCACTTGTTAGAAAGTTGTTCTCAAACTGCATTCACATAGATGGTTAGGCGACCCCATTGGATATTTATCTCAGTACTTTATTGACATGCTTCTATGTATCTTGTTATGTCCCTTTGAGGGCCTGGTCCCTTGCCAGGTGTAGATGTTCATGAGTATTCGCAGGAGCGCAGATCCGGACTGGTTGCTTATATTTGAGGAGGTCTTCCCTTCGAGCCTCGTGATTATTGGTGATGTACCTATATTGTGTTTGCTTTTATATTCTAGTTCGGCAGTGGATTTGTTTCCATCCGACTGTCAGCATTTTATACTTTATATTGAGATCTAGATACATAGCTATTGGTTATTATCTATTTATGATTTCTTTGGATGAGATTTAGATTATACCCTGTGACTTGTGATAGATTTATACCACTTGTGGATTGATATTCATAATACATCGTACGTATGCGTTATGGTTTCCATATATTGGAGTGCCATAACCATGCGGTTGGCATGCTTACGTGTCCTAGTCCTACGTATTTTGGAACTAGGGCGTGACAAAAACGAAACCCAAAACCTAAAATCCGAAACCTAAATCCACACCAGAAATTAAAACCCATACCCTCACCCAGCTACAGTAACCCCTCCCTGACCCCCCAGCATCCGAAACAGCCGCGACCCCTCAGTACCGAACCCCCTTTCTTTTAAAAGCCACTGCTACCATCACCATCAAACCACCACCGTCATCACCTCCAATCCCAGCGCCACCATCGACGACTTCAACCGCCGCCCACGTGGCTACTACCTACACGCCTAAGCTCGCCCACGCGCAGAAGCTTCGCTAGCAGCCGAGACACATGCAGCAGCAGTCGCACACCACCGAGCCCCACCCTGGTCATGCGTAGCCTCGCGCCGGAGATGCGTCCACCTGTCACGGGCATTCAGCACTCCACCGCGAGCTACCACAACGTGTAGTCATCTCCTCGATGTTCGAAACTGGGTCATCTCCACGATGTTCAAAACTAACGATTTTTTCATTATTCAATCAAACCCGTCGGGACGCGCATGGCATGTAAGACAGAATCGTGATTCGTCTTAGCGACTTTGCGCATGTTTTCTGGGCCATCCAACTATTGGATCGTCGACCCAAAACTTCCAACGCAATCTCGGTATATAGATCTTCACTCATCTCCATTTTCAGCCGTTAATTCAATTGATTTATAGATCAAAACAGGCCTCCAAGTTGTGCGTTTAAACTGAAATTATTCTTGCAGTTTCATGGTGCCAACTTCGCGGATTTGTTTCTCTCTCGTCGTAACTCTGTTTCAGGAACTGTTTTCTCCCACTCACAGAAGGTATAACCACCTTCATGCTTGTATAAATAGTTGAGACTAATTCATAGATTTTATTGACAAACCTTTGTTCCAAAACCTGGAAAAAAGTTAATATTTTCTAAATTTAGAATTTTTCGATACGAGGTGCGTCCCGTCAAATGAGACGATTTTGTTGCGTGAGGATTTCACAGAAAGGCGCGTATCGTCAACGCGGACGTGTAGAATTTTTTGAAACTTGATTTGGATGTGCATGCACACCAAAATCAACGCATATCCGTCGAAAAATATCGTATTAGCCTATTCCGACACCTTGTCATAACTTTCTGTGTGTTTTTCATTTCGTAACGAAATTTATGCCATCAGATGCGAAGCGTTACGCTGGTCCTGTGACCCAAGTTTGGTTCGATTCTGAGAACGTTGACGAAACACCGTTTCGTGGGCCCAACGGTTCCACTTGACGGATGATTTCGTGACCGGCTCACCGGATCCAATTTTGGACACTCCGTAAGTTTGTGACATCGTTCTGGACTCGTAAACACTATGTTTGCTAAATTTGGAGAACTTTGTCTACGACACGCTTTTCGGTGCGAAGTAGGCCACTTATGGACCCCGCTTTGACCCAAAACTTCTGTTTTAGTCCCTGTGTCCAAATTGGACTTATGGGTTGTCAATCCTAGCTATTTTAAGTATCCTAAGAATATTGGTGATGTTTGTTTCAGCATCTAGAGGTGTACGTGCATATTCTACTTTTCAAGGAGCAATTGACGGAGTTCAGAACCCAGGCAAGTATAACTTGCCAACGTGCAGTAGATTCCGTTATATTATCTGCTTGTGTTTCTTCCATATATATATACTATTGAGATGTACATGTTCAACCTAGGACCGTGAGACGTTGCTTAGAGTCCGAACAAGATTCGGGTGTCGACGTCGTACGCGGAGTCAAGTAACGTCACTTAGAGAGTTGATTTCACGATCATATTTTTACGTGCTTGCTTTACCAAGTACGTCATACCGTAAGACACTTGACACTATTTTATGTGACAGGATCTTTCTTGAGTTATTCATGGTAATTCTGTATAGGCTTACAGGATTCGTAATATGAGACTTGAATATTATATAGATATCATTATGACTTGTTGTATTGGCTAGAGGTCATGATCTTGTGTGTTATGGATATGAGACGTCGTGGACATAAGACATGACGTTACATTGGGTGGGGAGAGACACACCATACTATAGGCTGATTATGATTATATACATATATATATATATATATATATATATATATATATATATATACACACACACATACTATACTACTAGAGGTGCCTTAGACCCCGTCTAAGATCTTTGGCACATATACCGGAATACGTGATACTACTTGCTGCTACGGGCTCGCCGACACAGAGCCTTAGTAGTTTCAGCCTGAGTACGAGTGATGTCCTCACGTGCATATTACTTAGATGGTTACAGTAGTTTACCCTTGAGTATGTGGCATTATACTATTTTACTTTGGCGTGTTGTTTCATGTACCTTATTACGTTTCTCTGAGGACCTGGTCGCGTGCCAGTTTTGTAGCCTAGACCGTTGTGGAGCCTGTCTGGAGTTGTTGATGTGTGTTGCATTGTCATGCGGATATTGGTGCCAGGTACTTATATTATTTCTACCGGAGTTATGGATATTTATTCATATTGTTTATTCACCTGTTGATGTAGCCTAGTTTTATAGACTCATATTCCTTTCTCGAGTCTATTCGAACTTATGTGTTACTGGACGGTCGACTTTAGCACATGTAGTTCATTTTTGATATTCTGTTTTTTATGTGGATTGTGACATAGATATTTTCAGTATTCTTAGGTAGTTACCCTTATAATACAACTTATACGTATTCGAGTCGGAGCAGAGTCTGGTCGAATGCATAGCTGGCATGTTACGTATTCCTAGGCCTACATATTTGGAACTGGGGCGTTACAACTCTGCCTATTCATAATGTAGTATTGATTTACATACACTCGAATGACCACTTCTCATAAGAAAAATATACATAATTCTATTCCGGACTGGTCCAGTATGAAATGAACTTATAATCCTGGAATATAGTCTAAACAAATTAAATAATTGAATCATAATAGACTGAGTTAACTTCAAAATAAATATGTAGATTAATTAAGTATAGCACAAGGGCAAACACTTGCAATATATAATTTTGCAAATCAATTTTATAGTTTAATTTATGATTACAAATAATATTAACTTGCATGAAGCTCTACTACCATGTATAAAGAAAACAATAATGCTAAATTTGCTACCAAATGCTTACAACCTTCTTACAATCCTCTCATCCCCCTGCTATGTGGGCCACCCCCGGCCCCACCTCTCCCTCAATGAACGATCGTCACGTGACGGCCACCCGGACAGTCACCCGGACAGTCACCGGACCCCACATCTTTTCTCTCTTCCAATGAACGGTCGTCATGTGGGCGCCACGTGGCCGCCACATGACAGTTGTAAGTATTTGGTTGTAGGCATAGCATTGTCCTAAAAAAAAATATATAGAACTTTTATATTTTATTTTCATGTAGGGTCATTTCCCATGTGACGTTTCAATCATAAGCATGGCTCCGTCCGCCTATGTAAATGCACGAGTTCCGTCTAAACAAACTTGGATAATTGTTAATATTAATTGAAACTAACTTTCAACACGAGGGCAAATAATTGTAATTTATGATTATGCAAATCATATGTATACTTCAATCTATGATTACAAATAATATTAGTTTCCGTTGAAGCTTTAAAAGTAGTTCGCGTGCACAAAAGCAATATCCCTTTTATAAAAAGCCAATGCCAAAATCAACAACTCTATGATTTGGAACCTACTAAAGAAAATAATGGATCCCACCATCAAGAAGGCACGCTTGACCCACTGCCAAAAATTATAGCCCAAAGTGATTCCCACCCAAGGAGTCCATCAAGTCTATGTATATATAATAATTTTCTAATGACTTGCTCAAGAAAAAAATATTTTGGTAAATATATCACGAGAAATGGGGACACAGGTGTTTTGTGTGAATTTTCAATAAAGAAAGAACATGGTCACAACAGAAGAGAGAGAGAGAGAAAAATAAATAGAATTTATATTTATATTATTTTAATAGCAACATGCAATTATGTTATTATTTAGTTTGATTATAGATCTTAATCAATGAAATAATAAAATTTTAACCATAAGTTATACTATATTAAATTTATAAATTAAATTTTGGATTATATTTTGACCTGTATTTAGAAAATTTAAATGATTAATTATTGAAGTGGTTAAAGGCGGCTAAACGTGTTTGACATCTGAATCAGGACTGGGTCGGAGGATTGAGTTGCTATATCCGGAACTAATTTTGCTTACCTTTTGACCTTTGTCGTGGACCGGTGCCGTGAGGTCACCCGCGACTCCGATCTCTTATAGGATTACGTAACGTTTGAGAATTATCCTAAACAAAAGAGGTTGTCCAAGTTCAAAATCTTGTCAAAATTATTCCAGAAACGGCTACGATTTGAATCCATCACCACTTACTTCATCCATCCTCTCTTCCTCATTTCCTATTATGAATCCTTTCCTTCTATGAATCCATCCCGAGCAACATAAAATTCAATTTTGTATCCAATCATGTACTTTTTATAGCATCCATCTCTAGAGTGTCCTCAAATATGGTGATAATGAGAGCAGCTTGTAAGCTATAAAGAAACAAAAAGAGTTTTTGTTTTGGAGGATGGACGTGGTGATACATTTTAGCTTTTGTGTTTGATTCAACCTACCAAATTTTTTTGTCTTGGATTTGCAACATCATTAAGGTTACTAGAGATAAAAAAAAAAAAAAAAAAGAGAGAGAACAAATTAGTTTGCAAGATTTTCGATTTTCCTTGTTCTGGATTTAGGTGTTTGGTGTGAACCTCCAAATGTTATGACATTCATATGTTGGTAACAGGGGACCGAGGTGATCCTCCTTAGAATTTTTTTTTCTCACTTGTAATATAATAAGAAATTTGTTTTTACGAATAAGAAGATAGGGGGACTTATGCAAAAATTAGGTAGATATTTAGGGACTGATTAGAGAAAATCCAGAGAGAGAGAAAGAGAGAGATAATAAGCAGTATTTTAAAAATCAGATCAGCCGGTTCAATCGGTTGATTAGTGAACCTGTTATTTTTTCGATCAGATTCAGTATTGATATATTATTTTGTTTCAAAATTTTATTAAAAATATGTATTTTTGTAAAAATTAATGTACATAAAAAAATAAACTTGAACCATTTAAATTAATTCAGTGATTGAACTACTGGCCGACCAAGAGTTATGGCCGGATCAATCTTCTATCAAATTTTTAAAATACTGATAATAAGGACATTAGAAAAAAGAGAATATATCTCGGAGTAGATAGTCTGTTCCCACTGCACAAATCACAAATCAATAGTTTCTTCTGGACGTTCAGTAGTACAAAGTTACAAACCATGTGGTGGGCTTTCCAGATTCCTTCCAGTACTATCATCCTTGTGTTAAGCAACCAAATGCCGACACATTTTCCCAAATAAAATGAGAAATTTGGTCCCAGCACGCTCACGAGATGCAATTGTGTGCATAAATCACAAGCCAACAACAACATCAAATAAGGTGAGATTTTGTACCATCACAATCACGAGAAACAATTAGGCATAAATCACAAGCCAATAATAACAACAACAACGATGCACTCACGCACTCAGTCTTCTCTTTGTTGTATCTAAGGGTGCGCATTATTCAATTTTAGATCCAAAATAGAATCGAATAAAAAATTTAGTCCAATTTAAAAAAAATGGTTCAATTTTGATTTTAAAAGTACTATATATATATTTTTTTCAGTTTGAATTTCGAATTCGATTTTAATTTTAAATTTTCATTTGGGTCAAATATCAAAAATTAAATAATTTTTTTTAGTTTATATATATATATATATATATATATATATATATATATATATATATATATATATATATATATTCGGATGGTTTCATATTATGGAATCACCTTATGTTATATGGGTAGAATTTAGACTGGGTGATTATAATTAAAAAAATGGTGGAGTCCACACCTTTTAATCTCATGCACTCAATTCCAATCCAATACATGTATCATAGGGTGGTTCTATAATATGAAACCATAAAAATTATATATATATATATATATATATATATATATATGGTAAACGGAATATAAGTCATATGCTCATATTTCTATATGAGTTATGCACCAATAGAAATGTATTCCTACATTCCATGTGCACCAGTACACTAGTACACTCCATATTTATTGGTCCGCATATGTATTGACTCATGTAAAAATATGAGCATATGACTCATATCCTCTTTTTTTCTTTCCATATATATATATATATATATATATATATATATATATATATATATATAGAAAAAAAGGAATATGAACCATAGGCTCATATTCCTACATGAGTCAATGTACATGTGGACTAATATGAACGGATTCCTACATCTCATGTGCATCCATGTGCACTAGTACACTTCATTCCTATTTGTCTACATGTGCATTGGCTCATGTAGGAATATAAGCCTATGACTCATATATATATATATATATATATATATATATATATATATATATAGTATTTATTTTTCTACATGAGTCATACACACGTAGACCAATAGAAATAGAGTGTACTAGTGCACATGGAATGTACATGGAATGTGAAAGTCTATTCCTATGCATGACTCATGTAAAAAAAATGAACACTATGACTCATATCATGTTTACCCCTCTCTCTCTCTATATATATATATGAAAAATTAAAAACTGAACAGATTTAATTCGGTTCGATTTTCGATCTTCAATTATCTGATTGGGTTGGGAGCGAATTAACCAAATGCTCCCCCCCCCCCCCCCAAACTAACTGTATCTATATAATCCCTACAGTTCTCTACAACCAAACTGAATGGTCGCCCAATTAAGCAAATATTTCAATCATCATCATGCATTCCTTCTCCATCCCTTCTTTTCTCATTCTCTTCCTCTTCCTCCTCTTCACTCTCTCCTCCGCTGCCTCCTCCATCGAAGAAACGTGCAAGAGCATCACTTCGGTTCGACCCGACGTCGGATGCGAGTTCTGCGTGGCATCCCTCGAGTCGGACCCGGACAGCAGCTCCGCGGACTCCAACGGGCTCGCGATCATCGCGATAAGGCTGTCCGTCGCCAGCGCCACGGCCGTGGCGTCGAAGATAGAGTCGCTGATGGGGGATCGGGACTCCGTCGGCGCCCCTTCGCTCAGGGACTGCTTGAGCGTGTGCGCGGAGGTCTACTCGGACGCGGTCGACCACCTGAACCGAGCCATCGCCAGCGTCGGCTCGAGGAGCTACAGCGACGCGGTGACGTTCCTGAGCGCGGCGCTCGACGCGACGGACAACTGCGAGGACGCCTTCGGGGAACTGGGGGAGACGTCGCCCCTGGCGGCCGAGGATAGGAACTATGGCCGTCTGGCTGACATTGCTCTCGCGATTGCGGCTTCTTTAGGGACCTGACGTACGCCATGGGCAACGAGTACTGTACTATGCATGCATATCACAATTGCTCCTACTCTGTACCAATTTTATTTTACCAGGGGATGAAGTCCATCCTCCGGGGAAAGTTTAGCTAAAAGTTCTCCTTCACCAAGGATTTTTTTTTTTTTTTTTTTCCTTTCCTTTCAAATACATCCTTGTATATATCTACTAATTAAGATTATTAATTAACGTTAATAGATACAACTAGATAATTACGAGAACTATCTTCCTAAATAGTATGTAGGCTTTTAGTCTTTCTAAATAGTCTTAATAAATATCTATACTACTATATAATAGAACAATTCAGTTTCATCGTATAACTTTTCTCTCCAAATTACCCTTACATTTATTTACTAATTAAAATTATTGATTAAAGTTAATAGGAACATCTAGATAATTACGAAAGCTGTCATTCGATATTCCTAAACAGTGTGCAGGCTTTTAGTTTTCTTAGTCTTAATAAAAGTATATACTAATATATAATGAAAAAAAATTATGTTTCACCGTAAAACTCTTCTTTCCTAATATAATCTTACATATATTTACAAATAAAAATTGTTAATTATAAGTTAATAGAGACTCACGATGTCTTTTGGTAGTCCTAAATATTATGCATGCTTTTAGTTTTCTAAGTAGTCTTGATAAAAATATATACTACTATATAATGGGGAAATAAAATTCAGTTTCATCATAATTTTTTTTTTTTCCAAATATACCTTTTCATACATTTACTAATTAAAATTGTCAACTAAAGTTAATATAAACAGCTAAGTAATTACTGAAGATGTCTTTTGATAATTTTTAAATAGTATGCATGTTTTATAAAAATTATAATAATAAGTACTATAAGTACTTTTCTAATACCATTAAAAAAAAAAAAAAAAAGAAATATCGGCTTCCAACCCAAGCCAAATAAAAAAAGAAATAAAAGAAAAGAAAAGAAAAGGAAAGACAACCAATCGGTGCTGTACAGCCTGGCAGCTATAATGCGATCTGGATCAGCAACATTCGGGCGTCATATGCTTGTAAACAAAAAATTGTAATTTAGAGCATCTCCAACACTATTGTCTTATTTCGTGTTGTGATTTCTATGAAATATTGAGACACAAAATAATATTTTTTCTATATGACAAAATTATATTCAAACAAGACAATGAAATAGAAAAATATTCTCCTACGCAAAAGTATTGAGAAGACAATAAAAATTACTTTTTTTCAACTTCCAATACAACTTTTTCCCTTCTTCCTTTTTTTTATAAATTTTTTTATTCATAATTGATGATGTAAAAATAATTATTGTAAAGTTCATTGTCTAGATCTAGACAACCAACGTCACATTATTTTTGATATGTTATTATCATGTCAACTTCACAATTTATTTCACATTTGTATTAGAGAAATTTTTTTGACATAAGAGCATCTTCAATCCTATTGTCTTGTTATATATTGTGATTCCTATATAACATGAGACACAAGACAATATATTTCCTAGGTGACAAGATTATATTCATACAAGACAATGAGTGTTCTCCAATACAAAAGTATTGAGAAGGCAATAAAAAGTACTTTTTACAACTTTCAAGACAATTTTTTCTCTTCTTCCTTTTATTTATAAATATTTTTATTCATAATTGATGATATGGAAGTAAAGTTATTGAAATGCATTGTCTAAAACAAGACAACCAACTTCACAATGTCATTGTCATGTCACGCCATGTCACATTCATAATTTATTTGACATTTGCATTGAAGAAGGAATTTTTAAATGAAAACTTGTCATTCCTATGTGACAATATTTTTTTTCCAAACTCACAATAGTGTTGAAAATGCTCTAAGAATACAATCAGAATATACATCATCATGTTGTCATGAATGCTACCGACCAAAGACCAAATTGAACTCATTTCATGTAGATACAGCATCCAATCCCACTACAAAGAGAGGCAGATAAAACGATCTGGTCAAATATATTGGCCGCCGAAACAGTGCACACGTCACTGGATTGCTCAAACTGAGGCCTGCTTTCATTTAGATCAGCTCCTCGGAAAAGAAAGACAAATCTCATCAAATACTGGAAAAGCACCAATATCATCTTATAACCATACAAAATGCTAATTTCTAATCATGTATACATAGAGAAAGTGCTAAAAAGTAAAGGAAGACTAGTAGTCTAGGGGCTGGGATATGTTGTTTGTCCCCAAATACAATGTCCCAAATATGTTCTCCACCTATAAATGGTGGGGCCTACCATTTTATTGGAAGAAAGGGCAAGTTTGAGATATTTTACTCGGGGACAACAGATCCTAACCCGTAGTCTAGTACATGTTCTTGAACATCTTTTAGTGGACCAACTATCCAAGTCAAAATTGCTTACTATCTTACATCACTGTCAAACTGGTACTCGTCTGCCTCTGTTGCGATCAAAGAACAGCAAACAAAACAAGATAAACAACAAATTACCTAAACATGGATGGAGGGCATATCAGAACAAATCAATGGAACACGCTCGGCTACCACCAATGTTTCATACCGAGGTCACAAATGGTTGTTGGATCAACCAGCCAAGAACAGGAATCCTCTGCAGGAAAACTGCAAGAGTAGGCCAAAAGCCACTGTCCAATAACAAAAAATAGCTTAGAAATCAAAAGATGCAGGAAAACAGTTAAAAAGTATAGCACAACCTTCTCTAATCAATGACTGGTAATAAAGGGACAAGTGTTGCTTCTAATTTAACGGGGAAATTATTGGGTGTTCCGGGCACACTGCACCATTTCCATGCCAACCGTTAACAATCCAACGGTTGGGGAGGAGAAGGGTGCACTGCGTCCGGCCCATACAATAATTTCTCAATTTAACACAGGTTGAAGACCACACTTCAAGGCTTACATTATAAACTCTCAAAGCAAGTAATTACTTCAAATACAAACTACTCAGAGATAAAGTTGTTCTCCTGACTACTGGCTTGGCTAGAAACCTAGTCCCTTCATGCACAAGTTGATGAAAGTATCCACACCTGAAGTGTACAATGAACCCATATGCCTCCAAGATCATGCCTATAACAGCCCACCCTACAAGTACCAAAAAGAAGCAGCAGCCAGCACCAAATGAAATTGTACCCTACATATGAGAACCAATTGAAGCAAAGAGGGGGAAAGAGAGGAAATGGCATAGAGATATTCAATGATGCATGAACCATGTAGTTCTTAGGCTTAGCAAAGAATTGCATGGTTGATTTCAGTCCTATAGTTAGCATCACCCCTGATATGAAAAGGATCTGACGATATGAACCCCGAAAGGAGAAAACACAAACAAAAGAAAGATATTGAGTAAGCTTAATATTGAATAATCAGATAGATCAGTAGGGGAAATAATATGTATACCCATGGCTAGAAGTCCTTTATCAAAGAAGAAATAATTCCGAGAAATGAAAAGAATATCCCAAACCCTGCAAAGCCTAGCCCAATCTCTGTTTCACATGTAGGGTAAGAATTAAGAGCTAATTTCAAGAAATCTGAAGATGATAGCCCAATCTCCATGAAGTATCGATAAATGATAGTACAGAGTCATATGCATGATACAAAATAACCTAATATATGAGAGCAATAGACCAAATATATTGTTATAAACTTATTCACGACTTGCAAATGGTTGAGGTTCATAATAAGCACATCGACTCCTGCTACAGAGGCAAAGAAGAACAGACAATTGCTGTAGCCTGCCTGTAGTTATGCGCCTAGAATTTAAAAGAATCCCGCTAACGGAACTACTTTCTTCTTCGGTAAGGATGAAAGTGTTCGGCACATGCCAAGTCATATAAGCCAGAGCCAGTCCACTTCATGCTTCCTAAGCCAACATGTACAAAATTCCTGCCCCAAAATTTATGTTAAGATAAATTAATGTATAGGCTTATTCATTTATCAAGTTGAAACCTGTTTATGTACTTCTATCCAAATCTACTCTGCTTACGAAGAGAAGATCACACAGATTAATAATGATTATTTTCTATGTGAAAAAAGTTCCTTTAGTATTGCTTGTGCTCAAAATATTGCTGGTGAAGTTGTTCCTTCTTGGAAAATGCATTTTCTAGATTTTGTCTCTCAAATACTATTTCTCAATCTTTTGCTCCACTTGTTGATAACTCGGCTGATGCTCGTAGCCATTTTCATGGTTCAGGGGGAGACCGAGATATTTTTATACTGGTTGAGGTAGTGGTTCTTCTTGTGGTTTTCGTTCACGTATTCATGGTAGGCAAACAAACCTTGTTTCTGAGAGGTGTCAGGCCATGTTTGCAGGCTTAATTGGGCGAATTAGGTCACTTCCTATCTACTAGTTTTGTTTCTACTATGATGGCGACTAAGTCAATTTAACGAGAGGACTATGACCAGTTTGTCAGATCTCAATTGTCCCATATTGTTGCCCAACCATTCTTCAGGTTACTGGTGCGTCCATCCTTCGCAAAATAAGTCCCGGTTAATAGTTTTCTGGAGCCACCACTCATATGACAGGTAATTCTTCCGATTTCACCATGTTTAGAGCTTTCTTCTTTTATTCCTCATGTTTCTGCAAGTTGGTTTAGGTTTCTCCTTCACTTATTCTAGATCATGTCATTTATGTTTCTAAATTTCATGTTGGTACTTGTCCTTTTTTCCATTAGCCGTATTATTAAGTTCTTATATTGTTCTGTGACACTTTTTTTCTTCTGACATTTTTTCCCCTTCTTATTGTGTGTTCAAGGATCTCCAAATGAAGACGGGGATGGTGGAGGACATTGGTCCGGAGAATCACGTTAAAAAAAAAAAATTAACACCAAATCCATGACAGGAATCCTCTATTACTAGGATGATCATCCTGCACTTGTTCAAGTGTTTGCTACTTCCTTGTCTCACCTATTTAGTGGCACTAATGTATGGGACATCCTTCTTTACAGAAGATGAAACCAACCAATGTACGTTGTTAGTCAATCTGTCTCAGTTCTAGGAAGAGGCTTGTTAGTCAAATACGCTCTATTTCCGTTTGACCTGGATCATTGTGATATTTGGAGACCTTGTCGTGACATTTGGGTTAGGTGGCTATTCTCATATGATCTTCCTTTATACGATAAAGAATAGATTTAAAGCCTTAAATATTTTCCTAATAAAAGCAGAGACTATCTCAGGAAGCATTTAGTCACCAAGAACCGGGGCCTACCTCGCTGCATCTTAGGATTTAAGTCACCAAAAATAAAAATTGTTCCTTCTCAAAGAAATAATGTTATTGAATTTTTGCAGGATATTGTCTAGTATAATGCCAATTCCCGTGTATTACTTAAAGGCCAGTCTCAAGAGTTCACAAATACTTTTCACCTTTAGTGCATCCAATTTCTTAGACTTCCTTCAATTTGTTGTAGTTATTGGAAAAATTTAGGCGAGGGTAGCCTCTGGTATTTGTTGTTCACTAATTCCCCTCATCCCCACATATCTCGCTCTAAAGAATGGTTGGTAATAATCTCCCTGCTAAATGTCTGACGCTGTCAAAACTGTCATACTACTTGGTAATCCAAAAGCTAACCTCTGTGTTTCAATCTTTACTCTTGATATTATAAGAGCCCCTTGCATTTCCTTCATTGCTAGACTCTAGAAGACTATTGACTATTCACATTTTAAGTTACTCTACAAAGAGAGAATAAGTGCGAGTAAGAAATAATAAGACTCACTTCATGGGAATTAATGTACAAACCTTAAAAAATTTGAGTACTAGACAGCTGAATCTAAAACAGATTATTATTATTGTATTCAATCCTGGTATGTAGATGAGAAATTTGAGTAATAGGAAGCTAAATCTAAGACATAAGTGATTGTTGGATTTATGAAGAACGTCTTCTGCATAAACTGCATCAGAATTTGCTACAACCAAAAGCAACAATAAAAACTAGCTTAGGGAGACAAAAAAAGATAATATGCTCCCTGCTACAAAACTTCTAAAGCCTACTCTGAACTTCTGAAGAACAGCTCCATCACCAGGGGCGGCCCTGGCCAGGGCATGCCGAGCGACGGCCCAAGCTCCAAAAAGACTAAAAGGGCACCAACATGGATATACTAATCATGACGTACTATGAGCTACCCTTTCCTCAAAAGATTATCGGTTCGGTTTCGGTGATGGCTAATTTCGGTTCGGTTTCGGTTTTGAATTTTTAGAAGTTCGGTTTTGACTATTTCGGTTTGGTTGAAACATAATAAACCGAACGCGCTCACCCCTAGTAGGCGCTACTCCACGAGCTCTCAAATTGGGGTAGGCTCTACTCTACGAGCTCTCAAATTAGGGCTAGGCTCTACTCCACGATATGCTCCTCTTTCTTTTTTAGTTTATGTCTATTTAGTTAGTAAGTTGTGATGTTATAATTAAAAAAAAAAAAAAAACTTTATTTGGGCCTTTAAAACTTAAGAATGCAACTTTATAAATCAATAACACCAAACAAGCCCATAAAGTTATTTAAAAACCCAAACAAAGTCCAAAAAACTGCATAAAACACCCAATATACACCTAGGCGTGCGCCTAGGCTCACCTAATTAACCATTCGCCTAATCTCGCCATTGGCGTCTTTCTCGCCTAGGCATCACCTAAAGAAAATACCTCGCCTGGCTTTGGCTTTGGATTAGGTGGTGAAACATTGCCTCTTTCCTTTAGGGCGCCTAGGGGCACCTGGACAGCGCTTTTAAACAAGGCTGGTTGATAACAAGACACGATCACTTCAATGTTGTTGTAAAGGTCAGGATCCATGCTCTGATACAAACACACAAACTATTAAAATACTAGATTCATAAATCACATATAGAAACACTAATTTCAAGTTCCTAGCAAATCAGAGCTAATAAAATTGTAGACCGATGACTAGTACATAATTTCAAAACTGTGTCGTCAGGACACATGGACTTCGAATATAGTGCTTGCTACAAAACTCTGGAAATGGAACACACTGTAATTGAAACTTACTTCTGCGATCATTCATCTCAAATGAAACCATTCTGCCCCACCAGAAATAGAAGTCAAGATGCTAGTCCCAACGAACCTACCACAAAAAAAATGCATGCAAACTGATAGTGAGTCATCCAAATTGTGTTCAGCATGGAAGGTAGTAAGAAAAGAGGTTACCAATAGGTCCTGAGAGAAAGTACAGTGTCAAGAATCAAGTCATTCAACCTTTAAAATAAGTAAAAATTACACCTTATTACATGTCACATTCAAATTGCCTTAACCACAAAAAGAAACAATTTCAATCACTAATCAATAGACTTATGATAGCCTGATCATCTACAAATCATGGTTTAACGATTAACCTCTATTATTTTTTCTCCAAGGGTAACAGACCATAATTTATCATCCAGCAAAGATCTTCAGTCCCTGATATGTAAACTTCAGTGAGGTAGCGACAATAAAAAATTTAGAATCTCAATGAACCCTCTTATTTGCATTGCAGTTTGCATTACCAAATGATGTTTGTTATGTGAAGAAGTAAAGCATGAAAATTGAGAAGTTGCACACAAAAATCCCTTAATAAGCATCAAATTGTTCCAATTTCAATGTTTGGAAATACAAACAATAAATCAGTTGCTATATCGCATGATTTAAATGAATTGCATTTGCTCACAGCACTCTAACTAATAGATTTTATTTGCTTATGACATTCCAACCAAGATCAGGCAACTTTAAAAACCTTTGGTTTACCCTCCATCCCTATGGTCCTACCACGACCAGACAACTTCAAGAAGGCCAAAGCCCTATCAAGATATGAGCATTCACATGACTTAGGTTTCTGAGTAGTGATACTCTTACCAAGAAAAAGTGGAGACGATCGATGATTCTCTCACAATGCTCATGAAGCAATGAAGTGGGTGAGACTATTATAACTTAGGACAAAAAATGCTTTCCAAGTACTATAACTGCAGTACCATGGAAGAGTAATAAGAAATAAGTTCTACATACTATAGCTACTAGTGCATGATTATTGTTGATTAATAAAGTGGTTGAGGTCTTTGGTATAAGAGGGGAGGTTCTAGGATCAAAATCCCAGGGAAG
Source organism: Iris macrosiphon (assembly GCA_036927795.1). NCBI lineage: Eukaryota > Viridiplantae > Streptophyta > Magnoliopsida > Asparagales > Iridaceae > Iris > Iris macrosiphon. The sequence continues at coordinate 199,401,802 of JAYESA010000002.1, read as the reverse complement.
TAGGGGAACACGGTCAAAGACTAGCTCTTATCGTCAAGAAGAAACATATTGCAAAAATGAAGGGTAAAGATAAGATATAGTGTACGTAAAATAAAATGTAGCTATCATTACTTTGGACATAAGAGACAAAAGAGACAATGTGAAAGAAGGCCAAGAGAATGTTTCAATAGTAGGAGGAAAATCCCTCATGAATCAACACAAACCAACGTCAGTTGGGGAAGCAAGCTCAAAGACACATGAAGACTCATGCATACGACTACAATGTATAAAGGGCAATTGGCTAGGAGGGGAAATTGTTAACTATGCTCTGTTAAATTTTAGAGATCAGTGGTGATGGGAGACTTAACAGAGCCGAAATGAGAATGATTAGATGGATAAGTGGCAATACATTAAAGGATATGATAAGAAATGAGTGTATCCGTCGGAAGTTAAAAGTGACATCAATTGAAAACAAGATGAGAGAAAATCAACTTAGGTGGTTTGGACATGTGCAACGCAGACTAATAGAAGCTCCGGCCTCTAGTAAGGAGGAGTATTAATATAGTAGTTAATAGAACCACTAGGACCACACTGAAGTAGGACTGGACAAATATGGTTACAAGGATATGGATTTCGTCAGCGTTACATAGGACATGACCCTCAATAGCACCAAATGGAAGACGAGGATTCAAACAGAGGACATAGCCCTTAATAATGTCAAATGGAAGAAGATGATTCAAACAACCGACACAAAAAATTTAGGATAAAGGCTTTGTTGTTGTTGTAATGGTGATGGGAGACTTGACTGATTGTATTAACCCATTGGTACCTCGTGAGAGGTGTATAACCCTTGTAAAGAAATATGCCCCCTTCCTCTTCTCTGTTGAGTTCATCTCTTAGAGGGGGCTGTAGTTCAATAGTAGGGGCATTTCTCCTTATAAGTAAGGAAGACATAGTAGGGGCATTTCTCCTTATAAGAAGGAGGACGTGTTAAAGCCATCACATAGGCCTCCCGTATAAGCTCCCACAAGGATTGATAATAAGCCACAATCAAGACTTCCGCTGAGAAAAAAAGGAAAAAGATATTTATGTGAGTGTGACTTTGTTACCTTCTTAAGAATGAAAGCAGACATGGATTCTTACCCCTTTTTACCTAAAAGGCTAAAAACAATAATCATCGTCCCAAGCCTCCTCCCATCAGAACGAGGTCAGCTATGGATCATATGGAAGCTCTATAAAGGATTTGATGAAGTTTTTATGACCATGTTTCAACCCTACGTCAATTGGTGCCAAATTCCTAACCAAGGTAGCAATGAGCACGAGGGTAATTCCATAAAACCTATGTGATGCAGATAGACCTACGAAAGGCTAATAATAATAATTAGTGATAAAAGCAAATAAAATCAAATTCCATTCAGATCATATCATTAGCTCATGGAAGCTCACCAACCTATTGGAAAAAATATATATATTAAACGACCCCCATTTACGTGGAATTTTCTCAATTGCAGTCTTTCTGACCCAATTTGATAAGAAGACATGAGAGTATATATACTAGTCTACCTACATAAAGGTGTACACGTCAAAAATAACAATCATAATATAGCAAAACCTCCAAAATCTTGAAAACTTAGCACAATAAGTTTTTAACTATTTTTGTTTTACCTAGGACTGCAACAATTGGAGGACACTTAGGTAGATATGGGTCTTATTAGCTAGTAGCTACACTTGATAAATGGAACAATGTCAGTAATGTTGGAAGTTTTGATTATGAATCCGACATCTCTTCAGAGATGCACTATTCAGTAAGCTAATCACATAGGAGATATGGAGGGCGAGGTTAAGCTTAAACTTAGTCGGAGTTTCCCTATGCTTGAGCTCAGCTTGTTTAATAATCGAGTTCATTACTTTTCTCTAGCTTGACTTAATTACCTAAATAATCAAACAGTGAATTGGTTGGATTCAATGAATTCCAATCACAATAACAAACCTAAGTGAAAACTAAATACCAGGAGTTTAAAGATTATGCAATATGGATGTTTTTAATTCCTTACCTCTTGAAACCAGGATTCACAAAATAAATAAATAAAAACAAACCACATTATACAGGTTACATGTGTTCTTTTGGAACTTTGCTTGAGAATATGAAATCCCTTATATACGCAAGGCCGACCCATACTTCATTTATGTAACTAATTACTTAGTCTATATTATAGTTGCACCTTCTACTTTGTTTCATTTCTTTTAAGAATATAGTATACAATTCTATGTTTCGTCGTCATAAGATGAATTCAAAAAAAAAAAAAAAAAATTGCCTAGATATTGGCTCAAACATGAAAGTTGAAACCATACATAATAATATAATAGAAAAAACCTTAAGCTAGAAAAGCTCAAGTTGCTTGATAAGTTATCAAGCAAGCTCGAACATGTCTAGTTAAGCTAAAATCAAGCTCAAGCTGTCCAAAATGTTAAATGAGCCGAGTTTGATGTGCCTTGTTCGGCTCATTTACACCTTATTTGAATTAACTCCAATTCCGTGTATTGGTTCTTTACCAGAACTCCTATGTGGGAAATGGTAAATTTAGCTTTTGTAATAGCAAATATGGTCTTTCTTAAAAATTATGCTTGTTCATTAAATTATTGGAAATGAGATCAAGGAGATCCGAACTTGGAGAAGGTAATTTCGCCTAAAATGAAAAGGTATTCAATCCACAATTCATGTTAACTGAACAAATGAATAACACAAACCAAAAACATGAAAATGGAATTCATGATTCTTAATATCCATAAACTCTTGCAAGTCATGAATTCCCAATTCACTATTACCAAACAAGCCGTTAACTTTAAATCTCAGGTATATGGTTATCTAGTATCATATTAGAACATCGATTCCTGTTGCCAGCCCCATAAATTGGGGGTTATTGTTGTTGACTGTGAGTATTTCTATTTTCACCTTCTTGATATTGAAACTGAAAGGCTATGCAACTATTCTCTTCGTAAAAGATTATATATATATATATATATATATATATATATATATATACATGGTAATTATTTTATGCATTATTGCCCGGCTTGAAGCACAGGAAACTTATTACAACTCACAACCAACCCTCTTTCTCACAGCCGCACTCAACGTCCCGTACTCGGTGATCATCTCGGCGTCCTTGACGCACTTCCTCAGCTTCAACCCAGCGGCATCCCGTCCCTTCTCGCAGCCTAGTCGGCCTGCACCACCCGGCTCCTCTCGGTCCATACAAGCCCTCGCCTCTACTCTCCATCACGGCCAACAAATCCCTGCAGGAACACGCCTGCCTCTTGGGAAATAGGTGGAAAATTAGCTCCCCCTGGAATAGAAGCCGTCCGTTCTCATCTTCTCCAGAAATAGTCCATTTTCATAACAATAATGCTAAGTTTACTACCAAATGCTTACAACCTTCTTACAACTCTCTCCCCCCCCCCCCCTGCTATGTGGGCCACCCCCGGGCCCATCTCTCCCACCAATTAACGGCTGCCACGTGGCATTTTTGCCACGTGGCGGCCACCCGAACAGCCAGTGGGTCCCACCTCTCCCCCCTCCTCCAATGGGTAACCTCCACGTGGACGCCACGTGGACGCCACGTGGAGGTTGTAACAGGGTTGTAGGCATTTGGTTGTAGTCATAGCACTGCCCTTTTCATAAATCTTACAAAGTATTTCTTTATTGGAATACGTGCCACATATACCAACCGTGTTGTGTGTGTAAGGAAAATGCTAAGTTTACAACCAAATGCTTACCACCTTTCTTACAACAACAAATAACAACAATAACTCCCAACACAACAAATTAGAGTGGCTATTGTGATTATCGAAAATATGTATAAGATTTTGGCTGAATAGTAAAAGATCAGTGGATCGAACTACGAAGACGTATTATTTTTTCTATGTATAAATAGTAAAAGTTAATAAACAGTTAACCCAAAAGACATGCAATACAGTGTGTTCAAAAATTCCAAACGTTAAATCAGATTTCGTATATTATGTCAATTTTTTTTAAAAAAAAGTCACATATGGGTCCAATCCGGCTCCACCGCTCTCCTCCCTTTCCCAATGGAAGTCGACCACGTAGCAGTTTGTAAGTTGTAGGCATAATCTTGCCCATATATTATTACAGGATGAAAATGTCATTTAATGTTAATAAATTGATCAGTCGCCAGTAGCTTGCTCCATTACTTTCCCCCTTGTAGATGGATCACTCATTGTTAATAAATTGGCTAGTAACTTGTGCCACCACAGAAAATAAATCATTCACTATTCTGGCTGCTCTATTGCCATGCACAGAAGATGAATCAACTATACATATAAGATGATGTCTAACTGGTTTAGAATCTGAAACAAGAGATATTAGCAATGATTATATAGGGAAAAGAAGTGCCACTTTGGCTTTCCAATGAAAAAGAAAGTTTATATGGAGAAAAGACTCGAGGATCATATTTATTTAGCAAATATATTTATTTCAATAGTCGTATCCCTGTTATCCGTACCAAAATTTTTAGATCATTTTTTGACCAAATTCGCTTGTCCTTCGATTATGATTTTGAAGGGCCAAATTTTGGATATCTACATGTACTCGACATCTGTATCCGAGTCTAAGTAACATAGACAGACACTGCCACCAACCAATATGTAACTCTCTTTATCTATCGCTTGCATCTTTCCTAGCCAACTCTTTCTTTGTTTTTCTCCTATTCCAAGATCTAAGGATCTCAACGCTAATGATGACTTCTAACAGATTCGATAAGCATCTCTCCTTTTTTCTGTTTTAATGAATTTTTGTTATCTCTGATAGGGTATTTTTCTCCTCGGCTTCTCATGTGAAGTTTAGGAAACACAACCATTCCCAAAATCCATGTCGTATCTATGTCGTACACGTTGTACACATCATAAACACTCTAAAATATACTAGGACACTAGAAGAGGCATTGCATACATGTCATTTCTGAAACTTACATTTCATTTCTGAAACACAACCATTCCAAAACACTTGTTGTGGGGGAAGGGTTTATTGATCAAATGTGGCACATATTCTTCTCAGGATAGTCACTTATATTTACTGATGCCACGGTTCTTCTTGGTGGTGGAGGGTTTTGTTGTTTGTGAGTTTCCACGACAATTGAGTAATGAAACTTGAAGAGATGAGTTTTCCCCTTGTAGTTATCTTCGAGACTGTAAAACCAATCGAAAGATACCCCCGCCAATGACCCGACGAAGAGCCTGGTAAGGATAGCATCGCTGCGGTGTCCCATGGTGATCACGAAGTAGCTCATGAAGCGGTGAGGGGAGGACTTCCTGTCAAACATGTTAATGTTGAAAGACTTGTACTTGGACGGATACGGTACATTCCTCTACTCTATGGGGTATGGTTGCCGCACCCTAAGATCACAGAGTGAGTCCCGGTTGCTCATGGAGTCCAGGCGAGTCCGGAGTTCTCGGACCTCCCTCCTTGCTTCTTTAGCTTCATCTCCTGCTGAAGGTGCCGACGAGCCAGGTAGGAGAGGATCACCACCCGTAGGTGGAGCGGTCGTATTTGAATCCCCATTGGTCCCGGGGTCCAAGTTTGTAAACCCCCTGATTTTTCAAAATTTTAAAAACTGGATTTTTCACAATTTTCTGGAATTTTCTGGGAATTTTCTGTAATTTAAAAACAGGGTTTTAATTATTCAATGATTTTTAAATGATAATAAACTGTATTAAAATATTATGAAAATAATATTTTTGGATGTAAAATGAAAAACTGGACTTAGGGCAATTTTTCTGGAATTTATTGGACCCCGGACCTATTTTTAAATGCCTAAAAAGTATTTACCTATTTAATTAATTATTTATTAATTAAATTACTGATTTTATTATTATTATTATTATTATTTTTATATTTATTACCCAGCCCGTTGGGCCGGCCCAGCCCGGCCCAACAGACCCGGCCCAGCCCAACCCGAGCCCAGCCCCTAGCGGGTCGGGTCGGATCCAACAGACCCGACCCGGACCCGCAAACCCGACCCGGCCCCTTTCTCTCCCCCACGACCCAGCCGTGCTGAAATTCCCGCCGCCTCCGCCGCCGGCGCAGCGCCGCCCGCTCCGGCCAGCCCCACGCCTCGCCTCCACGTCCCCCTCCTCCGCCTCCCACGGCCACGACCACCGCCCTGCCACCCTATTTAAACCCCCCCCAGATCGCCTCCTCCGTCTCGAACAACCCTTCTCCGCCGTGCCGTCCCAGCCACCACCGTCGACCCCCACCACCTCGACCACCGCCCTTAGCGCCGCTGTCCACCGTCGCCTCCACGGCCCTCCGCCGCACGCCACCGCAGCAGCAGCAAGGAACAGCAGCAGCAGCGCCTCCGCCTCGCCGTGCCCGCGCCGCCGCCTCCGGCGAAACCCCCGACCGCCTGTGCCCCTACGGCCGTCTCCGGCGTGCTCCGGCGAAGCCCAGCACAGTAAACCCTAACCCTAATTCGATTCCCTGTGTCCGACACGAGTCGGACACGTGTCGGGCACGGTTTGACCCTGGTTTTCGGGTCCCCTTCAGGTGCGTGTAACTTCTTGCTCGTAGCTCTGTTTTCGATTCCGCAAATTGCGTTGCGAAGCCTGTATGACCCTCTCGGTGCCCGGATAAACCGTTCGGGGCATCGCGTCCTGTGGTGATCGCACACCGCGATCCAAAAACAGGAAAAACCAGACCCTGTTTCACCCCGGAACTGAGTACGCCCCGCCAAACGGGACGACTTGGTCGCGTGCGGTCTTTACAGATACGTGCGCGTCGTCGATACGGACGTGTGGGATTTCGCGGAAGCTGATTCGGGTGTGCGTGCACACCGGAATCAACGCGTATCCGCAGACATCGTCCCGTATCCGACTTTTCTGAATTTCACCCTAACTTTGTGTACGCACGTCGGATCGAGATGAAACTTGTGCCATCGGACTCGTAGCGATACGCTGGTCCTGTGAGCCAAGTTTGGTTCGATTCTGAGAACGTTGACGAAATCGCGTGTCGTGGGCCCCACAGGCCCCGCTCGACGGGCGATTTTGTGATCGGCTCATCGGAATTCAATTCTGAAAGTTCCGTTGGGTTCGTATCAGCGTTCCTGACCTGTTGACACTAAGTTTGGTGAATTTGGAGACCGTTGACCCTGACACATTTTTCGGTGCAAAGCAGGCCCACATGTGGACCCCGTTTTGACCCGAAACTGCCGTTTTTGCCCTTGTCTCCAAATTGGACCCAAGGACAGACGTTTCTAGCTGATTGATATTTTCTGGATTTGATGGTGATGTTTATTTCAGCAACCGGAGTACCGCCTGCAAATCCAACTGAAGTCAGAACTGCAAATAGAGCCGGAACCACAGGCAAGTGTACCTTGCCAAAACTTGCAGCTTTGCTACCTATTTCCTGGACTTAGTTATACATCAGTGGGCAAGTAAAGCTTGCCAATTCTCAGATATTCTGGTTATAGTATTTTACTTGAGTTCTTGTAGATTCATATGTAATCTTGTTTAACAGCTCAACCCAGGACACCTGACACTCTTCATGTGACGGAATTGCTTGAGTTATACCTGGTGATTCCGTATAGGTTACATTTTCATGTCATATACTGTTACATGCTTAGATTCTATCCTGACTCATTGCATTAGTTCGATCTTGCGTGACTTGTACCTGATATTTTCTGGAACTGTGACGTGAGATTACATGGGGTGGGGAGAGTATTACCATATCAAGGCTGATTATAATACTGTTATCTGGAGGTGTCTTAGTCTCTGATTCAGAGCTTTGGCACAAGTTCTGGCCCTCTCGAGAAAATACTGCTATGGTTTCTTCGACACTGATCCTGTAGTAGTCTCAGCCTGAGTATGATTAAAACTCTCACTTGCATATCACTTAGCTGGTTTACATATTTACCCTGCTGTTTATTTTATTGCTGCACTGATATTCATATTGGCATGAGTTATTTTGTACCTTGCTATGTCCCCTGAGGACCTGGATCTGGATGATGTCCCCAGGTATAGCTGAAGAGAACTACCCCGAGGTGTACGGTACCGGAGCACTCCTCGAAGCAGAACCCGGAACTGAGGACGAGATAGTGGCCGAAGACTTCACCTGAGCACCGGCTTCAGCTACACAGTATTTTCCATTTTAGTATTTTATTTCCTGTCTTTTTCCCTAAATGTAACAGAATAATCCTCGGATTTGTTTCCCGAGATAACCTTATTTAATATTGCTTATTTAATTCCATTGCATTATTTCCGGCATTAATCTGTGTTTATTCTGTGGATGAGATTAGAAATACCTGAGACTTGTACTTAGTATTGCTAGACTACAGCTTAAGCATGCCCTGATGGATCCATTAAATTGGGCTGTCTATCGGTGCGTGCTGCTGGCCATTGCGCACGTGCTCAGTCCCTCGATATTTTGGGACTGGGGCGTGACATGGTTTTTGTGGTGGCCCATGCAGGTCTACGACTAAATTGTTCGGTTTCAACTTAGGGACCGAACAGGCCTGCAATAAGATAGGATAAGATTTAGGATCTCATCCACTTGCTTGAATCGTTTTTGATATCTGTATCGTATTCGAACTAATTTGAACTTGCATCTTGCCTTGATTCCTGTGCGCCTCTTATTGGTTATTTTGGATACAGGGAAATGGACCCACAAGAATGCAACGAGACTCCCGCCAGAACACCACAAACTACAGGTGTCACCTACGACGACGAAGTGACACCAGTCGGAGGAATCCCCACAACTCAACAGAGCCAGCCGGCATGTCAACCTACCTCCCGATTCCGGCGCGATGACATCCCACCTCCGCCGCAATTCGTCCCACCAATGCCCGTGTTCCCACCAGGACAGCCAATCGACGGGCAACAAATATTTCAAATGATATACGCGATGATGCAAGCTCAGCAACAAGTTCAACACGAGGCTCAGCGTCGCGAAGCTAACTTCTTAAGGGACAGCATCGTAACTGCACTGGGGCAGGCCAACCTACCAGCTCGACGGCCAACTACAGGCTCAATCACTGACTTCCGCCAACTGAAGCCCCGCACTTTTTCTGGAAAAGAGGAGCCCACAGAAGTTCACGAGTGGCTCACCAACATACGGCATCAACTTGAAGCAGCCGAGCTTCCACGAGAACGCTGGATGACCGTCGTCCGAATGCAATTGACGGACAATGCCCATCACTGGTGGCTATCCGAGGAGACGCGACTCGGACCAGACCGAGTTACTTGGGAGGAGTTCTCCAGGCTCTTCCACGAGATGTACATTCCGGCCATCGCTCGATCAGAACTGCGGGACAAATTCAATCGCCTCACTCAGGACTCCATGACGGTGGAAGAGTACAACGCAGAATTTATTCGTCTGAGCCGCTTCGCCCCCACCCTGATCCCGACTGAGGAAGAGAAGGCCGAGAAATTCTTCGACGGACTGAACATTGAGCTGCAGAAACTAATTGGGTCCGTCGCACCAACATCATACTCGGACGTTCTTGCTGCGGCTCGACGCATGGAGCGCGTCACCAAGAGAGAGACCAGACTGAAGAGGTCTTCCCCATCAGCAACTTCCAGAACACCACAAGAAGAATCTGCAAAGAGACCGCACCAACAGCAGAAAGCATCTACACCACCAGTGGTAGTCCTCCTTACTTGTCACTACTGTGGCAAAGCAGGCCATCTCGCCAAGGAATGTCGACGCAGATTAGGATTGTGTTTGGCATGCGGATCCCGTCAGCATTCGGTAAGGGATTGCACTCAATGTGGAGAGGGAGCACCAAGGGCGAACCAGCAAACTCCACCAGCGCCTCAAGCAGCACCCTACCAGCAAGCTCAGCAGCAACAGAGGAATCTACATCAAGGACGAGGGCAAGCTTACGCGATGACTGTGCAGGAAGCCGATGCGAGTAAGTGATTTGTAGTATCCGTTTTTAGTCTTGTTGTAGTTCGTGCCCGTTGGTTCGTGACCTCAGCCCCAACCTAGTAATTTGTAACTTGTTACTAACAACCTGGTTTTCATAAAAGTTATAGTTTTAACTAGATTTTCCTGGAAAGTGTAAACTTTCAATTTTTAGGGAAACGGTATTTCCCTAAGTATCTTGTGATGTGTTTTCCGAACGATACCTGCGACCGTGTCATCTCTGCTGACCGGTTATTCTTTGATTGCGATGACGCAATCCTCTTAAGGGGGGTAGATTGTAAACCCCCTGATTTTTCAAAATTTTAAAAACTGGATTTTTCACAATTTTCTGGAATTTTCTGGGAATTTTCTGTAATTTAAAAACAGGGTTTTAATTATTCAATAATTTTTAAATGATAAAAAACTGTATTAAAATATTATGGAAATAATATTTTTGGATGTAAAATGAAAAACTGGACTTAGGGCAATTTTTCTGGAATTTATTGGACCCCGGACCTATTTTTAAATGCCTAAAAAGTATTTACCTATTTAATTAATTATTTATTAATTAAATTACTGATTTTATTATTATTATTATTTTTATATTTATTACCCAGTCCGTTGGGCCGGCCCAGCCCGGCCCAACAGACCCGGCCCAGCCCAACCCGAGCCCAGCCCCTAGCGGGTCGGGTCGGATCCAACAGACCCGACCCGGACCCGCAAACCCGACCCGGCCCCTTTCTTTCCCCCACGACCCAGCCGTGCCGAAATTCCCGCCGCCTCCGCCGCCGGCGCAGCGCCGCCCGCTCCGGCCAGCCCCACGCCTCGCCTCCACGTCCCCCTCCTCCGCCTCCCACGGCCACGACCACCGCCCTGCCACCCTATTTAAACCCCCCCCAGATCGCCTCCTCCGCCTCGAACAACCCTTCTCCGCCGTGCCGTCCCAGCCACCACCGTCGACCCCCACAACCTCGACCACCGCCCTTAGCGCCGCTGTCCACCGTCGCCTCCACGCCCCTCCGCCGCACGCCGCCGCAGCAGCAGCAAGGAACAGCAGCAGCAGCGCCTCCGCCTCGCCGTGCCCGCGCCGCCGCCTCCGGCGAAACCCCCGACCGCCTGTGCCCCTCCGGCCGTCTCCGGCGTGCTCCGGCGAAGCCCAGCACAGTAAACCCTAACCCTAATTCGATTTCCTGTGTCCGACACGAGTCGGACACGTGTCGGGCACGGTTTGACCCTGGTTTTCGGGTCCCCTTCAGGTGCGTGTAACTTCTTGCTCGTAGCTCTGTTTTCGATTCCGCAAATTGCGTTGCGAAGCCTGTATGACCCTCTCGGTGCCCGGATAAACCGTTCGGGGCATCGCGTCCTGTGGTGATCGCACACCGCGATCCAAAAACAGGAAAAACCAGACCCTGTTTCACCCCGGAACTGAGTACGCCCCGCCAAACGGGATGACTTGGTCGCGTGCGATCTTCACAGATACGTGCGCGTCGTCGATACGGACGTGTAGGATTTCGCGGAAGCTGATTCGGGTGTGCGTGCACACCGGAATCAACGCGTATCCGCGGACATCGCCCCGTATCCGACTTTTCTGAATTTTACCCTAACTTTGTGTACACACGTCGGATCAAGACGAAACTTGCGCCATCGGACTCGTAGCGATACGCTGGTCCTGTGAGCCAAGTTTGGTTCGATTCTGAGAACGTTGACGAAATCGCGTGTCGTGGGCCCCACAGGCCCCGCTCGACGGGCAATTTTGTGATCGGCTCATCGGAATTCAATTCTGAAAGTTCCGTTGGGTTCGTATCAGCGTTCCTGACCTGTTGACACTAAGTTTGGTGAATTTGGAGACCGTTGACCCTGACACGTTTTTCGGTGCAAAGCAGGCCCACATGTGGACCCCGTTTTGACCCGAAACTGCCGTTTTTGCCCTTGTCTCCAAATTGGACCCAAGGACAGACGTTTCTAGCTGATTGATATTTTCTGGATTTGATGGTGATGTTTATTTCAGCAACCGGAGTACCGCCTGCAAATCCAACTGAAGTCAGAACTGCAAATAGAGCCGGAACCACAGGCAAGTGTACCTTGCCAAAACTTGCAGCTTTGCTACCTATTTCCTGGACTTAGTTATACATCAGTGGGCAAGTAAAGCTTGCCAATTCTCAGATATTCTGGTTATAGTATTTTACTTGAGTTCTTGTAGATTCATATGTAATCTTGTTTAACAGCTCAACCCAGGACACCTGACACTCTTCATGTGACGGAATTGCTTGAGTTATACCTGGTGATTCCGTATAGGTTACATTTTCATGTCATATACTGTTACATGCTTAGATTCTATCCTGACTCATTGCATTAGTTCGATCTTGCGTGACTTGTACCTGATATTTTCTGGAACTGTGACGTGAGATTACATGGGGTGGGGAGAGTATTACCATATCAAGGCTGATTATAATACTGTTATCTGGAGGTGTCTTAGTCTCTGATTCAGAGCTTTGGCACAAGTTCTGGCCCTCTCGAGAAAATACTGCTATGGTTTCTTCGACACTGATCCTGTAGTAGTCTCAGCCTGAGTATGATTAAAACTCTCACTTGCATATCACTTAGCTGGTTTACATATTTACCCTGCTGTTTATTTTATTGCTGCACTGATATTCATATTGGCATGAGTTATTTTGTACCTTGCTATGTCCCCTGAGGACCTGGATCTGGATGATGTCCCCAGGTATAACTGAAGAGAACTACCCCGAGGTGTACGGTACCGGAGCACTCCTCGAAGCAGAACCCGGAACTGAGGACGAGATAGTGGCCGAAGACTTCACCTGAGCACCGGCTTCAGCTACACAGTATTTTCCATTTCAGTATTTTATTTCCTGTCTTTTTCCCTAAATGTAACAGAATAATCCTCGGATTTGTTTCCCGAGATAACCTTATTTAATATTGCTTATTTAATTCCATTGCATTATTTTCGGCATTAATCTGTGTTTATTCTGTGGATGAGATTAGAAATACCTGAGACTTGTACTTAGTATTGCTAGACTACAGCTTAAGCATGCCCTGATGGATCCATTAAATTGGGCTGTCTATCGGTGCGTGCTGCTGGCCATTGCGCACGTGCTCAGTCCCTCGACATTTTGGGACTGGGGCGTGACAAGGTTTGCTTGCCCGGAGGCTTTTACCGGATGGGAGGTCATATTTGCCTTGATCTCCAGCATTGTCTGGGTCAAAGATTGCATTGATGCACTCATTTTATGCATCATGGCTTCGAGCATCTTGAGGCGTTGCCGGTTACTGGGGCCTTCATGGTCGTCTCCGGCCATGTACACCATCCTCACACGGGAAGAAATGAAGGGGAAGCGGATGCCGTGCTCCGTCTTGTACCCTTCTAGTGAGTAGTTTTCAAGGAGGACGGGAGTCGTTGTGTCTTCCTCATATTCGAAGAAAATACTACCCCCAACGTAGATGATTGTGTCGTCTTGGTGGGATTACCTACCCTCCGGGATCTCGGAGTCCGTTCCTTGAGAATCGTTGTCTCCTTGGAATGCCGCCTTGTTGCGTACGTCCAGGGGGACACTACCCCCAGCTTGGGCCACCCCCAGAGGTTCTGAGGAAGAACTACCCCCAGGGGCTGACAGCTTATTCCTTGAGCGGGTGCCTTAGAAGACGCCTTCCGCAGGTGCCGTTGTCAGCCCTCCGGGTAATGGCCTTCGCGATGCAGTGGTAGTGAGCGCCAGACTGGAGGTGTTTGACTGATTTCTTCCCTTGGCGGCGGAAAGCTTTTCAGTTGAGTAGAATGAGGCGAAGGGCAACTCCCCCTCCTCTGATACTTGCTCCTGATCTCCGGGTTGCTGCTGGGTAGGTACTTTTCGGTGCAGTCACTGGAAGGCCGACTTCCTGTCTGTGAGTACTGCTTTATTGCAGCAATAGTTGATAATGATGTTGGCACAGCTGTGCCTCGGAGAAGGCATGTCGCACGCCACAATTGTTTTTCTTGCTTTGCTTTGTGAGTAATCACGTCACGCAAATCATGCGAAGGGTATTTTACCTTTGCATCCTCTTTGTGAGTCCGGGTATCCCGGGCACATGGATGCGCAGGTGCTGTGTTTGCTCCTTGGCCTGGGGTTCGTAAACGAACTTGCCCCGAGGAACCGGTGGAAGACTTTTGAGACTGGCCCTGTCCATTGGTCCCTGTGGGCTGGACGCATGGGTCAGTCCTGTACAACTTTCCTTCAGAGGCTCGCGTAATAACTAGCGATGCCTGTTGGCAGTCGGTCGTATGAGCAATTGCTTGAGCTTGATGTGCTCGCAGTGCCTTAGCTTTTTTCAGCTTAGCTACCGCAGGCACGTAGTATGAAGAGTTCAATTTTGGATTTTTACCATTCTCAGTAGGTCGCATAGGATCTGTGCCGCATGAGATACGGTAAAAAATAGAGGTATTGTTGCTATTGGGGTCAGATGCGGCCTGCCGTCTGCGGTTGTGAGTTGATATCACATGGGAAGTCTTATGCGGCCTCCCCCTTGGCCGTATAGAAGTTGTCTCAGCACCAAGACGTCTGGTATCGTAGTATTTTTCTCTGTCAGAGTCTGGGTGCTGAACAGTCTCTGCGTTAGCCTGGGATGCCGCATAGATGTGGACGTTATGGGTTTTCGTCCGACGACCATTATGGGCAACATAGTGAGAGACTGGAAGCGTCTGCTCCGCAGCTGGGTGGGGCGCAATGGCCTTGGCCACCCACGTTCTACGGGTCTTCGAGTGGGGAGCACCCTTTTGGCTGGAAGAGGCTGCCACATAGACAGTAGCCGCATGATGTACGGTCCCTGTGGCATGGAGAGAGACGGGGAGCTCATGCTCCGTAGTTGGGTGAGGCTCAGAGGCCTTTGCCACCCATATCCTGCGGGTCTTCTTGGGTTTTGCTTGCCTTGGAGAAGGACCCGAGCTGTCCCCGGAGAGCATGTCCTCGAACACTTGCTGATCGAAGCGGACCACCATCATCTTTTGTGTCGAGCCGAGCTTGGCCGCATCGGACTGCGTCACCGACTTCTCAACAGAGGAGGAGGAAGTCCTCAGCAGAGTCGCCACCGTATTTGCCATTTAATATCAAAACGAGAACTGGGAGAACTAAATTTGATTAACAAACTAAGAGAGTACAAAGAAGAGTCATTGGAGACAATCTAAGTACAAATTTATTTTATGGGGGGGGGGTGACGATGGAGGGTTAGGAGTGTAGCAACTCTCTTTACTCCGTGGACGATCCAATACAGAAGCTCTTCTCTCTCCCTTGAGTGTTGATTCACAGATATCCAGCCAACCTTTTATCCAGGTCTGGTACCCTACTATTTATAGTCATATTTGTGGCCGCATAGATTTCGGGCCGCATGGATATCGGGGTTGGTCACGTGTCCCTTCTCAACGGAAGGGTGCTATAACTATGCACAGGAATCCGGGCTCCACTGCCATATGAACATTTGTTGGAATTTTGTTATTTGTTGAGTGTGTGGGCAGTTCTTAACTGTGTAGGCACAACTTGATCAAATGGACACGTGACCGCTATTTGGTTAGAGAGGACAACCCTCTCATCCCCCCTGCTATATGGGCCACCTCCGGTCCCATCTCTTTCCCAATGAACGACTGCCACGTAGCATTTCGGCAATATGACAATCACCCGAACAGCCATCGGGCCCCCATCTCTCCCTCCTACTTCAATGGACAGTCGTCACGTGGGCTCCACGTGACGGTTGTAAGAGGGTTGTAGGCATTTGGTTGTAGTCCTAGCATAGACCCGTATTCCAAATGCTTGTAAAACCCATTTCCATCACTTCTCCCCTTCCCTCCGGCTAAAACCCCATGCCGCCTCCTCTAAAACTCCCACTCCCGTTCTTCCTAATCCGCCGCCTCTCCTCTTTCCCTCCCTTCCCCCGCCCTCCCCCGTCCTCCTTCTCTCCCCGTCCCACCCATCCCTCCTTCGCCGAAGTCAACGACCATCCCCCATCCTCTTTCTCCCCCCGCCCCACCCACCCCTCCTTCGCCGAAGCCAACGACCACCACGACGAGCTCTCCTCCCTAACCAAAGAGGACGGCGTCTCCATCCTCTCCTCCCTCTGGGTCACCTCCTTCTCCTCCTCCTCCTCCACCCCCTCCCTCTCCCCCCTCCTCCGCCACCCCTCCCTCTGGCTCCTCGCCTACCAGAAAGCCGCCGCCGACGCGACTGGATCCTACGTCCCCCGCCACTCCGTCCCCCGCCCCGCCCTCGACTCCCTCCTCTCCCTCCGCAACGCCGTCCTCGACGGCCGCTTCCGCTGGGGCTCCCGCCTCCACCCCTTCCTCCGCTCCCCCAACGACAACGTCGACGTCTCCGCCCTCTCCAAGCGCAAGATCAAGGCCCTCCTCACCACCCCCCAGCCCACCCCCTTCCAGGATCGCGTCGTCCAGGAGGTCCTCCTCATGCTCCTCGAACCCGTCTACGAATCCAAATTCTCCCCCAAATCCTTCGCCTTCCGCCCCGGACGCACCGCCCACACCGCCCTCCGCTCCGTCCGCCGCGGCTTCGCCGGCTACCTCTGGTACCTCAAGGGCGACCTCTCCACCGTCCTCGACGGCGTCAGGCCCGGCTTCGTCATCAACGCGCTCCTCCGCGACGTCAGGGACAAGAAGATCGTCGACCTCATAAAGTCCGCCCTCACGACCCCAGTCGTCACGGGGCGTCCCGGGGACGACGAGGAGGCCAGGAAGAAGAAGAAGAAGAAGAGGAAGTACCAGAAGAAGCGGGTGCTCGCGGACGACGAGCCCAAGCCGGACCCTTACTGGCTGCAGACGTTCTTCGGCTTCGCGCCGGAAGAGGCGCAGAAGCTCCCCGACTGGGGCCACTGCGGCGTGCTCAGCCCGCTGCTGGCGAATGTGTACTTGGACGAGCTGGATAAGTGGATGGAGGAGAGGATCAGGGGGTTCTACCGCCCGTCCAAGTCCGACGTCATATGGAACGGGGAGGAGGGCAAGGGGGAGGAGGAGCAAGGGAACACGTCGTGGCCGGAGTTCGTGCCCACGAGCGGGCCGGACAAGACGAGGAAGATGGACTACATCCGGTACGGAGGGCATTTCCTGATCGGAGTGAGGGGGCCTAGGGCCGACGCTGCCGCGCTGAGGAAGGATCTGATCGATTTCTGCGACCGGAGGTATCAGCTCAAGCTGGACAACGAGTCTCTTCCGATTGAGCACATCACGAAAGGTATAATGTTCTTGGACCACGTCTTGTGTCGGCGGGTGGTTTATCCGACCTTGAGGTACACTGCGACCGGTGGGAAGATAATCAGCGAGAAGGGGGTCGGCACGCTGTTGTCTGTCACTGCGAGCTTGAAGCAGTGCATTAGGCAGTTTAGGAAACTAGAGTTCTTGAAGGGCGACCGGGACCCGGACCCACAGCCGTGCTTCCGCATGTTTCATGCAACGCAGGCACATACCAACGCTCAGATGAACAAGTTCTTGGGAACTATGGTAGAATGGTTTAGGTATGCGGATAACCGGAAGAAAGTTGTTAACTTTTGTTCCTACATCATAAGGGGATCCCTGGCAAAGCTCTATGCTGCAAAGTACAAGCTTCGATCTAGGGCTAAGGTGTACAAGATTGCTTCGAGGAACCTCAGCCGTCCGTTGAAGGACAAGAAGGGGCAGTCACCAGAGTACCATAATCTGTTGAGGATGGGTTTGGTGGATTCAGTCGATGGGCTTCAGTATACTCGGATGTCTCTCGTTCCAGAACCGGATTATACTCCATTTCCAAGTGGTTGGCGGCCGGATCATGAGAAGATGTTGATGGAATATATAAGGCTGGAGGACCCGAAGACCCTGGAGGAGATGCGGAGATGTCTTAGGGAGGAGGGGCTTATAACCCCACAGGATTATGTTTCAATGCTTGTTTGGAATTACAAGAAGAATGCCCTTATGTTACCTCCTTTGGGAGAGAGTAATGCACGAAGAGCTAAAGACGAACTTTTAGGATTGAATAGGGATGAAAGTAGTATTGGTGATGAGGAGGAGGATGGAAGTGTTTCTCAGGTTGCACAGATATGAGAAATATTAGGTGCTGCTATCATGTTGCTTCCTCTGGGGGAGAATGATGTTGAAGCGCGAAAAGAGACATGAATCAAATTGGGGACAGGACTAATATTGGTGGTGGTGATGATGATGATGTATTGAAGTTGTTATTCAGGCAGTATAGGCAAGAGATTTATCGGGGATGATCTACTGTATGATTTTGAGTTTTATATTCAACACTTAAAAGGTAAAAGAATATATTTCCTTGTTTTGGGAGTTACATTCTTATAATCTGTCATCACTTGGCAACAAGCACTAACAATGTAAGTGGGAGATGTTCTTATGTAATTTTTTCCTCTTCTCAAGATTTGGAGAAATGGTGTCTTTCCGGTTACCTCAAACTTGCATGACCCTGGTCATATGCTTCTTTGTGTATGGGATTGTGGGGAGGTGGCTGATAAATCTTTTAACATGTGCTAGAGAATATCCTGTAGAATGGGTTTCATACAGCTTTTTTTAGTTTCTATAATCTTGTTTGGAGTGGGCACTCTGAACCTCTAATGCCCACCCTGTACAAGTTTGTTTCTCTAACTGTTGGTTGAACAGATATACCAGAATCATATTGGCATAATTGATTAGGGCCCCATCCCTTTTCGGCATGTTATCTTCGCCTTTTGGTTATTTAGAAAACTGATTTTGCTGATTTGTAAAACCAGGAATATCAGTGAGTCAGTTATATTCTAGAGTATGCCTTTAGCTATTTTAGCCAAGTGCTATTTTAGAATATTCTATTCAAATTCTGGAGAGTATGAATACCTTGAAAGAAAGATGCTATTTGAGCTTTTTGTGCAATTATATTGAGTAGATGGAGGATTATAATTAAATTACTTAGTAATAAGAGTAGCAATGTTCTGTAGAATATTACATTATTGCAATGGTTCTAAGATTAGAGTGAATTCTTGCAATGAGTTACCTGCTGGTATTGTATCTTGTTTTATATTTAAGCAATTTAGTATCTCGTTTGAGATTTTTTCTAAGAGAACCTCCTAAGCTGTGTTGCATGGACATGAATATGAAATTCACATACAGACATGTCTATACTCTATAGACATGCCACCAATTTTGGTGTCCTAGTGTAGTTTGGAGTCTGTGTCGTATATCTGAAATGTGTGTTTCTGATACGATGCAACAGAGACACAATCACACAAAAACTGATTGTTGGAGTATTTTCTTCCTAGCTTTTAAAATACAGTCCTCTCTATACTATTCTACTGTCTCAAAAGAATGCATAAGAAATCACAACTGTTATGTATAAAAAATTTGTTGGCGAAGCTCTTGAGATCTGCTGGTTGCGTTTGTATTGATCTTACAATTGCCAGTCTCGTGTATGAGACAACTTTCCCTGACGATCATTGTTATTTATATTGACAAAAATAACAATCTCACTCCAGGTACGAGCGAAACACAAGGAAGTTTGTCTACAAAAATATAACCCACTAGGTGAAACTATACTCTAGTGCTACAATTGTTGTTGCAGGAATGTTTTCCTTCTGGGATTTCTCCCTACAAAAACAGAGTATAGTTGTTCTGCTGTGCAGAGAGAGCCTTGTCTGAATGTCAATGCTCTAAAAGACATGACTTGGGATCTCAGCCAATGGTGTCCCTTAATTGATGATAGGTGCTTCATTCAGTGGCTTGTCAAGGTTTGGTCATGTTGATCTGGATTTTTTTTTCCTGTTGCCACCCCTTATACCATACAGATAGGTTCTATTTCCCTTCCCTTTCTCAGATCTCTTCTGAACAGGAGCAACTGCGAGCCCGCCAAATTAGTGCCCAACAAATCAACAAAGTGGAGGACCTCTGGAAAACAAACCCTGATGCATCACTAGAAGACCTTGAGAAGCTTGGAATCGACGATGAGCCTCAACCTGTAGCCTTGAGGTATGAAGATGCTTATCACGTTCTGTATCTTACAGATGCAGTGATTCTATGCAATTTATAACTGATGTTCATTTACTTATAAAGGAAGCTTTGTAGAAAGCTGTCCTTTTAACATCTTGTGTTTTCTCAAAGTGCATGATGAAGTTTTTATGTTTTTCTTTTGAGAAAATTTGAGTTGCACTCCACTTTATTTACCATAATTCAATGTGTACCCCTATGCTTTACCATAATGTACAAAACTCCCCCACTTCCGTCTCCAAAGTAGTTGATCGTTAATTTTTGACCAAAATACCCCTAGCAAGTCACCATTATTACTAGCTCCCCTCCTCAGCCTGGGAAGAGAGAAGGGGTGTCACATCTCGCTCCCAGAATACTGGTTAAATACGGGAACTGACATGACCAACCGTACCTTGCAGAATACCGAAGTAAGCCACAATGTGTTAAGGTTGTCTAGAAGACAGATAGGTGAACTCTAGCATGCTATGACGTCAATCCTAAGGCCGACAAATTCTACTATCTCAATCCAACAACACAAGTACAAGAGTATATCATACATGAAAGTAAAGAGGCGTCTCAAATTACATGTCACATATGATCATGAAGCTAGTGAATACAAAACGCTGCACTGGCAGAGTTTAATAATACATGATCAAATATACCAGCCATGGTATAATATATACATCATGTTGACTGTTGTCTCAAAAATATAAGGAGCTAACTCTGCCCCTTGCTAAACACCACAAAAAAGTAATCAAGACGAGGGGTGGAAGAAGAAAAACCCACTCGCGAGCTTCGGCCGCAGGCCTACGAGTGCGAGTCATCTTGCTGGAAGCACGGTGGATCCTTGTTCTCTTCGGGGTAACCTGGCCATGCAAAGCTGTCACGACCCGCACCCGGATGTTCGGGCACGAGTACGTGGGTACGTCCAGCCTACGCCGCAGTGTCGGCGGTAGTACGCTGTCTAGATCATATTCACAGGTAATTTAAATCTATCTCATCCACAAGAATAAATAGGCAAGGATAATAACAGGAAATAAGAATGCTAAGATTTCATAAACAAAATGTGACAAACAGATCCATAGTTTCTTACAGAACCAGAAGATGAATCGGGGACAAACCCGATTATTATGCTGAAAGGAAATACTAGCTAACTGGCTAACTACTCCTCAAAAGTAGTCTCCTGAGTGGGAACCGGCTCCTCAAAAGTATCATCTGTTCCCTCATAGAGGCCATAATAGGTGGGGGCATAATCCTCATCATCGCCTAATATCAACGGATCCAGTCAGGAAAGGAGCAAAGTACCAATACACAACAAAGCTTAAACTTAAATATTTATGACAAGTAGAAAAGAACTGACTAAGTATCATGATAAGAATATGCATAATAAGTAATAAAATTAACTAAGAGTTAAGCACTAAAAATCAGGAATATAAGTAAAACATGATTAATTGCTATAAACCAGGGACATGAGTAAAACAGGAATATATTGAGACAAGAAAATGTAACTGTAACAAGACAAGAAACTATGTGTGTGTAATTGTGTATTTAGAATACGTAGTTGGCATGTAGGGGCTTATAAGGCTAATCCGGCCGTCATAGACGGCTATTAGACAGGAATAATCGAGATCCGGCTGATGGTACAGTCGCGTACCAACAGCTATTAGACAGGAACAGAGGGAAGGGTAAACTACATGCCTCCTAGTATTCTCCCTCCCGACACGAAAAGCAAGACATGAAATCCAGTATTCTAACACTACGTGTAAACATCCAATGGTGCTAGTAGAGCAAGGAACTAATTATCACAATATAAAGAATAAACTTGAAGTGCAGGTACTTGCCTGATGTTTGGATCCCACTACGGTTTTGTGTCTCGGGGAAATTTCAGAAATGTGTCCGGATGCTGAAATAAACATTACCATCATGCTCAGAAGATATCAAATAGCTAGAAACGCCTGTCCTTGAGTCCAATTTGGAGACAAGGGTAAAAACGGCAATTTCGGGTCAAAACGGGGTCCGCATGTGGGCCCGCTTGCACCGAAAAACGTGTCAGGGTCAAAGGTCTCCAAATTCACCAAACTTAGTGTCAACAGGTCAGGAACGATGATACGAACCCAACGGAACTTCCAGAATTGGATTCCGATGAGCCGATCACGAAATCGCCCGTCGAGTGGGGCCTGTGCGGCCCACGACACGCGATTTCGTCAACGTTCTCAGAATTGAACCAAACTTGGGTCACAGGACCAGCGTATCGCTACGAGTCCGATGGCGCAAGTTTCTTTTCGATCCGACGTGTGTACAGAAAGTTAGGGCGTGATTCAGAAAAGGCGGATACGGGACGGTGTCCGCGGATACGCGTTGATCCCGGTGTGCACGCACACCCGAATCGACTTCCGCGAAATTCCACACGTCCGTATCAACGGCGCGCACGTATCTGTGAAGACCGCGCGCACCAAGTCGTCCCGTTTGGCGGGGCGTACTCAGTTCCGGGGTGAATCGGGTCGTTGTTTTTCATGTTTTTGGATCGCGGTGTGCGATCACCACAGGACGCGATGCCCCGAGCGGGTTGTACGGGCACCGAGAGGGTCATACAGGCTTCGCAACGCAATTTACGGAATTGAAAACGGGGCAGCGAGGAGAAATTTACACGTACCTGAACAGGGCTCGAGAAATTGGGATTTTTCGTGTCCGTGTCGTGTCCGACACGTGTCGACACGATTTGGGAATTAGGGTTAGGGTTCTGGGAATGCTGCGGCGGAGAACGGCAGCTCGGACGGCGGAGGAGGCCGGCCGGGCTAGGGCGGGGCAGCGCGGCGCTCGCTGGTGGAGGCGGCGGCGGCTCAGGCTGACGGCGGCGGCGTCGGAGCGGGCTGGATTTTATTTAAAAATAAATAACTAAATAATTAAATAATTAATTAAATAATTATTTTTAGGTGTTTAAAAATAGGTTCGGGGCCCAATAAATTCCAGAAAAATTACCCTAAGTCCAGTTTTCTATTTTACACCCAAAAATATTATTTCCATAATATTTTAATACTATTTATTATCAAATAAAAATTATTTAATAATTAAAAATCCTGATTTTAATTACAGAAAAATTCCAGAAAATTCCAGAAAATTGTGAAAAATCCCAATTTAATATTTTTTGAAGAATCAGGGGTTTACAATCTACCCAACTTATAAAAATTTCGTCCTCGAAATTAAAATTAAGCCATAATCTGTTAACCCTTCATGTACATAAGGCAAGTCAATTGCAATCTCCTTGCGATAATTAAAATCCTAATCATATCCACTGCAATCACTTCAAGGTTAAGATGACTACTGTTCCAATCAAAATTCAACCTACGGTTATTACTTCTTACTTCCTCAAATCACCCACAGGCAAATTTTAAATTAAGTCCATATAACATCTTCAAGATTTGCATACGCTTATAAATTTGCCTCACGATTCTAACTATCATAATTTTCTCTAGAAGTGATTCGAGTCCAAATAGTATTCCCATTCACAATTGTATGCTTCAATCACATCCTCAATATTCCAACTAGGTAGTCCAACCATCAAATTTTAATTCTTAATTCAAATCATCAAGTTGAAAAATAATTTAAATGTAGTCCACCAATGTTCAAGTCTGAAATTCTATATTTTTATCCTCTAAATTTTCAAAATTAGAATGGCTTGAACCTCTCCCAATCTGGTCACAATCTAAAAGAAATTTATCTCGAGTTGACGATGCACTGCTACCCAACTTAGAATTTATCCATTCATCACATAAGGCTATATACCTTAAGAAAATATTCCTTAATATGTTTACTCATGTCATTCAATCCTCGAAACTTCAACGCCGATCATATCACATATGATATGTCCTTAATTACGAAAGGATAATCCTCAAGCATGTGATCGGCCTATGGGACATCTAGTATTCTCTGTATATCAAACTTATACCAAGCACGAGATTTCGTCTTTCCGAAATAAGGGAAGACGAAGATCAATAATGAAGAGTTCAAGGGCGAGGTGATAGAACAGAAGTATCGGGATCAAGGCGTTTAAAGAATTCAAATGGGAATTGTCAAGCAGTTGTGGACTGAAATTCTATTATGGTAATCATTTGTTCGCATGCTCGTATTAGTACAGTTATGTAACTGATACGATATGCTCGGACATATTTAGGGGGCAAGTATACTAGCCAACTATATATTTCAATCCACGTAAAGTAGTCGTGCGAAGTGAGAACCAAAATGCACTAAGGTTGATCAGACCGTAATACATTGATTTTGAATAGACACTTGTATTAGTGGGGTTGATCAGGTCCCAATAATACATATGTCATGAACAAGCCCGATAAAGAGTAAGCTTGCAAAACTAGGCTATAGAATAGCAGCATAAGTCAAGTACAGCAAAATTAAGTGCGCTAGATGATGATGAAAGGAGGTACAAATTATTTAAATTCACAAAAACAACACACAATAAGCACAATAGCAAAAGACTCTACAATCTCTATAGTTATCCAATATAAAAGCATACCAGGTTATTAGCAAGTTCAAAATTACTAGGTTGGGGCTGAGGTCACGAACCAATAGGCACGAGCTAAACAATGCTAGAAACGGCAGCTACAAATCACTTACGCGCATTAGCTACTCCAAGAGTCTGCGCGTTCTCCACGGTCATCGCGGAAGCTTGTCCGCGTCCTTGTGGTGGTGCCCTCTGCTGTTGCTGGGCTAGCTGGGAGAGTGTTGCTTGTGGTACCAAGGTGGTCTCGGTTCGAGTGCTGGTAGAGCATCTCGTGGTGATCTTGTAGGAACCTCGTCGCTTGCTGATAGATCCATTACTCTGCATCCAAAATAAACGATAAGGGGCGCACAGGAATCAAGGCAGGATGCAAGTCAAGGAATTAATTCGAAGTTGATATGGATATCAAGAACGTTTCAAGCAAGTGGATGAGATCCTAAAAACTTATCCTATCTTATTGCAGGCCTGTTCGGTCCCTAAGTTGAAACCGAACAATTTAGTCGTTGACCTGCATGGGCCACCACAAAAACGTGTCACGACCCGCACCCGGATATTCGGGCACGAGTACGTGGGTACGTCCAGCCTACGCCGCAGTGTCGGCGGTAGTACGCTGTCTAGATCATATTCACAGGTAATTTAAATCTATCTCATCCACAAGAATAAATAGGCAAGGATAATAACAGGAAATAAGAATGCTAAGATTTCATAAACAAAATGTGACAAACAGATCCATAGTTTCTTACAGAACCAGAAGATGAATCGGGGACAAACCCGATTATTATGCTGAAAGGAAATACTAGCTAACTGGCTAACTACTCCTCAAAAGTAGTCTCCTGAGTGGGAACCGGCTCCTCAAAAGTATCATCTGTTCCCTCATAGAGGCCATAATAGGTGGGGGCATAATCCTCATCATCGCCTAATATCAACGGATCCAGTCAGGAAAGGAGCAAAGTACCAATACACAACAAAGCTTAAACTTAAATATTTATGACAAGTAGAAAAGAACTGACTAAGTATCATGATAAGAATATGCATAATAAGTAATAAAATTAACTAAGAGTTAAGCACTAAAAATCAGGAATATAAGTAAAACATGATTAATTGCTATAAACCAGGGACATGAGTAAAACAGGAATATATTGAGACAAGAAAATGTAACTGTAACAAGACAAGAAACTATGTGTGTGTAATTGTGTATTTAGAATACGTAGTTGGCATGTAGGGGCTTATAAGGCTAATCCGGCCGTCATAGACGGCTATTAGACAGGAATAATCGAGATCCGGCTGATGGTACAGTCGCGTACCAACAGCTATTAGACAGGAACAGGGGGAAGGGTAAACTACATGCCTCCTAGTATTCTCCCTCCCGACACGAAAAGCAAGACATGAAATCCAGTATTCTAACACTACGTGTAAACATCCAATGGTGCTAGTAGAGCAAGGAACTAATTATCACAATATAAAGAATAAACTTGAAGTGCAGGTACTTGCCTGATGTTTGGATCCCACTACGGTTTTGTGTCTCGGGGAAATTCCAGAAATGTGTCCGGATGCTGAAATAAACATTACCATCATGCTCAGAAGATATCAAATAGCTAGAAACGCCTGTCCTTGAGTCCAATTTGGAGACAAGGACAAAAACGACAATTTCGGGTCAAAACGGGGTCCGCATGTGCGCCCGCTTGCACCGAAAAACGTGTCAGGGTCAAAGGTCTCCAAATTCACCAAACTTAGTGTCAACAGGTCAGGAACGATGATACGAACCCAACGGAACTTCCAGAATTGGATTCCGATGAGCCGATCACGAAATCGTCCGTCGAGTGGGGCCTGTGCGGCCCACGACACGCAATTTCGTCAACGTTCTCAGAATCGAACCAAACTTGGGTCACAGGACCAGCGTATCGCCACGAGTCCGATGACGCAAGTTTCGTTTCGATCCGACGTGTGTACAGAAAGTTAGGGCGTGATTCAGAAAAGGCGGATACGGGGCGGTGTCCGCGGATACGCGTTGATCCTGGTGTGCACGCACACCCGAATTGACTTCCGCGAAATCCCACACGTCCGTATCAACGGCGCGCACGTATCTGTTAAGACCGCGCGCGACCAAGTCGTCCCGTTTGGCGGGGCGTACTCAGTTCCGGGGTGAATCGGGTCGTTGTTTTTCCTGTTTTGGATCGCGGTGTGCGATCACCACAGGACGCGATGCCCCGAGCGGGTTGCACGGGCACCGAGAGGGTCATACAGGCTTCGCAACGCAATTTACGGAATTGAAAACGGGACAGCGAGGAGAAAATTACACGTACCTGAACAGGGCTCGAGAAATTGGGATTTCTCGTGTCCGTGTCGTGTCCGACACGTGTCGTCACGATTTGGGAATTAGGGTTAGGGTTCTGGGAATGCTGCGGCGAAGAACGGCGGCTCGGACGGCGGAGGAGGCCGGCCGGGCTAGGGCGGGGCAGCGCGGCGCTCGCTGGTGGAGGCGGCGGCGGCTCAGGCTGACGGCGGCGGCGCCGGAGCGGGCTGGATTTTATTTAAAAATAAATAACTAAATAATTAAAACATTAAATAATTATTTTTAGGTGTTTAAAAATAGGTCCGGGGCCCAATAAATTCCAGAAAAATTACCCTAAGTCTAGTTTTCCATTTTACACCAAAAAATATTATTTCCGTAATACTTTAATACTATTTATTATCAATTAAAAATCATTTAATAATTAAAAATCCTGATTTTAATTACAGAAAAATTCCAGAAAATTCCAGAAAATTGTAAAAAATCCCAATTTAATATTTTTTGAAGAATCAGGGGTTTACAAAAGCCAGTGGGGTCAGAACCCCAAGCAACAAGTACCACAATGGATCTCGAGGTGATATACCAGATACATCACAACATAAACAGAAAGAGACACATAAGAAATAAATGCAGATCGAGACTCGTATGGTACCAACGTACTTGTCTCAAGAATAATACCGGAAAAACTGATAATAAGTGCATAAAAGAAAGTAAGGCGACGAGCGGCAAGAGAGTATAGGAACTACTCTGGATCGAGACCACAACCCTTAAACCAAATAAGGACCAAGGTTGCAGACCTTCACCCGAGCAGAACTTAGCACCCTAACCACGCGCCGGAAGAAAATGAAACTAGAAGAGCTAGCTATAATGAAAGTAACATCATTCATCGAACGACCAAACAACTTTACGGCTTGCTACGATTAACTAGCTAGGGTTGTCACAGACATTAATTACTAAATGCATGTTGTAAGAATATTGCTACCTTCGACACTGTAGTTAACCCGGATGACCAAGGGTACGCTTGTCTAGTAAATTTAAATGCACATTCAACCATACAACAACATAACTTGTTACTTGTCACAAACAAAAATTGAACTCAAAAGCATAAACTTGAACTTGTAATCATAAACTTGCTTTACAACATAAACTTGTATATAAACTTGTCTTGTAAGTGCCGCAGCACGCGTAAACTTAGTCAGTCATGGAGTCCTTGCCTAGCAGGGTTGTTCCATGCCGCATGGGGCCCTTAGAGATCGGGGTAGCCGGTAGCGCAATATTCTTCCCTCCCAATGATCTAGGTAAATCTTATCTTGTTTAATCATTACTAAATTATTTCAAGTTCTCGAGTCGTGGATACTTGAGAACTCCCTAGAATGACGAGTCACGAGTACGAGCTTTTCACGAGTTATCGTATTCGCGACACGCGATACATTGGACAATACTCACACTCGATTGTTCGATGCCAAATGCAATGGATTTTCATACACAAACATTTTCACGGTGTCGTGAGGATTGTGAATTTGTACATAAACTTGTCTCGTGAACTTATATACAAAATTTGTCTGGTAACATAAACTTGTATTAACATAAGAAAGCACACAACAATAATTACTAAAATGAATTACTAAAAGAACATAATTAAAGGGAACACAAAATGCACACAAAAATTCCTGGCCGCATGCACCCAATTGCCGCATGCTCAGGATTAAAGTCTACTCCTAGGGGCAAGTGCTGAGTGATGGATCAATAAATGAAGTGTTAGTGAAGTGACATAAAGTGATTGATGTGACAGGCCGAAAAGTGTCAGGGAGAAAAGACAAGAATCATAAATGACGTGCCAAACAGTTCAGAGTCATGCGTTCAAGGAAAACAGCTCGTGACCGCATGAACTGCCTGCCGCATAAACGTCCCTCTTGGACTTAGCGAATTTTCATTCGTTCAGCGAGTGAAAACACAAACAGTTCAAGGATAGCTTCAGAACACTTTATGTAATGTACAATCATGCATCCAACAAGATGGACGCATGCTGTCAGTATATGGCAAGGAGTTCAAGTCACATAACTCTCTCGGGCCGCATAGTGCTCTCTGCCGCATAGGCCGCTGGCCGTATGAAGACTTCGTCTTCTCCAACAGCAGGTTCAGCCATGGCCGAAAGCTCCAAAAACCAAAAAAATATTTTCTTCATAAAATTTTTATTTTAACTCCAAATCAAGTGTAACAAAAGCCAAATTGTACGAAATGAAATGCTCTAACATAAGGAACCACTAGTTTTCGAAAACGCTAAGTTTTAATAGATCAAAACCAAGAAAAACTCATGGAACACATATAAAATCATAAACTTGAAACTCAGATCTACAAAAATCTATACATCAAAATCCAAAACTCCAAGAACTAAACATGATCAGTAACTCAAGAAGAACATTTTCCATCAAATACATTTTTTAAAACAACATATATATAAAAATTCGAAAATTTATGACTTCACCATTGAGCAAGATGTACTTGCCTTGAGTGGCTCCTAACCTCTACCTCTCACGGTTCAAGTCGCAACAACTTTCCCTTAGGGTTAGGGTTAGAGGGAGCTCGAGGGAGAGGAGGAAAAAGAAAATGAAAATGAAGAAGAAGAAAGAGAGGAGAGAGAAAATCTCATATGTCACGTCCCGATCTCCCGCAGGCAAATCGGCCGTTCCTGCTAGGCGGGAATCACCCTCGCCAGCGCTCCCGCGGAACGATCGCTTGACCCGTCCGGGCGTGATGCCGCACAAGCGTGAGCCACGCCCGTGCAAGGCCATGGTCCATTGGCTGGCGGTAAGAGTTCTAAGCCACAGAGTCGCACAGATTGTCCGAGTGCAGCGGAATCATGAACGCATAGGCGATCGGTAACAAGTTCACTGAGTCGACAATATAGCGGAAGCATTGAAATACAAGTTGAAGTAAAGCAAGCTCTTTTATTGATATGAACAAGTGTTACAGGCGGCGTATAGCCGAGATTACAAGTCGCTCAAGCCTCTCTCTGAAACAGTAAAAGCGTGCCAAGTGGCTATAATTGTGGAATGATTGTACAGGCGATGATCAGGCGATGTTCCCAACATTATGTCTTGTATATGTGCTTCAGTTCCGGACGCACCGCTGCTTCGGAGTGATCTCCACGCCTTAGCACGCACGTTGGAGGCATCCGCACCGAACGAGGTTCTCCCGCACCCTGCATACAAACTGGTGGATTATCAGTACATTGAATGCACTGGTGGGGAAGCTACTCGCCCGCTCGACAAATCCAAACACGTAATACAGGTTCCGTGCACCAACTCTTAAGTTGTCTTTCTAGTTGCCTTAGGATCAGTTTCATGCAAAGATTGAATAGCCTAACTCGTGTGGCAGTGCGCCGTGCAACATGAGAGGAAACACGACGAGACTTACCAACTTACCATTTTACCTTCCCTGTCCAAGGCAAACATTATTAATTCAAGCACGGGCAAGTATAAGCATTCAGGGGCAATAACATATGCAAACACGAGAGTCGTTTTAACATGATCGTTCAGGTGTTCAGTTGTTCATTGATGCGATGCAGTGACTCGCACGCGGATAGCCGCTAAGCGAGGATGACTTATCTATATGAACATGAGTCGCTGGCATAGCCATTTAGGACCAATCTAGTCAATGACAAGGATGGAATGCAACCAAGGAACGTGAGCATTACAAACCACCCCTTCCTAGGACAAGAACTATCAGCCTTAATCTGCGAAGGTGGCGCAACGTTACCGGAGACACCATCTAGCTCGTACATGAAGGCTGCATGAGTTCTTTCCCAAACGTGAGACTATACGTGCATTCAGTCTATGACGAGGATGGAATGCAGCCAAGAACGTGAGTGCTACAAACTATCCCGTCCAAGAACGTGAGACTGAACCATGAGTTCCATCCGGATCGGATCGGCCCCGGTGCCCCGGTAACCGTCCGTGGAACTATACCTCGTTTCCGAGTTGTCCGCGACATGCACTTATTTCGTTTCTTTCCAATTCCATTATTTCGCCAAGCAGGCTACATGAGTACGTGATTTGTTATTCGCCAGCAGGCTACATGAGTACGTGATTTGTTGTTTCGCCAGCAGGCTACATGAGTGCACAAGAACAGGAGTGCACGGGATACTTGCAGGATCAATCATGCACGGAACGACTACGTAGTAGTCTTCCGGGGTTTGGATGAAAACAAGGCAAGATACAAGCAGACAAGCATGCGTTTCTAAGGAACATAAGCAGCACGTTTGCTCGGGCCCGAAGGTAAACCGAGAGTTAGATCGTTAGGGGACTTGGCATACGAGGGTCTGAATATAAGCAGTATTTCAATTTCCATGTTCTAGCATAAGCAATACAAGTTGGGATTATTCCCTTAGCTAGGTGCGTTGGATTCTTATTAGCATGCAGGGGGTGATTCACCTAGCGACTAGCATGAACATTCCAGATTTTATGTGTGCTGGCTAAGCAAAGACAAGTTCACCGTAGCCACCCACCTTAGCGATGATTCGCCTCGGTAGAGCGATATGTCAAGCAAGCCTATGAAAGCCTAAGCTGAATTCCTGTAGGGACAAGTCTGGATATCCTTTGCTTCTCTTTTGAGGCAAAGCGGGTCGGGACAATTGCACTTTGCCGTTTTGAAACGGAAGTCCGCTTGAGCGGAACGGGGTGTTACATCCTACCCAACTCAGAAAAAGTCTCGTCCTCGAGACTTACTGAGGACAAGCAGTAATCTAGGGTTGAGGCAATCCTAGACAAGTCGTTGTACTTGTTTATTTGGATATTCACTTGCACAAGTATCGAGATCGACATATCGCTTAGTCTGGATCGTGCGCACTTTCGAAGTGCACTTCTAGCGTGAGCACGTCAACCAGCTTAGTGATAGCGAAGTCTTAGCACTCGAGTTTCACCTTTTCTTAAGTCTTGGATGGTGCACAAGTTCAAGGCGTCCCTCGAATAGATGCATTCAACCAGACTTAAAGTTAGTGAAATCGGACAAGCTACTGCGATACTCTCAAGGGTCCGCACAGGTTGGCACAAAGGCCACTCGCAGCACAACAACATACAAGCAAGCATATCATATAATTCAAAACGCATTTTGAAAGTATTTAGACTTATTGTTGGAACATCCTATCGAGGCATTGAGAGAGAGCGTGCACATAACCCACGAACGAGCTTTCGAAACTGAGATAATCGAAATGAAGTCCAAGGGCGTAGAAGCCAGGCTCTGATACCACTATGTCACGTCCCGATCTCCCGCAGGCAAATCGGCTGTTCCCGCTAGGCGGGAATCACCCTCGCCAGCGCTCCCGCGGAACGATCGCTTGACCCATCCGGGCGTGATGCCGCACGAGCGTGAGCCACGCCCGTGCAAGGCCATGGTCCATTGGCTGGCGGTAAGAGTTCTAAGCCACAGAGTCGCACAGATTGTCCGAGTGCAGCGGAATCATGAACGCATAGGCGATCGGTAACAAGTTCACTGAGTCGACAATATAGCGGAAGCATTGAAACACAAGTTGAAGTAAAGCAAGCTCTTTTATTGATATGAACAAGTGTTACAGGCGGCGTATAGCCGAGATTACAAGTCGCTCAAGCCTCTCTCTGAAACAGTAAAAGCGTGCCAAGTGGCTACAATTGTGGAATGATTGTACAGGCAATGATCAGGTGATGTTCCCAACATTATGTCTTGTATATGTGCTTCAGTTCCGGACGCACTGCTGCTTCGGAGTGATCTCCACGCCTTAGCACGCACGTTGGAGGCATCCGCACCGAACGAGGTTCTCCTGCACCCTGCATACAAACTGGTGGATTATCAGTACATTGAATGCACTGGTGGGGAAGCTACTCGCCCGCTCGACAAATCCAAACACGTAATACAGGTTCCGTGCACCAACTATTAAGTTGTCTTTGTAGTTGCCTTAGGATCAGTTTCATGCAAAGATTGAATAGCCTAACTCGTGTGGCAGTGCGCCGTGCAACATGAGAGGAAACACGGCGAGACTTACCAACTTACCATTTTACCTTCCCTGTCCAAGGCAAACATTATTAATTCAAGCACGGACAAGTATAAACATTCAGGGGCAATAACATATGCAAACACGAGAGTCGTTTTAACATGATCGTTCATGTGTTCAGTTGTTCATTGATGCGATGCAGTGACTCGCACGCGGATAGCCGCTAAGCGAGGATTACTTATCTATATGAACATAAGTCGCTGGCATAGCCATTTAGGACCAATCTAGTCAATGACAAGGATGGAATGCAACCAAGGAACGTGAGCATTACAAACCATCCCGTCCTAGGACAATAACTATCAGCCTTAATCTGCGAAGGTGGCGCAACGTTACCGGAGACACCACCTAGCTCGTACATGAAGGCTGCATGAGTTCTTTCCCAAACGTGAGACTATACGTACATTCAGTCTAAGACGAGGATGGAATGCAGCCAAGAACGTGAGTGCTACAAACCATCCCGTCCAAGAACGTGAGACTGAACCATGAGTTCCATCCGGATCGGATCGGCCCCGATGCCCCGGTAACCGTCCGTGGAACTATACCTCGTTTCCGAGTTGTCCGCGACATGCACTTATTTGGTTTCTTTCCAATTCCATTATTTCGCCAAGCAGGCTACATGAGTACGTGATTTGTTATTCGCCAGCAGGCTACATGAGTACGTGATTTGTTGTTTCGCCAGCTGGCTACATGAGTGCACAAGAACAGGAGTGCACGGGATACTTGCAGGATCAATCATGCACGGAACGACTACGTAGTAGTCTTCCGGGGTTTGGATGTAAACAAGGCAAGATACAAGCAGACAATCATGCGTTTCTAAGGAACATAAGCAGCACGTTTGCTCGGGCCCGAAGGTAAACCGAGAGTTAGATCGTTAAGGGACTTGGCATGCGAGGGTCTGAATATAAGCAGTATTTTAATTTCCATGTTCTAGCATAAGCAATACAAGTTGGGATTATTCCCTTAGCTAGGTGCGTTGGATTCTTATTAGCATGCATGGGGTGATTCACCTAGCGACTAGCATGAACATTCCAGATTTTATGTGTGCTGGCTAAGCAAAGACAAGTTCACCGTAGCCACCCACCTTAGCGATGATTCACCTCGGTAGAGCGATACGTCAAGCAAGCCTCTGAAAGCCTAAGCTGAATTCCTGCAGGGACAAGTCTGGATATCCTTTGCTTCTCTTTTGAGGCAAAGCTGGTCGGGACAGTTGCACTTTGCCGTTTTGAAACGGAAGTCCGCTTGAGCAGAACGGGGTGTTACATCCTACCCAACTCAGAAAAAGTCTCGTCCTCGAGACTTACTGAGGACAAGCAGTAATCTAGGGTTGAGGCAATCCTAGACAAGTCGTTGTACTTGTTTATTTGGATATTCACTTGCACAAGCATCGAGATCGGCATATCGCTTAGTCTGGATCGTGCGCACTTTCGAAGTGCACTTCTAGCGTGAGCACGTCAACCATCTTAGTGATAGCGAAGTCTTAGCACTCGAGTTTCACCTTTTCTTAAGTCTTGGATGGTGCACAAGTTCAAGGCGTCCCTCGAATAGATGCATTCAACCAGACTTAGAGTTAGTGAAATCGGACAAGCTACTGCGATACTCTCAAGGGTCCGCACAGGTTGGCACAAAGGCCACTCGCAGCACAACAACATACAAGCAAGCATATCATATCATTCAAAACGCATTTTGAAAGTATTTAGACTTATTGTTGGAACATCCCATCGAGGCATTGAGAGAGAGCGTGCACATAACCTACGAACGAGCTTTCGAAACTGAGATAATCGAAATGAAGTCCAAGGGCGTAGAAGCCAGGCTCTGATATCACTATGTCACGCCCCGATCTCCCGCAGACAAATCGGCCGTTCCCGCTAGGCGGGAATCACCCTCGCCAGCGCTTCCGCGGAACGATCGCTTGACCCATCCGGACGTGATGTCGCACGAGCGTGAGCCACGTCCGTGCAAGGCCATGGTCCATTGGATGGCGGTAAGAGTTCTAAGCCACAGAGTCGCACAGATTGTCCGAGTGCAGCGGAATCATGAACGCATAGGCGATCGGTAACAAGTTCACTGAGTCGACAATATAGCGGAAGCATTGAAACACAAGTTGAAGTAAAGCAAGCTCTTTTATTGATATGAACAAGTGTTACAGGCGGCGTATAGCCGAGATTACAAGTCGCTCAAGCCTCTCTCTGAAACAGTAAAAGCGTGCCAAGTGGCTACAATTGTGGAATGATTGTACGGTCGATGATCAGGCGATGTTCCCAACATTATGTCTTGTATATGTGCTTCAGTTCCGGACGCACCGCTGCTTCGGAGTGATCTCCACGCCTTAGCACGCACGTTGGAGGCATCCGCACCGAACGAGGTTCTCCCGCACCCTGCATACAAACTGGTGGATTATCAGTACATTGAATGCACTGGTGGGGAAGCTACTCGCCCGCTCGACAAATCCAAACAAGTAATACAGGTTCCGTGCACCAACTATTAAGTTGTCTTTCTAGTTGCCTTAGGATCAGTTTCATGCAAAGATTGAATAGCCTAACTCGTGTGGCAGTGCGCCGTGCAACATGAGAGAAAACACGGCGAGACTTACCAACTTACCATTTTACCTTCCCTGTCCAAGGCAAACATTATTAATTCAAGCACGGGCAAGTATAAGCATTCAGGGGCAATAACATATGCAAACACGAGAGTCGTTTTAACATGATCGTTCAGGTGTTCAGTTGTTCATTGATGCGATGTAGTGACTCGCACGCGGATAGCCGCTAAGCGAGGATGACTTATCTATATGAACATGAGTCGCTGGCATAGCCATTTAGGACCAATCTAGTCAATGACAAGGATGGAATGCAACCAAGGAACATGAGCATTACAAACCACCCCGTCCTAGGACAAGAACTATCAGCCTTAATCTGCGAAGGTGGCGCAACGTTACCGCAGACACCACCTAGCTCGTACATGAAGGCTGCATGAGTTCTTTCCCAAACGTGAGACTATACGTGCATTCAGTCTATGACGAGGATGGAATGCAGCCAAGAACGTGAGTGCTACAAACCATCCCGTCCAAGAACGTGAGATTGAACCATGAGTTCCATCCGGATCGGATCGGCCCCGGTGCCCCGGTAACCATCCGTGGAACTATACCTCGTTTTCGAGTTGTCCGCGACATGCACTTATTTGGTTTCTTTCCAATTCCATTATTTCGCCAAGCAGGCTACATGAGTACGTGATTTGTTATTCGCCAGCAGGCTACATAAGTACGTGATTTGTTGTTTCGCCAGCAGGCTACATGAGTGCACAAGAACACGAGAACAGGAGTGCACGGGATACTTGCATGATCAATCATGCACGGAACGACTACGTAGTGGTCTTCCGGGATTTGGATAAAAACAAGGCAACATACAAGCAGACAAGCATGCGTTTCTAAGGAACATAAGCAGCACGTTTGCTCGGGCCCGAAGGTAAACCGAGAGTTAGATCGTTAGGGGACTTGGCATGCGAGGGTCTGAATATAAGCAGTATTTCAATTTCCATGTTCTAGTATAAGCAATACAGGTTGGGATTATTCCCTTAGCTAGGTGCGTTGGATTCTTATTAGCATGCAGGGGGTGATTCACCTAGCGACTAGCATGAACATTACAGATTTTATGTGTGCTGGCTAAG
Source organism: Iris macrosiphon (assembly GCA_036927795.1). Classification (NCBI taxonomy): domain Eukaryota; kingdom Viridiplantae; phylum Streptophyta; class Magnoliopsida; order Asparagales; family Iridaceae; genus Iris; species Iris macrosiphon. The sequence continues at coordinate 199,365,458 of JAYESA010000002.1, read as the reverse complement.
CAAAGACAAGTTCACCGTAGCCACCCACCTTAGCGATGATTCACCTCGGTAGAGCGATACGTCAAGCAAGCCTCTGAAAGCCTAAGCTGAATTCCTGTAGGGACAAGTCTGGATATCCTTTGCTTCTCTTTTGAGGCAAAGCGGGTCGGGACAGTTGCACTTTGCCGTTTTGAAACGGAAGTCCGCTTGAGCGGAACGGGGTGTTACATCATATATATACTGAGAGAGGAGAAAGAGGGTTTAGTCATGGGTTCACCCAAAATGAACTGAACCAAGTGTCCATTCTACATGCGGGTCCTAAACCGGGTCTTATGGCAATGCCAATGGGTATTCTACTGGTCTCGGGTAGTCTCTCTCAACAACAGAAAAAAATAAAACAATAAATAAAATGACAGGAACCAGCATGAGAAAATACAGCAGGAATACATTATCAAGGAAAAATTTAAATCCTATAAATTCAAGAAATACTAAATCTGGAATCGGGTGTGACAAGGGGTATTTCGGTCAAAAATTAACAGTCAACGGAGTTGACCGTTAGTTTGAGACGGAAGTGGAGGGTGTTGTACATTATGGTAAAGCAGTTGGGTGCACCTTGAATTATGATAAATAAAGTAGGGTGCCAACTCAATTTTTCTCTTTTCTTTTTCACGGCAGTATCAAAATGTATTTGCACCACTCATCAAGCTTGAAGCTGATTATGATCAAGGTATGCATGTTACTACCGTGAATTATAATAATACTCTCAACATATTTGGATGATTGATTATTCAATCGTCTAATGTTCCCTTAGTCTTTGATTACAACAATTAATTTACTGAAATATCTTTTACTATTGGATTTATGTTGTAGATGATGAAGGAGACGCAGAGCAAAGATAATCTGACATACGATGGGATATTGGCCTTAACAAGAAGCGTGTAGCATATTTTGTCTTTTCCAAGATTGTTAAATTATTATTGCATCTTCTTATGTAGGAATCATATTATCAAATTTGGCTTGTTAAACTTTTTTGTTAGTATAACACATCCTTACATTTGAGCTTAGAAGCGGAGGCGGGAGGCAGGAAAACGCGACTACTTATAAGAGTCTAAAGTTAGGAGCGTAATAGAAGCTTGCACTAATAAATTTTTATGTTTATTAATTATTGTTATCAAAATTTATAGGTTCAAAGTTACTGAGAGATCATTCTCATGTTGATTTTTATGATGTTACGGTAAGTAATACTATATTTTTTTGTTACTTTGATGAACGTGTATTAAAAAAAATTTAATATTTTTTCCAAATTTTTTGTTCTCTTTTAAAATTACGGTCTTGTTATCGGAAGCGCTCATGTCGCAGGGAAACGTGCTCCCGTCGCCGAGAAAACGAGCTCCCAAGTAAGAACCTTACTGAGATTCGTTGATCTCCTAGAAGTTTCTGACTTTTAAGCATTTATTACTGGAGTATATGATTTTTTGCAGGAAGATAATGAACTAAGGCTTGTTCCTGGAGATGAGTTGCGTTTGCGTTATTCAGGTGTTGATTGTAGCCCTCACGGACCCCATGCTGGATATCCAGGAAATTACCTTAGAACTCACATCCAGGGTATTCCCATTTGGGCACCGGCAGGTAGGTTGTTTCTAAAAGTGCGCATCTTTCTGCTTGCCTCTTGATTCATATTTTTTCTGTAAGGTTTTATTTCTAGTTTCATTTGTCTAAAGCTAAAGACCAACTTTACTAGGGATTACATGTCTCATGGATCACAAAGGTCTATTTACGCAAGCAGGGTTCAGTGACCCTTAACAGGATGAATCTTCTCAGAGTCATTTTGGTCTGAACTGACCTGGCCATCGTCAATCACAGGTTAATTTGTATTTGTTTTACCTAATGGAAGAACTAACTTGTAGAAGTTGAGCACAGGGCCCAATAAACCCTCTCTACTCGCAACCATTCACTCAATACAATTCACAACCCATGAATATGCAGCCTCCACAGCAGCAGAGCCAGAGCTCAAAGGCGCAGAAGCTTCACTACAATGGTTAGGCATTGTTGGGATAAGTTGATTGTGATGGGCTGCATTCTTTGTGCATCCAGCAACATGGTTGTGCCATTATGCATTATCTGTGCAGTGCAGAAGTCAGCAGGTTTTGGTGGCCACCTTCTCTTCCTGACATTAAAGCACACTTATCATAACTAATTTTTTGGTGGGATTGGTTCCTTTGGGAGATTATGTGCTGCCATCCTGTCCTTGCCAAAGCTGAGTAAAGGATTACCCATACCGGTCCTACACATTCTAAGACAAATTTTGGAGAGTCAAGTAATGAAGGCTTTCTAAGTACAAGGTCTTTTGTCAATATGTGGGAGCTTTACTGGAGGTAGTGAAACATTTTGTACCCTTGTATGGAAAGATGTGGAAAGATGAGCAGCAGCTCCCAATAGTTTCACAGTTTCCCAAAGTGTAGGAGTGGTTATGTTCTATAGAATGATTGTAAGGGTTGCTGTTCTTTCTGACATATAGGCCAGCTTGAGTATGGATCCAGTGACTTGAAGAGTATTTGGCTTGGGATGCGTGTTGTGATAGTTTTGTACACCAACTCGATTATTATGCTTTACTATTATAATGTTATGTCTTTGATCTTGGTTTCTCGTGCGAAGCAGTGTTGCTAGTTGATACTCTTAACTTGACTGTATATCGCTGGGGTGCTTGTTTTGGAACAATACTTGTAGCTTTGCTGGTAACAGATTTTCAGCTGCAATAAGGGGGTGTTTTGTTGGAGGAAAGTGGGTCGGAACTTTCCCATTTTTTTTACAACTCCGAACTCCCATGAGTTCATCAAGTGTTTTGTTGGAGATTTTGAAGCTCCACTTTTCCAGTTAAAGTGACCATTTGCAGTTTTCAGTTTTATCTCGGCGAACTCGGCCGAGTTCACGATCACATGGTGAATTTTTGGGGGTTCTCAACATAGCAAGATTTGCGAAAATTTTGACGGTCCTCCAATTAATTAAGACTATCCAAATTTTGTTGCCCCTAACAACATTTGATGTTGTGCCTTTAGTTGTCAATATATAACAATGTAGGAAGCTCCATGAGATGGATAGAAACGGATGGACCATGATCCGGACTCGAAGTCATGCTTGTGCCTTTATTTTTAAGTTATTATATATTTTTTCTATCTTTAATCTTGATGGTTCCGTTATTTATCCTTTTTGTTTTTTGCGCCAAGGATTACTCTGTCTTAGTATAATATAGATGTTGTTTTATTATATAATTATATTATTTTTTAAATAATGGAAACAAAATTTTTTTTTGACAAAATAATGTAGTCAAAAAATTTATTTAACAAATTAGCTCAACTTAGTGTCATGTCATCATTATATTTAGTTTACATTAGTGAACATTTATCATAATAAACCAAGAATTCAACTAAACTGTTCAATTTTTCTTCTAGGGGGATCATAATTTTTTTCTTCCTTGTGGAGATAAATTTTTCCCTCACAACAGTAGATAGCAGACTCACATTTTTTATTATATTTTTTCTAACTTAAAATTTAATTTAAAGCTAAAAGCTAATTATATGTAAGTTATAGAATTTTTCTAGTTTAACTTAATCTTCCAATTCATCCAAATCTGTACGTGACTCTTACCTTGAATGTCCTCCTGTAGAGCAATGTTCGAAACTCAAGGGGGTTTAAAGTATCATCTAGATCTTATGTGACGAACCAATGATTAATAAGAGCTAACTCTACCAATAAAAAAAAAAAGACATAATTTCTTTTTTTTGACCAGAAGAGTCACCAAAGAGAAGGTAATCATATTTAGGACTTTGAGCCTGCCAATATATGCCTTCATATTCCATTGTCATCTTCTACAACCTTCAAAAATCCTCAACCAATTCTTAGATTCATTACTACAATATACAAAAATGGAAAGAGGAAGAAGAATGGAATATATCCTTTTCTTTTAAAATTTAATATATAATTTATAATTTAAAATACTATTTAAATTTTAATATATTATATCAAATTTAGAACTCAATCTATAATTTAAGTATTAACTTTAATCTAGTTTCAAATTTAAGTTAATCTAATATAAGTTAAAATTTAAATTATTATCTAAAATTTAATCTACGTATGAACTGTTAGATTAGAATAAAATGAAAACTGATTCAATACGATGAAAATTAGAAATGGATCGAATCAAATATGAATTGTTAGATTAGAATAAATAGACTCTTAACCTTGGATGTTCTCCGGTAGAGCAATGCCCGAAACTCGAAATTCAATGGGATTTAAAGTATCATCTAGATTTGTATGTGACAAACCAAGGATTAATAAGAGCTCACTCTACCAATAAAAAACTACTAATAAAATAATAGACAAAAAAAAAAAAATTCTGACCAGAAGAGTCACCAAAGAGAAGGCAATCATATTTAGGACTTTGAGCCTGGCCATATACGTCTTCATATTCCATTACCATCTTCTAAAACCTTCAAAAATCCTCAAATAAAAAAAGAATGGAATATATCATTTTCTTTTACATGCCTATATGATTTTAACCTGCATTATAATATATTTAAACAATATAAATCTAATTTAACTTAATTAATTTAATGCAAGTTTAAAATTTGTTTAAAATTTATTTTAATTCACAACATTTTACGTTGTTCTATATAAATATATATATAGAACTCCGGGATCGAAAAGAGAGGAGAGGCTTCCGGATAATGCTGATAACACCAAAACAGAAGAGATTTAGAGATTTGATATCAAAAAATAAATTATATCTAGATATTTAAACACAAAGCAAAATAATTTTGATATCAAAAAATAAATTATATCCATATACTTTTAAGCAGAAAAGAACAAATTTTAAATTAGTGGGAGATCAATTACCTTTCATCCATATACAATCACATTTTTATCTAAAAATTTATATCATCCAAATATTTTTATCTAAAAATTTATATCATCCAAATAATCTATTTATAAAATTATGTAATACAAATACCCCTAGTGTCATGGTACACGCGTCCCATGTGCAATATTTTTTTTATGTCCAAATTTTAATCCATAAGAATTTATTGAAATATCTGTACAAATAAAATCGGTAAGATTCGTTAAGAAAATTTTAGGAACTCAATCAAACTCATAAATAGGCTCTTGCTTTCCATGTCTAAGAAAAGGCAGGCAAAGAAGAGCCCCGATTGAGGAGTCAAACGCATTAGTCGGCCAGCAAGAGCTGTTCGGTGAAGGACAGCTATAGGAAAATCTGAAAGAAATAAAGTCATGTGAGATTCGTTAAGAAAAAATTTCAATTATTTAAAATTCTTTAAAATCTTCAATGAATAATGTATTCTTTAAAATCTTAATTGAATAACCAACAAAATTATCGATTTCAATAAATTATCGATTTCAATAAATTTCTACCCAATAATAAGTTAGTTCTTTTTTTTTTTTGGATTTCAAGCATATCTAACTTCACAAATCCAAACACAGAATATTAGATCAAATAATCCTCTTCTTCTCTCTATACAATTTTAATTTTCTTTGTCTCTCCATATAAAATCGTAAATTAAATAAGGGTGGGACTATCCACACCCCACCCTTTACTAAACACACTCACAATAAAATAAATAAAAATAAAATGAAAAGACTAAAATACCCTCTTCCTCCTCCGACCCCGATCTCCCCTCCTCCTCCGACCCCAGCTAAAATGTCTGGCGGAGGGGTCGGAGGAGGAGCGCGAGGAGGAGGAGGAGGAGGAGGGGTCACAGGAGGGGGAGGGGTCAGAGGAGGAGGAGGGGGAGGGAGGAGGAGGAGGAGGGGTTGCAGGAGGAGGAAGAGGAGGAGGGGGGGGGGGGGGGGGGGGTCGCAGGGGTCGGAGGAGGAGGTGTGGTTATTATGGGGTGTGTTTAGTAAAGAGTGGGGTGTGGATAGCCCCACCCATTAAAAAAATCCTCTCGCTCCTGTATAATTTTATTTCTCTTTCTTTCTTTCTCTATATAATTTTAATTATCTAAATAAAAAAGATCGAAATATTTTGTTTCTGTAAAAAAATATAATTTTAATTCTCTAAAATAATATCGGAATTTTTTTTTTCAAAACTCTGTAGCAAACAAAAGTAAAAAAAAAAAAAAAAATCTGATTTTTTTGGATTTCGTTAAATTCCTCAAATTCGACTCTACACATGATTGGAGAAGTCTACTTAATCAAGAGTATTTTGTGCTTGAATAATTTGCAACAAAAATAAAAAAAATCGAGAGTTTGTAAAAGTTTACCTTCTTTCCACAAGATTGGAGAAGTCTACTCAATCAAGAATATTTTGTGCTAGAATAATTTGCAACAAATATAAAGAAAAAAAATGAGAGTTTGTAAAAGTTTACCTTTTTACGGGTGCAATTTTGCCCGTATATAGAATATACATTCTACTTTTTTATCTTTATAAGAATTAACTCCCCACGTTACTCCAATCATACAATTGTATTTTGTCCCTGAAAAAAGAAAACAACTAAATAAGAAAAGAAAGAAAGAAATGCTGTCATAATTTACAACAAATATACGAAGAGTCTATACAAGTTTTAAATAAATATTTACCTTTATGAGAATTAAAGAGAAGAAGGGAAGTTACGTGAGGGTTTCGGTGGACAGGTTGTAGATAATGGATATGTAAAAGATTTTAAAATAATAAAAAAATAAATGACATTCTTCTTCCTACATAATTATATTTCTACCTAAGAATCATCTCAATACAAATAATCTATCTATATAATCCAATACTCCTGGTATTTGAATTATATAATAATATAGATGGATACAAATACGATACAGATATTACATACAAATATTTTAAAATAGATATACAGGTAGTTTACTTATGTTGCATTACAAGCACTGTCACACGTCCTAGACACGATATGAATTTAGACATTATTTTGTATACAACAAATTCCTTGGTTAAGTCTATCCGGAGGAAGGCATTCTTCGCATCTATCTGATAAAGAGACCAAACGACGAATGAAAACAAGTTGTAGAATTGTGCAAACGGTTGTTATCTTAGCTATGGATAAAAATGTCTCGTCATAGTCAATACCATGATGCTGAAAGAAATCACTTGCGGGTGTAGAAGCCTTGAATTCTATAGTACATTGGATATAGTTTGGTAGGCCCATTGGTAACTAACCGGAGATTTGCAAGTGGAGAGAAGTGAGATCCTAAATATGAGTTTGGTGATAGCTTGTTACTAGTAAGGTATGATAGTAGTTTCGTGGTTCGTGAACTGATGGCTCGAAGTAGCAATAAGAAGGTCCCAAGGATGATGTCTTTTTGAATGTTGAACATAAAAATGAAAGAGAGAATTATTTATAAAAACCTAAGGTTACAATAATAATATTAATGAGATCAAGAGTAAGTAACATAAAGTAGTACAGTTTCTCACTTAATTAATACTACTTTAGCCTCCTGTCAGGACACAATTAATCATCACTTGCTTATAGTTTTTTTTCTTTTCCAAAACAAAATAAAATAAAACAAAGTAAAACAAAACAAAACAAGTAAATATTATTCTCTCTCCCACATTTTTTCTCTCTCTCTCTTACAGACGTCAAAATAGAAAGATGACAACAGCTGTGTCAAATGCGAACGCGAAGGTATTCAATTATTCAAGTTAAATTATCCATACAATTACTTCTTTCTTGTACACTTTTTTTAATCAACAATAAAATGTTTTCACGTAGAACAAACTATGTCACTATAACTATTAAAATTTTAACAATTTTGAAAAAAAAAAAAATTAGATTATCAAAATTTTGACAATCTTTTGCATATTCAAAACTGTCAAAATTTTGATAGTCCATATAAAATCAGGACTGTCAAAATTTTGGCAGTCATAAAATATCAAAGACGACCAAAATTTTGACACTCTTCTAATAAATTAGGATTGGGAAAAATGCAGTGCCGTCAACATTTTTTAAATTCTTGGATATATGTTTTGTTAGATAATATTATTTAGTTAGTTTAAATATAATTTAAATATTAAAATATTTTAGAATTTAGTAGTTAGGAGAATTTTAGGTTTTACATTTTTTTTCTACATGAGAAAATAATTACGGTACTTAATTTTTTTAAATTTTTTTAATTAATTGGTTTATGATATACATACGGCTTAGACGGCTTAAATTGGAGTCAGTTCTAAACTGCATTATAATAGTAGAGATTGATTTAGTATTTATTTAAGGTTTGGATGGATAAGAAAGAAGATGGTTTAAGATTTTATTTTTATTTCTAGTTAGTTCCTTTAGATTTTTTGTTAAGTAAATTGGTATAGTATTTATTTACTTTTTGAAGGAATAAGAAAGAAGTTTGTTTAATGTTTTATTAATCTCCCGTAAGCTATTTAAAAAAAAAAAAATTGGTTGTGTATTTACTGACGACTTATATAATTCACGTTTGAACCGTTTTGAAGCCGCATTATAATAGTAGAGATATGATAATTAATAAATATATTGTTACAAGACGAGATAAAGTGCTATCTTATGACTGTTACTACGGATTTTCTTTTAAATTTAAATGTGTATACTATTAAGAACAAATGGATCTTTTGAAAAGTTCAGTTTTCAGGAAGAGATTGAGAATATATAACCAACAAGAAGAATAAGATTTAGATCATCGATTAAATAAATTTAAAAAAAATAATAAAAAAAAGATACTAAATATTTTACTAATTATTTAAAAAAATTAACCAAACATTTAACTACCTAATATGATATATTTATAACTAAATAATTCTAACTCAAGTGGTTAAAGTGAAAGATATTTTTCTTAATTGCTTGAGTTCAATTCATATAAATAATAATTTTCTTATATAAATTCATATTTAGTTTTTACAATAATTTTTTTTACTCACGTATAATGTACATATACGTTACTAGTATACTATAATTGAAACACGAGGCAACAACCTAAACATTAAAGATTAAAGAGCGCAGCCGGCCGTAACATGTAACCTCCACGCATGTGGGACGTTCATTTGTACCGTTGGAAGGACGGTTTGTCTTCTTTGTCGAATCGAGTTGTTCGGTGAGCCGAACACTAAAATTATATAGAATGGCGGGCGGACGAGATATTGATTCAATAGGTAACAGAAGATTAAGAAACTGGCGCGACGAACGCACGTATATATAAGAGATGCTCGATCAGTCTTGATCGACCATTCATTCAAGTTCACAGTGCTATTAATTAACATCGATCCCATCGCAGCAAGATCTTACAAATGGTGTGTTCGCTGCTTTGCTTCTCTCTCTCTTGTGTTTCCAGAGCGGTTCTTGGGATCGCGCGAGGAATGAGCAGCAGAAGAGTCAAAGGGATCCTCCTCGTCTGCCTCACCGAAACGGCTCTCCTCCTCGACGCTCACAGGGATCGGCATGCCGAGGCCGAGGCGGAAGTTGTCGGCTCGGTCCGAGCAGGGGACATGGACGCGGCTTTCCTCTCAGTGGAGCGCGCAATCGCGGAGGAAAATATGGCCGACGTGCTGCTTATGCTGCAGAGGATCCTCCATATCATGATCGAAAGGGGCCTTCGTATCCATACTTACAAGTGAGTCACTCCAATTCTTCATCCACTGAGTGATTTATCTGAGGGTTATTTAGTTTTAGAATGTATTATAGTATATTAAAAAGAATAATGCTATTCACCTCTCTTTCTTATGTGTCAGCTGATATTGCAGTTAATATGTTAATATGACAGGTGACATACCATAATTTAAATTTAAAATTAACATTAAAATCAATATTAATATTAATATTAATATTAAAATTAATATTAAAATTAAAATAAATATTAATATTAATATTAATATTAATGTTAATATTAGTATTAGTATTCAATTTAACATTAATATTAACATTAGAATTTTTGGGTAATAATATTAATATTAACATTAAAATTAACATTAACATTAAAAGTTTTGGATAATTAATTTTTGGATTAAAATTTGTCACGTCAGTTGTCATATTAGATGTCACGAAATATTATTTAATATGACTTGTCAGCTACCACATAAGGAGGGACATTTTGGAGGTACATATAGCATTACTCTATTGAAAATTTGTGTTTATGACTTCATATTGTCTAAAGAGAGTTTGGGTCTGGTTCTAATGATTGAATTAAGCCGACCGTCTAGAATATAGACATAAACGTAAAATTTGAATATTATACGAGACCCTAAGACTAAACAAAAGAATATGCGATGGTCGTGTGACTTGGATTATTTAGTTTGTCATGACCAATTAAGAATGGTAACTGTTCTCCTATTTTCATCTCAGCAGTCATACAACCCTTTGGGTTCCTGAGATGCAAACATTCAACAATGCGATCGGAATAATAGACATATGACGATACACGATGTTCATAAAGTCGTCTCCATCGAAACTACCATCAGGAGGATTGCGTGGCTGTTGAAATAAGGATAGAAATAAACAATAGTGTCACAAGTCTATTCTAGATTGTTAATTACAAAATTAAATAATCTAAGTCACACAACCTCCACCCTAAATAACCCAAGTCATATAAACCTCATAATTTTTTTTTTTTTTTAGTTTTGGGATCTCGTATAATATTCAAATTTACATGACCTAAATGCAAATTTAGTATTATATGAGACCCTAAAAATAAATAGAAATTTTTTTATTTATCCCTCACTTTATTTACCATATTTCACGGTGCATCCCATTGTTTTTCCATAATATATAAGTCCTCCTACTTTTGACGGAATCCGTCAATGAGTAACACTCAACCCATTTGACCCAAATTTATGGACGAAAATATCCCTCCCCCATTGTCTTCTCCTCCTTCCTCTCACCTCTCCTCTCCCGACCGCAGATAGCGGCCAGCCGCCGTCGACCCTGCTCCCCTCCCTCCTCCCCGTCCCGCTCCCCCTAGCCAGCGGCCGCACCGCTAGGAGGAACGGGGACGGGGGAGGAGGGAGCGGGGTCGACAACGGCGACGACTGGCTGTCTCCGGTGAGGAGGAGGAGGAGGAGGAGGAGGAGGAGGGGGGGGGGAGGGTGAGAGGAAAGAGGAAGAAGACAAGAGTATTCTCGTCAATTTTTTTTGGTCAAATGAATTGACCGTCATTCATGGACGAATTCCGTCAAAAGTGAAGGAACTTATGCATTATTATGAAAAGAATAATGGATTGTACCATAAAATATGACAAATAAAACGTTTGTGTGGATGGGGGAAAAAAATTTCAAATAAATAACCCCCTTTTTATCCAATGTTAACGGTTTTGTTTTGTTTTGTTTTGTTTTGTTCGGTTGTCGGTAGGTCGTGTCCTAACGAGTTGAGGGAGGCAGTTGCAAGCCTAATCTTCGCTGCTGAGAGATGTGGCACCTGCACAGAACTTGAGAAGTTTTCCGGCCTTCTCCAATCTTGGTTCATGGATCATTCTTTCGACGTCGCTGCCGAAGCTAACCAACAGGTAGTGGCACAGAAATTAAGAAAGGATCCTACTGCAATCCACTTTGCAACACCAATTTACTTCTTCCTCTTTCTCTCTCTGTCAACTTGCAGATGGTACATTTGTTGTCTAACCGTCCAACCAACACAGAGAGGCAGGTAAATGCAGTGGAAGCGATTGCTGCTAGACATGGGATCATGAGGCTGAAAGTAAAGACCTTGCTGTCGGAGTTTCTGGAACTATAACCCACTACCAGTTCTTCATTATGATCCAGTCAAGATCAAGAGTGCAATACGAAGCCTGTGTGAACCTGAGCGCTCAAACCTGATTGATACCTAGATACATCATACACGACACACAAATCCCCCGACGCAGCACTAAGTAGATAGGTTTCCGACCATAAGAAAGAAAAAACCATTGCAGGGGATGGTGGTTGGGCCGGACACAAAAAAAAATTTAAAAGAGACGGATTAACTTCAAATGTAAAAAAAGTCAAAAATTTTGTTAAATAAAATTTGTTATATTAAAATTTTATTGTTCTTTCACCATAACTTTTTTTTTTTCTGTATCGAATCATCCAGAAAAGGAAGGATTATTTGACCTGCATTTTTTTTTTTTACATTTTTACTTCATAAAATAACTCAATCCCAAATAAAAATTATGAAGAAAAAAAAATCTAATGTAAATAATGCATATATAAATTAAAAATTAAAAATTTTAGAGGGGACAAAACATAAAATTGATGGAAAAAAAAAAAATTTAAGTCGGAAACAAAAATTCAGTGTGGACGACTGCCCCCACGCCCCTATGTAAGTCTGTCCCTGGATGGAGATTAAGTAATTTTACTTTTCTGAGGTATTCTAACCTCCGTTGTGCAACATACCAATGTTTGAGTTACATTATTTACTTTATTTATACTACGGAAATTTCTTTCAAAGTATCAAATTTTAACCAAATTTTATTAAGAACACACAGTTTTTAAATTTTTTACTGAAAACATCGAAACGCTCTTCCGAATGACGTTTCTTGCTAATTTTATTTACTTTTCTCCCTAATCACTACTGCACGCTAAAAAACTAATAATAATAAAATAAAAAGGTCCTTTGAAGTCCTTCTAAAGTACGTTTTCTCTTTATTAATAATTTATTTTCATTAATAGGTATCTATATTTAACCAGAGTCCCGCAAGAAGCTCACCCTCCTGTCGGACCCATTGTAGCCTCCGAGTAGCCATGGCAGAAAAGTGGGTAGGAAAATGAGGTGCTTAAGTGTAGTCCTACGCGATGGAGAAGCAAGCGGTTTGCAGGTTCTCAGCAAGGATGGGTCTGGTCGCACTCACGGGGACGGGGACGAGGCCGAGGCCGGATCGCGAGATGGCGGTGGGTCTGGAATGACTGAACTTCTGCGGCAGATGGCTTACGTACGGCAGGGACTCCGGTTAGTGTGCCATGGCTACACGGAGGCTGCGTTGGGTCAGGCAGGAGGGAGATGCCATCGCGGTCGAAGGCGGACTTCTTGCGGAACTCTGATTAAATATAGATACCTATTAATAAAAATAAATTATTGATGGAGATAAAAAATATTAATAAAGAGAAAAATATTTTTTGGAAGAACGTTTCTCACTGAGAAAAAGTCATTCCAAAAGACGTTTTCCTTACTTTGTATAAGGGTACTAGATTTATGACCTAATTAGACTTTGGGTATTGAGTTTGTCCGATTCAGACATTAGGTACTCAAATTTTTTTAGTGACACATTTTAGTGACAAACATTCGTCATTAAAGACTCATTTCGTCACTGAAAATCAAATTTCGTCAGTAAAATGTGTCATTAAAAAAATTCGAGTATCCAAAGTCTAAAACGGACAAATCGAGTACCCAAAATCTAATTAGATCCTAAATCTAGTACCCTTGTACAAAATAATTCTAAATAAAATTAGTAGGAAAGATCCGTTCCAATGCTCTCAGGAAAGTTTTTAAAAACTATATGCTCTTAGTAAAATTTGATTAAAATTTGATGTCTGAAAGAAAATTTCCGTTTATACTATTAAGTCTTGCAGTAGAAGCTAGGATTCTATTGTAGTAGGATCTTCATCTGAATATAGTTATAGCATTCCTACACTTGTGTTGCTTTAGTTACTAATCTACTTACAAGCATAAAATCTGTATATCGAGGAACCCGTCCTCTATACAAAAATATTTATTCCTAAAACACCTCTCTTTTCTGAATTGAGATTGTTACAAGGATTAATACGGATGGACACATGAATTTTAGAGTGAAAATATTTGAAAGAAACATTTTTTCCTTCTGCTCAATTTTTTTGGGATTTACTACCTAGGACTTACAGAGGAGGTGCAAGAAAACTCACATGGAGCTGTAACAATCACAAATAGTCAGAAAATGAAAATTAAAACACACAGACATATTTGTCAAAATTATTTTTGGAGCTTCTCATTAGTAGTTTTCGGCTTCCTAGGAAGGTTTTTTTTTTTTTTTTTTTGCCAATACTAAGAACACTACACATAGTGTTAGTAGCTGTTACCATTCCGACAGTCTTGAAAGACTTGGCAATTTTTGACGAACATCCGTTAAAATTTTGTCAAAGTTTCTGAAAATTGGAAGTACAAGACTGCAGTATTTTAGCAAACACTGCTAAAATTTCTGAAGTCCTGACTCCTGCACATGACGGCAGAACAATTTTTGTAGTTCTCTCAGTGTTGACCTTTTTTTCGGTGTTTGGTCTTTGTATGTAGCGCTTGGCAAGTATGAACAAGGTGACTTGTTGACTATGCCCGTTCCGAAGACCACTTGTCCCCTGTTATTTATGTTGCGATAGTTTTAGTTTCACATAGAAAAATTATCTATATGTATATCTCAATATATATCTTTGCTTAATATTGATATATGTACATGGGATGGTAGTTGTAACACCCCGTTCCACTCAAGCGGACTGCCGTTCCAAACGGCAATAGTGCAGCTGTCCCGACCCGCTTTGCCTCAAAGGAGAAGCAAAGGATATCCAGACTTGTCCCTACAGGAATTCGGCTTAGGCTTTCAGAGGCTCGCTCAGTCGTATCGCTCTACCGAGGCGAATCATCGCTAAGGTGGGTGGCTACGGTGAACTTGTCTTTGCTTAGCCAGCACACATAAAAATCTGGAATATTTATGCTAGTCGCTAGGTGAATCACCCCCTGCATGCTAATAAAACCAACGCACCTAGCTAAGGGAATAATCCCAACTTGTATTGCTTGCTAGAACATGGAAATGAAATACTGCTTATATATTTCAGACCCTTGCATGCTAAGTCCCTTAACGGTTTCAATTCTCGGCTTACCTTCGGGTCCGAGCAACGTGTCTGCTTATGTTCCTTAGAAAACGCATGCTTGTCTGCTTGAATGTTGCATTATTTTCATCCAAACCTCGGAAGACTACAAAGTAGTCATTCCGTGCCTGAATGAACCCGCAAGTATTCGGGACCGTTAGGTCACCAAGGCAGTTCCCGATCCAGGGGACTGTATCATGCCAAGTAAAAGAATCATGTTCCTGTGGCAAGACTCATTCAGGTATTTGGATCTCCCTGCAAGTCTCCCTCGTGTGCGGGCTTACAGCAGCCCAGGAGACTGTGCATATCCAATAGCTAAATGAATCTCGTGTGCTCGTGTGTAAATTAACAATCATGTTCGATCATGGACAACTTGTGCACAAGGATATAAGTTCTGCGGACGGTGCTGGGGCACTGGCACCGATCCGATCCGGGCAGACTTCGTGTTTATAGTCAATCGTGTGCGGACTGGGTAACTTGCAACGCATCGTGTTTTATGAGCTCCTCGTGTTTTCTCGTTGCATGTTATTCACGTCCTTGACTAGTCCATTATGGCATCAGCCAGTGATCATCGTGTGTATATGCTTGCAATGCCTCGTGTGATTATCGTGTGAATATGGCTTGCAATGCATCGTGTGTTTATTGTGTGTATTTAACCTGTTGCGTGCTTGCCTGGGAAACAAAAGATAACAAGTCATCCTCGCTTAGCGGCTATCCGCGTGCGAGTCATTGCATAGCATCAATGAATAACTTAACACCTGAACGATCATGTTATAAGAACCCTCCTGTTTGCATATGCTATGCCTCCTGAATGTTTATACTTATCGTGCTTGAATTAATCATGTTTGCCTTGGACAGGGAAGGAGAAATGGTAAGTTGGTAAGTCTCGCCGTGTTTCCTCAAACATCGCACGGCGCACTGCCCGACACGTTAGGCTGTATTCAATGTTTGCATGAAACTGATCCTAAGGCAATTAGCAAGACAACTTAATAGTTGTGCACGGAACCTGTATTACGTGTTTGGATTTGTCGAGCGGGCGAGTAGCTTCCCCACCAGTGCATTCAATGTACTGATAATCCACCAGTTTGTGTGCAGGGTGCGGGAGAACCTCGTTCGGTGCGGACGCCTCCTTCGTGCGTGCTAAGGCCAGGAGTTCCCTCTGAAGCCTTGCAACGGTGCGTCTGGGACTGAAGCACATATACAAGACATAATGTTGGAGCGTCGCCTGACCATCGCCTGTACATTCATTTCCACAGTTGTAGCCACTTGGCACGCTTTTACTATTTCAGAGAGAGAGGCTTGAGCGACTTGTAATCTCGGCTATACGCCGCCTGTAACACATGCATGTTCATATTAATAAAAGAGCTTGCTTTACTTCAACTTGTGTTTCAATGCTTCCGCTATATTTGTCGACTCAGTGAACCTGTTACCGATCGCCTATGCGTTCATGACTCAGCTGCACTCGGACAATCTGTGCGACTCTGTGGCTTAGAACTCTTGCCGTCAGCCAATGAACCATGGCCTTGCACGGGCGTGGCTCACGCTCGTGCGGCATCATGTCCGGATGGGTTAAGCGATCGTTCCGCGGGAGCGCTGGCGAGGGTGATTCCCGCCTAGCGGGAACGGCCGATTGCCTGCGGGAGATCGGGGCGTGACAGTAGTCCATATGGGTTGACTTTTCTACAGAGATTAAGTGCGAATCCCTTTATGACAATCTTAATTTTGTTATCATCTTTGGAAAAAATTTCTTAGGAGCTAACGGCCCGGACTCGGGCTCAAGGGCGCAAAGTAGCACTTTGTTGGCGCACTTAGCACGTCAGCATCGTCGCATGGAGCTCATACGCTCATTTTATGCGCGAGTTGCATACATGGTTGCTTGCTCGGACGCATGTTTCGTGACGCTATGCGGTCTGGAGATATGCGGCCAGCGAGCTTGTATGAACGAGTCGCATGTGGAGGGGATATGGTCAGCTGTTGGCGGCGCATGGTTATCCGTGCCATCCGGATTATGCGGCGTATGCGGCGCGAGGGTGTCTGTGCACAGTGGCTGCTGCTTTCGGCGCTTGACGGCATTTGACGGCATTGTCCTGTGTAGTGTGACCGGCGACGACGACGCATGCGGCTACGACTACCCATGCAGCATAGTGTCGGATAGCGCATATGCGGCCTTGAGCTTTCTCAGGC
Organism: Iris macrosiphon; assembly: GCA_036927795.1. Taxonomy (NCBI): domain Eukaryota; kingdom Viridiplantae; phylum Streptophyta; class Magnoliopsida; order Asparagales; family Iridaceae; genus Iris; species Iris macrosiphon. The sequence continues at coordinate 199,348,522 of JAYESA010000002.1, read as the reverse complement.
CGCATAGGTGATGTTCTCCTCTATATATAGAGAAGCTTCTCTATCTTTCACAGAGGAGAAAAACCGAGAGCACCAGAGCATTATGCGGCAGCAGTGGACACCATTCCACAAAGTACTGTTTTCGAGTGATCCGAAGGTGACCAAGAACGTTTCAGAAGTTCTCGTGTAGACTTGCTGGATCCTGGGGGCAGTTCATTGTATAGCGTGAATCTTGCCTTGAGATCTGGTGGTTTTGATCACCCCAGCAAGGAGTTTCATTATTGTTTTTCTTTTCTTGTTCCCGTTCCTTTTCGTTGTAGCGTCTGCAAACGTAAAGAGAAGAACGATTTTCTGATTCTTGTGATATTTTTATTTTCTTTGAGTCGTCAGTTTGTAACATGTTCGTGGTTTAGTGATGCTGTGGAGTTGTGTGTCACTGTAGAGACGCTTTCGAGTGACTCACAGTACATCAACTTTTGTAGAAGACGAACTCTTGAGCATAGTTTAAAGTATCGGCCGATACCGATCCGATACGGCCGATACCGATACAGTTTGGCATGTCCCGATCCGATATCGACCGATACCCGATACTGACCGATACCGACATTAGAGGTCTTTTTTTCAGTCAATTCGGCAAAAAAATTTGAATTAAAAAGACCAATTAGAAAGGATGTAAAAGCATAGTAAGGTTGTAAAAACATATAAAAGAGGAAAACTTATCTATTGCATATAAATCAATCAACAAGGATGACTACTATTTCATTCAATATCAAAAATACTACGAAACAATACTGAAAATACTTTAAATTATGCATAAATGTATAAAATATATTCTTTTAAATGTTAATAATTTACTAATAGTTGTTTGCTTTCCGATACCAAAAAATCCGATACTCCGATCCGAAACCGCCGATACTACCGATACCGCCGATCCCGATACTCATAGGAATTGTCCGATACCGATTCCGATACCGATACTTTGAACCTTGCTCTTGAGTGAGTCTCTACTGTGTGGACCTCCTCTACTTTGATTTGGGTTCGGGACTAACAATTTATTTGCAGACCATACAAAGTGACAGGAGCGCTAGCTATCACAGTTTTTTTAAAATTGTTATTTTTGATATCCAAAATATCTTTTTTTTAAATTTTTATGAGGGCTATCAAAGTTTTCTCTTTGTTAGAACTGTGAGGATTCTAGCCATCCTAACTACAATTAGGGGTTAGGGCTGTCAGAAGTCACCAGATCTTGACAGTACTTCAGTACTTGTCGTCCCCAATGTTGTAAGAGGAAGAAAAAGTTGTATAAGATGGAGAGGAAGAGGAGTTTGAGTATTTGAAATGGTGATGTCTCCCAACACTTTTATAATCTAAAGAGTGAAGAGTGATGTCTCCTATCATGTGATAATCCATATCATTTTTTGTGGTGTCCTTAGTAATTTTCTATACGACTGACTTGGGCTTCTTGCGTAGATCAAGAACAACAGGGAATCAACTGCGCACATAATTTTCGATATGGCTATGGGTACCATTGGATTTCATGTATGGACGACTGCTACTCTTGCATTGTAGTGGGCCTTTAGTTTCTCGTTTTAGTGGGGAAAGGTGGCTTTCCTGGGACAATTGGTTTTGCTATGTGATGACTACATATGTGACGTTTACAGCTTTGGATGTTGTATGGATTTTGATGTGTTCCATTACGAACTCTTCGATAAAGAAGAAAATTTGCAGTATGGAACTGCGGCTTGCGCTGTATAAACATTTCTGGTTTTCACACTTAGTTTGTCGCTCGTATTAGTGCAGTTTATAGAGGAGGGAAAAAATTGTGGACTTATTGAAAGTTCTATTGATTCGTTGCTGAACTAGTTTTGCTGTTTAATTTGGTAACCTATTGCTGGCAGAAAAAAAAAATGTTCATATCATATCATGGAGTAAATTGCTAAGAGGAAGATGTTTCCCAATTGTTTCATACAGTCGGACTTCTTAAACAGACAAAAAGAGTAAGTTTCTCGACAGTAAAATTGAGTCCCCAAAACAGGCCAATATGGAATCTAGAGGAAGTTTTAACTTCAAACCATAAATTAGACTAGCACCTATGTTGCACCGACACAGAAAAAAGTTGGCCTTATCCATATTGTGTCCGTACACCTATTCGTGTCTGTGCTCCTACGTAGGTGAATACCTTGTTTCTGTTTGAAAATTTATGTATCCTGTGTATCAGTGTCTGTATCCGTGCAAAAAAGAACATTTTTCATATAACCTTTCTCAACTTCTAAGAATGTTGCAGTACCAAGGAAAGATCTTGATATCTCATTTCCATAACTCAGGTTGCATTTCAACTCCATAATATTGCTGAAACCGTCGGCAAGTTAAGAGCATTGCACATACCTCGACTTATAAGAGGATTTTTGAGAATTTTTATTGCTAGTTTTGGTGGGTGAACAAAAATGGACTCGACCCATGATTGTTCCATAGAGCTAGGGGATCGGCAACTCCTTCTGAGAGAACTATAACTACGACTATAGTGAATTGTGCTCAGTCTTGCCATTGCAACAGCTTTCGACTTCAGCTGTACCATGGTAATCAACTTTGCAATCATTTTCACTGTCACATGTAAAATTAAAGTCCCTTCATGGCTTCCATAACAATTTGGTTAAGAAAAGAAGAAGAAGAAGGAAGAAGATGATGATGGTAGTTCACCAATGCAAAGTTGACACACAAGGTTTTTTCAGCAAAGTTTTAGGATTCGACGTCTTCAAGAATAGTACAGTCATGGAAGAGTAGCTGCTGAAAGCCATATTTATTTGGGATTTCAAGAACCAAATTCTTCTACAGCAATGAACTTTTGAAGATGACGATGACCTACGGATATTTACAAAATGTAACATTATATATGATGGTTCTGCTCATCATCCCTTCTGAAACAAGGGGAACTGGAGGCGTCAATATTTCAAGATGGTTGCTACCTATGGATGAACACCACAGCAGTGAATTGTGAGTCCGTCCAAATATAATAGAATATAATAGAGCACGATAAATTTTACTATTTTTGGTAATTTTATTTTAATAATATTTGGTAATTGTTTGATATATATATATATATATTAATATTACCATATGATGTGTTATTAAATTATTGGACACGTTCACCATCTATCACCGTCACGGATGAGTACGTCCCACTCGCATGCATGGAGGGATGCCATTGCAGTTTTGCGGTTGGCTTTTAGTTTTTGTTTGATGATACTTTATTCCAGTAAGAGCACGAATTATGACATGTAATTTCAGCAACTTGCGGCAATGCCACTTAGTATCGTTTCCTTAATCAGTTGTCCCTGTGCCTGCAGGGCCGGCCTGGGTGATTGGATTGTTCTATCTAAAACTAATTTGGGTTATCCCTTGACTCTACAGTTTCATTTCAATCTAGAGCTTTCAACGAAACACATCAACCGCCCGTCGTACTCAATCGGGCGTCTTTGTTCCTGAACATGACTACATTTGGTCCATATGTCAGCAGGACCGGTTCAGGAATAAGTCTGACAAGAGTTCGGATTTGGACAACTATTTTCTGCTTAGGACAACACTACAGACCCAACGTGATCCTACAAGAGGTCGGAGTCGCAGGTGACCTTCCAAGATCGACGCACAATGTGGCATGGCCAGTTCTCAAAGTTAACAACTGTCGTATGGAGTCGCGGTGCCAGCTTGACCTGAGTTGTACTTGCACAAAAAATACTCTCTTACTACTTCAACAGTGCTTCAGCATCACAGCTGACGACTATACCTAAATATGATTTCCTATACACTGAATCAACAGAAAGAATCAATCCAATTGAGGAAGCACACAAGAAGTCTAGGCTAAGTGACTAGCTAATCAGAGTTGAAACTGGTTGATATCATATCATCTCAAATGGTGTTCCCTTTCTTCTACCTCTGAACAGGTGCTTGGGGTCAGAAGAGGAATGAGCAGGAGAAAGCTCAAGAAATCGTCTACCTTACCAACAAGGTTCGATGGACCGACCATCTATCTGAGTTGGTCACGACGAGTGAGAAGAACCCTCGCAAGAAAGAACCTGTAGGATTTCTTGTCAGGAGAGAAGACAGAGCCGGATGAGGGCTCGGCAGGACGCGACGAGTGAAAGTCCACTCATATGGTGATATACATTTGGCTCCTCAATTCTTTAGTCCAGTCGATCATCGCCACAGTGGATGGCATTGAGATGGTAAAGGACGTGTGGGAGAAGTTGAGGAGGACCTACGATGGTGTGGGGAATAACTTGAGAATTTTCAAGATCAAGGGGGAGATCGACGACACCGTAAAGGGAGAGAAGACGGTGCAGGAGTATGCCACGGAGTTGGAGCGTTTGTGGTTGGATTACGATCACTCAGATCGGACGATCTGCGAGAACCCGAAGTGTAAGAAGAGACAAGTATGTCTGCATGAGAGAACGATAAATTTTTTTAAGTGGCTATCCGCAGTGTTTGCTCAGAGGACAACACTACTTCTAACCCAACCGAAGATCCCTATACTTGAGGAGGCTATCTCGGCCATGATCCAGGAGGAGACTCGCATCAAGCTGCAGGCAGGAACATGTGGTCCTCCAGAAATGAAGTCAGCACTGCGGTTGCCAATTCAGACGGCACATGACCTAAGGGAGACCCTCGGTAGTGCTACAACTACGGGGAGGTGGGCCATCTGAGGTATGCTTGCACCAAACCACCCAAGAAGGAAGATTCAGGTGGTGGACGTGGACAGTTTGGAGGACGTGGCCGTGGTCGTGGGGGTCGACGGGGTGGTCGAGGAGGTTATCGGACGAACCTGTTGGTAGCAGAAGGCGAGAAGAGAACTGATGGCGCCTATACTGAGGAGGATCAGACACTGCTAGGCATGCTGGAGGTACTCAGGAGAAAGCAGAGAGTGTCAAGCGATGGAGACAGGAGGAGTGGGACCGAGGAGGCATCCACCTCAGTTTTTGCCAGAGACAACACTGCTATGTATGTCCATCCATCGGAAGGTACTGATGACTCACTCGCCCTTGCATCTATGTTTTCCTTAGATCGTCGGACTGGATTGTCGATCCGGGTGCGTCTAGACACGTGACAGAAAATGCTAGTGAGTTCTCTTCCTACACTCACCTAGCATCGACGGACATCATTCAAACAGCCGATGGTACTTTCCAATCAGTGGTCGGTAAGGATACTGTCGATTGTACATGTTCAGTAAAATTATTCAAGTTTTGCATGCTCCTTCTTTTTCAGTCAGTCTTTTGTCTATTAGTTCTATAATCCTCCAACTAAAATGTATTGTCTCTTTTGATATTCCTAAGGTGATCCTCCAGGAGAAGGAGATGGGATGAATACTTGGGACTGCATTTGGCATGATGGACTGTGGCACCTGGATTGGGAATGGTAAGATTCGGCATTGGTGTTTGTGGCAGAGGGCATAAATGAGAGGACCAAAGATGAGTGACTAGGATACACTGATACTCCACCACAGGCGGTTGGGACACTCCTCTTTTGGTATTTTGAGTAGGTTGTATCCATCTATTTATGAGAAAGCAAATAAGGAGATACTAGTATGTGATGCATGTGATTTAGACAAACTTACTATGAGATCATATGTTAATGCGGGCCATAGGAGCTCTTCTGTTTTTGATATTATATATTATGATGTTTGGAGGCCGTGCACCACAACTACTATGAATGGTTACAAGTATTTTATTTTTTTATTGATTGTTCCTCTCGTGTCACCTAGATGTATTTGATGAAGAATAAGAGTGATATCTTTGTCTATTTTTGGGACTTTCATAAACGTGTCCAGACTCAGTACAGAACGGTGGTAAAGGTACTGAGGTCTGACAATAGGACAGAGTATACCAACAAAGTACTTGAGGAATACCTGTCAGCCCAAGGGATACAGCATCAGACCACCTGTGCATACACACCAGCACAGAATAGAGTGGCAGAAAGAAAGATCAGACACCTTCTGGAGGTGCCAAGGAGCATGATGATCGCCATGAATGTCCCACAGAGTCTGTGGGGGCATGTAGTGTTGACAGCAGCTCAACTGATCAACAAGATGTCCTCGAAAGTACTGGAATATAAGTCTCAATATGAAATATTGCAAGAAAATAATAGTGTGATACTCCCGCTGAAGGTGTTTGGCTGCGTATGTTTTATGAAGGACAACAGACCGTCTGTTGAAAAACTTGACCCTAGAGCAGTCAAGTGTGTCTTCGTGGGCTATTCGACGACTCAGAAAGGGTACGTGTGCTAGAGTCCAGTAGAGAAGAAGAGGTTTATGAGCATGTATGTTCACTTCAGGGAGCTTGAGCCATACTACCGTCAGGAGGGAACCTCATCCATGGACAACTCACTAGAGACCGGTAACATCAGTCTATTTTTATTTTTTATTCACAAAATTTTCAATAAGAAAACGATGAATTTTTTCTAACATGGATATAGAGGATCTCTCTCTCTCCTGTGAGAAAAACCTCATATTCTTATAAATCTATCATTTATGCAACAGTGTACTGGCAATGCAAACTTCTACTTCGCCTCTGGTATTGCATATACTTGCTTGCAGGTAACTTGTTACCACTATTGGTTGTAGTCTTTTGGATTTAATTCTCATAATCATTACTCAACATGACAATCATGTTGGTCTTTCTTTCTTTCTTTTTTCTTCGCATGACAACAAAGCCTCATTCCTATATGGAAAATGGCCTGAGTATTAATTAACACTAAATTTGGTATAGCTAAAAGAAACACTTGACATGGTATTATCTGTAAACACAACATTGACATGAATCAAAATTCTCATGAAATCTGAGGTCAAGCTGGAATTATCCACCATTTGTATTGTTTTGCAGACTATACTGGTGGCGGCAGGGACGGAGCCAGAATTTTAGAGTAAGGATGGGCTAGCTAGTAGATACTATAAGATTCTAAAAATTTATGCCAAAAATTCGACAGACTTTTCTTTATAAATTCGATGATTCGACATAATTTTCTTTGTAAATTTATGTCTAAATTTTGGTAATGTTTACTATTTGATAATTTTTCACCAAATATATTTGCTTCCATCTATTCCAAAGATATACTATACATTTCAAAAAATAATACTAGAAAACAAGAATCTGAAAATGAAAGCCAAAACCTAGAGGAAAAAAGTACTCTTGTACTCCAAGTTGTTAGGCACCAAGTAAGGTATGAACATTTGCATTTTCAGATGACAACTGAGCATCTTACTTGAATAACCAAGCAACCTGAAAAGATATATAAGATCAACTTTTAGAATATGATACATATAAATTTATCAGGTCTATTTGCAATAGGCTTCAAGAAGATAACTATAAAGACTTGATTTCATATAGAAGATTGAAATTATAGAAATAACCAAACAGCTTATGTAAAGAAACAACACACTTAAAAAAATTTTCTTAGACCATAAAAAAGTCTAGACATATAGGTAAAATGATTCAATTCATTACTAGGAATCATATTCGTATTTACAATTTTAAGACTCTAAGACAGTAAAAATAAATGACATACAAATATAATGAAAAATAGAATTAACAGCAGTTAAATTTTGAACAAGTTTTCAAATTCTAATAAATACATAGATTGTTCCTGCATACAACCTCCTTCAAAATCAGAAGTTGTAACTAACAATTCAAACTATATTCCCTTTGTATGCCAATTAAATATAACTACTAAAGATAAGCACATTGAGTAAATTTTGATAAATCTTCCATAGCTTTCACGAAATATCTATGAGTAGATTTGGGTCCTCCCATGTGTGTCAAAAACGTACATCGAGTCCCCTCATTAACTCTCTTCCAATTTTTAAACCCATCGACAGTCAATGTGCAATGAAGAACATTATCATTTTCAAAAAGATTACGTGGAAAACAAAATGTTGCATCCTTTTAAGGATAGTACTATAACCAATAAAATTGTTGGAACCAAGAGTATTGAAATCGACGAAACTGTTTTCCGAACTAAGACGGTGGAAATGTTGTCAATTTTGGCTGATATGGACTCATTTTGATATACGTCCGTACAATCTCATTCAAGAGAATTTAAATCACCTATAATCTCATCCCTATGATCAACCCTTGGGGTTGAAACATTAACATTCGAAGGAGGGGAAGACTTTCACTTCCTTATGTTTCACCGCTTGGTTTAAAGAATGGAAAAATGATTTTTTTTTTTTTCTCTTGTTTCCTTGATTTTCCATTATATTCCAAAAATCTATTAAATAGTGAATTAAAATCAAACCAAATACCAAATATTTGGGGGTTAGTATTTTACAAAAATTTAATTCAAAGGATGATGGTGTTGATGATAGTGTTTTACCAGAGGAGGTGAAGAGGGAGACTAGGAGAGCCGAGAGCGGGAGGGGACCGAGGGGCTGCAGTGTCCTGGTCGTCGGTCGCCGGTTGGACTGGAGTGTGGAGATGGGGAGCACCCGGAGATGGGGAGCACCCGGAACGTCTCGGTCGTGGTCGCGGCCTCGCGGGTCTCCGGTCATCGGTCGCGGGTCATTGTGTAATAAACCCTAGACTATGAGACAGAGAGTGAGAGAGTCAGGGTCTGAGGTCTCTGGACTAAAATGATTTACTCTTCACATCTGTTGATTGGTATAATGGGTGAGCTTTATGGAGTATTTGGTGGGCTATAAGTCTATACTAGCATATATATAAAAAAAAAGTGCTATTTTTTTTTTGTACTGAGTTGTACCTATGCTAGCATATATATATATATATATATATATATATATATATATATATATATATATAAAGTTTGCTATTTTTTTTTTGCACTGGGCTACAGTCCAGTGCAAGCTCCATTTGCCTCCGCTCCTGGGTGGAGGAGAGCGTGAGCACCGTGCTGAATCATGACAGGAAGTTAAGAAAACAGTTTTATTGACCGCTGTGTGGTTGCACCTGCCTTTATCATTTAGCCATTGGGTTCTTTCACATGGTGGCTCCTTCGACTTCGATTTAGATTTATTCCAGGGTCTTGTTAAACAAATCAACCAACTTAACTGCCTTTTTCTTAGTCATAGCTGGTGCTGCTAATCCATGAGAGATCATGGGTCGATTGTATATTATATTCTAAATTTGACTAAACAGTCAGATTCCGTCACCTAAAACTCTTAAGCCGTGATAAAATCTATCCTATTGTAATCGATTCATAGGATTTTATCCTGATTTTGGTAATGAAATAAATTAATATTACGATAGGTGTTTTGTTCTTTTCATCAGGGGCACAATGTAGATTTGAATGAGGAAGATTGATAATGACAGACAGTTGCATGTGATATTCCTGAAAGTGATTGCTGTATTGTTTTGGTATATACATACATATTTATATTGCCATATCTAGCAGTACCTTCACCTTTGCGATCAGTAGGTTGAGTAATGCATCCAGAAGCAGGCCCACTATTTTGGAATGTGTTTTTGCATACCTCACCCACCTGTGAGAGAAGCATTGCTGAATATAGATACACTATTATCTTTTTGAAGCAAGATTCCTAGGGTTGCGCATTATTCGGGTTAGAAAAAAAAAAAAAATTGAATTTTTTTTTAGTACAATTTTTTTTTTATTCGATTTTGAGTTTCGGTTTCAATCAAAAACAAAAAAAAACCGAACACGCAACTATATAATTACCTTCAATTTTTTACATATTAAATGATTAAAAATGTATATATTTTGAAAGTAACAATTCTTTGTGTTCTAAATTTCAACTTTGTTAATTTAATAAAATAGTCTAACTTTGGACCTAATTTTGAAATACAACACATATATATATATATATATATATATATATATATATATATATATAATATAATTTAAACTTTAATTTCAGCCAATTAAACAATAAAAATACTCGGATTATTTGTATTTACCTCTCCAATTAACTATTCATAACTCTATTTTCCTCGATTGTTAAATTAGTTACTACAACCTCCCATTTCATGTATTTAGCAAGTCTTATTTGTGTTTATTCTTTCATATTTAACACTAAATGAGATGTAACACTAATAAAACTAAAAATGGGAAGAAATGAAATTATAAATAGTAAATAGGAGGATAAATACAAATAATTTAAATTAGTTAAATCGAATCGATTAACTGATTATGATTAATAGATTTATTCGATTTTGATTATTTTTTTCCGATTGAGATCGCGTAAACCGAAAACTTACTCTCTAAAGATTCCTATAGCCCAACTCAGTCATAATTGTAACAAGAGATGTTACACTCGCCGGCTGCGTCCGAGAGTGCCCGAGTGTCTAGACTCGGTGAATGTCATATGTATCTAAATCTTGGAATAGTGTTCAAATCTTCGTAAAATCTCAAGTCAGATCACCAAATGGATCTAATGCCAGATGTGATTTGAACCAATTTGAAGTGTTTGGCAAGTAATTGCACCTCTCCGCCCCGAGGTTTCCCAAAAGCTCGACAAGAGTCAAAGAAAGGGATGTCGTGCTAATATGTCAGTGCTTGCATCATTTCATTTCCATGGTTGGTTGGTTGCTTCCCTACCTGCACACAGAGACTCCTTTTCTTGCTCCGTTTACGTGTAGATCATCTTGGACTGTTTGGTTGTGCGTAGGGATGGCAATGGGGTGTGGGTAGGGCCGGGAACATAATCTCCATCTCCGTTTTGAGTAGTGTTCAATTTTTCATCTTCGTTTTCGTATCCGTTTAGGTTCAATTTTTTATTTTCATCTTCATTTTCGTTAAACGATGCATTCTTCATTTTCGTTTTTGTCTCCATTCCGTTAACACTTTCAGAAGCGAATTTTTCGTCCCCCGTTCCGTTAACATTTCTTTTTGTACATTATAGATTTAAAAAATTAATTTCATTCCGAAAAAAATTATACAAGACATAATAATATAACATGACTTTCATAAATAATATATATATATATATATATATATATATATATATATATATATATATATATATACTACTAGATAGAGAAAATGATACAATACAACAAAAAATAAAAATATTAATCGAACAAAAATATACAAGTATTAAATATAAGTCTACAATACAAAACAACAAAGAGATAATGTTAATCCCACAAAAATATATTTCAAATAGAGGTTTATAGTTCCATACAACAAAAATATATGGATATAAGTAATCGGGGTCGGAGATTTATCGGAACCATAAACACTATACCTATACCAGGCTCCAAACTCGACCAGTTTTTTTTTAATCTCCATCTCCGTTCCCGTCCCCGTCTCTGTTTTTAAATACCCAAATACGTCCCTGTCGAAAAAAAAAGAGGCTCCCTGTCAGCTTCGGAAAAAATAGTCACCCATAGCTGTGCGAGTGAAAAATTCAACAATCTATATTTTACGTATTATGGTGAAGTGGAATGAAAAGAAAAATCTTTCGTTTGGATGTTTTGAAGAAATAAATTTTAGAAGTAAAAAATTTCTAAAATTTGATGGTTGATTGGTTGTTAAAGTGAGTAAGAAAATATAATTTTTTTTTTGAAGTGACAAATAGTAAAACAAATTTATTAAAGTAGAGAGGAAGTGGTCCTCCAACCAAACACACGAAATGGAAATGAATATTTTCTACTTCCATGTTCCACTTCGAAAAAAAAATCAATTTTGTGGCAGAAAAGATTTACTGTTTATGTCAAATCACAGTAAATCTTATCTGCAAATTCTTCAACCAAATGCGTGAAGTAATCTATAATTCAGATTTTTGCCACTTCTACACTCCAAATCCGCAAACCAAACAACCCAAGTGTAAGTTTTAGTTTTTCAACTGCGTTACATTTTTATCCAACAAGTTTTAGATCATCTTGGACTGTTTGGTTATGCGTACGGATGGCAATGGGATGTGGGTAGGGCCGGGATCATAATCTCTATCTCATTTTTTCGAGTAGTGTTCGAATTTTCCATCTCCGTTTTCGTTTTCGTTAATATTCAATTTTTTACTTCCATCTCCATCCCTGTTAAACAATGTACTTTTCGTATCCATTTTCATCCCGTCCCGTTAACACTTTCGGAGACGAAATTTTTGTCCCCCGTTCCGTTAACAATTTTTCTTGTACATTATAGACTTAAAATCATTATTTTCATTCAAAAAAAAAGTATACAAGACATGATAAAAAAATATGGTTTTCATAAAAAAAATACTACTAGATAGAGAAAATGATACAATACAACAAAAAGTGAGAATATTAATCGAACAAAAACATACAAGTACTAAATATCAGTATACAATACAAAACAACAAAGAGAGAATGTTAACCCCAAAAAATATATTTCAAATAGAGGTCTATAGTTCCATACAACAAAAACATATGGGTACAAGTAATTAGGGTTGAAGATTTGTCGGGATGAGAAATACTATAACCATACCCGCCTCAAACTCGACATAATTTTTTTTTAATCCCTATCACCGCCTCCGTCTTCGTTTTTAAATATCCAAACACGTCCCCATCGGAAAAAAAAAAAAAAAAAATCGGGTCCCCTTCGGCTTCGCAAGAAATTGCCATACCTAGTTGTGCGAGTGAAAAATTCGAAAATCTATATTTTACGTACGTATTATGGTGAAGTGGAATGAAATAAAAAAATCGTTTGTTTGGATGTTTTGAAGAAATGAATGTTAGGAGTGAAAAATTCTAGAATTTGATGGTTGGTTGGTTGTTAAAGTGAATAAATATATATAAATATATATATATATATATATATATATATATATATATATATTTGAAGTGACATAAATAGTAAATCTTAACAAAAGTAGAGAGGAAGTGGTCCTTCAACTAAACACACAAAGTGAAAATGAAAATTTTCTACTTCCGTGCTCCACTTCGGAGAAAAAAAATTCGATTTTGTGGCAGACAAAATTTACTGTTTATGTCAAAATTACAGTAAAATTTATCTTTAAATCCTCCAACAAAATTCGTGAAAACGGTCTAAAATATAAAATTTTACCATTTTCGTACTCTAAATCTGCAAACCAAACAACCCTATGTACAAGTTTTAGTTTTTCAACTGAGTTACATTTGTATCCAACATGCATAAAATATAACATTAACCCTGGCCAACTCCAAGTCCAATTTACTTTAGGGCTAATTAGCGTCTGGATTTTATTACATCTTATAGTTTAAGTACTGACAAAACGGGCGATATTTCAGAGTCCAAAGACTAAAAGGGACGTCAATATAATTTTATCTAAAATAGAACTAGTATATACTATGAGCAACTCTTAATACAAAATAGTTGTAGTGTGGTGGTTATGATGTTAGACTTTTACACTAGATGTCGTTAGTTCAATTTTTGGTGGTAGCAATATTTTTTAAATTTTACTCTTACTTTTACTTTAGTTTTTTTTTTATATTATGTATGGGATGTCATTTTGAAAATTCAACTCGGACCCCCATGAGCTCAAGGTCCAATTGAAAATTTTGTATCATGAATTTCTTGATTTTTTTTTTTCATTATATTTTGAACTTGAGTACAAGAACAACAACCAAAACACGCCGAAAATAGGATATAATGGAAAAAATATATATATATAACTTAAAATAAAAATTCAGATCCATACTTTCCAATTGGATGTGTCATTAACTTAAACACTAAGTTGATATAAACCCAGGATCTAAACGTTAATTATCCCTTTTCTTTACTTGCAAGGATCAGTTTAACACTTGTTTAAAACACTAAGTCGTCTTTGACCTTTCTCTGCTTAATTTTGGCAACATCAAGACTTAGCTTCTGGCAATCAATTTAGTCCAAAATCAAGTAATAATATAAATTCACCATCAGCAGAAATGTCCAACTTAATCCTCAATTAACATCTATTGATCTGTGTTATTTCTGTCCAAACTATCCATTGACATCTCGTACTGTCCCTAGACAATTTAAATTTGGTTACAACTTGCAAATGCTTCTTTCCACAACACTGAAGGCCTGCCTCTGCTAGCTGCGGCATCATTCATCACTGCGATACAATGCAAGCAGCAAAAATTTATATTCAATGGTAGCATTCATGTCAGTTGCTGGCTGTGTCCAAACCTGTGACGCCATTAAACTCCTCCTCTCCTCCCTAGCATAAGAAAAGGACTAGTGCTTAATGTGCAGAAAAGGAGAAGAGAGGAAGCAATGAACATCTCAAGCACAGACTAGTGAAATATAGGCCCACCACTATGACAAAGTGCTAAATCCAGATAGAAGAGAAACAATGCCAATACCTAGGAATATTTAAAAATCCATCGTATGTAGAAGACAAAATAATCTTTTTATTTAAACTATGGGTTTTGTATAAATAAAGCTCATAGTTTAAAATAAATATTGATAAATATATATTTTATATTGTACTGTACATATATCAATGTACATTTTATATATTTTAAATAAAAAGTGCATTAACAAATGAACTCGTGGAAGTATCCATCTAAAATATACATTAATTAACGTATTAATCGGTGTTTTGAAAACCAGACCGAAGTAATTTTTTTCGGACTGGATCAGTGTTGATCCACTATTTTTTCAAAAACAGGTTATAAAAGAATAATTTTTGTAAAAATTATTGTCAAAATTTTTTTTGTGTGGACTATTTAGATTAACCCAGTGGCTGAATCAACTGATTCTTTTATCGGAAAATTTTTTTAGTCACATTAAGAAAATAAAATTTGATATTAACATGTGCCAAACTATTGATAAAAAATGTTTAGCACGGAAAGTTGGAAAAAAAAATTAGAATTAAAGAATTTATATGCAAAGAAGAAACAAATTTTATCAATATATATTTTATACTTTTCCTTCGTATTAATTTCGTGGTTTCTCTAGACTCTTGTGTCGGAAAGCAGACACCGGAGCACATCAAAAATTTAGTATTATTGTAAAAACAAATACCACCTAATAGTTGTTCGTTGGAGGAAAGACAGAGTCGGATATGGCCTACATAGAGAGGATTGTAAAAAGGTTGTAAGTATTTGGTAGTAAACTTAGCATTATTGCAGAAACAAACGCTTCCAGAAAATAAAACCGATAGAATAGAATAGAAATTCCTAATTATTTACCGGTCATGCCCCCAGCAGCCACCTGTAGAAGCTGGAGAACCCTCCGTCCTCTTCCTCCAAATGCAGGTGCAGGTTCCGCTCCAAATCCCAATAATGCTCTCCGCCGTGAGCGACTCCTCCTCCTCCTCCTCCTCCACCGCCGCCTCCGCTGCCGCCGGAATCTAATCGGCAGCTCCACCGGATCGAAGAGAACGACGAGGACGCCGAGGAGACGAACCGATCCACGTAATCCCTAAGCCAGTTCATGCTACCTCCTCCTCCTTCTCCCGCCATCTCCGCCTCCCCCGCCGGAGGAGCTGCAGGCGCCGCTGCAGATTTCTCCGGCCGGCGGATCCTCGAGAGCACCGCCTCCACCTCCTCCTCCTCCTCTACCAAGTACTCGAAGGAAGACCCCAGAGAGTTCGTCCGCACGTGCGGAGGCGGAGGAGGAGGGATTTCGTCGGCAGTACGCCGGCTGGCGCTGCCGATCTCCACCCGGTAGCTCAATTCTCCCGCCGGAGCCGGCGGGGGATGGACGGAGGAGCGGCAGAGGGGGCAGGAGAGCGTCGATCGGAGCCAGGTGTCGATGCATTGGGAGTGGAAGGCGTGGCGGCAGGAGGGGAGGAGGCGGAGCCGGTCGCGGGCCTCGAAGGGGGAGAGGCAGACGGCGCAGTCGACGGAGGAGGACGGCTTCGTGGCGGCGGCGGCGGCGGCGGCGGAGAAGGAGAAGGAGAAGAGCGGGAGGGAGTCGATGACATCCACGTCCTTCTTCATCGGATCTTCACTGTTCGGCGTCGACAAAGAGGAGGGGAGGTGGCGGTGGAGGAACGGAGGAGAAGGAGAATTAGGAGAGGGAGAGGGAGAGGGAGAGTCGCGAGAACGGGAGAGGTAGCGGAGGAGGAGCTGGATGGAGGCGATGGCGACAACGGCGAACGCGAGGATGCCGGCGATGATGAGGATGCTCGGCGAGTAGGAGAGGGAGTGTCGATCGCCGGACATGTCCTCCGGCGATTTCAGCGGCGGCGCTGGAGGAAGCATTGATTGATTGAGTAATGATGGATTGAGGTTTGGAATACTCTATCCCTCTCTCTATTTATATATATCTAATATCTGCCGCTGATAATAAATTGCATGCTTCCTTCCTCATCTGTTGGCGCTTTGTAAAACATTGCTACGACGGTGGTGTGGGCCCCGCACCGCTCTCCACGCTGGTGTTTGTGTACGTAGTTGGAATGTCTGTACTTCCTCTGGGGGTTATGTGCGTTTTTTACCCTAACAATTGTCAGGGGCAAGTTTAGGCTCAACTTAGTGTTTAAGTTCTAACTTATCCAATTAAAAAATTTAGAACATAATTTATTATTATTTTTTTTATTATGTACTTCTTAGTCTGTTTGAGTCGTCGTGAGCAGATACGTTTCTTTCTACTACCGTGTGTACTTTGATGTTCTTCTACGAATCTACAATTTTTTTTACTGAACGAGACTCCAACTATATTCCTAAAAATCTCTCTTTTTTTTATCTAATAACAAAATTTTATTATCAATCATGCAAGAAAATATATAATAAAAAAATTAATCAAATAATAAAAATTTAAGGTTCAAAATTTTCAATTGCACAAGTCAGAACTTTAACTCTAAACTGATACAAAGTCCATGATCTAAACTCTAATTAGTCCGACAAGTTTTAAACTGTTATTGAAGTTAGTTTGGGTTACTTATTTTATTCGAATATTTAAATAAATCACTGCTATTTCTATTAGACATTTTTTTTGAAGGATAATAACAATTATCAATAACAGGTTATGAAGGTTATGAAGGCACATGAATAGTAAATAGTAGTGATTTAAAAGAAAAGAAAAGAAGAAAGATAATAACATTAGCAATTAGGATGGACTGGGGTTCGAAAGTAAATACAAATAACTCAAAATTAATTAACCGGAGTTCATTCTTTAGGAAATCGAGTATCGAAAATTTTGAAAAAGTTGTCTAGATTTTATTTTATTTTTTTCTGTCTAGATTTTATTTTATTTTTTTCTTATTCCAAATATTACAGAAGTGAGTGAGGACATTGCATGTTCAAGCTCTAACATAGTTCCATCCCTAACAATGTGATCTATGATTACCATGTTTAATAACTCTACTCTAAATCCGCAGATCGCTCGAAATAACTCCAAGTGAATACCGAGACTAAAGAGCCTAATGTATGTAATTAACAGTAGCAAAGATTCACAGAAGATATGCAAGTAAAACTTTGATACAGATGGTTATATCAAACTTACAACCACTGTATGACAGGTGGACCCTCCTCTATATATGTCATATCGTGGTTGTATCAAATTTTTGATACAGCCGTCTGTATCAAAGTTTTACTCAGGATATGCAAAGGGTGAGCATTATTCAGTTTTAGACCGAAAATCGAACCGAATTGAAAAAAAATCGGTTCGGTTTTGGTTTTTTAAATACTAAAATTTCTTATCCGGTTTCGATTTTGAATTTCGAGTTCGGTCCAAAACCGAAAATCGAATAAGACTTATACAATTATGTAAATACTTTCAATTCTATACATAAGTTGTAATTAAAAGTGTGTATATTTTGAAAGCGAAGTAAAACTTTGATAAAGATGGATGTATCAAAAAATTGATACAACCACTGTATGACAGGTAGACCCTCCTCTCTCAGCCATTGTACGCTTTACGGAAAGAGAGGAGGGTCTACCTGTCATACAGTGGTTGTATCAATTTTTTGATACAGCAACCTGTATCAAAATTTTACTCTTTGAAAGCAACAATTTTACGTATGTGTTTTAAACTCCAACTTTGATAATTTAACAACTAGTCTAATTTTGGACGCAAATACAGCAAATGTGTGTAAAAAAATTTATTTTTTTAATGTCATTTAATCATGATTCCAACTTTGGATCCTACACATTAAACAATAGAAATAATCCAACTGAATAAACCGGTTTCGGTTTTGGTTAATTTCAGTTCGATTTTCGGTTTCGGTTTTAGAATTTTAGCATTTCGGTTTATTCGATTTTAACTATTTCAGTTTGATTGAAACCGAAAAAAACCGAATGCTCACCCCTATGTATTACCAATGAGCCCGCATATTTAAAGGAGATCAAACCAAGATTGTGCAAAAGGATTATTGAGTGGAATTTAATTGACACGGGCCACAAAAATAGTTTTTAGTCCATGGTTGGATGGTCCATCTCAATAGAGAGCTGGAACTTCATTATGAGAGGGGGTTGACAATCATTTCTTAATCCATGTAGAAGCAAAGTAATGGAGCAAACGTGGGAGTAGTGGATCGTATTCATGAAAGGGAGCGGAATTTCTCATTGCTCTCGGTACAAACAATCATTCAATTTCCGTGAAAGCTTCCGAGTCATGAGCACTGAGCAGTACCAATGGAAAAAGAGAGAGGAAAAGAATAAAGAACAGCATGATAAGTGTGGTCTTGGCGGCTCGTCCCACTTTTAATTGAAATTTTCACTCTAAGTATTAAAATTTAGAGAAATTGCACATAACTAAAATAATATAGGATATTTGCGGTAAGAGAATTCAAACGTCTTAACAATAACGTTTTAGTTGAACACTGAATTAATAAAGAACATGGAAGAATACGTCCTTAACAAGGCCGTATAATGTCATAAAAACTTTCTTGTTAAAAACGTTTATTCATATATTTTTTGGATTTTATTCTAGGTAAAAAAAAAAAAAATGCACTTGTTAAGGACGTATTTTACTCTCAAACACCCTTAGTAGATATTTTCTTTTTAATACGAAAAATGACTTTACTAAGGACGTTTGCTTCGCATGCTGCTATAAAACGTCATTAGTAAGGACTTTTTTTATTTTATTTTATTTTTAACACGAAAAACGTCTTTACTAAGAACTAAAAAGGTTTTCACAAAAGCATATAAAGAAAACGTCTTTAGCAATGACATTTTTCTAAAATTCTATTGAGAATACACCTTTGACTAATGACGTTTTTTTTTTCAATTAGGATGTATTTACTTTATTCTTAGTTTAATTGAATTTTAGTAGGTTTAGGAGAACTAAAATGTGAAATCAACTATTACGTTCTTACCACAACGGTTTGGTTTCTTTTGTTAGAATTGTCTTAATTTTTTTTTCTCATACAATTTACTTAACTTTATTTCTTTGTGTAAAATTTTCTGCACTTTTAACTTACAACCAACAACCAGCTATCAGTAGAGTCCAAAATTCTACTAACACTAAGACCATAATGATAATAATGTAACAAAAACTCGCATGGCTAGTCGTGAACTTGTTGCATCTAGAATTGATGATATTTTACTGGGGAAAAAAATATGAGACCAATATCTAACATCTGGAGAAATTTGTGGATATTAATTCATACAATATATAATAAATAGTCCATCATCATCATCAGTTCCTTAAATTGACCCAGACTGCATTTAGATTCTATCAACAAATGATTGTTGAGCGAAGACTGAAGTGAAGGCAGACCGAGGAGTACAGGGAGCATGCCCTAATCTTAGTAAAGAACATGTCGAGACTTTTCAACATTTTCATATCAAGGAATATGATGATCATCATGGTAAAAAGGGGGAATATGTACAGCAAAGTTAAACCTATATTTGGTGTAGAAAGAATTGTCTACTGTGTAGGGAACTCACTCCTTCGCTAACCCCAGACAATGATAATTGTGACTACTTCCAATGCATTAAACACCTACGAGTTCATATTTGTTCGTCCACTAAAACTAGGATGTATGTTCATCCTTCTACTTTGAAACTGTAGTAGAACAGAACAACAATTGGACTAACAAAAAAAAAAAAAAAAACAGAACATGGAATAATCAGTCATGGATAATTCCTCGGAGTTGCCAAATCCAGGAGTACATCATAGCGAACGCACAATATATCAAGATCAACATGAGAAGCAAAAAAGGAAGCCTGCTGCCAAACAAATGTACGGGTGCATGAACTGACCTAACATCTCAACACCCACTATACCTAAAGACACCAAACTTCAATCCAACCTTTTTCCTTGCTAGTCCTCCCAGCCATTCTTTTCATTTGCTTCGGAAGCTGTTTCTGTGCTGAAATGGGAGGAAAAACCTACCTGCCCACATGAGAGGCATGCAGCAGCACTACTTTGGAATAGCAGGACACTCCAGGCTGGGCTCAAACAGCAGCAGAGGGTACATGGAATAGCAGGACACTGCATCGAAGAAATTTCATCAGTGCATGCTTCCGAGAAGCGAAGCGAGAATTCAGTATCTCAGTAAATGAGCAACATCATTCGGACAGCACTATTAGTAAGCAGGCTTACTGTCACGACCCGCACCCAGATGAATCGGACACCGGTTCGTGAGTACGTCCAGCCTACGCCGCAGTGTCGGCGGTAGTACGCTGTCTAGATCATATTCACAGGTAATTTAAAATCTAGCTCATTCACAGTGAATAAATAGGCAAGGATAATAACAGGAAATAGGAATGCTAAGATTTCATAAGACAAAATGTGACATCCAAATCCACAGTTTAATACAGAATCAGAAGATAAATCGGGGACAAACCCGAGTACTATGCTGAAAGAAAATACTAGCTAACTGGCTAACTACTCCTCAAAAGTAGTCTCCTGAGTAGGAACCGGCTCCTCAATATCATCATCTGCTACGTCATATGGGCCATAAACGGTGGGGGCATAGTCCTCATCATCGCCTAAATGTCAACGGATCCAGTCAGGAAAGGAGCAAAGTACCAATACACAACAAAGCTTAAACTAAATATTTATGACAAGTAGTGAAAACTGACTAAGCATCACGATAAGAATATGCATAATAAGTAGTAAAATTAACTAAGGTTAAGCACTAAAAATCAGGAATATAAGTAAAACAGGATTATAATGAGACAAGAAAATGGAACTGCAACAAGACAACAGAAACTATGTGTGTGTGAAATTGTGTATTTAGAATACATAGTTGGCATGTAGGGGGTTATAAGGCTAATCCGGCACGTCATAGACGGCTATCAGTCAGGAATAATCGAGTATCCGGCTGATGGTACAGTCGCGTACCAACAGCTATCAGTCAGGACAGGGGGAAGGGTAAACTACATGCCTCCTAGTATTCTCCCTCCCGACACGAAAAGCAAGACATGAAATCCAAATCCTAACACTAAGTGTAATCATCCAATGGTGCTAGTAGAGCAAGGAACTAATTACCATAATATAAAGAATAAACTTGAAGTGCAGGTACTTGCCTGATGTTTGGATCCCAACTACGGTTCTGTTCTCGAGAAATTTTCAGAAATATCTCCGGATGCTGAAATAAACATTACCATCATGCTCAGAAGATATCAAATAGCTAGAAACGCCTGTCCTTGAGTCCAATTTGGAGACAAGGACAAAAACGGCAATTTCGAATCAAAACGGGGTCCACATGTGGGCCCGCTTTGCACCGAAAAACGTGTCAGGGTCAAAGGTCTCCAAATTTATCAAACTTAGTGTCAACAGGTCAGGAACGATGATACGAACCCAACGGAACTTCCAGAATTGGATTCCGATGAGCCGATCACAAAATCGTCCGTCGAGTGGGGCCTATGGGGCCCACGACACGCAATTTCGTCAACGTTCTCAGAATCGAACCAAACTTGGGTCACAGGACCAGCGTATCGCTACGAGTCCGATGGCGCAAGTTTTGTTTCAATCCGACGTGTGTACACAAAGTTAGGACACGATTCAGAAAAGTCGGATACGGGACGTTGTCCGCGGATACGCACTGATTCCGGTGTGCACGCACATCCGAATCAGCTTCTGAGCACGTCCGTATCAACGACGCGCACGTATCTGTGAAGACCGCACGCGACCAAGTCGCCGTTTGGCGGGGCATACCCAGTTCCGGGGTGAATCGGGGCGTTATTTTTCCTGTTTTTGGATCGCGGTTCGCGATCGCCACAGGACGCGGTGCCCCGAGCGGGTTGCACGGACACCGAGGGGGTCATGCAGGCTACGCAACGTAACTGACGGAATCGAAAACGGGTAAACGAGCAGGGAGATACACGTACCTGAACAGGGTCCGAAAAACCCGAAAATCTCGTGTCCGACACATGTCCGACACGTGTCCTGTACACAGAGAGAACTAGGGTTAGGGTTAGGGCTACTGGCCGGAGCTCCGGCGGCTCGGGACGGCACTACGGCGGGGGAGGCCGGCCTGGGCTAGGGCGGGGGCGCGTGGCCGCGGGCGGCGGTTGCCGGAGGCGGGCGGGGCGGCGGCTGCTGACTGCTGCTGCTGGTGGGGAAGAGGAGTCGGGCGGAGGAGGGAGCTGGACGGGGCTGCTCGAGGCGGTGACGGCGGGGAGAGAGGAGGCGGTGGCGGGGAGTCGTCGGCTCCGGCGAGGGTGCGGGGTAGGCTGGAGCTGGAGGCGGAGGGGGTTAGGGTTTTATAAGGGTGGAGGAGGCTGGGATGGCCGGGGAAGGCGGAAGCGCTTCGGGCGAGACGGACGACGTGGCCGCGGGGCTCGCTGCGACGTGCGGAGCGGGCGGCCGGCGGATGCGGCGGTGGACGCGGGGGGCGACTGGGTCAGGGGAGAGGAGTTGGGTGCTAGCGGGTCGGGCGGCGGGTTCGGGCCGACCCGACCCGACCCGATAGTCAAGGTGGGCTGGGTTCTGGGCTGGGCCCAATTGGGCCGGGCCGGTTTGGACCGGGATTTATTTAATTAAATAAATAATAAATAATTATTTTTAGGTGATTTTAAAAATAGGTCCGGGGCCCAATAAATTCCAGAAAAATTATCCTAAGTCCAGTTTTTTATTTTACACCCAAAAATATTATTTTTATAATATTTTAATATGATTTATCATCATTTAAAAATCATTTAAAAATTAAAATTCTGAATTTAATTACAGAAAAATTCTAGAAAATTCCATAATATTATGAAAAGTCTAAATTAATAATTCCTGAAAATCAGGGGACTTACACTTACACCCGGACTTTACTTCAATGGCCTCAGCACTCTGACGTGAACACGAAATTAAATGCCTAGGATTCACTTCTAGAGAAATTTAAGAAGTAACATTCAGACCTAATAATACCAAATTGGAGTTTATACGTGAAGTCTAATTTTAAAGTCGGCTAAGACTCCAAGGATGACTACATTTTAATTTCCACTTCTATATCTCTGATCGAGGCAACTACAGAAACAATAAAGGACTTCTCATAGCAACTCCGACACACTGGGTCCCACAGGTGCAACTAAGATCTTCTTTCTCAAAAGTGAGTTATGGAGGATAAATAAAAGGATATCCATAAAATCCAAGACAACACATAGGAGGCAAATAATCTACAAGTACACATCCAAAAAGGAAATCTTATGTTACCTAAACTATTTGTTTTGAACTTGAAGATGACTTCAGTAAATTTGACCCACTTAAACAACAAGCTTTCAGACCACAAGGCTTTGTCAAGTTGAGGTTCAACTTAGCTTTCCTTTTCTCTAATTGGGATGTTCTAGCACTCCTCCTTGCTTCAAGAAGCACTTCATTCGCACCTGACTTTTGCCACCGTTCTCCAAGTAAGTCCTGAACCCAGCTCGACCTCATCATCATCACCACCCTCAACAAGCCAACTTTGAGCTTCTTCATTAGTTTGCAAACATACTAGCAATTCTCCACCCATCTCTCTCTTACACTTCTTCTTCATAAGATTGGAATTGAATTTGACATATAAAAGGTCGTTCAACCTTGATGCCTCAAACATATTTCTCTTCTTGGTATGTATCTAAACAATAAAAATGGGTCACCAATTAATTAAAATTTCAATGCATAATAAAATCTAGGAAGAGAACATGATTAAAAAAAATCTACTTACCCCCTCAAATTGCCTCCAATTTCGTTCACACTCCGATAAACTACTAGTCAAAGAAAGAAATCTAATTGCAATCTTTTACAAGTTTGGGGTGCTACCACCATCGAACTACACATTAAGAGACAAAAAGAACCAAATTAAAGTTTAGATACAAAGAAATTTAATCATAAACAAAAATAGTGTGTTAGTCTTAAAGAAAAATATTTATCCGGATCAAACTCATAATATGAAGCATCCTTCTCATATGCCGCTTGTGCCATTTTTCTTCCAAAGTTTCCGGATTTACTATTATATTTCAACAACTGATCATTAGAGATTGTGGATTGCATATCCAAGTCATGGGGAAAAGCTTCTCAACACAATTCAAAAATTCATTCATAACATTTTCATCATTATGTATGTTTGTATCTTTGTAGTAAAAAATTGGATTCAACAAGCAGCGTAGCGCAAAAGACTATCAAGTCTATTGTTAGACTTGTCAGCAATAATCTTCAAGATAGGTTTGGCATTCTCATCTTTCTTGAAAGTACTCTTACTCTCTTCTTTTGCTTTTCTAAGTGCACCAACCACAAAGGACATTGAGAACTTTTTATCCCCATCCACTAGGCGTAAAACCTTCACAAAAGTAGTAAATACATTCAATGTCAATGCAACATTATTCCAAAAAGAGACCGACAAAACCGTTGCCTCCGCCGCCTTTTCTTTCACACTATTCCTAAATTTTGTTTTGCTCCACTCCACAGATGTAAACATAAGCCTTAGTGCATCGTTCTTACCTTGAAGACTTTTCAATGTCAAGAATTATGTAGCAAACCTAGTCACCCCGGTTCTTACAATATCCCTCTTCTTCGTATATTTTCGCATAAGAGCCAATGTCCTATGATGTGCATAGATAAATACGGTTAATGCGTTTGTTTTTTTAAATATTCCACTAAACTTTGATATCTTACCGATCCCTTCAAGCATGAGATTGATAGTATGAGTTGCACAAGAGCTCCAAAAAATACGAGAAAAAGTGTTTGCTAACAAATCCGTCGTCGCCATATTATTTGATGCATTGTCCGTCACTACTTGAACCACATGTTGAGGACCAATTTCTTTAATGTACTTCACAACAAAATTATGGATGTATTGTCCGGTGTGTGCCTCTTCAGAATCTTCTACGAAAACAACGAATGAAGTGTCAAGCTTGCAATTAACACACAAGTTCATAATGCTTCTCCTCTTACGATAGTCCAAGCATCGGTCATGACTGAGCACACATTCTTCATCCACTCCTCTTCATGCCTTTGAGTGATTGTTTGGTCTTTTTCAACTTCTTTTTTCAATAGTGGTTCTCTTAGAATATATTGTTTGAGTGGGTGGGGTTTCCAACCTATGTGGAGAATACCCCGGATTGCGACGAGCGCTTGGTGTGTCGAAAAAGCTCAAAATATGCATCGAGCGTCCTGTATTGAAACATTTATGGTAAGTAAATATTATATTAGATTTTCATATTTGACTTTAATTATATATTTATGATTGGATCTTTCATTTATTAACTTTCCATATAATTGGATTTCCAATTTATGGCAAGTCAATTTATGATTTAATTTCCATTAAATATATGATTGAATGTAATTGGATTTTCATAAATATTTTTGGCTTTCATATATAGATTTCCATATGGAAATCCTAATTCATACAAGGGTTTATATAAAGGCTCATGCAATATATGACAACAAGAGAAAAAAAAGAGAGGAAAAAAGGTGGCAAGAGTGCCATTACAACTTTGGAGAGGAGAAAGAATGATTATAGGTCGCTTCGGAGAAGGAGATCAATTTTTGGTATTTGTCACACCCCAATCTCCCGCAGGAATCGGCCGTCCGCGCTAGCGCGAATCACCGCGCCAGCGCTCCCGCGGGACAATCGTTTCCATCGGGGCGCGATGCTGCGCGAGCCTGGAGTTGCGTCCGCGCAAGACAAATACCGAAATGGTCGTTGATAACTAGTTCGCAGAGTCGTCATAGCGGAAATATATAATAAACACAAGTATTGAATCTAAATCAAGCTCTTTATTGATATGAAGTAAAGATTACAAGTGGCGCTAGGCCGAGATTACAAGTCGCTCATGCTCTCTCTCTCTCTCTACAATGAATATGCCCTTAGGCTAATAACTAATTCAAATAATCTGGATGATGATGTTCTCATACATTATGTCTCATATATGTGAGCTCCAGGTCCGCGCGCCACACTCCAAGACGCCAAGTACGGTCCGACGCCTTATTGCGTTATGCGATCTCTGAATCCATACGAGTTTCTCCTGCACCCTACATGCAACCTGGTTGGGTATCAGTACATTGAATGCACTGGTGGTGAGACCTCTCGCCCACGCCACAAAACAAGCATGTTCATTAGTTATGTGCACCGACAGATTATGTTGTCTTTCTAATTTTTGCCTTAGGATCAGTTTACATGGCAATATAATGAAAGTAATATCCGTGTCTGCTCAAGAGTGTCATAAAAATGAACAACTGAGTTCGACTTACCGTTTCTTACCATTCAGTATTCCCTATTATATGCAGCAATATGAATAATGATCTACTGAATAACAAAGAATATCTATGAAATCCAAGTGTTATGTTTGTGTCTCTGCCTCAGACCCATTCTACTCAAACTATGTTTGTTACCGTGCATCCATTCTAAATATGCAAAATATCGTGCAAATGTACTCCTTCACGTTACTCCTCTTCTGAATGCGAATAGCCGCTATGCAAGCATGACTTATCTATATGAAGGTCACTGGCTCTGTTAGCCATATTGGACATGATCTGGGATGGAACGACTGTATTCCCAGCTCGGTTACTTGTCACGACCCGCACCCGGAAATTCGGGCACGAGTGCGTGGGTACGTCCAGCCTACGCCGCAGAATCGGCGGTAGTACGCTGTCTAGGGCATGATTACAGGTAATAAATCTATCTCATCCACAAATAAAGTAAATAGACAAGAAAATTAACAGGAAATAGGAATGCTGATTTATAAAACAGATTGTGATAACAGATCCATAGTATATACATGAACAGAAGATAAATCGGGGACAAACCCGATTACTGAGCTGAAAAGGGAAAAACTAGCTAACTGGCTACTACTCCTCGGAGGTAATCCCCTGAGGGGGAACCTGCTTCTCAACTGTGCCACCTGCTACGTCATATGGTTCAGAATAGGTAGGGCAAAGTCCTCATCATCGCCTAAAACAACGGATCCAGTCAGGAAAGGAGCAAAGTACACAATGCACAACAAGATTAAACTAAATATTTATGACAATTAAGTATTGAATATCATATTGAGAAAATTGCATAAAAGAAACATCAATATCTCAGAGTTAATGCTATACACAGGAATATGAGAAAGCAGGAATAAATGTGACAGGAAATGAAACTACAACAGTCAACAAAAGCCATAACTAGACAAGAAGCTATGTGAGTGAACTTGTGTTTTTAGAATACCTAGTTGGCATGCAGGGGTCTATAAAGTTAAACCGGCCGCCATGGACGGCTATTATTCACGAAAAATTGAGATCCGGCTGATGGACAGTCGTGTACCAACAGCTATTATTCACGACACGGGTCAGGGTAAACTACATGCCTTTCAGTATTCTCCCTCCCGACACGAAAAACAAGACATGAATTCCAATATTCAAGACATGAGATACATTATTCTGACATTACGTGTAATCAGCAAGGGTACTAGTAGAGCAGGGAATTAATTATCACAATATAAAGATTAACTTGAAGTGCAGGTACTTGCCTGTTGTTTGGATCCGATTAACTGGTTCTAGGGGAAGTTCCAGAGATGAGTCCAAAAGCTGAAATAAACATCACCATCACGCTCAGAAGATGTCAAATAGCTAGAAACGCCAGTCCTTGGGTCCAATTTGGAGACAAGGGCAAAAATGGCAGTTTCGGGTCAAAACGGGGTCCGCCGTTGGGCCCGCTTTGCACCGAAAAGTGCGTCCGGGTCAAAGGTCTCCAAATTCACCAAACTTAGTGTCAACAGGTCAGGAACGCTGATACGAACCCAACGGAACTTCCAGATTTGGATTCCGATGAGCCGAACACAAAATCGCCCGTCGAGCGGGGCCTGTGGGGCCCACGACACGCGATTTCGTCAACGTTCTCAGAACCGAACCAAACTTGACCCACAGGACCAGCGTATCGCTACGAGTCCGATGGCGCAAGTTTCGTCTCGATCTGACGAGTGTGCACGAAGTTAGGGTAAATTGCAGAAAAGGCGGATACGGGGCGATGTCCGCGGATACGCGTTGATTCCGGTGTGCACGCACACCCGAATCAGCTTCCGCGAAAACTCACACGTCCGTATCGACGCTGCGCACGTATCTGTGAAGACCGCACGCGACCAAGTCATCCCGTTTGGCGGGACGTACTCGGTTCCGGGGTGAAACAGGGTCTAGTTTTTTCCTGTTTTTGGATCGCGGTGTGCGATCACCACAGGACGCGGTGTCCCGAACAGTTTGTCCGGACACCGAGAGGGTCATACAGGCTTCACAACGCAATTCGCGGAATCGAAAACGGAGCTACGAATCAAAAGTTACACGCACCTGAAGGGGACCCGAAAAAACCGGAGAAAACCGTGTCCGTGTCGTGTCCGACACGACACGAGGAATTTGGGGATTTAGGGTTTCTGAGTTTGGACACGCCGGAGCTCCGCCGGCTGTGCTGGGCGAGGCGGATGGCTCGGGGACGGACGGCTCGAGGCGGGGCGAGGCTGGCGGAGGCGGCGCAGTGCCGGAGGCGGTCGGAAACAGCGGCGGGGTCGGCCTCGGGCTGCTGCTGCTGCTCGGCGCTGCGGGGAAGGAGGAGAGGGAGGGGCTGGCCGTGGCGGAGCTAGGCGAGGCGGTCGGCGAGGCGCCGGAGGAGCACGGCGGCGAGGGTCGGGTGGCCGGAGAGTTAGGGTTAGGTTTTCGGTAGGGGTCGACGGGGGAAGAAGAGGGAGAAGAGGCGTTTAAATAGGCGAGTCGAGGAGGGGGCTGGCCGGAAAAGGAGGCGGCGAGGTCGGCGTCGTGGCGCGGGGTGCGGGCAGGTCAGGCGCGGGCTCCGGCGACGTGGCCGGAGCCGCCGCCGGAAATCGCGGGGGAGTAACGGTGAGGGAGAAAGGGTCAGCGGGTCGGGTAGGCGGGTTGGCGGGTCGGGTCTGACCAACCCGACCCGACCCGATAGGGCGGGCGGCTGGGCTGGGCTGGGCTTCGGCCCACTGGGCCGGGCCGGCCCAGAAGAAAAAAAAAAAAAAATTTAAATAATAATAATAATAAAAACAGTTAATTTAATTAATTAATTAAAATAGTTTTTAGGCATTTAAAAATAGGTCTGAGGCCCAGAAAAATCCAGAAAAATTACCCTAAGTCCAGTTTTCCATTTTACACCCAAAAATATTATTTTCATAATATTTTAATATTATTCATTAACATTTAAAAATCATTTATTAATTGAAAACCCTGATTTTAATTACAGAAAATTCCCAGAAAATTCCAGAAAATTGGAAAAAATCTAAGATTTAATAATTTGAAAATTCAGGGGGTTTACATTACTAGCCTTTTTGGACGTCCCGAATCATCCGACGAGTCGACGACCATCCAGGTCGGTAGCAAGCCTTGTTGGATGTCCCGTACTCGCCCGCTAGTCATCATCTAGGGTATTACCGGGACTACACTAGCATTGTCCTCCCGGGCCGACACGATTCGGATGCCTCAGCAATCGTGTCGATGACTCATCTCTACCTGGAGCGCAACCAGTTGTCCGTGACCATGCAACTACTCCCACACTTCCAATCCTAGCCGAGAACACAACTTGGTTCAATCTTGCCAAGGAGTACACTCGAACCTTTCTTCTTTACGCAGCTCCCTGATTAGAGACTGCTTCGATGATCTGGATATCCCGAGTACTTTCTTTTCTTAACTTCTCCTAACTCGGAACGACTAATTGATAGTCTTCCTCGTCTATGTATGCAACATGATTATACTCTATCCCGTGTTATGTTCCGTGCGGTGTGATACCTCAGTATGAACTCAACTATCTTTGTGGAATATATAAGAAACTACTATATTTCAACTCGATAAGCCCGACTATGCAAATAGCAAGAAAGATCTCCATGTTCTATATAATGATAAGGCTGGGTTATCCCCTTAGCTATGTGTGTTCATCTTTTTTATTAGCAGGCAAAGGTTATCGCCTGAAAACTAGCATGTATTATTCATTTTCTTGTGTGCAGCTAAGTAGGGACAGGTTCACCGGGGCCACCCACCTTAGCGATGAATCGTATCGGTAGAGCTAGACTCCGAGCGTGCCTCTCAAAGTCTAAGTCTGAACTCCATTTGAAGATTGTCACGCCCAGTCCCAAAATGTCGAGGGACTGGACACGTGGCAATGGCCAGCAGCATGCACCGATGGATAACCCAATTTAATGGAACCATCAGCGCGTACTTAAGCTGTAAGTAAGGTCTACTACACAAGTCACACTAATCTCATCCATAAAGATAAAGAAATAAACTGCATACTGAATGGAAATAAGTAGCAACAACAAATCACAGCAAGTCAGACGGAGCAACAATCCGACTTAAGTCTGAAATAACTGGCTCTATAGGCCAGGAACAAAAGATATAAACATGAAATAAATAAATGAGTACTGGGACAGGCACTCAGGAGAAGTTCTCGGCAGTCACCTCGTCTTTAGTGTTCGGTTCAGCTCCAGTAATAGCTTCAGCTCCGGTCCCGTATATCTCGGGATACTGCTCCTCAGCTAAACCTGGGGACATAATCCATTCCAGGTCCTCAGTGGACATAGCAAGGCACAAGATAAAACAAGCCAACTGAATAAGCAGTGCAATAAATAAATGAACAGTAGGGTAAACTAAGTAACCATCTATGTGATATGCAAATGAGAGCAACACTAGTACTCAGGCTGAGACCGCTACAAGCTCTGTGTTGGGGAGCCGGTAGCAGTAATAACACGTAAAGGGTCTAGCTCTGCTGGAGAGTCTACAACCTCACAATAATAGTAGATATATATATAGAACAGCCTGTAGCCTGTGTGTCTCTCCCCACCCAATGTAATCACGCAAGCCATGACCATAACGTCTCATGTCCATGTCAGCGGGATTATAACTAATGCAACAAGTCATACTGTCTATAATAAATGTCTCTATCAAGTCCTGTATCCTATACAGAATCACCACGAATATCTCAGGAGGATTCTGTCCATGATAGTGTCAAGTGTCCTGGGTTGTAGGGTACTTGATAGGTCAAGTACAAAGTAAGGGAATCGTAAATCCATCTCTAAATGACGAACCCAACACCGCGTACGGTGTCGGTACCCGACTATGATCGGACACTAGGTACGTCATACGTTCCCTAGGTTAAGCAGTTTAAATCAGTTTATATGAATTTGCACAAAAAATCCAGCAGAGTATTTTTACAGAAAATATGAAAATAATGACTGCAAGTTTGGCAAGGTGCACTTGCCTGATATTTGAATTCCACTAAGGTCCTGGTTTCGGGAATTTCCAGAGATGTCTCCGAAAGCTGAAATAAACAGTACCATCACGCTCAGAAGGTGTCAAACAGCTAGGATCACCTGTCCTTGGGTCCAATTTGGAGACAAGGGCAAAAACGGCAATTTCGGCCCAAAAGGGGTCCACCGGTGGGCCCGCTTTGCACCGAAAAACGTGTCAGGGTCAACGGTCTCCAAATTCACCAAACTTAGTGTCAACAGGTCAGGAACGCTGATACGAACCCAACGGAACTTTCAGATTTGAATTCCGATGAGCCGATCACGAAATCGCCCGTTGAGCGGGGCATGTGGGGCCCACGACACGCAATTTCGTCAACGTTCTCAGAATCAGACCAAACTTGATCCACAGGACCAGCGTATCGCTACGAGTCCGATGGCGCAAGTTTCGTCTCGATCTGACGTGTGTGCACGAAGTTAGGGTAAATTACAGAAAAGGCGGATACGGGGAGATGTCCGCGGATATGCGTTAATTTCGGTGTGCACGCACACCCGAATCAGCTTCCGCGAAATCCCACAAGTCCGTATCGACGAGGCGCACGTATCTGTGAAGACCGCCCGCGACCAAGTTGTCCCGTTTGGCGGGGCGCACTCAGTTCCGGGATGAAACAGGGTCTGATTTTTGCTGTTTTTGGATCGCGGTGTGCGATCACCACAGGACGCGATGCCCCAAGCGGTTTGTCCGGGCACCGAGAGGGTCATATAGGCTTCGCGTAGAAATTTACGGAATCGAATTCCGAGCTACGATGAGAAAATTAGGAGTACCTGAACAGGGCCTTTGGACACCGAGATTCCCTGTGTCCGACACGTGTCCGACCTAGGGTTAGGGTCTGGTGGAGCCGCGGCGGCCGGAGGGGGCTGGGGGCGGTGCTGGCTAGGGCGGCGGCGCACCGGAGTGGCGGGGGTCGGCGGCGCCGGGCTCGGCGGCTCCGAACGGCCGGGCGGCGCTGGAGGGTGGTGGTCGGCGAGCTCCGGACGGCTAGGGTTCCGGCGAGAGGGTAGGGGATGAGGCGGAGGAGGAGAACGGGGAGAGGGGTTTAAATAAGGGCTGGGGGGGAGGAGTTCGTGGCCGGGGGAGTCGGCCGAGGGGAGGACGTGGCCTCCCCCGGCGGAGGCGGCGCAAAATCCGGCGACGGAGCGGGGGACGCGGGCTCACACAGGCGACGTGGGGGAGGGGAGAGATGCGGGTCGGGTCGGGCGCGGATCCGGACTGGGCGGACCCGTCCGACCCGCTAGGGGTGTGAGGGCTGGGCTGGGTTCTTAACGGGCTCGGCCCACTGGGCCGGGCCGGGCCCAAACTAAAAACAAAAATAAAAAAAATAATAATAGTAATTATAAAACAGTAATTAATTAATTAATTATAAAAATTAGTTTTAGGCTTTTAAAAATAGGTCTGAGGCCCAATAAAATCCCAGAAAATTATCCTAAGTCCGGTTTTCTATTTTACACCATAAAATCATGTTTTCATTTCATTTTAATGTTATTTATTGGTAATTAAAAATTACAAACTCTCTACAGGGCCTATGTAAATTCCTGAAAAATTGCATATTAATTCCAAAAATTGATTTAAAAAATCTAAAATTTTTGGGTGTTTACAATCTACCCCCCTTAAGAGGATTGCGTCCTCGCAATCGAAGGGTAAACTATAAAGGCAAGATTTACAGAATTAAAGAATGCTTAGGTTCTACCTGATTCTGCAAATAGGTGTGGATAACGATGCCGCATAACATCTTCTCGCTCCCAGGTCGATTCGCCAGGAGAGTGCTGCTTCCAAGCTACTCGAACCAGCCTGATTGTCTGCCCTCGCAGTGTCTTCTCGCTGGTGTCGAGTATACCCACTGGCTGTTCTTCGTATCTCAGGCTAGGTCCCACCGAAATCTCAGAATGATCAACTATATGGCTTGGGTCCGTCACATACCTCCTCAGTTGTGAGAC
Organism: Iris macrosiphon; assembly: GCA_036927795.1. Classification (NCBI taxonomy): domain Eukaryota; kingdom Viridiplantae; phylum Streptophyta; class Magnoliopsida; order Asparagales; family Iridaceae; genus Iris; species Iris macrosiphon. Next base: position 199,315,142 of record JAYESA010000002.1, on the reverse strand, counting down.
GTGGAATACGTCATGCACTCCCTCTAAGGACGGAAGTAATGCAAGACGGTAAGCCACCTCACCAATGCGTTCCAAGATATCAAATGGCCCAATGTACCTTGGGCTCAACTTGCCTCTGCTGCCAAATCTGATAGTACCTCTAGTGGGCGAGATCCTCAAAAATACGTGCTCTCCTTCCTTGAACTCCAGGGGTCATCGGTGTGCATCGGCCCAGTGCTTCTATCTATCCTGGGCTGCACGGAGATGGTTCTGAATCTGTTTTACTTTCTCTACTGTCTCTGTTACCAACTCTGGACCCAGTATTTGACGTTCGCCAACGTCGCTCCAGCATACAGGCGATCTGCACTTCCTTCGGTACAACGCCTCGAAAGGTGCCATCTGAATGCTTGCCTGATAGCTGTTGTTGTAGGAGAACTCCACTAAGTGCAGATGATCTTCCCAAGATCCTCCAAAGTCCAGTATACAAGATCGCAGCATGTCTTCTAGGATCTGAATTGCGCTCTGACTGTCCGTCTGTCTGAGTGTGATAGGCAGTACTGAATTTGAGCCTGGTGCCGAGACTCTCTTGCATGCTTCGCCAGAAGTGAGATATAAATCTTGAGTCTCGATCTGATACAATACTAACCGGGACTCCATGTAATTTTACGATCTGTCGCATATACATGTCGGCTAGTACTTCCGTGGATTGTCCGACTCTGAACGGCAAGAAGTGAGCCGACTTAGTGAGCCGATCCACGATGACCCATACTGCATCCTTTCCACTAGGGCTTCTTGGAAATCCAGTGACGAAGTCCATGGTAATATGCTCCCACTTTCATTCAGGGATGGGAAGTGGCTGCAACATACCTGCAGTCCTTTGGTGCTCGGCCTTCACCTGCTGGCAGACTAAGCATTTTGCCACAAAGCGGGCAATCTCCCTTTTCATTCCATGCCACCAGTAATATTGTCTTAAGTCCCGGTACATCTTGGTTCCTCCTGGATGAACCGAGTATATGGAGCTATGGGCTTCTTTCATCAACTCCTGCCTTAATTCTCCATTTGGAACATATAGGCGATTTCTGCACCTTAATGTTCCGTCCTCGTGGATGCGAAGTCCCGTCTGCAGGCCTGCTTCTGTTCTTTCTTTCAGCCTTCGGAATCTTGCATCATTAGGCAAAGCTTCCTTGATTCTCTCCACCAGCGATGACTTCACTTCGAGGTTAGCCAGCAAACTATTTTGTCCACGTAGAACAACCTCTATCTGAAGATCTTGCAAGTCTTGTAATAGCTGGGGCTGCTCCGTCAAGAAATAAGCCGAGGGTTTTCTGCTGAGGGCGTCGGCTACAACATTTGCTTTCCCCAGGTGGTAATGCAGATCTATGTCAAAGTCCACCATCAACTCAAGCCAACGCCTTTGCCTCATGTTGAGCTCCTTCTGTGTTTAAACATACTTCAAGCTCTTATGATCAGTGAATATCTCGACCTTCTCTCCATCAGTGAATATGATCGTTACATTATACACCACTCAGAACAAGTCTCGTCCTCGAGACTTCTTGGGTGAAACTCGTATTATCGCACAACTTCTAAACAAAATTCTACACATCTTGTCTAACTTTCAAGGACTGTTTCAATACTACATTCCTTTATTTTTTTACCATGTGTTACGCACATGTTTAGCCAATTCTCATCGAACGACTCTATCGTTTAATGCTATCGAACTATACTCGATTTAATCGTTGCACTCTCTTACTCAAACTCTGCTGCACCTGGCACAAGGCTGTATTACTCAAACACGGGGTATTCTATAACTAAATAGGAACTAGAAAACTCAGACTTTGGGTGGACTTGCCCAACTGTTATATTCTATCCATACGAACCCAATGCATCCGACCGATTACTTGACGTCGCTTATCGAACCCCATCGTTACGCCTAAACCCAAAAGCTCGAATCTCAGCTAACATTCCAATCCCGTTTGCATCAATATCTCTCTGAGTCACCGTCCAATCTCGCTAAGTAAATCTACTGTCAGCCAAGGTCGTCGCAATAAATTGCCTATATTTTCTGACTCTGTATTTATTGTGCCTTAGCGCAAAGCTAAATTGCCCATTTGGGGTACGTTCAAATCTTTCGCATCTTTAGTCCAATCTAACTTAACTTCCTATTCGTTGACCAATTCTGTTTTGCACGAGTGCTTAATCATTTTTATCGAATGATTCTTCCGTTCAACTATTGCATTCCCAAACTCAGTCTCTTACTGCGCCTTAGCACAGAACTATCTCGATCGCATGGGGAACGTTACAATCTTTCCTTTATGAAAGTCTAGGTTGAGGCTAACTTACTTCAGTTGCCATACGAATCCATACGAATCTGAATATTTTTATTTGCAACTGCATTTGAGTTATGCATATCGCTAAGCCTGAATCGTACCCATATTCAAGGCGTCCCCAAAATATGTTTTTTCAACCAAGCTTAGTGACAGCTAAGTCGGACAAGCTACTCGTAAAAATCTTTCAAATCGTCGATCATTTCGCTACACGAATAACCGAACACTGGTTTATTTTAGTTATCGTCTACTCCAATCTCACCCAAATTCAAGTTTTGCATTACCAGCAACGCACCTCTTCCAAGCAACGATTTAACTCATTGTGCCAACTTATCTCGAATATCACCAATTTTAAATTATAAGAGTTTCGTCCGACAATTCTCTAATACCGTCTTATTTCTCTCACCATCGCATAACATATCCAACCAAATCCATTATTACCCAAGTCCTACCTCACATTATGTTCGCTTTAACACCAACGTTGCTAGTATACACTCCCAGTTTCAAGTCCTAACTCTAATTCTCGTTGTCCCAGTTCTATTATTTTTTTCGAACGATACTGTGAAGTCAGCCACTCTAGTTTAACTCAAGGCATAGGGTCGTCTGCCTAGCCACTAGGTCAGCTCACAAGGTCATAGGTACAGTTTGAGTTTTTGACTCATCGTGCAATCACATTGCATAACTCTCGCCCCAAATATCCTAAGGTCAAACCATTGTTCTTTTACACGAATATTTTACCTAAGCTCGTTTCACTCAGATTTCTAAACATCGAGCATAGACCATCCTATTACATCAACACGTTCGTTCAATCGAACCCACGATATGTCCACGTCGCATGTCCAACCTATCGATTTGCATAGTCTATCTCCTTAAACACCTGATAGGATCCATATATCCAATCTTTTCTAAGTCTAGACCACCAAGTCACGATTCAATTTCTATCTCTTCGATCTCAATCATAATTTCAAAGTCGTACAACATAATTCACGTATCCGTTCAGTAAACCATCAAGCATCTTGCTTCATGTTCTAGACTAACTCATCTCCAAAATACCTTTGATTCACTTGTATTCTGAAAATTGTCTTATCGTGTCAAACCACAAGTCAAAATAATCATTTAATTGTCACGTTCTGGTCTCCCGCAAGTTCAATCATCCCCTTCGGACGTGATATCACCACGCCAACGCTCCCGCGGGATAATTGTCCTAATCTGGACGTGACGCATGTGCGAGTGAGTGCGAGTAAGGAGTTTCACTCGCACAAGACAAGAAGGTCAAACGTTATGGTTATTATCGAACGAACAGACACCTTATCGTCACTCTTCGTTTCATCCCAAGTTGTTCATTGATCCATCAAGTCATGTTCATCGAACAACCGTTCTTGTCTTAATCAAAATTCGTCTAGTCAAATCGTACAACTTTAATGTTACCGTTTTGATCATTTCATAGTCTACTTCTAGCATTCCTCGAACAACTAAATTTAAATCCCAAACCCAAGTCTATTCACTTTCGATACGTTCTATTTTATCGAATTCGTTCATAACATCTTCGAACATGTTCCTGCGAGTTCGATCATCCCCGTCGGACGTGAAATTACCACGCCAGCGCTCCCGCAGAATAATCGATCTTGTCTAGGCATGTTGTCGAGTGTTACCCTTCAAACTCGATTCAAGATCGTTCGTTCTAATTTAAGATTAAATCCGTTATCGCCTATCTCAATCTTCAAATCACAATTTTGCTAACTTGCATTAATCTGTGCTATCTTTCAACCATTGTTATGATCTAAAGTCTCCCAAATTTGAAACCATAGCATTCGTACTCAACCCGAACTCTATCGAGCGATATCCTACTCAAATCCAAATTTTTCATGCGCGTTATCATTCGTTCGCGCCATTATTTTCAATTACACTAACTCCGATCGCATCCCCGATTATTCTATCTCAACTCAAGTTTTAATTCGTTTATTTCAACTCAAAATTGCTCGTACAATCCATTAAGCTTTTCCAACCATGATATCAATTCTAATTTTCCTGAATTCCTATTCGATGTAAGCCTTATCCCTTGTTCAACTCATTATAACTAGTTCGAATAAGATCTTGCATGCTTCCTTCGAGTTCGCTTACTTGCTAGGCATATTATACTAAGGCCTTACACAATCTCGTCGCTTGCGGCTAGACTCGTTTAATACTCCAAAATTCATGATTCGTTCGAACATTTCTAAGCCGACCACTACACCACTCAGGGTTCGAGCTATACTCTATGAATCTTTATAACACATTCCATCTGCAATTCGCCTATTCGATCATGAGACTATCGCATACACCACTTAGGAATTGAGTCATCCTATTAACTCCTGGATCGCGTTCGCATCCTTCACTCGTATATTCAATTCGTTCCTTATAACTCCAGCATGATCCCTATTTGCCGCCTTAACTATCTTAGCCTCGTATGCACCTCTATCCATAATCCTCCATACAAACTATGTTTTGACTCATTACTTATCTCTACGAATGGCCGTCCAAACCTTATTTCAAGATCCAACTCGATTCCCATTATTTGCCTCAGCGGCACACCGATAACGTCTCTACCGATATCCATTCTAAGTTTGACTTTACTCTTATCCGAACGATACCCAAATCTCGCTGCAACTCACTAGCACCAAGGGTCTTCGTGCGTGATACTCAACACAACTTGGCCAAAATATTGTGTGCATAGGCAACTGTCCGAACGATATTCTATCTCGCATACTAACCCTCTTAGTGTTCTCGTATAGGCATTCGGGCTGACATATAACTTACCGGTTCTAACACGAGTCTATTCCCATGATGTTTGACACAGGTTGCCACAAAGGCCCTCGCAATCATAATCCCGTTCAAGCAATCGTATCATGCACATGCACTTTTCGAAAATATTTAGACTCATTGTATGGAACATTCATCGAATATCGAGAGAGAGCATCTATCACTTTTTTCAATACACAAGTTCAAAACTGAGAGAATCTGTAAACCCCCTGATTTTTTTTAATTTTTAAAAATAATTTTTACACAATTTTCTGTAATTTTCTGGGATTAAAACTAAGGTATTTATAATTAAATAATTTTTAATTGTTGTTAATTAATATTAAAATATTATGAAATAATATTTTCTGGTGTAAAATAAAAAACTAGACATAGGATAATTTTCCGGAAATTTATTGGACCCCGAAAATATTTTTAAAGACCTAGAAACTAAGTTTATAATAAACCAAATTAAACCCTAAGATTAAACCCGGTTCAAGTGAACCCAACCAACCCAGACCCGGTTCAACTGAACCGAACCCAACCTTAGCGGGTCGGGTCGGATCTAAACCCGACCCGAAACCCGAATACCCGAACCCGCACCTAAACTTTAATGGATCCGGGTCTAACCCGCTACCCGCTGACCTGACCCGGACCCATAACCCGGCCGAAACCCTAAATCCTAATCATAAACGGAATACTGTTCCGGCGGCCTATAAACTCCCCTCGATCACCTCGCTCCACCGCCGGAAACCTAGCCTCTCTCCTCTCTCCTCCGCCCAGAACCCTAATCGCCTAGCTCCACCGCTCGCCACCGTCTCCGCCTCACTCCCAGACCCCTAAGCCGCCGTCTCCCTGACCCACAGCCCTCGACGACCCGCTGCCCTAGCCACCTCGAGCCTCGCCTCGCCTTCGCCGGAACCCTAAGCCCCGTCCCCGACGTCCCCAGCCGCCTACCCATCTCCACCCCGCCTCGATCATGACCCCGCAGCCCCTCAACCAGAACCCCGTCCACCACTCATCGTCAGCGCCGCCTCCCTCCTCTGCTCCGCTTTGCCGCAGCAGCGCCTCAGCCTCCCGACGACATCGAAACCCCCTCAACGCCCAGCTCCTCCTTCTCCCCTCCTCCCTGACCTCGACGAACCCTCCGCCTGAGCCGCCTCGACCAGCCGACGAGTCGCCCCCCCGCCTCGCCGTCCTCCGCCTACCCCAGTGGCAGCCCCTCCGGCGAGTCTCTGGCAGAAACCGAAACCCTAGGCAGTGCTGTACAGTAACTCGGACACCGTGTCGCAGTGTCGAGTCGCCTCACGGATACGAGAATTCGGTCTTCACGGAGCCCTGTTCAGGTTGCGTTTTCTCTCTCCTCGTTGCCCCGTTTTCTGTCCCGTCTGTTGTGACGCGTAGACTGTGTGACCCTCTCGATGCCCGTGCAACCCGCTCGGTGCGTCGCGTCATGTGGCGATCGTGAACCCCGATCCAAAAACAGGAAAAAACAACACCCCATTTTCTCCCGGAACTGAGTACGCCCCGCCAAACGGGACGACTTGGTCGCGTGCGGTCTTCACCGAAAGGTGCGCGTCGTTGATACGGACGTGCAGAATTTTGCAGAAGTTGATTTGGATGTGCGTGCACACCGGAATCAACGCGTATCCGCCGACAACGTCCTGTATCCGTCTGTTCTGAAACGCGTTGTAACTTTGTGTACACACGTCGGATCAAAATGGAACTTGCGCCATCGGACTCGTAGCAATACGCTGGTCCTGTGACCCAAGTTTGGTTCGATTCTGAGAACGTTGACGGACGATTTTGTGACCGGCTCATCGGAATCTAATTATGGAAGTTCCGTTGGGTTCGTATCATCGTTCTGGACTTGTTGACACTAAGTTTGACGAATTTGGAGACCATTGGTTCGGGCACGTTTTCGGTGCAAAGCGGCCTACATGTGGACCCCACTTTGACCAGAAACTGTGATTTTTGCCCTTGTGTCCAAATTGGACTCAAGGACAGGCGTTTCTAGCTATTTGATATTTTCTGAATCTGATGGTGATGTTTATTTGGTTTTCAAAGCATCATTAATATTTTGTTACCGTGCTTTGTTCGGATCAATAGCGGATGCCCATTTATCAATAGGTCCAAGACGATTTGGTTTCTTCCTTTGTGATTAATCCCCCAACACTTGACACTCATCTTTTTCACCAAATACATCAACTACCCCCCCCCCCCCCCCCCCCCCTCTCTCTCTCTCTCTCTCTCTCTCTCTTCTTTTTCTTGTTTTGCTCAAGATAAGCTCTAACTTTTGCTTTGTCTTCACCCGCTTCTTCACCAAATACATCAACTACAACCCTCTCCTTCCGACATGCTTCAATTTTTCCCGTAATTCCGGCTATGTGATGCTTCATACGAAATATTTTTCTCTTAATAAGCTTGCTACACAACTTGCATATGATTCAATCTCTTTTTTCTTAACAAGCTTTAACTCCATATTCCCAAGCGATGTCAGTGGACTTTGGCCTCAATTCAATCTCCGATTCTTTTCCCTTATCCGCCATTGTCTTTCAAAGAACATCAAAATATAATTAGTATAATAAAAAAAAATTTAAACTATAATTAATATATTCTAAAATATTAGCTTAGGAGACTTTCAGAGAAACACAGAAAAATTTCAAAAAAAGTGACTGTGAAAAAAAAAAAAAAAAACATATACAACAGTCTACAGAGGTGAATCAGTAACATGTTCAGCGGAGGGGATTATTACTTACAGTGTTAGGGAGAAAAAAAAATAGAGAACTGAACTGGTTTTCTTCAATAGCATTACTAATAATATAATATTGTATACACAGTTCACCTCTTTCAAATTTTTGAATGGAATGTGGAACACATTATGTTATTACTTTTTACCATACCATTGACTCTTCTTGCTGAAGAAGTACTATTTGTGTCCTATCATCATCATTTCCTCTAATTATTTTTTCGGATTTTTTCGTTTAAAGTAATAATTTATTATCTAATTATAAGAAACGGGATAAGTTGGGGGAAATTGCATTTGGGGGGACCACTCGCCAACTCAGTTGGCGAGGTGCTTAGTTGGCGAGCATCTCGCCAACTGAGTTGGCGGGACGCCCTCCTCGAGGGGCCACTCGCCAACTCAGTTGGCGAGCCACATGCTGAGTTGGCTTAGACCCGTTGCACAACGCTCGTTTGCTCGCCAACTGAGTTGGCGAGTAAGGATCCGTTTCACAACGGCTATTAACAACAACGGCTATTACAATCTCCCTCTATAAATTACCTATATCAACCCATTCATCTCACACTCAATCTACTTCCTCAATTTTCTCTCTTCCCTCTAGCAAAGTCTCCAACACTCTCTCTGTCTCTCTGCCCGCAGCTAAAGTTCATTTGAGTTTTCTGTAGCCAAAGTTCTCAACCGTCATGGATCGTAGCGTAAGAATTGTATGCTCGCACGGTGGTACAGTAAATGGGTTAAATTACGAAGGAGGAGAAAGTATAATTTTTTCAACTTATCCTAATATTAGTTTTGAAAATATACGTAATCATATTATTGAACGTTGTTCTATTCATTATGATTTTATTTTGAAGTCTATTTTTTGTTCTAATTATTTTTTGATAGATAGTGAAGATGCATGGAATTATATTCTTGAGATTAATTCACAATCACGGTATATAAAAATATATGTTATTAAAGTAGCAGCAACCTTAGATAGTAGAAATAATGAATATTTTTCTGAATATCAGCATGCTAGTTCAGGTGCTAGTTCTTCTCAACAAATAGTTTCATTTATCCAAGAAGGTCATTCATCAGATAAATCTAACCATGATGATGATAGTGACAACGACGATGGAAATAGTGATGATTTAGTTGAAAATGTAGATTATACGATAGATGATGATGTTGTAAAAGCTATCACTGATGAATTATTTAAGGGACAATCATTTCCTAGTCGTTCTCACTTTAGAAGCTTTATAAGTAATTTAGCAATTAAATATAATTTTACCTGTTCAGCTAGTGATATGAATAATGCTCGTGGAATTATATATAGTTGTGATCAACCGAATTATAATTGGAGAGTATATGTCAAATCTATTGGAAATGGCGATATAGTTAAAGTTAGTACATTAGAAAATCGTCATTCTTGTTTAGGAAGACTTAGTACAGGACGTCATCGACTAGCTACCGCTTCATGGATTAAGACCATGATAATTGACATTATTAGAGATAACCAGTCATACAGTCCATCACAAATTGTATCAGGTTCAAATGAGTACAGGACGTCATCTTGATTTCTGGAGCATCAGGTTCAAATGAGTACGGTAACCAGGTTACCTATTTAAAGATATTGTATCAATTAGATGTGATGTTTATCTACGATCAAAACTTAAATAATTTAAAGATATTTATTGCATATTTAAAAATTATCTGATTATACCGCAGTGTATCAAATTGGCTACGATATAGTGATACAGTCCTGTATTGGTAGTGTTGATAATCCACTACGTCTGTAGGCCAGCGTATAGCAACTGGAAATACTCCAACATCACTGAGAATGCTGGTAACAGGCCTACCAATATAAAAGTGCTCGTAGGACCAGAACTATAAAACAAAAAAAATGACATTAGTACAAACATAATTTGCGTATAAAATTACTCTAACTTTTTAAGGTCTTTAATTCATACATGTATCAGTGAAATACATCCACAAATACTCTTGCGATTGGATCTGACAAATTCTGTCAGATTGGCGTACAAAAATGCAAGAGTAGCAGCTCCCCACGCATGCTCAGTAGGTTTGGTCAGATCATCCAAGAATGGTAAAAGCTGCACATTTACCATATTTCCCGATGCATCGGGAAATAGAATTGCACCACATAAACAGAGCAGATACGCTCTAGTGCAACGAATGACCTGGATTTATTAAGTGTTATATAGAATTGCACCACTAAATTAAGTAATAAACAAATTTACTAAAAAAAATACATACCCGATTTTCATCTACATCAACCACCCCATCAATAGTTTGATGTAGGTCTATAAAGTTGTCACGGAGCCATAAAAATTTCACATAATTGCCGTCTTTTAGACCTGAAGGAGGGCTAACACCAAGATAACTCCGGATCAGATCAGATCCCTTTAAGTGCGGATCAAAATATATAGCGTTACCTTTAATAGGTAACCCTAGTATATTCGCCACATCAAAAAGGGTGATCGTCATCTCGCCGAATGGGAGTTGAAAAGTGTTGCGTTCTGGCCACCAACGCTCCGCAAGGCTTACAACTAAATGAAGATCGTGAATTAAATATCTAACACGATCTATATAGTGGAATCCAAAGGATTCCACTAAAGCCTTTTGAGCTGGATTAAGCTCCCACGTACGATAATTCCTTTCACAGCGCCAATGTACGTGGATCCGGGTTCGTAAAGCATTATCATGGTCGTATAACTATAAAAAATATATGCATTAATAAAGTAAACATAGGCATTATAAAAAACATATACATTAATAAAGTTGGCAACTTGTAATTTCAAAAATTATCTCGCCAGTAAATATCTGACTAGAAATGTGCTCTTCACGTTGCTTAATAATAAGCGCGGTAGTCGGTCCGCCAGGAATACGACCGTCATTGCGGGTAGCCATCGCCAGTAAATATCAAGAGGAGGAGAATGTGGTGTGAGGAGTGTTTGGGGTAGGAGGAGAATGTGGTGTGAGGAGTGTTGGGTGGGGGGGTGTTTATAGCAATGGAATATAGCCGTTGGCCAACGGCTAAAAAGCCAACGGTGCATGGCTCGCCAACTGAGTTGGCGAGCGGCCCCTCGAGGAGGGCGCCCCGCCAACTCAGTTGGCGAGATGCTCGCCAACTCAGCACCTCGCCAACTGAGTTGGCGAGTGGTCCCCCCAAATGCAATTTCCCCCAACTTATCCCGTTTCTTATAATTATTTAATAAATTATTACTTTAAACGAAAAAAATCCCTTATTTTTTAAGTAATATATGATATTGATGTCCAAAACAACTATTCGGCTTACAAAAGGGTATGAGCTAACCTTTTTTCAGGATAGACAAAGACGAGTAGGACTGGCTTGGCTGATCGGCAAAATCCCATATTTTCGGACTTCTTTGTCCCGGCCACCCTGCTGATGGAATCCATTATTCAATTGACTTGACGTCCTTTCATCCCCGCTCTACCCGACTCCTTCCTTCTATTAGCTCCCGGTACGGTCTTCTCAATTTGTTTCTATCTGATTCAGAAGGGAAGAACTTGCATCAGTATCTCAGCTTCAATTCAAACATGGGTTTGATTCACACTCCATATTCTGAGAAATATTTACTATCCGAAAAGAGGAAAAAACCGACAGTTGGTCTTCTGTTTTTTTAATCTGCCCGCCTCCCACCGCCTCATCGACATCTTATTCCCGCCTTAGCGCCAACGGACTTCTTATCCACCACCAACTTCAAAATCGGTGCACTGAGCAGCCGCCTAGGTGCCAACCTACAACGCCATTTAGAACACTGGGTTGGATAGTTACGGATATGGACATGGATACGATATTTTGAAAATTTTGAGATACGGATACGACATGGATAAGGTTATATTTTACACATGAAAACATAATTGGATATTTTACACATGAAAACATAATTGAATATTTTATATATTACGTCTTATATAGAAAGAGAAAATCGGAATCCACGTATTTAAGCATTCATGTATGTTCTTCGAAATAGCAGTCGTTGGATTATCTTTTTTGACCGTTCAGATTTGATCAAAATCTCGCGAAAAATTAAATATTTTAAAAATCTAATATAAATCGTCAAACGGTTGATATATATATATATATATATATATATATATATATATATATATATATATATATATATATATATATATATATATATATATTCAAGATAAAATCCCAACTAATGCTGAATTTTAAATAAATCAAATTCTTATAGTCAAAATGACAAATTCAAGTCGATACGGTCCCGAAATATTAAGATACGAAAATATCATATGATAGGTCTAAGGTTTTATCATTCTATGATCTCAATATAACATTCCAATTTATTCAATGCCGAATTTAAAATTATAAAGACATTCTTTAGGTGAATTCTTAGTTTTTTTTTATCGATACGGTTAATTATAGGTATCCTAAAATATCCCAAAAGTTGTTCCCATGATTTCCTTGTAACCTCCATATTGCAACTCATAAACTGCCATAACTAGATGATGATGATGACGAATTTAAAAAATTAACCTAAGATTGAGTTTGATACGGCCGATATAGTCTAATATAGTGTACAGAATCATTTTCTATGGTCACCTATGTAACTCTAGTATACTTAATACCAAATTTGTCTCGTATGGATCTAAGAACAACTCATAACACCCAATTACAATTCCAAAAAGCAACTACGTTATGTCCTAATTTACCATTCCTCAACCATTTAATAATTAACTATTGATAATATACTAGTTAATATAGGTGATCTTAGTATCCATAGATATCATGGTAAGTATTGGAATTGTGTCTACATATTAAATCAACAACCAACTTAATAATTCACCTACACATCATCAATTGAAACTTAAACAATAACAATTCCAACTAATCCTATATGTTCAATATACATACAACTCTAATTTTATATATATATATATATATATATATATATATATATATATATATATATATATATATATATATATATATATATATATATATATATATATAATGCATGGCTCATTTATTTATTTACTTTAAACATTTCACTAAATCCGTAATCACATTACACAATCCATTATTACAATGTTCGAATTTCAACGTTGTGCCCACTATGTCCTAGTCTCGTGTCCGTGTCACACTAATTCATTGCTATAGATACATGACATTACAAATGCCCAAATAAAATCCATGATAAAGCCTAATTCTGTTCAAAACATGATAAAAATAATTTATTCTAAATAAATTTAAAAAATGAAATTGAAAATTGTACATAAGAGCCTTCGAAATTTGGGATTTAGAATTAGGGTTTGATTCTTCTTCTTCCCCAATTCTTCTTTTCTTCTACTTCAGTTTTATAGAGGAGGAAGAAGATGATGATGATGGGTGATGGCGGTGGTGGGTAGCGCACGGGAAAGGAAGGGAGACCGGCGACAACTGGGACCTGCGACGACGGCACGATCGACGTGCACTGGCTCATGCTGGTGCACGAGGGGGCCAGTTGGCAACTCGCTTGGTGGTGTCCAGGGACGGATCCGGGGGTGGGTTGGAGCCCACCCAAATTTTTTTTTTTTCTATGTAACTTTTTTTTTATATAGGTTAAACCATCTTAGTCTACCCAAAATTATGGTAGTCCATCTCAGTTGCAGTTTCTGGATCCGTTCCTTGTGGTGCCAACGGTGGCACGGATGGTCAGAAACTTGTGGTGCCAAGGATGGTACGGATAGTCAGATAGTGGCAGCAGCGAATGCGCATACGTGCTGAGCGTGGCCGAGTGCGAGCAGGAGAGGAGAAGGAGAATGAGAGAGGGGAGAGGAAGATAGGGATATATATATATATATATATATATATATATATATAGAGAGAGAGAGAGAGAGAGAGAGAGAGAGAAAAGAGGACGGAGCGGTAAGGGGAGAGGCAGCGGGTGAGAGAGGGGAGAGGTGTTGCCTCACCTCTCTATATATGTCATTTATTTTTTTACAAATATTCCAACATTGAGGGTAAGGATTATCCACCGAACTCATGCATGGTGACACCTAGCCATGCTATGTGTCAATGTACTTTATGAAATTACACAAAATATCTAGTGACTAGTTTGAAAATTATTTTTTACAAAGTATGTACAAATCCATTTTATTTATAAAACTTAATATATTTTTTTTAGTTAAGAAATATTAACAAAAAAAATACTGAAAATGATAAATAATATTTAAAATATTAACAAAAAGAAATTTAAAATGATGATGATGGGTGATGGCGGTAGTGAATAGAGCACGGGAAATGGAGGGAGGCCGGCGGTAGCTGGTACCTGCAGCTTTGGCGCGGTTGGCGCGCGATGTCTCAGGCTGGTGGGCGTGGGGGCTAGTCATCGGGTCGATTGGTGGTGCCAACAGCGGCACAAATGCCCAGATAGTAGCCGCGGTGCGTGCGCAGAGGTACTGAGCATAGCCTGGTGCGGGATGGGGAGAAGGAGAAGGAGAATGAGGGGAAGAGTGAGAGAGAGAGAGAGAGAGAGAGAGAGAAGAAGAAGAGGAAGGAGTGGTAAGGGCGATGAGAGAGAGGTGATGTCTCTCTTCTTCTCTTTATGTATATCATTCATTATTTTTACAAATATCCCCACATAATGATTAAAGGTAAGGATGAAATACCCATACTATCCTCCAAACTCATGCATGGTGACACCTAGATATGCTTGGTGTCTATGTAATTTATGAAATTACACAATATTTAGGGACTAGTTTGAAAAAATAATTTTTACAATGTGTTTACAAATCCATTTTATTTACAAACTTAATATAAAAAAATTTTACTTAAGAAGTATTAACAAAAGAAATACTTAAAATGATAAATGAAATTTAAAATACAACAATACTATCTAAATACAATATTATGAAATATGGTTATTACACTCTACCCATCTCACAAAAATTTTATTCACGAAATTTAAAATTTAAAATTTTTCAAAAGAAAAATGTAGAGAAGAAGAAGTTATTATACCTATCTTACAGAGATGAAGTAGTAATCTATTATACTATCAACAAATATTTCAAAATCATATTCATGAAAATAAAGGATATCTAAAGATGCTTGAAATCATCAAAATTCTTAAAATTTCTTAAAATCAATAATTATTAGAATATATTCATATTCCTCCCTTCATATTTTCTGACATGTTACAGTGACCTTTTGCCTCGTCAACGCACGTATATCTGCAATCAAGATAACGTTTCACTATCAGAATTTATGACTACAACTTTTTACTATCTCACCATTAATATCCATAGAATGAATAAAAATTATGACTGTGAAGTAGAGCCTTACATGTGGGGGTATCCTTAGCATTTCAAAGAAATTTAATAACCCATACTTTAAACTCAATTTGTTTAAATTATATATATATATATATATATATTATCAGAATTCATGACTAAAGCTTTTAGCTATCTCTAAAAGAAGATGCAGGAGATGATGATGGGTGATGGCGGTGGTGGATAGTGTAAGGAAAGAAGAGGGAGGCCGGCGACAACTGGGATCTGCAACGATGGCACGGTCGACACGCACACCTGTCTCATTCTGGTGTGCGAGGGGGACGGTCAACGGCTCGGTTGGTGGTGCCACCAACGATGGCACGGGTGGCCGGATGGTGGTGGTGGTCGCGGCGTGCGTGTAGAGGTATTGACCCTTGCCGGGTATGGGCGAGAGAGAGAGAGAGAGAGAGAGAGAGAGAGAGATGGGGTAAGAGGAAGGAAGTCCTGGTAAGGAGAGAGGTAGCGGGTGAGAGAGGAGAGGTGAAGCCTCTCTCCTTCTCTTTATGTATATCATTCATTTTTTTTTTTTACAAATATCCCAACGTAATGATCAAGGGTAAGGATGAAATACCGATTCTACCCTCTAAACTCATGCATGGTGACACCTAGCCATTCTGGGTGTCTATGTACATTATGAAATTGCACAAAATATCTTAGGACTAGTTTGAAAAAAATAATGTTTACAAAGTGTTTACAAATACATTTTATTTATAATTCTATAAAAAAGATTACTTAAGAAATATTAACAAAATAAATACTTAAAATGATAAATGAAATTTAAAATACAACAATACTACCTAATTACAATATTATGAAATATGGTTATTACAGTTTGGAATTATTGGAGCAATCTTTTTATACCCAAATCAATATATCACAGCATATCGTGTCGTTCATGAAACCAAGAATTGTAGCATTATGCAAACAATTTCATGTTGCAACTTGCAAATTTAAGATCTCTTGAATTACTTCGAGCTAATCATAATCACCAAAATGAAGCAATTGATGATTGCAGATAATTTCTCTATAATGCAAACAAACGCATAGTAAAAAACTAACAATTGCACTATCATATAAAACCCAATAATGTTATATGCACCTGTGAGACCATTGGTGCGGTTCAATGTTAATATAGAAGTCTCATGGAACGATTCAAAGTAACAAATTATACATAATGAGAGCTCAATGGCAACAAATGAGAGTAGAAGACACTTATAGGACCACCCTCCTTTTGTCCTCCAATTAAGGATGGCAAGACTCTTTTGCACCACCCTCTGTATGAAAGGCAGGATATTAATAATATAAACTTGTTTCTTAAAATTATGCAAACTTGTAAGAACGAGTATTTTCATATGCACAAAAATGTTCATGATAGCCGATTGCACATAAAAAATAGTATAGCTAGTAGTTTGCAAGCAAGAAGAAATTTTCAATGAAGTACTTCAAATATTTTCATGTCCAAGCTTGTATGTCTATTGCAAATCTATAACATCATACAAGTAAGCGAAAAGAGAAGAGTTAGAAAAATGCAAGAAAAATAAACTACATGCTATCTACAGTATAAAAAATTATACCGATTTGCTCTTGATAACATTTCTTCAAAAAAAATTAGGACATTTAAGACAATTGCGACTATCATGACCAACGTTAACACCTTTGCACATCTGACAAAATCTTGATTTCTTTTGCTAAGTTGCTTTCTTTAGTCCACTCTTTATTCTTTCATTACTAGCACATTCAACGACAATTGCTGGGTTTGTCCTCTTTCTACCTTTCGTCTGTGAAAGGTGTAGATCGCAGAGTAACCCTTCAAATCTATTGTTACAAGTCTCCATTATAGGTTCAGTTATAGGCTCATGGCCATTCTTCTTTTGAAGTAGAGTGTCATCATTACTCGCAACTGCTCGAATAACTCATGAAGTGTCTGCGCACAATTAAAACCCTTTATTTGATGCATTAGTTATACAAGCACCTCTTCAATAATGAAATAAGAAGGAATCTTACTTAAGTAGAGTACATTAAAAACTCTACACGTGTTTGCAGGATATCCCTAGAAATACAAATAATTGACATCCATTATCACATATTTTTTTAATTTCATCCTCTCTAAACCGAAACACTTTACCCAACTCTTCCTCAAACTTCCCAAACATATATCTTGTGTATATACGTGCACTATGAACCAAGAAATCATCCTTACTTTTCAAAATACATTGTTTGTAAGTTGAGACGTAGACCTCCTTTCGCTCATTCATATAAATCGACTCTTATACTTGATTGTACTCTATAACAAATTCTTTCAAGATTGTCTTCGTCGTAACAAAAGCATCGAAGAAAGAGTTAATACTTTCACTTCGTTGTGTTGTATTCATACCAGCAAAGAAAGTAGTCCAACAATAGATCGATATCAAACTATGAGAAATCTCATATAATTCTTTCATCCAATCGTGGTCTTCTAGCTTATATTCATGCACCAAAGAAATCTTCAAATGTGTGTTTCATGAATACACTACTTTCTTGAACCCATAACATTTGAAATAAATATGTTTGCACTCTCTACAATTTTTTTCTTGATGAAAGTAAAAACGATGAGGAGCCTTAGGAAATACCTTCGCAACTGCATTACTCGTAGCTTTATCTTAATTTTTGACGATGAAAATATGATATTTTTCTTCTATAGCTTGAAGTCAAGCTTAAACACCCAAACTAATTCTTTCATCCAGTCGTGGTCTTCTAGCTTATATTCATGTACCAAAGCAGCCTATTGATACTCGAAATCTTCAATTGTGTGTTTCATGAATACACAGCTTTCTTGAACCCTGAAAATTTGAAATAAATATGCTTGAAATTCTCTGCAAATTTCTTCTTGATGTGCCGAAAACAAAAACAATGAGGAGCCTTAGGAAATACCTTTGCAACTGGATTACTCATAGCTCTATCTTGATCTGTGATGATGAAAACAGGGTATTTTCCTTTCATAGCTTGAGGTCAGTGCTTAAACACCCAAACAAAATTGACTTTGGTTTTATTTTCTATTAATGCACAACAAAAAGAATCGATTGATGGTGATGGTTTACACCCGTAAAGGGTCCAAACGGCATGAAATATTTATTTGCTATATATATTGTATCCAATGTAACAATACCTCCAAATTGTTGACAAGCTAAGTGTGATCGTCCATCAACCCAGAAAAAAGTTAACTGTTATTTCCTTTATATTTGTATCAATTCATAATAAAAATCCTTGTTTCCTCGTCCCATCTGTTGGAAATATATTCTCACAGAATCAGCATCCCCACAATCATGGATGGATGCTCTCATCCGCCTCAAATGATTATAAAGATATTTAGCATTAAATTGGGTATTGGAGTATTCACCAAAAAGTGCATGAATCTTACTAATCTGAATATGTTCGACTAAAACTTTATGTTAATGCTTTTTTTAACTTCAGACAAGTGTTTTCTAGATCTAATATAAATCCATTTAGTTGAGTTGACCAATGCATAATTGTGTACATCTTCAAATGCTTGTGTACATCTTCAAACACATTGACCTTTCACCTTGTGTTACTTATTTTAAATCACAGATCGCTTTTCCTTTTCAAATATACCCTCTCTTCTTCTTTTTGTTGTTAGTGTTTTTGTTGTTGTTGATGTTATTGTGAGAAAATAATGACTAAAGGTGCCTGCCCATGCAACCCTTTCTTCCTGGGGTTTATTAGACTCTGAGTCCCCAGAAACGTGTGAAAATTAACGTTCGATTCAAGAAGATGTTCAACTTAGAATTTGGGTCGATTCAGGATCCAAATTTTAAATTGGACATCTTCATGATCCAAATACAAACATCGAATGTTTCTAGGAGGCAGAGTCTAATTAACCACCCTCCTCCTCCTCCTCCTCCTTCTTCTTCTTCTTCTTCTTCTTCTTCCTTTTGGAACTTTTCGAAAAAAAAAAAAAAAATGTCAAATGTTCCGTCTCCTCTTCTAAGTTTGAGTTGAAAGTTTTCTCCAATCCAATTTCCTTTGCAGTTTGTTTATCTATTCTACTATATAATGTCAAAACTAGGCTTCACCGTGAAAATTTTTCGTTCCAAAAATACCCTTCAACATATTTAATAATTAAAAAGAATACATACAATATATTCCACTGACAACTATTTAAGAGATGCAATAATGACAACTATTTACGGAAATCAAAGGGTTCATGCTACTTGCTAAGTCTTTTAAATTGTTAGCAAAGAATTCGAAGGGTTGAACCATTAACCTATATAATTAAAAGCAGTAGAAATAAACTAACTCATCAACATCATTCACTCCAATATACGTGCAAAGCACGTGCATATATACTAGTAAATAATTAAATCGCAAAGCAAAAGGCTTTAAGAAGCCCAGTATTAAATATATATATATATATATATAAACTACAGGAACCTACTGAACAGTTGGATCTGTGGCGCAATGGTAGCGCGTCTGACTCCAGATCAGAAGGTTGCGTGTTCGATTCACGTCAGGTTCATTTTTTTTTTTATATTACTTGCTCCCTAGATGGAGAGAAGTCAAAACTTATTGTTATTAACTGGAAAAAAGTTATTAACTGGGAAAAAAGGACCCATTCCATCAAATGAATCACAACAACTGACAATAAAACATGAGCATATGTGACAGAAACTTATATGGTACAGAAAGTTATAAACAGTGAAAAAGGATGTAGTCCGTTAGAACGAAGTTGTAGATTCCAATAGACCAGATCAAGAGTTTTTAATTTTTATGTCAATGAGTAATACTGTTTGTATCTCCAAATTATCATTTCAATTTATCGCTTTTTACGTGACAGCCGACGTGATATATTAAATAGTATTATGTGATATCTAACATGGCAGCTGATATTGTAAATTTTAATCCAAAAAATTAATTTTTTTAATTTTTTTAATATTGATATTAATATTAATATTTACTATTAATTATTATATATGTACGTTTTTTGCACCTATTTCATAAAATTTGAGAATAGCAAATAACATCCTCCTTAAATTTTTCTTCTTCTGCAGATAATTACATAACTACCCATATTAGATTTAATGAACAATTTTAATTAGTGAATATAGATGAGGACATTTTTGGAAGAATTTTTTTTTTACGGTGAAGCCTACTTTTCTCACTATATAGTAGTGTAGATATTAATTTTAATATTAACATTAATTTTAATTTTGAGTGGCTCTTGTGGTACTGAAGAGAGTTATAAGATTCTGACTGGGTGGCAGAAGATCAGTGGATCGAATCCCCACGGGGACGTATTATTCCTTCCATTTATAAAATAGTGAAAGTTTGGGGACAGGGGATCCAAAGGCATGCAATATACAGTGTGCACAAAGTCCCGAACGTTATGCCGGAAATTCAAAAAAAAAAAATGTCATGTCAGGTGCCACATTAGCAGTTACGTAAGCAGAAATAGATTGGAGGGACAATTTGGAGGTGTAAATAACATTATCCTTATGTCAAATTCACATAAGATTTAAGTCTCTATCATGAAATATCCCAGAGATTTTCTCTTTGTTAGTCGTTTTTTATTATCAATAAAGATAGAATGAAATGTCCAAAATGTTTAAAAAATAGCATAATCTTCCGGTCAACTGTAACTCCACTTAGCATTATCAAACTGAGTCCGTGACGTGCTGGAAAAAATAAATATATATTCAGTCAGGCTAACAAGCAATATTGGCTTCTATACTCGAGTCTTGAGATGGGTCAAATAATTATTACAGAGTGGAATTTGTGTAATGCCAATTGAGTCACAAAGGATTCGAGAGTTTGTTACTCGCTTGAGTAAGGAAATAATAGTCCATAACCTGACCTAACAACTTCATCTTTTGATCATATTGTCTCAAATTGTTCAAGAAACCCTCAATTTATCAAAAAAAAATATATATATATATTACACTGAACAACCACACTTGTAAGTTGCAAGCTGTACTTTTGCCATTGCATCGGTCCGTACTCGAACCTGACCCAGCCTGGCCCAACTCAGACCTTTTGGACGAGGCTGGGTTTGGGATTTAAGCTAAAAGTCCGGTTCGGACCAGACTACTTCTCTAAACCGGGCTAGACCGACCCGGCCTAAAGGTTCTCAACCATTTACATTGGCGTTTTATCATGCACCTCCAACGATGTATGCCATTCGTATAAAAGCGACACCAATAGAAGGAAAGAGATTTAGGGTCCATTTGGTACACTGTAATGTAATCGTAATGGAATCGAAAGAAAAAAAAAAAAAAAAAATTTATTCGATTACATTACGATTACGATTACATTATAATGAACCAAACGGGCCCTTAATATATTTATTTACTTTCTCCCGTGTAATAGTATTACCCTTTGTTTACGATATTGATGTCTAATTAGTGAAAAATGGTTCAGATTGTCCTTTATCAATCTATTGGTTCACTTATAATTTCTTTTGCAAGTGCCCATTCGAAGAATAAAGCTCGCTCACAATCCATGTCTTCAGGGTCGGTACGGAAGGTTGTGTTGTCTTAATCGGAGCTAATTTTCGTTGTCCTTCACTCCTATTGAAAATATATAGATTTAAGTTGGATTTGGGCTAGACTGATCCTAAGAAAATCAAATGGCCTGAAAGGTTGTCCTATGGAGGTGGGTTGTCCAAATCCGAAGTCTTGTCAGACTTACCCCTGGACCGGCCCTTCATGTCTTATTCATGGTATGCACGCTTTGAATAGTTAATACTTGTAACAGTTGTGTTAGGGTTGCAATGGGCCAGGCTTTGCCATATTCCCCACATTTTATTTTTTAAAGCCGAATGAAGTTGGGTTGGGTTAACCTATTGGACCTTAAACCTCAGGCCTCAGGCCTCAGCCCACCTTAAGTCATTACTACACTCATTACCTCCATAAATAGTATTGGGAAAATAAATTCTATCACAACAATAACAACATTATTTTCTTGCCGGCAAGCAAAGATGATCTAATCTTATCCGTATCTCCTTCTTCGATAATTTCTTTTTGACAATTGAGATGATCATAACTATATCCATTCTTATCATATCAACGATTGTAACATCCGTTAGAACAAAAAAAAAAAAAGGGATAGAAAATCAAGGTGCTCTTGTCTTCAACTAATTTCTAACTCCATGAATCTATGTAAGGCTCCCATAATCCCACTCACCAATGTAGGTCCAAAAGTAGCTCGGACCTAACCCAAACTCACCAAAGGAGCTGACCCAAGAGAAACGACAAATGTTGCATAATTAGAAGAGAAATAATTGCTCTAAAGTTTGAAAATATAGCAGATGATCATGATATTAAGCAAGAGTAAGAACCCCAAACTATAATGTATGACAGTGAAATTATCTATCAATAATGTGATGAAAGTAACTTCTAAATTGAATTATTAAGTCAGCCTACTTGTCAAACTATGTTTCCAACTCTCTCTTAGAATTAATTTTCAATTCTTGATTTTTGCGCCCATACGATGAATTTTGTATTCCTCTGAGTTCTAACTTTCAACAGAAAATTTACTGTAGCAAAATAAATTTATATTAAATTCATGTAAACGAAACAAGTTTGGATAATTTTAAAATACAGACAGAGTCCGTCAACAGTGTTGGCGGAAAACAAAAAAAAATACGTAGGCAAAAGTGGATCCCATCCAAGCCCAAATTCCGCCAACACTTTTGGCTGAATTTGTGCAACGCAAATTCAGCCAACAGTGTTGGCGGAATTTGGACTTGGTGGGACCCGCGGATTGGTTTGGGTGGTTGGGTTTTGTTTGTTTGGTTTGGTTTGATTTATTTGGTTTATTTTATTAGTTTGTTTTAATTAGTTATGTTTTAGTTTTTTTTTATTTAGTTTAGTTTTGAAATTTGATTTAAGAAAATATAAGAAAAATTAGAAATATTTTGTTTTAATTAGTTATGAAAAAAAAGATTGTTTGATATAAAAAAAAAAACTAAACCATTAAAATAAACATAAAATTGGAGGACACAAATAAATATTAGTTTTTATTTTATTTTTTTTTGTTATTTACTTTTTTTTTCTTATCTAACATTGCAATAGCATTTTTTTTTCTTTAAGTAACAATTTTTTTTATAATTTTCTAAATAAACCAAACTATTTTTTTTTAATTTTTTTCCTAATTTTTCTTTACAGTTAACTTATTTTAATTTTATTTCTTTAAAATAATTTTTCTTAAATCTAATTACAAAACAAAACTAAATAAATAAAACCAAAACATAACTAATTAAAACAAACTAATAAAACAAACCAAATCAACAAACCAAACAAAACCACCCGTGGCCCCCCACACACAATTTCCGCCAACACTGTTGGCTGAAATTGGGGGGGGAGGCAATTTCAGCCAACAGAGTTGGCAGAATTTGGCGTGTGGGCCCACGGCGGATTCGGTTGGGTGATTTGGTTTGGTTTTATTTGGTTTGTTTTATTAGTTTTTTTTCAATTAGTTACATTTTATTTTATTTTTATTTAGTTTTTTTCTATTTAGTTTAGTTTTGTATTTTGATTTTTTTTATTTAGTTTAACATCCAAAATAAAATATGTTATCGTTGAACAAAAAAAAAAAAAAAACTATCGTACGAATATTACGTCTGCCGTCGAGCGAATTTCGAACGGCCATAACTATTTGTTTTCAAATCGTTTTTCCTCACACAATAGGTCGATTTGTATGTTTTCGACGAGAGTAACACAATTCGTGTAGAGAAAATTTTCATCTGAAGTAGGACGTACATATTACAGGCAAAAATATAAAATATAAAACTTAAAAGTATCATAACTTTTGACTGGGAGATCGAAACAAGTCCCAGTTTGTGCTAAAATGACCGTATGGAAAAGTACTTCGGGATAAATGGTTTTACCGTTTGATGGACTTCCCAAATTTTTAGAATCGCAAAAAAATGATGTTTCGACCTTCAAATTTTACTTTCGGTAATTTTTTTTTCATTTTTTTACAGAATATTTACTGTACCGTTAACGGCGAAAAAATTAACGATAGGAATATAATATTAAAAAATATAAACGCCCAACGGACGTTTTGAACGTTTTGATGATTTTTTTGTAATTTTTTTAACTTTGATGTTTTAGATGAAATTTATACAAATTTTGATGCTCTGGATGCAAATTTCCGAAATAAATATTTCTAAATTTTTCTTTACAATTAATTTATTTTAATTTATTTATATTTTTTTAAATCAAATTTCAAAACTAAACTAAATAAAAAAAAACTAAAACATAACTAATTAAAATAAACTAATAAAATAAACCAAACAAACAAAACTCAACCACCCAAACAAACCCGCGGGTCCCACCAAGACCAAATTTCGCCAACACTAGCCAACAGTGTTGGCGAAATTTGGGCTTGGGTGGGGTCCACTTTTGCCTACTTGTTTTTTTTTCCGCCAACACTGTTGGCAGACTCTGTCTGTATTTCAAAATTATCCAAACTTGTGTTCCTTTAAATGAATTTAATATAAATTTCTTTTCTATGTGTGGAGGAAAAGAAAAGGAAAATGATTTCCAAAGAGAAAAAAAAAATAGGGAAAAATGTTGTTCCTTCCACCCAACCAAGGATTTACTCTCTCTTTCAATTTTTTTGGCCTTTTCAAATACTTGAAAGAAAAAATTCATAGGAAACATTATTTCCCAAAGGAAAAGAAGTATCATGAAATTGATTTTTTTTCTATTCCACCAACCAAACGAGGGCTATGAGCATACATTCCATTGAAAGACATAAAGAGAAATAGAATATTATGACAATTTTAGATTAGTATACAAATTTGAATTAGTGAACGAATAAATAAATATAACATTAGATAATGACATTTTCAAAAAATATGTTACACCGAAAAATAGTAATATTGATATTTAGATTATATATTAGTATAAATATATATGCAAGAGAAGAATAGTTACGAAAATATGTCTCTATTACCTATAGGGAGAGTATGGTTGTAAAAAAGTGACTTGGAAAGTCACTATTTTCCATTAATTTTTGTTGTGGAGGTCACTTTCGTTATTTAGTCAACATTGAAAATGTCGACATGAAGTCACCAAAAATTAGTTTGCAGTTTCTGTCGTCCAGAAGTTTGACTCAAATTTTGCTTGTTCGGAGTACCATGTTTTAATTTTTCAACCACTTTTAAATATTTGTTAAACAGTGAAACCTGCTTATTTTTAAAAAAATACTTCTTAATATACATAAATTAGATATTAATATTTGTTAATAAACATAAATTTTAAAAATAGAATAATTAGTTGATAAATTATTTGGTTTAATTATTTTTATAATGCACTTTTTATTTTACCATCACTTTCGTGGCAATCTAAAGTACGGAAGTATAAATTTGGTCACGTCCAAATTATAAAATATTATATATTCAAATATTGAAAGTCACTTTCAGCAGACAACAACTAGCATAAAACATAAAAATATACATATTTCACTTAAAATTACTTTTACACTAACTTACGATTTCAAGCAACCAAACAATCCCATAGGACAAATAGATTGGTCATCGAGTCGGGTCATGCCGAAGAGAGGGAGAGAGTTAGTCCGTCGTGACGCTCCGAGTGGCGGGCTCCGATCGACAAGCCAAGAAACCATGAACCACGACTCTTCTCCTTCCCTTCCTTTCTTCTTCAACCCTTACCTATCAAAACCCTAGAGGAGTCTATCTATGCATCGTTTAGTTCTACTTGTACTTTTCGTTCGAAATATTGTTTAATTATTTCTTCGTCATCGTTGAGTGCACTAGGAGAACAAATATGCTTGGAGTATCGATCGATAACCCATGGGTTCGATGCTTGTTGCAAGTGGCATGACAACAACCTTCTTGGAAGCTATTGTGTTGTCTCAAGGGACCCACTTTGTTGAGAATCACGTAGTCTCATTTACTCATTCTTGTAAAGTAGTTATAAAAGAAAGACGATGTTTATTCTCCTCTACCATTTTGTTCTTTTCCTTTCCTTCATTCTTGTGGCATTGGATTGATTTGAACCTGTAGCCTAATAGTTGTAGACATTAGTGCAAGTCAATGTTACATTCGGGTTCTAAACGTGTAAAACTAGTAAACTTCGAATTTGAATGTGATGTACGATAATTGATAAAGCATTGATTCTCATAGTATCATACATTTTTAGAATCAAGAATCCCATGCATCATATGCCATAAAAAATGGCTAACTAATATAGCACGAATTATACAACTTTGAGTTTAAAAAAAAGGCCCTATTCTTCAATATAATTGAAAAAAAAAAAAAAAACTTTCATTCACGAAGTGCTTAGGGGCATATATATGAATCCAATGCATCATGCTAGACCGGTCTTGAGAACCATAAAACCATTACAACGTCGGTGTGCTGAGTTGTACGCTAACAATCATGTCCGGATTTGATATGTGACCTATAAGATGATTGTCTCAGGTCCAATATTTTAAAGGACACCAATTTTTTTGTACTATTTAATGTATGTAAGACTGATTCTGGAAAAAAAAATCAACATATTTATTCTAATTATTTTAGCCCGTATAAAAGTAAATTGTTATATGATATCTAAACATCATATACTAGAATACCAAGAAAAAAAATTAGTTAGTTATACTAAAGAATTTTTTTTGTACAA
Organism: Iris macrosiphon; assembly: GCA_036927795.1. Classification (NCBI taxonomy): domain Eukaryota; kingdom Viridiplantae; phylum Streptophyta; class Magnoliopsida; order Asparagales; family Iridaceae; genus Iris; species Iris macrosiphon. Next base: position 199,288,380 of record JAYESA010000002.1, on the reverse strand, counting down.
TTGTTGCCAAATTCTTTTTTTTTTTTTCGTCGTTCTAACAGTATGACACTCTCAATTTCCTCTCCCTTTTCATCGCTCTAACAGTCTTACGCTTTCTTTCTTTCCTTTTATTTATATGGAACATCAATTTTATTTTTTGGTTGAAGCATCTTCAGTTTTATTAGTATTTTATTATAATATATATTATTTTGGATATTATATTTTGTTTATTATTTTACTTTTTGAGTTTTGTGTTGATAATATTATTGTATCATCCGATGAAAATAATAATTATATGAACTTTAAGATTTGTGAGGACGACTTTTAGTGTTTGTCTCATGTCTCAAAATCTAAAATTCGACACTGCTAACAAAATATTACGAAGAAAACTATTTTTTGTCAATTTCTTGACACATTATGTACACTTTATATGATTTAGCACCCAATTTAATCTTCAAAGGACATTTCATTCTTTCAGGCAACTAATTATAATTGAAACATTATTTGCACTCATCAAAAGAAAATTAATAATACATAACTCTCCATTGGATAAATATAGAAGAAAGATGTAGATCTATAAGGTAATTAATTAGTGTCATTTTAGTCAAAATGAAAATCCACCAACCAAACGACCACGCGATGAAGGAAAAAGAAATGCAAACTACACAAAAAATAATTGGTAGAAAGAAAAAACTTAAAAGACTTGGTTTTCGACTCTGTCATCAGTAATGCGCGTTGGAAACCAACAATAGCCGAGCACATGATGTCACGTCCCGGTTCCGAAGGCCGTCCGACCACCGTTTCTCCCGTCGGAACCGGACGCGAATCACCGCGCCTCGGCGCACCGTACGCAAATCACCCGCCTCGGCGCTTCCGCGGGACACGTATGGTCGTTTGATACCGGGACGTGATGTCGTACGAGTCTGAGGTTTCATCCGCACAAGGCAACATCGTTAAAGTTTGGCTATCATAGCATCAATCGAGTAAGCAGCAGAGGGACATTGTTGCAATACAATACATTTAGCCAATTGAGTATTCGGGACAAATCGAGGGACTGGGTTCTCTGTTTACAAAGGCATCGTTCCATACATTATGCCCCTTTATACGATAGCAACTCGAGACAATCAAAACCAGGATTCCGGGTCTTGGGGATGAGGCACGCCTATCGCTCCCTCGGACGATCCAGTACCTGCAAGTAAGTAAACTGTTGGTGGGTGAGCACTTTTATAACTACTGGTGAGAATAAACAACTGAACAGAAGCAAGCATTCACTAAAACCAACACTAAGTAATCATGTTATAAAATATTACATTACTAGTGATCTTTCTATTTTTTACCTATGTTCATCATATGCAATACTGAACGGAGTCATATTACTTTATTTTGGAAATATCTTTTAAAATAGAGTTTCATATTCGATATAAGCAAGGCAAGTCGATTGTTCTATTTCAGGGTATGCGTAGCGTGTCTCGTGAGCTATACTCAAAGACTCTAGGAACAAATGCACATCTAGACACAAATGCACATCTAGGGGCGGTCCTCTATCCAAGCCAACATAATGAACTATCTTATATGCAGTGCGGTCTCCGAGTAACTCAGGATCGGCAGCGGTTGATCCAGCTAACCAATGACTCATTTATCTAATACTATTGGCAACCGTGACACATGGTTGCTTTCCACTATCTCTGTAGCAGCCGTGACGTATGGTTGCTTTCCACCAATAGCCATTGTCCGACCGATGCAAATGCATGAAACACTATCAAATAAACTCTAGTATGCAGATGAGACGAACCATCAGACGATATATCTTTGTTGTGGGACAAGCCGTCTTATCTTTGAACACATTTAGGCACACGATATGGTTCTCTCGGAGCATAGGCGATAGTGAAACATGTTCATGCAAACACATACTTTTAGACAAGCGTTTCAGGATCTCTTAGTTAAGCAGACATGTTCGTTTCAAAGACAAGCTAGGTGAGTTCACTTATTAATATGTAAGGTAGGCTCTATCATTCTCTTATGAAAACAAGCATTCAAAAACTCAGATTCATTATTAAGGCGTGCAAGAATCAGAGAACGAAATTCTGCCCACTCACCTTGATACATAATGCCGACGCGGAGCGGGGCATTACACATGGCACCCTTTTGATGTTAGTAATATTCAGAATTTCATGATGATTCTTGATTTTTGCCAGCCAATCCACGGCTACGGTGGCTTCCTCCGTTCCCTTAAAAGGGATTTTGCTAATCTCCTTAAATTTTCCAATGTCCTTCACAAAACTCTTCTTCTTTGTAGGTTGAGGTTCAGTCGCCTCTACTATCTCGATTACCATCGAAGTAACTACTTGTGAGACTCGTCTCACAGTTCTAGTATTCGTACCCGGTATACGCGTATTATACATGTATAACTTGCTTATTGTTTAATTGCTTACATTTACTTTGTGCCATTCATGCATTGTCTAGGTTATTTTTATAAATTTTTTTTAGTTGTATGCTTTGGACCGTTGGTCCCTTGGTATTCTTGGAGAATGGCTATGATAAACCCGGGAGAGGGCATGGATTATGATCCAATGGCCTACAATCAACCATTTGCCTATATAAGCAAACATTTCTCTTTCCTTTCCTTCACTTTTCTTTTTCTTTTCTTTCTTTTTCCTTCTTCGTTTCTTCCCCAGCAAATAGCAGCAGCCGAGCTTGACCTTGGTCGTGGGTAACCTTGGTAGTATTATGCTAGAACTAGACCACAGGCAAGTACATCTTGCCAACTGAAGGAACAACCATGGATCTTATTTTGATTCTTAGTATAACTTATTTAATTACTTTATGGGTTTCATGTTCTTAATACTTAGAACTTGTCTTCATGATAATTTTGTTTTTCTTGTATTGTTGCTCTTGGAGCACGAGAACAGCAAGTCGAAGAATGCAAAGCTGGCCTGAGAATGTATACAAAAAGTACGCAGGGAACCCTTGTCGCATAACCGAAGTTCCAGTGAGCGCACTTGTGTGTGTTTCACAATTTTCTTAGAAAGTGCGCCAAGATATGTTAATTACTCTTGGCGCACTTTTCTACTCCTACGTACGTTTTGTACTAAAGCAATTCCTTCAAAAAGTATGCCAATCCAACTTGATGCACTTTTGAGTGGGTCTGCAAGTCATCAATAATATGCCCCATTGCTTAAAAGCCAAGTTAGCGCACTATGCAAATATTGCAGAGTTGGCACACTTTGGTAAAAAAAAATTATCGACGCACTTTGTCAATTCTGAAAAATGGCGCACGTTGCTATGTGGCGCACTATGTAGCATTTTCCAGAGATAGCGTACTTTGTAGCCTTTCGTATTACTTAATGACTAAGAAAAGACTTCTAACCATTCTCATAAAATATTATGGACTTACTGTATGGAACATCTCATTTCGTGGCATAAAAAAAACTAAGTTTTCAAATTGAATACAAATTGGTGTCTTTTCAAAAATCTTAAAACAAAAAAAAATCTAAGTAAAATCGTACTCTGATACCATTTGTCACGTCCCGATTCTGCAGAATCGAAGGTTGCCACTAGATGTGATGTCGTACAAGCCCGAGTTGCACTTTGTACAAGGCGTGCTCGTACTCATTTTTTTTAAAACACAATATTTTGTACTGGATCATAGAGAAATTGAATACACATATTAAAATATAAATAATTCTTTTATTGATAATTTTACATCAAAAAAAATATAAGGCCATCAAACGACCGAGTAGAAATACCAAACTTGGCTTACAACTTTTGCAAAAATATTTAAATGAGATACAATCGTTCCTACATCATATCCCTTATTAAAAAAAGACTCAAAACACCTTCAGCAAATGACTTATTCTCCACTTGAAAGTTTTAATATGTGCAAGGCTTCTAAAGTGTGGGACACAAGCTTTCAGCGTCTTCTTACTTTCACTAAGTTCTCAACACCCGTGGATGCCCACAGAGATGTGGGTCAGTACATATTGCGTACTAGTGAGCGGCCATAACCAATCTCACCTAAAATAAACACTAATTAAAATAATAAGAGTCAATTAACAATTCATATGATAGAAAATATAAGCAATAATATGACTTTCATCCATCGGTGAAACTTACCTAGGGTCGTTTGTCTTTTCTTGTAAATGAGTAATAACTCACTCTGCCTGCATAAGACATCATTAGCTATGACACATGTCTATTTGAATGTCACTGGCCACAAGCCATCTCGACTATCTTGGAATTTAGATGTCCCTTCTAGTACATAGAGTGTCACACCCCGGTTTCGTAGAGCCGATAGTCGCCACCGGAGGTAATATCTTACAAGTCTAAATTGTACTTGTACTAGGCAAAAATGTACACGAATAATATTCTCTTGAAAACAAAACTCAGCAACACAGTAACAGAAACATTAAACGCACAACATAAGAAAAAATAACTCAATTTCATTGATTCATTGCAACGGAGTATAACTTTTCCTAGTATAACTCGAAATGTTTTTTCGTCTTACATAGATTTGCAAAATAAAATAACTGATAGACTATCATGAAATCATATCGTATTCTATACATTATGTCCTTTTTATTACAGCTTGAAATTAAAATGCATCAACAAAATTTCGAAATACTTTGAAATAGGAAGAAGCTCGAAATCCGTAGCAAAAACTTTATCTTCCTCGAGCGCTCGCAGTGTCGCTAACACCTGTGGATGCCCACAGAGACGTGAGTCGGTACATATCGCGTACTGATAAGAGAAACTAGCCCATTCACCAAAACCAACACTTATAATCATGCAAAAATGAATTTATTATCGTGATCTTCCTATTTAGTCTAGGGTCAATTAACAATTCATATTCATAGGCAACAGTAAAAGCAGTAAAACATATGATCTCATTTGAAATATAAATTCTTACACACAATTGATGTACAATTCCTGCATAAATACAAGATATAATACTTACCGCCCCTGTATAAGATAATCGTTAGAATGCATCTTCTTTGTATGGGTCATTGGTGATTCTGCACCATGTAGAACTTTTGCATGGTATTGCGATGCATCTCTTCATATTAGGTAGATAGCCTCAATGAAAATTTTGCAATACCTCATGCCATAAACACTTTCGAATATTTTTTCCTAGGTTGAAGAAGTCCCAAATGTCTCCGGTCTCGGTCAATATTTTTTTTTATTAAACCTTGCACGCAAGTTGTTCATGGCTATGCAAATGCATATACGACTCATCTACAAGCAAAATTGCATAGTAAAGTACGGAAAGTAAATAAAACCAACATTACACATTCTCTTTCATCGTAATATCATTGGTGACCTATCAGTCCCAATATTTGCATTTTTTTTCTTGGTGACTTATCGGTCCCAACATTGCCAATTTTTTATTTCTCGTTTCATTTCTCATACAACTTACAACATAGCTTACTTTATGTCAGTTATATTAACAATTCATCTTTCTTGTGTCTCATTCATTATAACATTGGTATCAACTTGTGGCATTATTATTTTTACACTACTAAGACATCATCGATCGAAGGACGTACCAAGCCAAGTAAGAGAATTCATTTTGTTAAATATAAAAATGTAAATTAAACATACAAATTTTAACCAATAATAATTACACACATACAACTATAATAAATCTTCATAGTCTGAAAATAAAATTACTTAGAAGAATTGAGAATACAAAAAATAAATACAGTGGACTTCTACTCAAATCAATACTTTAGAATTAACAGAAAATTATATAGAAAGCATAGAAGTTCGATTTTATTGTGTAAAAGATACAAAGTTTAGTGAAATGTCAAATACAGTCCCGATACGCAAATTTACGTCCTATTAATGGGCACATTTTTAATTTTGACAATTTACTCCCTTCTAAATGACGTAAATTTCTCATATATATATTTTTTAACCTCGAATGAAGATTATCTGCGAAAAAATTTAATGACAAATTTTGTCTTTTAGTGAAAAAATGGTTTTTAGTGACAAACTTCTGCTTTTATGACCAAAATGGACTTTTGCTGACGATTTTTATTTTTTATTTTTCATGATCTCAAAAACACTATTCTTCGAAAGGAAAAAAACAAAAAACAAAATTAACGTCCTTAAAGAAAAGATAAATTGTCAAAACTAAAATTACATCCTTTAAAAGAGTGTACTGTGACTTCATCTGAAATTTTTCTAAATTTTGTATCTTTTAAACAATAAAGTCTTACTTCTATCCTTTTTATACAAATTTCTGTAGAATTAATGGCAACAAATTTCTGTAGAATTAATGGCAATAAATAAGAAAAGAGGAAATAAAAGGAGAGGAGAGGAGAGGAGGAATCAAAGATGAAAAAAGAAGAAAGAGAGAAAATGTTTCCTCCTATTTCTCCCACATACCCACATGTCCCCTTAAATTCCAAGTACCTCTTTCCTCCCTCTCTATTCTTAAATCTCTTCAAATAATGCTTGCCAACCCCTCTTCTTTTTCTTCCTTCATTCTATGAAATGGCAGTTGAAGAGCACTACACATCCAACCTCGTCTTTCTCAACAGAAGCAGCGAAGAAGAGGAGGAGGAGGAGAAGAAGAAGAAGGAAGTAGCAGTAGTGGACTACTACAACCATCAGCAGCGCCAACCTCCTCTCTTCTTCTCTACCAACGGAGGACTGAGCCATGGCCGCAACAACAACCCAAGACCGAGAGGGAGAGACTCCCACGAGCTCTCCTTGCAAAATTACCAAGAACTCGACCACTTCCTCCTCGCCCAGGTACGGACACCGACACCGACACTGCCGGTAACAACAATGAATTAGTTTTAGCCTTTTCTTATATGTTTTTTCAGAGGGAGCAGCCTCGGCGCACGTTATCGGAGAAGATGCAGCGGCACTACTGTGCGCTCCTGGCGGCGGCCGAGGAGTCGGCCGCGAAAAGAATGAGAGAGAAGGAAGCCGAACTGGACCGGGTGGTCCGCCGGACCGCCGAGCTGGAGGCCCTGCTCTCCCGGCTCCGGACCGAGTCGATGGCGTGGCAGGCGAAGGCTGTGGCCGACCAGGCCGCCGCCGCCTCCCTCCACGCCCAGCTCCAGCAAGTCTCATCCGCCCCCGTCCGTACCGGACCTAAGCCGGACGAGTGCGGCGAATCGCCCGCGGCCGAGGACGCCGAGTCGGCCTACGCGGACCCGTTCCGGTCGGGTTTCTGCCGGTCGGGTCGCGTCTCGCTCGTGTCGGTGGTTCTGCTCCCGTGCCGGCACCTGTGCCTCTGCGCCGGGTGCGATGCGGTCACTGACGGTGAGTGCTGCCCCGTCTGTGGCTCCGCCAGGACCGCGAGCGTGCCGGTCTTCTTGTGATGTCGAGCCGGATCTGGTCACCGCTCCAGTTTTAAGTAAATAAAATTTCAAATGCAAAAAAAAAAAAAAAACATTTATTTTTTTTCCCTTTCTCCTGAGTTTACTATTTTGGTAAAAAGGAGAGTTCAAATTACATCGAAAAAAGTTTAATTTATTTTCAGTGGCAAAGGAGAGGGTGCTGACGTAAGTTGGTGGCCGTACATGTGTCTACGGTGTACAGAGAGGATGGGGGAATTGGGATACACCGTAACGTTAGAGTACGTATGGGTACAGTGGCTGGAATGGCGCCTTCTTTCGCGGCGGAAACTGGACCGTCGGATCGGGATGTGGAGGTACACGTGGCTTATGATGGACGTGGTGTGGTGATGTGGGACAAAAGTGTGCTTTTAGAAATTTGGAGTTAAAAGGAAGAAGAACACCAAGACTTGCTTATTAGTTGGATGCAATATCTTTTGGATTAAATTTGCAGAATTTTTTTTCAAACGAAAATAATTTTAACAAAATTGGCTAAAATGAAAAATGTTTGGGATAATGAGTGGCAGAGAGCCACATGACTTGTTCTGTCAACTCAATTTGTGAAAAATTGACAAGTTCAATTTTCATCAACTAGGTTGGTAATTTTTTTTTTTTTTCAATTTCTGTCAATAATTTTATTATTTTATTAAATTTTTTTTTTTGTCATGGTGCAAGGGTGACAGTTTAAGGGAGATAATTTTGATAATTCACTCTCGCTTCCATTCTGCACCATGGTCTTCCTTCTAGTCCTATAATAAATTTTTGTCATCGCGGATGACAAAAATTTGGTGGTTTAACGTTTTTTTTCCACTAATTTTTTAAATTTTCTTTTGTTTTGCCTAATTTTGGTAAAAAAAATATCGTTGGAGCAAATTTTTTGTTAAATTTGATATATTGGAGGATTTTTGCATATTTGTTTACTTTGATTTAATTGTAAAATATATTTTACTATTATAATTTTACAGTTTGCTACATTAAAATTTTATATTATATTAGTTAATACTCTAAATTATATTGTCACCTTGATACTTTGACGGAATAAACATACAATATAAATTTTCTAAAATGCTTTCACCCTCTCTTAATCTTCTTTCCAATCTTATTCTCCAAAAAGCATTCCATAATCCTAAATCATAATTCATTTTCCTCATTTTTGAACTCATCTTCTGAATCTCCTCTAATTTTTCCTCTCTACTTAGTTGGCAACCGACAACCATTACCATCATTGCCATTTTTGCTTTTCCCACCACAAAAACCAATTTTCTCATCCTCTCCTACCCATCTCGAGCTCACCCAATGGAGCTCACCAAATCCACCTTTATCGTATCATTTCTCCCCTCTACAAAAACTCACCTCTAATCCAAATTTTCTAAATTCCTCTCCACAAAATCCTCCTCCCCTTGCCATGGCTTAGCCTCTCGAGCTTCCTCGCTCACTCATCTTCTTCTGATCGGAGCCTAACCAAGGGGTCCCCAACACTAATTTCAATCTCCTTCGCTCAGGAAGCCCCTACCGCTCTATTTCCATCTCCGACAAGCAGCACCATCTCGTCGTTGTCCTCGCTACCCATCAGACCCCTGTCATGCTCCTCGACTTCTTTGTTGGTGAACTCCGACAAGATATCTTTCTTGTCACGTTTTCCGAGACTTAATCAAAGATGGAAGAACGCGTCGTCGAGATCAGATGTTCGCACAAAAGTTTTCATTCTGACTATTCTCTATTTCCACGAAAAACTATATAATGATTCTGATTACAACTTGCACTCTATATTACAAAGAAATCAGAAAAAAATAAATTTCACGTTCTTCCTTACACTCGCAGTTGCAGACGGACAAAACAGAATTACAACTAGCAGAAGAGGAGAAAGGAGAAGAAGTAAATCTGCTTGTTCGGTGATGAAGATCACCGTTGCTCAAAGCAAAATTCGCCACACACGATCTGCTCCCAGGAACCAGCAAGTTCACGTAGAACTTATGAAGCTCCAACAGCAACTCTTCCTCTCCCAATTTTTGAAGTAAGTCATCGAATGGGGTTTGAAGAGAGTATTTATAGGCATATGGAGGAATCCCTAATACTGGTCGTCTATCGATTACAAAAAGATTGGAATAAATTAAATTTTAATCCCATATGATTGATTTGAATTAAATTCAAATCTCACATGATTAAATTTAAATCCTACACGATTGTATTAAATTAAATTCAAATCCTACATGATTAATTTAAATCCTACATGATTGGAATAAATCAAATTCAAATCCCACAAATATTGGATTCAAATTAATGACTCAATCTTTCCATAACTGATTAAATATATCCGATAGCAGCGGACCCGTATGCAATTGTTCATGCGGCCCCGCAAGCAACCGCTCATGTGATCGTGTCACGACCCGCACCCGGAAATTCGGGCACGAGTGCGTGGGTACGTCCAGCCTACGCCGCAGTGTCGGCGGTAGTACGCTGTCTAGGGCATGACCACAAGTAATAAATCTAGCTCATTCACAATAATTAAATAGGCAAGAAAAGAGCAGGAAAAGAATACTAAGATTTTATAATCCAGAATATGATAATCAGATCCAGAGTTTATTACAAACCAGAAATTAGTTCGGGGACAAACCCGATTACTAAGATGAAAGGAAATAAACAACTAATGCTAACTACTCTGCAGGAGTAGTCTCCTGGGTGGGAACCGGCTCTGCAACTGTATCACCTGCTGGCTCATAGGGTCCATAATAGGTGGGGGCAAGGTTCTCATCATCGCCTAAACAACGGATCCAGTCAGGAAAGGAGCAAAGTACACAATGCACAACAAGATTTAAGCTAAATAGTTGTGACAGGTAGAAAATAACTGACTAAGCATCATGTTGAGAATATGCGTAAGTAAATAGTGAAATTAACTGAGAAATAATGCTATAAAACAAGACTAGAAGTAAAGTATGATTAATTGCTGCAAACCAGAAATATGAGTAAAACAGGAAAATGTGACAGGAAATGTAACTGTAACAAGACAACAAGAACTGCAACAAGACAGAAACTATGTGCGTGAACTTGTGTATTTAGAATACATAGTTGGCATGTAGGGGTTTATAAGGCTAATAAGGCCGTCATAGACGACTAGCAGTCAGGAACAATCAGGAATAAGGCTGATGGTACAGTCGCGTACCAACAGCTAGCAGTCACGACAAGGGAAAGGTAAACTACATGCCTCCTAGTATTCTCCCACCCGACATGAAAAGCAAGACATGAAATATATTATTCAAGACATGAAATCCAGTGTTCTAACTCTACACATGATCATCAATGGTACTATTAAGCAGGGAATTTATTTATCACAATATAAAGGTTAAACTTGAAGTGCAGGTACTTGCCTGTTGTTTGGATCCGATTAATTTTGGCTCTTGGGGAAAAATTCCAGAGATGAGTCCAAAAGCTGAAATAGACATTACCATCACGCTCAGAAGATGTCAAATAGCTAGAAACGCCTGTCCTTGGGTCCAATTTGGAGACAAGGGCAAAAACGGCAGTTTCGGGTCAAAACGGGGTCCGCCGGTGGGCCCGCTTTGCACCGAAAAACGTGTCCGGGTCAACGGTCTCCAAATTTATCAAACTTAGTGTCAACAGGTCAGGAACGCTGATACGAACCCAACGGAACTTCCAGATTTGGATTCCGATGAGCCGAACACAAAATCGTCCGTCGAGCGGGGCCTGTGGGGCCCACGACACGCGATTTCGTCAACGTTCTCAGAATCGAACCAAACTTGACCCACAGGACCAGCGTATCGCTACGAGTCCGATGGCACAAGTTTCGTCTCGATCTGACGAGTGTACACGAAGTTAGGGTTTAAATAGGGGGGGCGGCCAGTGGTGAGTCGGCCGAGCAAGGCGGCGGCCAGCGCGGGGGTCGGGGGCGCGTGGCCGCGGGCAGCGCGGAGGCGATCGGCGGGTCCGGCGGGAGACGCGGGGCGGGGCGAGGGACGCGGGGGAGTGGGTCAGGCGGATCCGGGTCCGGGCGGGTCGGGTTCAAACGGACCCGACCCGACCCGTTAGGGTTTGGGCCGGAGGGGACTGGGCCGGGCCGGCCCAATGGGCCGTGGGCTGGGTATAATAATGATAATAATAATAATAATAATAATAATAATAATAATAATAATAATAATAATACTAATTAAATAATTAATTAATTAATAATTAAATAAATAAATAGTTTTTAGGTGTCTTAAAATAGTTCCGGGGTCCAATAAATTCCAGAAAAATTACCCTAAGTCCAGTTTTTCATTTTACACCCAAAAATATTATTTTCATAATATTTTAATGTTATTTATTTATCAATAAAAATCTTGTAATAATTCAAAAACCCTGATTTTAATTTCAGAAAATTCCCAGAAAATTCCAGAAAATTGTGAAAAATCCCAATTTTAATATTTTTGAAAAATCAGGGGCTTACAATCTACCCAACTTATAAAATTTTGTCCTCGAAATTTAAATTATGGCAGGGTTCTCTCTGTCCAAACTCACTTGGTCACAGTATAACGGATTTCTCTTAGGTGAACATTGCGGTCGCTACCCAACTTAGAATTTTACCCATATCCTTTAAGGCTGTACAACTAGTAAAGCTAGGTCCCAACTTAATAAATCATGGTATTGAATCTTTAAGTCTTTAACACAAACACACCACCTATGGTATTCCCTTAGTCATAGAGGTTATCATCAATTCGACCGGTCTGAGGGGTACATCTAGCACTACAAATCAAACACAGCATTTTGTCTTTCCGAAGTAAGGGAAGACGAGGATCAATAATAAGAGTTTAAGGGCGAGGTGGTAGAACAGAGGTATAGGGATCAAGGCGTTTAAGGAATTCTAATGGGGATTGTCAGGCGGTTATGGATTGAGATTCTGTGCTCGTATTAGTACGGTTATGTAACTGATACGATATGCTCGAACATGTTTAGGGGCAAGTATACTAGTCACTATATCTCTCAATCCACGTAAAGTAGTAGTGCGAAGTGCGAATCAAAATGTACTAAGGTTGATCAGACCGTAGTACACTGATTCTGAGTAGACACTTGTATTAGTGGGGTTGATCAGGCCTCAATAATACATGTGTCATGAACAAGCCCGATAAAGGGTAAGCTTGCAAAACTAGGCTATAAAATAGCAGCATATGTCAAGTTCAGCAAAATTTAAGTGCGCTAGGTAATGATGAAAGGAGGTACAAATTTTTGAAGTTCACAAAATAACACAAAATAAGCACAATAGCAAAAAGTCTCTAAAACAGTTATCAAAATTTAAAAGCATACCAGGTCATTTAGCAGTTCAAAATTACTAGGTTGGGGCTGAGGTCACGAACCAATAGGCATGAGCTAAACAATACTAGGAAAGGTATCTACGAATCACTTACGCGCATTAGCTGCTTCCAGAGTTTGCACGTTCTCCACGGTCATCACGTAAGCTTGTCCGCGTCCTGGAGCAGTGGGGCAGTCCCTCACTTGATGTTCTGTTGATCCACAATATAGACAGGCACCCAGACTCTTCCTACAAACTTGCCAGGTGTGACCTTGTTTTTGACAAAAGCCACAAGTGGGAACTCGTTGATTCTGTCCTTGAGCTTGGTGTTGGGGTGCTGTGGCTCGAGGGAGAGGACGCTGGGTTTGCTGCGGGGACCTCTGCTGTTGTTGTTGTTGAAAAGGGCGTTTGTTGGGTCCCGAAATTCCGGTCTCTCTCTCTCGCTTTAGCCTATGCCCCATGTCTCTTTCTACGCCTTGTGCCACGCTCAGGATTTCCTCATAGGTACGAGCTCGGCTGGTGGTTACAGCAAGGCGAATATCCGGAGACAGCCCCTTCTTGAATCTACGGGCTCTGTCCTCCGGGGTACGAACCATGTACTCCGCAAAGTGGCTTAACCTGCTAAATTCAGCAGTATACTCATCAACAGATAGGTTACCTTGTTCCAGCCTCTCGAATTGGCTTTCGAGAGCTTCCCGAGCCACTTCGGGGTAGAATTTCTCCTTGAATAGCCTCTTGAAGTCCTCCCAGGTGAGGTCAGGAGCAGATAGTTGGGGTTCATCTCTGAACCAGGTTCGAGCAATGTCGAACAGTTGCAGGCTGACGGACTCTACTTTGAGATCATCAGGGACCCGAGCAGTCTTCAGGAGTCGCTCTACGTTCTCTATCCATTCATCGGCGTAGAGAATGCCCTCAGTTCCATAGAATTTCAGGGGTTTAAGGTTCTTGAAGTCTTTGGCACTCCCTGGCCTCTTGTGTGGCGACTCCTGGGACCTAAGAGCTTCTGAGAGGCTGGTCCGCAGAAGTGCAGTCTGTTCCTTCTGGGATTCCACTAGTCCCTGGAACACTCCGAGTAGCTGTGCCCCATCTAGAGTAACTGCTGGAACAGATGGAGGCGGCGGGAGTGCAAGAGTCTCGGGCACATTCTGCTCAGCTGGTTCTGATGTGCCTCCTACTGTGTTCCTTGTCTGAACCATTCTGAAAGATTAAGGGATAGGAGAATCAGAATAGAATACTTGAAAATCAAAGGCGATAGGAAAATTGAGCAGAAATGATATCAAGAATTGAAATAAGGACCCTATACTGTGAATGAGCTTTTCCTAGAATCCTCAATCTTATTCCATACCCTGTCCTAGGGTATTACCCTATTTAAGGATATGACCTGCATGGGCCACCACAAAAACGTGTTACGACCCGCACCCGGAAATTCGGGCACGAGTGCGTGGGTACGTCCAGCCTACGCCGCAGTGTCGGCGGTAGTACGCTGTCTAGGGCATGACCACAAGTAATAAATCTAGCTCATTCACAATAATTAAATAGGCAAGAAAAGAGCAGGAAAAGAATACTAAGATTTTATAATCCAGAATATGATAATCAGATCCAGAGTTTATTACAAACCAGAAATTAGTTCGGGGACAAACCCGATTACTAAGATGAAAGGAAATAAACAACTAATGCTAACTACTCTGCAGGAGTAGTCTCCTGGGTGGGAACCGGCTCTGCAACTGTATCACCTGCTGGCTCATAGGGTCCATAATAGGTGGGGGCAAGGTTCTCATCATCGCCTAAACAACGGATCCAGTCAGGAAAGGAGCAAAGTACACAATGCACAACAAGATTTAAGCTAAATAGTTGTGACAGGTAGAAAATAACTGACTAAGCATCATGTTGAGAATATGCGTAAGTAAATAGTGAAATTAACTGAGAAATAATGCTATAAAACAAGACTAGAAGTAAAGTATGATTAATTGCTGCAAACCAGAAATATGAGTAAAACAGGAAAATGTGACAGGAAATGTAACTGTAACAAGACAACAAGAACTGCAACAAGACAGGAACTATGTGCGTGAACTTGTGTATTTAGAATACATAGTTGGCATGTAGGGGTTTATAAGGCTAATAAGGCCGTCATAGACGACTAGCAGTCAGGAACAATCAGGAATAAGGCTGATGGTACAGTCGCGTACCAACAGCTAGCAGTCACGACAAGGGAAAGGTAAACTACATGCCTCCTAGTATTCTCCCACCCGACATGAAAAGCAAGACATAAAATATATTATTCAAGACATGAAATCCAGTGTTCTAACTCTACACATGATCATCAATGGTACTATTAAGCAGGGAATTTATTTATTACAATATAAAGGTTAAACTTGAAGTGCAGGTACTTGCCTGTTGTTTGGATCCGATTAATTTTGGCTCTTGGGGAAAAATTCCAGAGATGAGTCCAAAAGCTGAAATAGACATTACCATCACGCTCAGAAGATGTCAAATAGCTAGAAACGCCTATCCTTGGGTCCAATTTGGAGACAAGGGCAAAAACGGCAGTTTCGGGTCAAAACGGGGTCCGCCGGTGGGCCCGCTTTGCACCGAAAAACGTGTCCGGGTCAACGGTCTCCAAATTTATCAAACTTAGTGTCAACAGGTCAGGAACGCTGATACGAACCCAACGGAACTTCCAGATTTGGATTCCGATGAGCCGAACACAAAATCGTCCGTCGAGCGGGGCCTGTGGGGCCTACGACACGCGATTTCGTCAACGTTCTCAGAATCGAACCAAACTTGACCCACAGGACCAGCGTATCGCTACGAGTCCGATGGCACAAGTTTCGTCTCGATCTGACGAGTGTACACGAAGTTAGGGTTTAAATAGGGGGGGCGGCCAGTGGTGAGTCGGCCGAGCAAGGCGGCGGCCAGCGCGGGGGTCGGGGGCGCGTGGCCGCGGGCAGCGCGGAGGCGGGCGGCGGGTCCGGCGGGAGACGCGGGGCGGGGCGAGGGACGCGGGGGAGTGGGTCAGGCGGATCCGGGTCCGGGCGGGTCGGGTTCAAACGGACCCGACCCGACCCGTTAGGGTTTGGGCCGGAGGGGACTGGGCCGGGCCGGCCCAATGGGCCGTGGGCTGGGTATAATAATGATAATAATAATAATAATAATAATAATGATAATAATAATAATACTAATTAAATAATTAATTAATTAATAATTAATTAAATAAATAGTTTTTAGGTGTCTTAAAATAGTTTCGGGGTCCAATAAATTCCAGAAAAATTACCCTAAGTCCAGTTTTTCATTTTACACCCAAAAATATTATTTTTATAATATTTTAATGTTATTTATTTATCAATAAAAATCTTGTAATAATTCAAAAACCCTGATTTTAATTTCAAAAAATTTCCAGAAAATTCCAGAAAATTGTGAAAAATCCCAATTTTAATATTTTTGAAAAATCAGGGGCTTACAGATCGCTCATGCCGCAGCGCATGCGGCTCTTGCTCAGTGCAAAGTGCGCCAACAAAGCGCCACTTTGCGCCCTTGAACCCGTGTCCGAGTCCGAGTCGCTAAGCCCCTTTGGGGCTTAGCTTCTATGGAAATAATTTCAAGAGCATTGTCACGCCCCAGTCCTAAAATACCGAGGGACCGGACGCGTGATAATGGCCAGCAGCACACACCGATGGACAAATCCAATTTAATGGATCCATCGGGGCATACTTAAGCTGTAGTACAACAATAAGTAGGTCCAATGATATAAGTCACAGTCTATTCTAATCTTATCCACAACAGATAATCACAGATCCAATGCCAGAATAATACAAATAAAATAAACTGACATATCTCAATAAAGTGTCTCGGAGAACAATCCGAGAATAAGTCTGATACATCAATGCGATAGACTGGAAATAAAATAACTAGAAACAGAAATAAATGAGTATCTCAAGCCAATACCCAGGAGAAGTCCTCTGGCACAATCTCGTCCCCGGGTGTCGGTACAGCTCATGTATCAGCTCCTGCTGCAGTCCCGTATACCTCGGAAAAGTTCTCGTCTGCAAATCCTGGGGACATAATCCGGATCCAAGTCCTCAGGGGACATAGCAAGGTACAGATAATACAAGCCAAAGTAAATGTAGTGCAGCAAATAATGAAATAAATAGGGTAAGTATGTAACCATCTATGTGAAATGCAAGTGAGAGTATCACTAGTACTCAGGCTGAGCCACTACAAGCTCTGTGTCGGGGAGCCGGTAGCAGTAATAATGAGTAATGGGCCAAGCTCGGGCTTCATAGTCACTACCAGAAAAAGTCAAATTAGCGACGTCTAAAAACGTCGCTAAATAACAATAAATCGTCGCTAATTAGGTTTAGCGACGTAATTAGCGACGTTCTGAAGCAGTCGGAAAACACCAAGTCGCTAAAACAAAAAACGTCGCTAAACGTCGCTATACCGACGTTTTTTAGCGACTTTAATGTGTCGCTGAATTTAGCGACGTTTTGCGACGCCAAGTCACTAAAAAGCGGCGTTCATTAAAGTCGATAAACGTCGCTGATTAGCGACGTCAATCGCGACGTTACACCGACGTCTTTAATGACCTGGCTATACTTGCCATGTCAGCAATTGGCGACGCTTAGCGACGACTTTAGCGACGTCATTAGCGACGAACTTAGCGACGTTTTACAGAGTCGCTGATTAGCGACGTAATTAGCGACGTAAATTAACGTCGCTAAGCGTCGCTACACGTCGCTAATAATGTCGCTAATTTAAAAAAAAAAAAATTTCCAGAATCAAATATTGGTGATTCCCTGCAGTTTTACAGCATCTTCATCATACACACCAACATGATTCAATCTAGTTAACTATATAATCCAATTAAATTAAAAACCACAAGAAGTATCAATCCAATTA
Organism: Iris macrosiphon; assembly: GCA_036927795.1. Classification (NCBI taxonomy): domain Eukaryota; kingdom Viridiplantae; phylum Streptophyta; class Magnoliopsida; order Asparagales; family Iridaceae; genus Iris; species Iris macrosiphon. The sequence goes on along the minus strand of JAYESA010000002.1, from coordinate 199,270,875 downwards.
AATGTGGATAACTATATAATCCAATTAAATTAACTAAAAAATTCAAGACCACAAGAAGCATCATACATCATGTCTATTGTTGAAGTACCAATAATTCATAAATAATAATAAAAATAACTAGACTACTACGGATCTGCAGGAGGCTGACCAGCGGCGCGCTTCAAGGATAACAACTCCTCATACTCGTCCCGTGGAATCGACACCGATGTCGATGGAGAAGGCAGTGACGTCGGTGGCGGCCGTGCCCGCTCCAAGTCTGCGAGTCGCTGGTTGTAAGAATCCAGGGTAGATAACAGCCTCGTACTGCTATCACCCATTGAATCCTGCATCCTCGTCAGGTTCTCGCCCATCGATAGCTGTGACGCATGCATCCTCGTCAGCTTCTCGCCCATCGATAGCTGTGACGCCTGCAGCTCCATGATGTTGCGATCATTGGAGGCTCTAATATCATTTGTCAATTCTCGTAGCTCCGTCATGCTGCGGTCGAGCATATCCAATCGTGCGATAAGCATCGGATCGTCCGCCTGCGGCTGGGACCGGGACTGGTCCTCCATACTTCGCAGCAAGTCGTCACGGAGAGACGCAATCTGACGGTCAACGGCCTCCTGGACGGCCTCCTGGACTCTGGCCGACGACTGCGAGGGCTGCGACTGCGAGGGGTGTGTGGAATGCACAGCTGTCGGGGAGGCCCTAGATGACTGCGTCGCAACCAGGGCGCCATAGGAGCCCGTACCGTAGTACGTACCCCTCTGGAGACCACCAGCTGTGGTCACCCACAGGTCGTCCGCCGACGGAGATGGACCGGGCTGCGACGAAGCACCAGCCTCTCCAGGTGTAGGTGCACTAGCAGTCGCCCGCTCACGAAGCCTAAGATACTCGGCCTAGAAAAGGTTTGGAAACTCAATAATTGCCTAAGTTATATTAAAATAAATACAAAGTAAAGTAATACTTACATAGGTCTGTGAGGCCCTCTCATCAATGAGATTTTCGTCCTTGCGATGGGTGGCCAAGAAGACGGTCACCATGTTTGCATCCTCACCCCTCTGTACCTGTTAAAAATATATTTTTTATTACTAAACTTAAATATTTTTTCCAAGTACCATTTTATGGTACTTATATTAAAATAATATATTTTAAAAGAAAAAATATACCAAACGACGGAAATGTTCCGTCATCGGAATCGAGCCACCACACCACTTGGCAGCATTCTGCCTAGCCGCCTTGGCCTTCTTAGACCTTTCCTTGTAGCTCGGATCGTCGAATCTAGCCCTCATCGCAGTCCACTGCTCAAGCGTGATCCAACCTTGGATCGGTTTTCCAGCACGATCACGAGCCTTCTGGTCATCCAGAGCATCTCGGATAAGCTTGGCGGCAACGGTAGGAAAGAGCCGCTCGATCAACTCGGCCCGGTACGGAGGATAAAAATACGTTTGCTACAATAAATAATTCATTAAGTTAGCATCACGAATATGCATAAATTAGAGGATTTATTTAATATACTTTTACCTGGAAGTGCGCAAACCAGAACGCCTTCCTCTCCTCCGGAGCCTCAGAGTAGTTGATCCAAGGGCCACCGTAGTTGTTCCTCAGAAATTGGCCCAGGCGTCTCTGAACCGACGATGGACGATATCTATACAGAAATAATAATTTAGATTACTGAAAAAGTCAATATACGATGAATAAAGAGAAACACAAATATATACTAAACCATCTAATTGACTTACTTTGTACCGTCGGCCCAAATCTCTGTCCTCGTCTCCTCCGGTGGTGCGCATGGAGGATCTTGCTGATGTTGGGACAACGTCGGCACGACCTCCTCTACATGCTCATCAGTCTCCATGGTTCCGTCAGCAGGAGGAACGCTGGACGAGGGAGTACTATCACGAGTACTATCACGCCTGGAACTACTCGTCCCAGGAGTGATGCCACGCAACGTCATCGCAGTCGGAGATGTGGCTGCTCGATGATACTGGAGTACTGGGCGACGATGATCCGGAACCAACAGTAGGCAGTACTATCAGATGCAATGCAGGACGTCTACATATGTCTTCTAAGTCCAACCTGGCCTTCGGATTATCTTTCGTCTTCCCCTTTACATCCATTACAGTATTAATTATGTTATCAAACACATTCTTCTCGATATGCATGACATCAAGGTTATGTCTGATCAGATTGGTGCTCCAATATGGCAGATCCCAGAATATACTCCTCTTCGTCCAGTTATGGGTGCGACCAAATCCGTCACACTTGTACCCCTTAGCAGGCACTTCGATAGCACTTGGTAAATATTTTACCTCTTCCCATATCGTGCATCCGGGCCACCTTGGAGGTGGATTGGCCTTCTCCACAACTCCCGCACGAAAAGCATTTCGATTCCTCCGGTACGGATGATCCTTCGGCAAAAATTGTCGATGATAATCGAAGAAGCACGGTTTGCCTCCGTGTTTCAAACGGAAAGCCTGAGAACGGTCCATGCAATACGGACATGAGAGACGACCATGGGTGCTCCATCCCGATAACATTCCATAGGCCGGAAAGTCGTTGATGGTCCACATAAGTGCTGCCCTCATCTGAAAATTCTGCTTTCTAGAAACATCGTACGTGTTGGCACCTACTTCCCACAGCTGATTCAACTCATCTATCAAAGGCTGTAAGTACACATCGATGTTCCTCTTCGGATTGTTCGGACCCGGGATAATAACGGTTAGGAACATATACGGAGTCTTCATGCACATCCAAGGCGGTAGATTGTACGGAGTGACGATCACAGGCCAACACGAATACTGGGAGCCCGAAAGTCCGAATGGGGTAAAACCGTCAGAGCAGAGCCCCAATCTGACATTACGCGCTTCCTCGGCAAAATGTGGATACTCTCGATCAAAGTGCTTCCATGCTTCTCTATCGGATGGATGATCCAATACTCCTTCGATCTGTTTTCGCCTGTGCCAACTCATGTTTTCTGCAGTCTACTTAACCATAAACAACCGCTGCAACCGCGGCGTCAAAGGCAAGCAGTGCATCGAATCGGTAGGCTTCCTTGCACCGACAGACTTTCCTCTAACAGTGGCCTTGTAGCGATCAGCACCACAGAATCTACACGCATCTTCATCCTTGTCGTCTTTGTAGTACAACATGCACCCATTGCGACATGCATCAATTTTCTCGTATCCCATCCAAAGCGATCTCACCATCCTCTTAGATCGATAGAAGTCTTTAGGCAACTTTGCACCCTCGGGCAAGATCTCTATAATCAAATCGAGCAGTCGATTATAGCATTCTTGCGACATGTTAAAATCGGACTTGATGCTCAATAATCTTGTAACCACCTCCAACGGTAAATGGTCCTCACAACCAGGATATAGTGGAGTCCTTGCATTCTCAAGCAACTCCATAAACTTTGCAGCATCGGCATTCGGTGCCTCCTCAGCTGCATCATAATTGTCTGGATTGAAACTAGGTCCTGCCGCATCATAATTGTCAGGATTGAAACTAGGCCCCGCCGCATCATAATTGTCAGGATTGAAACTAGGCCCCGCCGCATCATAAACCATGTTCACCAACCCGTCGTCGTAAGCATCGTGGTCTTGGACATCCATATACGGCTCCACATAGGGCTCCGACTCTGATGCTAGAGATACAAGTTCTCCGTGCGCGGTCCACTGATAGTAATTCGGCGTAAAGCCCTTCGAGTATAAATGATATGTAACTTCCACTTCTGGATGATATTTCCTGTTGCGACATCTCACACATGGACACTTAATTTTGGTACCGTCCATGTACTAAGGGAACGCCTTGGCGAACTGCAGGAACTGCTGTACACCCTCAATGAATTCATCCCGCACACCGCACATGTCATCAGGATGACGGTTGTACATCCACGAACGATGACGCAGATAGTAATTCATATCCATTTCTAGATACTTCTGCAAAATTGACAGTATGTATCATATAAATCATTACATGCAAAATTAACTTCTGTGTCTGTGTCAGTGTCCGTTATTGGAAAAGCAGTATATATATATATATATATATATATATATATATATATATATATATATATATATATATATATATATATATATATATATAACATTACCCAAATAATATCTTAATACCACTTTACTACTATACCTTAACCCACTTCTGTGTCAGTGTCCGAATTTTAGTGTAGTAGGCTCCAGCCGAAGCCAATAAGTTTCTTGAGATGCATGTCCTTAATGATGCATGCTGCGATGATATCTTTGCTCCATTAGAGGCTCTTCATACTGCTAGCTAGTGATTTCAGTAAGTGTTAAAATTAATCCTTTATTTATTTAAGCTGATTTGTAAGTTTCGTTTAGCTAATTCAACTGTTATAGTCATATTATTTAGACCATTAGGCACTTCTTGAAACTGGCAGTAGGGTGAGGAACTAAGATACATAACTCCGCAGTACTTTGCTTTCGGCAATTAACCCCTATATATATTGGGAGTGGAACGAGGAAGTAGCTAGAGCTCAAAATTCTTGGGGCACAATTAAGGACGGTTGCTTAGATCATACACTTCCTGGTCGAATAATTGGCGTTCTAATTAATTTGATCACATGATCAGTTGTTGTACGAATATTCAGGAATTAGTTCTAATTTGTTCACCCAATGTACGTAGTCATGACATATGAACATGGATTCAATAATAGCCATCATTTTTTCCCCTCCTCCATTGGACCAATGAATAGTAACCACAAAATCAAACAATTAGTATATATATATATATATATATATATATATATATATATATATTGCAAAAATGCAAATAAATACACTTATGTTCTTTCTTTCTTATTCATCGATCCATATTATTTATTTATTTTATACTTGAAAGAAGAAATTAAAATCTGATCTCTACATGATCGCACATGCATAAACATTGTCAAAAAACCTAACCCTAACCCTAACCCTAACCCTAACCCCATGTCAAAAAACCTAACCCTAACCCTAACCCTAACCCCATGTCAAAAAACCTAACCCTAACCCTAACCCTAGGTCCAGATCAGTGTCTGTGTCAGTGTGTGTGTGTGCCGTGTCTGTGTCTGTGTCAGTGTCAGTGTGTGTGTCGTGTTTGTGTCAATGTCACATGTGTCCTGAGAGAGAGAGAGAGAGAGAGAGAGAGAGAGGGAGAGAGAGAGAGAGTATACCTTGCCGGAGTAGTCGCGGTCGACGGAGCTGGGGAGGGGGGGGGGAATATGTTTTCGAATCGAAATTTCAACTGACGGGGAAAAAGGAAACCGACCCCTAATTAACCAAATTTTAGCGACGTTTAGCGACGTCTAATAAAAATGTCGCTAAATTAAATATTTGCGACGTAAAGGACGTCGCTAAACACGTTGCTAAATATTTTGAGTTTAAATGTCGCTATATACGTCGCTAAACGTCGCTAAATTAGACATATTAGCGACGTTTAGCGACCTTAATTGAACTTATAGCGACTTATCTTTTAAAATCGTATCAAAAATTGTCGATGACAATCGAAGAAGCACGGTTTGCCTCCGTGTTTCAAACGGAAAGCCTGAGAACGGTCCATACAATACGGACATGAGAGACGACCATGGGTGCTCCATCCCGATAACATTCCATAGGCCGGAAAGTCGTTGATGGTCCACATAAGTGCTGCCCTCATCTGAAAATTCTGCTTTCTAGAAACATCGTACGTGTTGGCACCTACTTCCCACAGCTGATTCAACTCATCTATCAAAGGCTGTAAGTACACATCGATGTTCCTCTTCGGATTGTTCGGACCCGGGATAATAACGGTTAGGAACATATACGGAGTCTTCATGCACATCCAAGGCGGTAGATTGTACGGAGTGACGATCACAGGCCAACACGAATACTGGGAGCCCGAAAGTCCGAATGGGGTAAAACCGTCAGAGCAGAGCCCCAATCTGACATTACGCGCTTCCTCGGCAAAATGTGGATACTCTCGATCAAAGTGCTTCCATGCTTCTCCATCGGATGGATGATCCAATACTCCTTCGATCTGTTTTCGCCTGTGCCAACTCATGTTTTCTGCAGTCTCCTTAACCATAAACAACCGCTGCAACCGCGGCGTCAAAGGCAAGCAGTGCATCGAATCGGTAGGCTTCCTTGCACCGACAGACTTTCCTCTAACAGTGGCCTTGTAGCGATCAGCACCACAGAATCTACACGCATCTTCATCCTTGTCGTCTTTGTAGTACAACATGCACCCATTGCGACATGCATCGATTTTCTCGTATCCCATCCAAAGCGATCTCACCATCCTCTTAGATCGATAGAAGTCTTTAGGCAACTTTGCACCCTCGAGCAAGATCTCTATAATCAAATCGAGCAGTCGATTATAGCATTCTTGCGACATGTTAAAATCGGACTTGATGCTCAATAATCTTGTAACCACCTCCAACGGTAAATGGTCCTCACAACCAGGATATAGTGGAGTCCTTGCATTCTCAAGCAACTCCATAAACTTTGCAGCATCGGCATTCGGTGCCTCCTCAGCTGCATCATAATTGTCTGGATTGAAACTAGGTCCTGCCGCATCATAATTGTCAGGATTGAAACTAGGCCCCGCCGCATCATAATTGTCAGGATTGAAACTAGGCCCCGCCGCATCATAAACCATGTTCACCAACCCGTCGTCGTAAGCATCGTGGTCTTGGACATCCATATACGGCTCCACATAGGGCTCCGACTCTGATGCTAGAGATACAAGTTCTCCGTGCGCGGTCCACTGATAGTAATTCGGCGTAAAGCCCTTCGAGTATAAATGATATGTAACTTCCACTTCTGGATGATATTTCCTGTTGCGACATCTCACACATGGACACTTAATTTTGGTACCGTCCATGTACTGAGGGAACGCCTTGGCGAACTGCAGGAACTGCTGTACACCCTCAATGAATTCATTCCGCACACCGCACATGTCATCAGGATGACGGTTGTACATCCACGAACGATGACGCAGATAGTAATTCATATCCATTTCTAGATACTTCTGCAAAATTGACAGTATGTATCATATAAATCATTACATGCAAAATTAACTTCTGTGTCTGTGTCAGTGTCCGTTATTGGAAAAGCAGTATATATATATATATATATATATATATATATATATATATATATATAACATTACCCAAATAATATCTTAATACCACTTTACTACTATACCTTAACCCACTTCTGTGTCAGTGTCCGAATTTTAGTGTAGTAGGCTCCAGCCGAAGCCAATAAGTTTCTTGAGATGCATGTCCTTAATGATGCATGCTGCGATGATATCTTTGCTCCATTAGAGGCTCTTCATACTGCTAGCTAGTGATTTCAGTAAGTGTTGAAATTAATCCTTTATTTATTTAAGCTGATTTGTAAGTTTCGTTTAGCTAATTCAACTGTTATAGTCATATTATTTAGACCATTAGGCACTTCTTGAAACTGGCAGTAGGGTGAGGAACTGAGATACATAACTCCGCAGTACTTTGCTTTCGGCAATTAACCCCTATATATATTGGGAGTGGAACGAGGAAGTAGCTAGAGCTCAAAATTCTTGGGGCACAATTAAGGACGGTTGCTTAGATCATACACTTCCTGGTCGAATAATTGGCGTTCTAATTAATTTGATCACATGATCAGTTGTTGTACGAATATTCAGGAATTAGTTCTAATTTGTTCACCCAATGTACGTAGTCATGACATATGAACATGGATTCAATAATAGCCATCATTTTTTCCCCTCCTCCATTGGACCAATGAATAGTAACCACAAAATCAAACAATTAGTATATATATATATATATATATATATATATATATATATATATATATATATATATATATATATATATATATATATATATATATATATATATATTGCAAAAATGCAAATAAATACACTTATGTTCTTTCTTTCTTATTCATCGATCCATATTATTTATTTATTTTATACTTGAAAGAAGAAATTAAAATCTGATCTCTACATGATCGCACATGCATGAACATTGTCAAAAAACCTAACCCTAACCCTAACCCTAACCCTAACCCCATGTCAAAAACCCCATGTCAAAAAACCTAACCCTAACCCTAACCCTAACCCAATGTCAAAAAACCTAACCCTAACCCTAACCCTAGGTCCAGATCAGTGTCTGTGTCAGTGTGTGTGTGTGCCGTGTCTGTGTCTGTGTCAGTGTCAGTGTGTGTGTCGTGTTTGTGTCAATGTCACATGTGTCCTGAGAGAGAGAGAGAGAGAGAGAGGGAGAGAGAGAGAGAGTATACCTTGCCGGAGTAGTCGCGGTCGACGGAGCTGGGGAGGGGGGGGGAATATGTTTTCGAATCGAAATTTCAACTGACGGGGAAAAAGGAAACCGACCCCTAATTAACCAAATTTTAGCGACGTTTAGCGACGTCTAATAAAAATGTCGCTAAATTAAATATTTGCGACGTAAAGGACGTCGCTAAACACGTTGCTAAATATTTTGAGTTTAAATGTCGCTATATACGTCGCTAAACGTCGCTAAATTAGACATATTAGCGACGTTTAGCGACCTTAATTGAACTTATAGCGACTTATCTTTTAAAATCGTATTAAAAGTCGCTAAACGTCGCTAACTGTCGCCATTTAGCGACGTCTAGCGACGTGTTTATAATGAGTCGCTAATTTATGTATTATTAGCGACGTTTCTTTTGACGTCGCTAAAATACGTCGCTAATCCCGCTTTTTCTAGTAGTGAGTCTTGTGCCTCACAATAATAGGGGGTATATATATATAATCAGCCTGTAGCCTGTGTGTCTCTCCCCACCCAATGTAATCACACGTCTCATGTCCATGATGCATCATGTCCATGTCACGCACAATCATATCTAATGCAACAAGTCATATTGTAAACCCCCTCGACCAGTAATTAGGGTTAAATAATTTAATTAGCATAATTAGGGTTAATTAGAATTGATTATGATTTAATATATATAGCATTATGATACTTGTGCAATGATTGATTGTTTTAGGATACTACCTTAGCTGTTGCCCTAAAACGAATTCCACATATTTGACCTAGACCTGTAAACCCCTCGTATTGAACCTAGAACAAACCCTGGATACCGATTTTTGTGCCTGATTTTAGACGCACAAAAGTCGTTACAAACGTCCGTGCGCAAATTAATTAAATTGCGTAATTACGTTCGTTGTCCGTTTCAATTGAAATTAAGACCCAACCTCAACCAGTTGTGACCAACCCAGATCACGATGATATTGTACACCGAGCCTACTACACAAATGACCCTTGTCCAACCAAATTTAGACTCCCAGTTTTTAATTAAATTAAATTAGAAACACCCGTCACATTAATCATGAATTAATTAATGTGGCTACCCAACCTCAATTAAATTGGACCCAACTCCAACCCAAACCCACATCCACACCCACAAGCCTCCTACAAAATACCAAACACCATCATAGTCCAATGAGGAACACCAAACATGGTGTTTGGTTGCATTAAATCCCCAATCCTAGATATTGTGCAAATACCAATTTATTCAAGGGCTTAATTACAAATTTCAATGTGGTGTCCCCCTCTCATTGGCCCAAACCATCATGGAGAAAAGTATTGAAATGCCCAACCGTAGGCATTTGGTTTCCTCCCCTTTTTCTATGTACCTACAACACTTTATGTAGGGCACATCTTGGCCCTACATTTGAATTGGCCTATTCCTAGCCCTCCACCCATCTTGATGAACATCCCCACTCCCAAAAAAAAAATAGGTTCAGCCGGCCCTAATCCCTAGGCAGCCCCCCCTCACTCTCTCTCCTACATATACATGCTATTTACTCATTTAATGAGAAAAACCTAACTAAAATACTAAAACCCCAACCAAGCCCTTCCTTCAGCCCGACCCCAACTCTCCTCCCCGAGCCCGACTCCGGCCCAACTCCGCCACCGACCGCCGCCATACCAACTCGACCACCCTCGCCTGTCTCCCCCCCACCTGCCACCTGAGTCTCCGGCCCCCAGGACGCCGGAGTAGCTCCCCCGACCGCCCGCACCGATCCCGGTTCCCACAGCCCGCACTGTGTAGCCGACCACCCCATCGCCTCGTACTCCTCCACCCCCGCACCTCCGACCACCATACTTCACCCAAGCCTCCCCCAGCCAGTCCTCTTCATCCCCACAAAATTTTAGCCGACGACGTCGACGCACCGGAGAGATCTCGAGCCCGCAGCATCGACGAGTCTAGAACCGCGGCTACTGCCCGCGACCCCCCCGAGCCTCGCCGGAGCGCCGCCCGGCCACCCCCGCCGGCGACGACCGACCAGCTCGACCCCCTCGACCTGTCGAACAATAAGGTATATTATTTTATGTGAAATTATTAAGATTTATACATGTAATTTCAGCTGCAAGTTTAAATATAGGTAAATGCCGTATTCTCCGTATTTTAAATACGTATACTATATTTTATACTGTATTTTAGATATTTAACAGTATATGTATTTATATTATTCCTGTACAAATTCCATATTATATATTAAAATCATTTTGTTAATTTAATTTATATTGTGTATGTGTGTATGTATGTATGTATGTATGTATGTATGTATGTACGTATGTAAGTATGTATGTATGTATGTTATTTTGTTAAAATACATAGAATGTTAAATATCTACTTATTTATAGTATTAAATACATTTCTGAAAAAATCAAGTATTATTTTTGTATATACTGTATTTCTATTTTCTGGGTATATTTTGTAGATAACATAAATATATAAGTACGTTTTTTTTATAAATAAAAATGTATGTATATACATAGTATATATATACATGAGTTTAAATACCCTATTTTTATTTGAATAATATATGCATATATATTAATATATATGTATATAAATGTATATATTTCAAATTACCTTACCATATATGAGTATGTATAAATAATTGATGTTATGGATAATATCCATTATATACATATATATGTATTTATTTAATGTTACATAATTTCCAGTGTATTGCTAAATAATACAAATATTATTTTTGTACTAATAAACAAATATATTATTTAATATAATTAAATATGTTTTAGTGTATATATAAATAATAGTGTTAGCTATATATACATACAGCCCCGACCCTGTGTCAGTTGTAGATACGGACAGTGTGTCCTAGTCGTGCTATTGTAGCGACTAATTTTGGACATTACTACATCCTATATAGGATTGCTGGACACTACTGCCGAGGCATCAGGAGCAGGGCTTTGGATTTCGCAGCTACCCGGGGCAGGCAAGTATACCTTGCTGATTTACTGCTTTAAATTTAAATGTTGAATATTTCAAATATACATGAACTGTGCGCATCCGAGATTGACTCGGGTGTAGTCGACATTGCATCGATGAGTAGTGTACTTGACCTAGCTGCTAGTTGACTCAACCACTACTGCGAGGATATTCTGATATCCTCCTAGACCATGGCACTATACACGTACCACGATGGTACATTCATATTGGGATGCGGGTCCGCGTACCCGATTCGCTATCGGTACGTACGACATGCATCACGGACTAGCATGTATTCTAGAGTAGCATAGTTGAGACTTGGCATCTAGATACGGTACACTCAAGTCGTATATTCGACTTGCGTATCTACATTGGGCGGGAAGGACAACTGACAGACGTATGGGATACCCCCATCGGACTCCGTGGTATCCAGAGGAACCACAGACCCGGTGACTCCCTATATTCAGACACCGCGCTCTTCGGAGTGTTACGGACGTATATACATTGCAGATACCACGTCCCTTAGAGTGTGGACGTTATATATATATACAGATACCTCATTCTTCGGAATGATGGACGTTACAGATACCACACTCTAGAGGATGTTGGACGTTATGCCTACACCTACTTATACGTTCCTAGGTTGTCCTCATATTGCATTCACTTAGATGGTTAGCACACCCCCTCTTTACTTTTATTTCAGTACTATATCCAGCATGCATATTGTATCTTGTTACGTCCCTCTGAGGACCTGGTTATCTTCCAGATCTGGACGAGGCCTTTTATCCCACAATTTACGGGCCAGGCATAGAGATGAGGTTTGCTCTGGACGAGGAGCTAGAGGTCTTTCCATCAGAGTACCCCTGATCAGATTGGTAGGCCTTCCGCCTATGACTGGGGCTCCTTACCTAGCTAGCCGTTGTTCCAGTCACTCTTCTTATCAGCACTTTTATTTCAGATATTCAGTACTTTATTTCAGACTATCAGTACATTTGTACTATGTCAGTTGTACTATGTCAGTCGACTATGTTTCTCATATTCCAGTCTTTCATTTCAGTATTTACTTATTATCTGTGGATGAGATTAGACATTGCCTGTTGTTGTTATTAGACTTGTTAGATTTAGGACAGCGTAGCACGCTTCGTCAGGATCCATTAAATTGGGTTATCCTCGGAGCCGTGTCAACTGGCCAATGCCACGTGGCCTAGTCCCATAATATTTTGGGACTGGGGCGTGACATGGTTTTAGTGGTGGCCCATGCAGGTCTGAAACACCAAACATCTATCGCTTATGGTATGGAAACGTGCCCAGCGAGCCTGCAATAGGATAGAAATTACTAGATCTCATCCACTTGATTACGCCTTGAACCTCTTCCGAACTGTAAAATATCTGCATCCTGTTTGATTGATTCTATACTCTTCTAAATATTGTTCTATCTCTTACAGCGAGATGAACCTTCGGAGCCGACGTGAGATACTTGGTACCGTAGTGCCACCTGCAGCACCGAGAGAGGATACGACTCGAGGACCACCCAGAGAGCATCCTCAGCCAGAGGCAGAGGTGATCCCTCAGGCCCCGATGATGCACTGGCATCAGGTCTCTCCCGACGAGGAGACGCAGCAGCCAGAGGGCCAGGCATCACAGACGATTCCGAGGCAGTACTTCGAGGGGCAGACCTCGAGGGCGACACCGATGCCGCAGTACGAGAGGCCGGCACCCGAGGAGACACCGAGGAGACAGCAGGAGGTACCGCTTCCACCACCTCCACCGTTTCCACATCAGATGCCACCAGCGGAGGGACAGACACAGATGATGCAGTTCTTCCAAATGATGATGCAGGCCCAGATGCAGCAGACGGAGACTCTGAGACAGGGTCTGATGGCCGTACTAGAGAGGGCACCTGCCCAAGCACCAGCACCAGCACCGGCACCTGCACCTGACCGGCTAGCGGGCACTGTAAAAGGCTTCAGAACGATGGGCCCGGGAACCTTCTCGGGTAAGGAGACGGCTGAGGAGATCTCAGACTGGGTCTCCAACACTGAGATGCTGCTAGAGGGTTCGCAGCTACACCCCGATCTCTGGATGACCGCGGTGAGGGCCCAACTCACAGGCAACGCCCATCACTGGTGGGACTCTATGGAGCGCAGCATTGGCCGACAGCAGACTTGGGAGGAATTTCTAGAGCACTTCAACAAGAAGTATTTTCCAGCTACGGTGAGGAACGCCCTGTACTCTCAGTTCCTGCACCTGGAGCAAGGGAACCTGACTGTGGACGCCTACGACGGAGAGTTCAGCAGACTCAGCTGATTCGGAGCAGCCCTGATCCCCAATGACCTGGAGAAAGCCAGGAGATTCCACCACGGCCTCACTCAAGAGCTGCAGAGGTACACTACTACCCAGGCGAGGATCTCTTATGAAGAGGTCCTATCAGAGGCGAGGATCCAAGAGGCTATAGGAGGAGGAGGAGCGAGACGTTCCAGCGCGAACGTTCCAGCCAGGACCCAGCAAGGAGCCGGAGGACCGATCCGTCGTCCAGGAGCGCAGGCACAGCAGAGGGCAGCGCCGTACCAGCAGAAGGAGCTTCGACCTGTCACTTCTGTGGCAAGAGGGGATACGTCATCCGAGACTGCAGGAAGAAGCTCGGGCTCTGCATGGTCTGTGGAGCCAGCCAGCACCTTGCTAGAGACTACCCCCAGCGCAGAGACGCAGCACCCCAGACTGGACAGAGGCCACCAGCAGCACAACTGAGGATACCACCCCCAGCAGGAGGACAGCGTCCCCCAACTACCGGAGGACAGCAGAGAGGACCACCCTTGGTCACACAGGAGGCACACTTCAACCAGGCCCGACAGCAGGCAGGAGGGCAGAGGCGCGGGCAAGCCTTTGCTTTAGCATCTATTGAGGAGGAACCAGAGGGAGAGGCTATAACAGGTACAATTCTAGTTGCCTCATTACCTGCGACTGCACTGTTTGATTCTGGAGCTACATTATCATTTATATCTAGTAGATTTGTAGCAATGAATAGAGTAGCAACTTCCCCCTTACCTAAGAGTTGGAGAATACTTACCGGAGGAGGCATCGTACCGGTTACCAGCACCATTAGAACGTGCTCGGTAGTAGTTTGTGGTAGGGAGATAAGAGCGCGATTGTTGGTACTCCCAATGCCAGCTTTCGACGTTGTTCTGGGCATGGACTGGTTAAGCCAGTACAATGCCGTGCTAGATTGCCGGAAGGGTAACGTTACTTTTAGACTGCCAGGACAACCGGAGTTTGAATTCATGCGAGGCACCATCGAGCAAGGAGTAGGACACGCAGTTGGAGCTTACATGGCGATGGAGACGGCACCCCCAGAAATCGTTGCAGAGTTCGAGGATATTTTCCCAGATGAGTTGCCAGGCCTACCGCCTGATAGAGAGGTGGAGTTCACCATTGAGCTAATACCTGGAGCAGCACCGGTATCATCAAATGTGTACCGGTTGGCGAAGAAGGAGCTTGACGAGCTGAAGCTACAGCTAGAGGAGTTGCAGATCAAAGGATTCGTTCGTCCTAGTGCATCACCCTGGGGAGCACCAGTGTTGTTTGTACCGAAGAAGGACGGAACGTTCCGGATGTGCATTGATTACAGGGCCCTTAATGCTCTGACTATCAAGAACAAGTACCCGCTACCGCGAATCGACGATCTGTTCGACCAGCTGACAGGAACAGTGGTGTTCACAAAGATCGACTTGAGATCGGGCTACCATCAGGTGAAGGTGCGAAGGGAGGACATTCCAAAGACAGCATTTAGGACTCGTTACGGTCATTACGAGTTCCTAGTGATGCCTTTCGGATTGACAAATGCGCCTGCTGTGTTTATGAACCTGATGAACCGAGTCTTCCATGAGTATCTGGACCAGTTCGTGGTAGTCTTCATCGACGACATCTTGGTGTATTCGAAGAGCCACGAGGAGCACGGGGAGCATTTGAGGCTAGTGCTAGAGACGCTGAGACGAGAGAGGCTTTATGCCAAACTAAGCAAGTACGAGTTTCTCCTAGATCGTGTCGCATTTCTTGGACACGTTATCTCGGGAGATGGCATTTCAGTAGATCCCGCGAAGATTTCGTCAGTAGAGACGTGGCCGACCCCTACCAACGTCACGGAGGTGAGGAGTTTCCTAGGACTCGTCGAATATTACCGGAGGTTCGTAGAGAACTTCGCAAGGATCGCAGAGCCGATGACCCGCTTGACCCGCAAGGATCAGGAGTTCACCTGGACAGAGGAGTGTCAGACGGCGTTCGATGAGCTGAAGAAGCGTCTGACTACAGCACCCATCTTGACCATACCTTCTGGACCCGGAGGATTCGTGATCTATAGCGATGCGTCCGAGAAAGGATTAGGATGCGTCTTGATGCAGCATGGGAAGGTTGTGGCCTATGCCTCTAGGCAATTGAGGACCCATGAGAAGAATTACCCCACCCACGACTTGGAGCTTGCCGCAGTGATCTTTGCTTTGAAGCTTTGGAGGCACTACCTGTACGGAGAGCGCGTGGAGATATTTATCGATCACAAGAGCCTTAAATACGTCTACACACAGAAGGACCTGAACCAGAGGCAGAGACGTTGGCTCGAAGTGATGGCGGACTTCGAGATTGAGCTGCAGTACAATCCGAAAAAGGCTAATGTGGTAGCCGATGCTTTAAGCAAGAAGCCCATAGCATTTTTCCTGACTACCCAACAACATCTGTTGAGAGATCTAGAACAGTTGGGTATCGAAGTCGTCATGCCCGGAGTAGACAGCCAGATGTCGAGTTTCCAAGTGCAATCGACATTGGTGGAGAGAATCAAGGCTGCTTTGCCGACAGACGCCAGATTTCAGAGGCTTCGACAGAGGACAGAGGCTGGAATACAGACGGGACTGCGTATACACGAGGACGATACTTTGAGATGTGGAGATCGTCTCTATGTTCCGAATGGAGAGCTACGCCAGGAGCTGATGACGGAGGCACACAGTTCAACCTATTCTATGCATCCAGGAGGCACGAAGATGTATCGAGACCTGAGGCAGTACTACTGGTGGCACGGGATGAAGAGAGAGATAGTCCGCTTCGTGGCTAAGTGTCTGGTGTGTCAGCAAGTCAAGGCTGAGCATCAGAGGTCTGCCGGATTACTTCAACCACTCCCGATACCGGAGTGGAAATGGGAGCACATCACCATGGACTTCGTCACGGGTTTTCCGAGGAGTCCTAGTGGTCGCAATGCCGTATGGGTAATCGTAGATAGACTCACCAAGTCTGCCCACTTTTTACCCTTCAGGGTTGGGCAATCTACGAAAGTCTTGGCAGACATGTACATGAGGGAGATTGTACGCTTGCATGGAGTGCCAGTCAGTATCGTGTCTGACCGGGATACGAGGTTTACATCGTACTTTTGGAGGAGTATGCAAGAGAGTCTTGGTACCCGCCTTAAGTTCAGTACTTCGTACCACCCGCAGACAGATGGACAGTCCGAGCGCACCATTCAGACGCTGGAGGATATGTTGAGGGCTTGCATGCTTGACTTCAGCGGTTCATGGGAGGACCACTTGCACTTGGTCGAATTTTTCTACAACAATAGCTATCAGGCGAGCATTCAGATGGCTCCCTATGAGGCATTGTATGGTAGGAAGTGTCGTTCCCCAGTATGCTGGAGCGATGTAGGCGAGAGGCAAATTCTAGGGCCAGAGTTGATCGTCCATACAGTGGAGAAGGTGAAGAAGATCCAGGGGCATCTACGAGCAGCACAGGACAGGCAGAAGCATTGGGCTAATGCGCATCGACGACCCCTAGAGTTCCAGGTGGGAGAATATGTGTTCCTGAAGATTTCACCTACCAGAGGAACCATCAGATTTGGAGGCAGAGGGAAGCTGAGTCCGAGGTACATCGGACCCTTCGATGTGCTAGAGCGCGTCGGAGAAGTTGCTTACAGATTGGCCTTGCCGCAGACACTGGAAGGAGTTCACGACGTCTTCCATGTATCTCAGCTGAGGAGATACATACCGGATCCGAGTCATGTGCTTGACCACTCGGAGATCACCGTTGGTCCAAGCTTGTCATACCAGGAGGAGCCGGTAGAGATCCTAGATCGAAGCGAGAAGGTACTGCGAGGCCAGACTATCCCTCTAGTTCGTGTCGCATGGAGGCATCATGCACCAGGTGAATCAACCTGGGAACGAGAGGGCGATATTCGGCAACGTTTTCCCCATCTCTTCGAAGGCCTAGGTATGTCTTAATGTTTAATTTCATTCAACAGTTTTTCTATATGTCTGTTTTAATTTCGAGGACGAAATGCTCTAAGGAGGGTATGTTGTAAACCCCCTCGACCAGTAATTAGGGTTAAATAATTTAATTAGCATAATTAGGGTTAATTAGAATTGTTTATGATTTAATATATATAGCATTATGATACTTGTGCAATGATTGATTGTTTTAGGATACTACCTTAGCTGTTGCCTAAAACGAATTCCACATATTTGACCTAGACCTGTAAACCCCTCGTATTGAACCTAGAACAAATCCCGGATACCGATTTTTGTGCCTGATTTTAGACGCACAAAAGTCGTTACAAACGTCCGTGCGCAAATTAATTAAATTGCGTAATTACGTTCGTTGTCCGTTTCAATTGAAATTAAGACCCAACCTCAACCAGTTGTGACCAACCCAGATCACGATGATATTGTACACCGAGCCTACTACACAAATGACCCTTGTCCAACCAAATTTAGACTCCCAGTTTTTAATTAAATTAAATTAAAACACCCGTCACATTAATCATGAATTAATTAATGTGGCTACCCAACCTCAATTAAATTGGACCCAACTCCAACCCAAACCCACACCCACACCCATAAGCCTCCTACAAAACACCAAACACCATCATAGTCCAATGAGGAACACCAAACATGGTGTTTGGTTGCATTAAATCCCCAATCCTAGATATTGTGCAAATACCAATTTATTCAAGGGCTTAATTGCAAATTTCAATGTGGTGTCCCCCTCTCATTGGCCCAAACCATCATGGAGAAAAGTATTGAAATGCCCAACCGTAGGCATTTGGTTTCCCCCCCTTTTTCTATGTACCTACAACACTTTATGTAGGGCACATCTTGGCCCTACATTTGAATTGGCCTATTCCTAGCCCTCCACCCATCTTGATGAACATCCCCACTCCCAAAAAAAAAAATAGGTTCAGCCGGCCCTAATCCCTAGGCAGCCCCCCCTCACTCTCTCTCCTACATATACATGCTATTTACTCATTTAATGAGAAAAACCTAACTAAAATACTAAAACCCCAACCAAGCCCTTCCTTCAGCCCGACCCCAACTCTCCTCCCCGAGCCCGACTCCGGCCCAACTCCGCCACCGACCGCCGCCATACCAACTCGACCACCCTCGCCTGTCTCCCCCCCACCTGCCACCTGAGTCTCCGGCCCCCAGGACGCCGGAGTAGCTCCCCCGACCGCCCGCACCGATCCCGGTTCCCACAGCCCGCACTGTGTAGCCGACCACCCCATCGCCTCGTACTCCTCCACCCCCGCACCTCCGACCACCATACTTCACCCAAGCCTCCCCCAGCCAGTCCTCTTTATCCCCACAAAATTTCAGCCGACGACGTCGACGCACCGGAGAGATCTCGAGCCCGCAGCATCGACGAGTCTAGAACCGCGGCTGCTGCCCGCGACCCCCCCGAGCCTCGCCGGAGCGCCGCCCGGCCACCCCCGCCGGCGACGACCGACCAGCTCGACCCCCTCGACCTGTCGAACAATAAGGTATATTATTTTATGTGAAATTATTAAGATTTATACATGTAATTTCAGCTGCAAGTTTAAATATAGGTAAATGCCGTATTCTCCGTATTTTAAATACGTATACTATATTTTATACTGTATTTTAGATATTTAACAGTATATGTATTTATTTATTCCTGTACAAATTCCATATTATATATTAAAATCATTTTGTTAATTTAATTTATATTGTGTATGTGTGTATGTATGAATGTATGTATGTATGTATGTATGTATGTACGTATGTAAGTATGTATGTATGTATGTTATTTTGTTAAAATACATAGAATGTTAAATATCTACTTATTTATAGTATTAAATACATTTCTGAAAAAATCAAGTATTATTTTTGTATATACTGTATTTCTATTTTCTGGGTATATTTTGTAGATAACATAAATATATAAGTACGTTTTTTTTATAAATAAAAATGTATGTATATACATAGTATATATATACATGAGTTTAAATACCCTATTTTTATTTGAATAATATATGCATATATATTAATATATATGTATATAAATGTATATATTTCAAATTACCTTACCATATATGAGTATGTATAAATAATTGATGTTATGGATAATATCCATTATATACATATATATGTATTTATTTAATGTTACATAATTTCCAGTGTATTGCTAAATAATACAAATATTATTTTTGTACTAATAAACAAATATATTATTTAATATAATTAAATATGTTTTAGTGTATATATAAATAATAGTGTTAGCTATATATACATACAGCCCCGACCCTGTGTCAGTTGTAGATACGGACAGTGTGTCCTAGTCGTGCTATTGTAGCGACTAATTTTGGACATTACTACATCCTATATAGGATTGCTGGACACTACTGCCGAGGCATCAGGAGCAGGGCTTTGGATTTCGCAGCTACCCGGGGCAGGCAAGTATACCTTGCTGATTTACTGCTTTAAATTTAAATGTTGAATATTTCAAATATACATGAACTGTGCGCATCCGAGATTGACTCGGGTGTAGTCGACATTACATCGATGAGTAGTGTACTTGACCTAGCTGCTAGTTGACTCAACCACTACTGCGAGGATATTCTGATATCCTCCTAGACCATGGCACTATACACGTACCACGATGGTACATTCATATTGGGATGCGGGTCCGCGTACCCGATTCGCTATCGGTACGTACGACATGCATCACGGACTAGCATGTATTCTAGAGTAGCATAGTTGAGACTTGGCATCTAGATACGGTACACTCAAGTCGTATATTCGACTTGCGTATCTATATTGGGCGGGAAGGACAACTGACAGACGTATGGGATACCCCCATCGGACTCCGTGGTATCCAGAGGAACCACAGACCCGGTGACTCCCTATATTCAGACACCGCGCTCTTCGGAGTGTTACGGACGTATATACATTGCAGATACCACGTCCCTTAGAGTGTGGACGTTATATATATACAGATACCTCATTCTTCGGAATGATGGACGTTACAGATACCACACTCTAGAGGATGTTGGACGTTATGCCTACACCTACTTATACGTTCCTAGGTTGTCCTCATATTGCATTCACTTAGATGGTTAGCACACCCCCTCTTTACTTTTATTTCAGTACTATATCCAGCATGCATATTGTATCTTGTTACGTCCCTCTGAGGACCTGGTTATCTTCCAGATCTGGACGAGGCCTTTTATCCCACAGTTTACGGGCCAGGCATAGAGATGAGGTTTGCTCTGGACGAGGAGCTAGAGGTCTTTCCATCAGAGTACCCCTGATCAGATTGGTAGGCCTTCCGCCTATGACTGGGGCTCCTTACCTAGCTAGCCGTTGTTCCAGTCACTCTTCTTATCAGCACTTTTATTTCAGATATTCAGTACTTTATTTCAGACTATCAGTACATTTGTACTATGTCAGTTGTACTATGTCAGTCGACTATGTTTCTCATATTCCAGTCTTTCATTTCAGTATTTACTTATTATCTGTGGATGAGATTAGACATTGCCTGTTGTTGTTATTAGACTTGTTAGATTTAGGACAGCGTAGCACGCTTCGTCAGGATCCATTAAATTGGGTTATCCTCGGAGCCGTGTCAACTGGCCAATGCCACGTGGCCTAGTCCCATAATATTTTGGGACTGGGGCGTGACACATATAATGTCTAGGAATATAATCTCTATGTCAAGTCCTGTATCCTATACAGAATCACCATGAATATCTCAGGAAGATCCCGTCTCATGAATAGTGTCAAGTGTCCTAGGTTATGATGTACTTGATAAGACAAGTACGAGAAATATAGGGTCTCGGTATCCATGTCTAGATGACAATACACAACGCCGCGTACGGTGTTGGCACCCGACTATTAATCGGACGCTAAGTAAAGTCACACGGTCCTAGGTCAAGCATGTACAGCAATATATATAAAGCAAGGAAATATGCAACAAGAACTGTAAAGTTGGCAAGGTATACTTGCACAACAATGTATAAATAAGTCAAGGGAATAAGTAGCAAGCTGCAGGATTTGGCAAGGTACACTTGCCTGGGGTTCTGGTTCCAACTGTAGCTCTGGTCTCAGCGTGATCTGCAGGTACTACTCCGGTTGCTGAAATAAACATCACCATTAGATTCAGAAAATATCAAATAGCTAGAAACGTCTGTACTTAAGTTCAATTCGGACACAAGGGCAAAAATAGCATTTTCGGGTCAAAGCGGGGTCCACATGTGGGTCACTTTGCACCAAAAAATGTGTCAGGGTCAAAGGTCTCCAAATTCGTCAAACTTAGTGTCAACAAGTCAGGAACGATGATACGAACCCAACGGAACTTCCAGAATTGGATTCCGATGAGCCGATCACAAAATCGCCCGTCAAGTAGAGCCTGTGGGGCCCACGATAAGCGATTTTGTCAACGTTCTCAGAATCGAACCAAACTTGGGTCACAGGACCAACGTATCGCTACGAGTCCGATGACGCAAGTTTTGTCTCAATCCGACGTGTGTACATAAAGTTACTACGTGTTCCAGAACAGACGGATACGGGGCGGTGTCGGCGGATACGCGTTGATTTCGGTGTGCACGCACATCCGAATCAACTTCTGCGAAATCCCACACGTCCGTATCAACGACGCGCACGTTTCGGTGAAGACCGTGTGTGACCAAGTCGTCCCGTTTGGCGGGGCGCACTCAGTTTTGGGGTGAAACAGGGTATTGGTTTTCCTGTTTTTGGATCGCAGTTCGCGATCACCACAGGACGCGACGCACCGAGCGAGTTGCACGGGCATCGAGGGGGTCACACAGTCTACGCGTCACAACTGACGGAACATAAATTGGATCAGCGAGGAGAGGGAAAATGCTACCTGAACAGGGCTCCAGAAACCAAAGTTTCTCGTGTCCGAGTCAGATCTAGGGTTAGGGTTCCGTCCGAGTTCGCCGGAGGAAGGCGGCGTTGCGGCTAGGGCCGGGGTCGTCGGCTCGTCAGCGGAGCGGGGCTGCACGGCGGGGAGGACGGTCGGCTAGGGCGTTGACCGGCCGCTCGAGGCTGTGTCCGGCGCTGTAGGGCTCTGGCCGGAGGCTGAAGGCTGTGAGGGGACGGCGAGGCAGCGGCACGGGGAAGAAGGAGGAGGAGGTAGCCGGCGAGGGCTATGGAGGTTCAGGGTGGCTAGGGCCGACCGTGGCGGTGGCTAGGTCTCAGGCGGCGAGGTGAGTCGATGTGGTGGAGGAGATGGCTGGAAACGGCGGAGATAGGGGGCTATGGTGATGATCGAGAGGGTGGAACTCGGGCTGAGACGAGGGAGTCAAGCGGAGGCTGGGCGTCGCTGAGCGGATCTGGCGGAGGAACGGTGACGGCGAGGGAGGTTTGTGGAGATGATGGCTGGGGAGGATGAGCGGGAACGGGTGGAGGAGAAGGAGGAGGCGGCTGCGCTGGCTCAGGCGGAGGAACGTTACTACGGGCGGCGGAGCGGGAGTCTGTAGGTTTAGCGGCGGCGGCGGTTACACGAACATCGAGGGTATTTAAGGGCCGCTACAGTAATCCCGATGAGAATTGGGATTAGAGTTCAGGCATGGGTTTGGGTTCGGGTCCGCGGGTCGGGTTCACATGAATCCGGCCCGACTCGCTTAGTGTTTAGGTGTGGATACGGGTTGTCGGGTTTCGGGTCGGGTTTAGATCCGACCCGACCCGATAAGGCTGGGTTCGGTTTAGTGAACCGGGTCTGGGTTGGTTTGGGTTGGTTTGGTTTATTTCAATTAAACCCGGTTTATTTTAGGGGTTTAATTGGTTTATTTATTTAAAGGTTTTTAGGGCTTTAAAAATGTTTCCGTAGTCCAATAAATTCCCAAAAAATTATCCTATGTCCAGTTTTCCATTTTACACCATAAAATATTATTTTATAATATTTTAATATTAATTAACAGCAATTAAAAATTATTTAATTATCAAAAGCCTAGGTTTTAATCCCAAAAAATCCCAAAAAATTACGAAAAATTATGAAAAATCTAAATTAATAATTACTGAAAATCAGGGGGCTTACAAGCATGACAAAAAGCATAAATGCTTTCATGAGGAGTTAATCTTTTTTTCTAGAAATGCACCCCCACATAGCACCCATGTGCCCCACTACACCCCATGTGCACACCTCAACTCATACAAAGTATTATATTGAGATACCCACTTGGTGTTGTAGCCAATGTGGAACTATTTTTCTTAGTCCAAAGGCAAAAACACTAACAATACCCCATATATCTCAATATATGGGTTGAGCGTTCCCCATAGTGACTGTCCATCATGCATTAGGATAGATGTCACTTTGACTTAAATCTTCCCGCATTGGTCAAATAATAGTATGATACAAGAATAGACTAAGCCTTGAATTATGCACCATAGTTATAATTCTTTCCACTCACACAATAACATCAACTGTGCTTCTGGTTGCACATTAAAGGTCTGTGCACGCCTTTCGATGTATTTATTTTCGGCGTCTACAAGTTTTCCTCAAAAGATGGCATGTATCTCTTTCCATACACTATAGGTAACTTCTTTAAAAGAGTCATTGGCATGAAGCCTTGCTTTTCTTTGCGATGCTACACTGCTATGACATGGCCTTCTGCCGATGTTCACTTCCTCATTTGGTGTCATCCACTGTAGTATGAGGTATCAGCCTCTTTGTAGTGCCAAACTACCCAACATGAAGCCTTGTGCTTCCTTTGCGGTGTTATGCCGCTGTAACATGGCTCCCGAAGTCGAGGTTCACTCCCTCGTATGGTGTCACATCACTGTAACATGAGGTTCACTCCCTCTTTGTAATGCTGCCTACCACTCTTCATTCTACAACATTAGGTTATCTGCCTATGTGCGGTACTACATCGCTGTGACATGACTTAATGCCGAGAATTTACATCTTTTACCTCTTGGTGGTATCACGCCACTGTAGCATGGGATCTCAGTCCCTTGTAGTGCTAATACTACGTGCTTCCTGCAAAGCACACCGGACATTCACTCTGCCCGTGAAATCATTAAGGCGTCAAAGCCATCATCCACAGGAAATTATTCTTCACAAAGAACAAGGAATAGACAACAGTGGTTCTGGATCCATAATCCCTCAATGTCTCTGAGAACTATCCAATATTTCTGATATTCTCCTAGTCAATGGTCCTCCCTTGAACCAATAGCTAGATGCCTAGTAGATTTTTCTTTGAATTAAAAGCATAAAACTAAATGGTATGATTGCAAAGACACAATATCTGAGGTCCTCCAAGCCCATATATGTCGTATCCTTGACTATATGTTGTGTTACATCATTGTGATATGACCCGAAGCCGAGGTTCACTCCCTCTTGTGGTATCACACCACTGTAACATGGAGTACTACCCTCCTTTACCGTTCTTGGGATCAGCTAGCGCTGGAGGTCTTACATGAACGGATCTGCCAGACCCTCCTGGTTTCCATCATCAAATATTATAATGATCCACGCTTGCTGCGCTCATTCAGTGTCCTGTACTGGCCATTGAAGCATATTATGAACGAATTCGCCAGATTTGCCTGACTCCGATCATTAAAGCACTGTAATGATCCACGCAATCTACGCTCATTCAGTGTCCTATGTTCTATCCACATAATTCTCTTCAAACCGTTGAAGAGATAAACAGATGCCACTGTTGCAGCTTCCTGGTTTTCTCAGTATTCGGTATCACCCGAATCTGTGTACTAACCATATGAAGATCATTTGAGATCTTCCAGACCTATTCTGCTTTAATTGCTGCAGCTTGATAGTGCAAAAAACTGTGAGAATAAAGACTGCTTCTTTGACTTCCATGACATAACAGCACCACCCCTGGAGAAGTCATGTCCTCCTGTGGTTCTTTCACTCTTCTTTCCCTAGCACCAACTGGCATCATCGAAGCCTTCATTCATATCTGCATAATTCTTGTAGCATAGGATATACTACTGAGTTCTCCTGAGAATTCTGACGACTCTCTTCACAGCTTTCAGTGTTCAACACATATACTGCTTGTGAACTGACTCAGCATCCGTACAGCAAAAGGTATGTCAGGCCTGGTGGTACATGTATCTTGAATCATTCACCTGATGATGCTCAAGTACACTAACTGTCTGACACTTTTCCTTGGATTGGGCTTCATATTAATGTCACACCTGAGGAGTATCGTCCCTGATACCCAAAGCGTGTGATCAATATTTCATGCTGAGAGCTTATGACTAAGCAAGCCCACATGACATCCGGATTATCTTATATCCTCAAGATAACATCCGTAATCCCATGTCCTGAGTTTGGACAAAAATAATATCTTTGTTCTAGTGACACTTCTTTGTCCATAACTGGGACTAGCAAGTCGTCCACATAGATACAAACGATGACTCCTACATTATCAGCGAACTTTGTGTACACACACTTGTCCGTCTCGCTGATCCTGCAATTATAGCGCCCCGTTCTCCCGGTGCAGAGAGCGCGGCTAAGAAACACAACGGTATCGTTCGATCGGGATAGATTGAATTAAGAACTCGTCCTCGTTATGGATTTGTTTCTTCGGAATCGATTCCCATATTCAGTGGACCGTGCCCCCGGGATCGACTTAGCGGCAGAGTCAGGAGGGACCTCTCCGCTGCTATCTTTTATTGCCTCGGTTTTCGATGTCGCTTGTTGCTTTCGTGCTTTGAGTTGGTTTTGGGATTTGCTTATTTTCCTTGAACGGTTTCGATGGTTTTTATTGTTTTCGTTCATTGAAATGCACTTCAATTCTGAGATTGGAAAAGTGGAAGAGGTATTGATCGAGCTGTTCGTAATGCAGGTGAACGAGCAGTAGGCGGCTTGCGAGCGGAGTCGTGAAGCGCCTCTTTCCTTCTCCCTTCCAAATTCTAAGTGAGTGGCTACCATCCCGATTAGCTAGCCCAGCTTCCAAGTCTTCACACCTAAAACGACTTGCATTCTTGTTGCCCCGATCAAACGATACCAAGTAATAACTAAAAGATACCAAGATAAAAAGGGAATAGACTTGGGTTGTATTGCTTGTCATTCAACTTGGGAACGGTTACTCATATGCATGCTTGTTCGTTCAGAATGTTCATCATATGCATCAATTTTAGTTAGAATGCATATTCTTCTATAAATTGTGCTAATTATGAATCATGTCTTGTATGCAACAAACTGTTCAATGAGGCTATACAAAACGAATGATCATGCAATGTTACTTGTCTTGTACAACGTGCTTCCTCAACTACATAAATGTTTAACGTGTTATGAACGATCGATCACGGACAACTTGTGCACAAGGTAAATGGTTCCGCGGACGGTCGCTGGGGCACTGGCACCGATCCGGTCCGGGCGGAACTCAACGTTTAGTCTCACGTGATTGACGGGATGCTTGCAGGGCACCACGTGCTTTCGTTGCAAACATCCTCGTCAATGACTATTGTCCATAACGGCTTCTGGCCAGTGATCCCAACGTGTATATTTAAATCTGTTGCAAACTAACTTGTGTCTTCGTAGCAGGGAAGGCATGGTAAGTATTGTGCAGGTGGTTCAGACGGACAGGTAAAATCCACCGAACGGTGGCTAGTTCATTTCAGTATTCTATAAATATACTGTTGCTTGTAAATGAACTAAGGCAAGATAGAAACCCACAAAATATGCATGCTTCATTAAAACAATGTGTTGATTGGTATAGTTCGGTTAGCTCGCCTTCACCAGTATGTTTCGACATGCTGACCCTCGTTGAAACAGGTTCTCCGTAATAAGGCGAACCGAGCGAGGAGCCGAAGTCGTCTTCCCGATCCAGTCCAGCTGTTGGCGCATCTTCACCGCGCCCCTTGAAGCATTTTAATGCTGGAGCTTGCAACTCTTCATACACAAATGCAGCTCCGTGGCAAAGCTGTCCTCCAGCCTGGAGGTCTTTATCATTTTAAAGTTTATAAAGGGATGTAATGTACATGACTGCTATCTCATTTTGAGTCAACCCTTTTGTAAGCCCGTGCGACAATATTAGCTGACTCATTCAGGAGTTTGTAATAGATGTTCATTATCAATAAAGAGAACTTTTCCATGTTTCAAATCTGTGTTTCAATTTATCTGCGTACTCTGAATATGTGCTTGCTATACAAATCATTAAAGCCTTGTGCGGACGTAACCCCAGGCCCTCACGGCGGTCACGATTCGGGGGACGCCTCAAACGATTCTACGGAATCGGGTCGTGACAGCAATAACTTTGAGTAGATGACTTGTCAAACTTCTACTGCCATATCCTGGAAATTGCTTCAGGCCGTATCGAGATATCACCAACTCGCAAACTGTCTTCAAACTTGAATTACAATAATTTTGACTGTTGTCCGTAAATCTCTCATGTCTGTCTTCATCCAAGACTTGTTGTCTTCCCATCATCTGATAAATAATCAGCTTGTGAATAGCAGCTACGACAATCATCATCCTGATCTATGACACCCTCATTGAGGTGCCAAAAAACTCAATCTCCTATTATCTGAGAAAACCCCTGGGCATAGAGCCTTGTCTTGAACTCGACTGTTTTGTCTGCTTTCATCTTCATCGCCTTGAAGATATGATAAGCATCTGATTGGTTTAGCTCCTTCAGGCAGATTGACCAGCACCCAAGTATGGTTGGAGGTTATTGAGTCATACTCATTATTTATAGCCTCCCTCTAGAAAATAATATCTCTCGTCTTCATCGCCTCATCATAGGTAAGCGGATCTGCTTCCACATGATAGGTGATGAAATCTTCTCCGAAGTTCTTCACTCTCCTCATTCGCTTAGACACCGGCTCTGCGAGTTCTAGTTCGATCGTTGTCGTTAGGATGACAACTTCTTATTGGATTATATCTTCGTTGGAAGCTTCAGCCTCCTATGCACCCACACTATTTTTCAAAATGTCCACGATAACAATATTCTTGTGCCTTGAAAATTTATTTTTGAGGAGTTATGCGGCACAAGATTCAATGATACGATTTGATTCGATATCAAGTAATCTTCGAGCATTACTCTTCTCATCAATGTTGACATTCAAACTCCCCATTAATTTTATCATCTCTATGAAGTTCTCACGATTATTAGAAGTCAGTGACTCATCATGACCTCTGAATGCACATGCTTGCAAACTGAGCCACCGAATACTCTCAATTGTCGTCTTAAGCCGTAATCGATTCTTCAAAACTTCTTCAGATTAATGCACATCGAGTCCCCTCATTAACTCTCTTCCAATTTTTAAACCCATCGACAGTCAATGTGCAATGGAGAGCATTATCACTTTCAAAAAGATAACATGGAAAACAAAATATTGAATCCTTTGTAGGAGAGTACTCCAACCAAGGAAATTGTTGGAACCAAGAGTATTGAAATCGACGAGAATGTTTTTTGAACTCAGACGGTGGAAATACTGCCAATTTCGGCTGATACGGACCCATTTTGATATACGCCCATCTGATCTCATCCCTATGATTAACAGGATGCCCGCGTATCGGAATTCGTAAACTTGGATCTCGTTCAAGAGAATTTAAATCAACTATAACCTCATCCCTATGATCAACACTTGGGGTTGAAACATTAACATTCGAAGGCAGGGGGATACTCTCACTTCCTGATGTTTCACCCCTTGGTTTAAAGCATGAAAAAAGGGTTTTGTTTCTCTTGTTTCCTTGATTTTCCATTATGTTCCAAAAACCTATAGTGAATTAAGATGAAACCAAAAACCAAAAATTTGGGGTTAGGGTTTTACAAAATTTTAATTTGGAGGTCCAGCAAGGAGGATGGTGATTGATGAACTTACCAAAGGAGGTGAAGTTTAAGAGGGAGACAGAGAGTCTGGGAAAGCCTTCATTCGTCGAGCCGAGCTGCCAAGAACGGAGAGTCGCGGGAGGCAGGCCCGCAGAGCGGGGGCTCCGCCCCTGGCGAGTGGCTAGAGGGGGGCCGAGCCGCCGCCGGTGAGCCGCCGAGGGGCCTTGATCTTTGTCAGAATTCGGATCCTCTCCTCCGATGGTCCGATCGATGTCTACTTTAGGAACTGAAACTGAAGTTGAAAAAAAAGGAGAGAAAAAAAATGAAAGGAAAGGAAATGAAACTAGAGCCGGGAAAGGAAAGGAAAGGAAAGGAACAGGCCAGTGGACTACAGTACACACCAAACTGATTCACCAAACTGGTTCAGTTACACTGGGCTGGACTACAAGCCTACAAAGCATTGAAAAAAAAATACTCATTATTTTAAGTTTGCACTGGGCTACAGCCCAGTACACTGTAAATGTCCCTCCGCCCCTGGCTAGTACTGTAGCAGAAATACGCAAGGTGCAGAGGGCTGCGGGACCGGCTGTGATCTTGGCCATCGGCACGGCCAATCCCCCCACCGCAGTCGAGCAGAGCAAGTACACAGATTACTCCTTCAGGTGTCACGCCCCGGTCCCATGGATAAGGAACCGAACCACGTGGCAATGGCCAACAGTGTACTTCGACGGGCTTTCCAATCCAATGGGCCCGTCGGAGTACACTTAAGCTGTGAAGTACAATGAATAACCCAACACATAACACAAGTAAACTTAATCTAAATCTCATCCACAGGCAGAAATATAAGAGCACGATAGAAGTAAATACAACGACTAATGTGCAGAAAGGAAATGTCCAAATAGTATCAAGTACAAACACTAGAGTAGTCACACGGGGACAAACCCGCTAGCACAAATAGACTGAAATGAAAGTAAGCAAATAAGATAACTTGGGACGGTAGCAGGTAACTAGGTAAAGATACCGTCCCAAGGAAAGAGTCACTACCAGCGATCAGGCGAAGTCCTCAGGGATGACCTCGTCCTCGGCAGTGAGTACAGCTGCTGGATAGATGCCCGGTCCGTACTCCTCCGGGTAATCCTCGTGACCTATACCTGGAAGGGAACCAGGTCCTCAGAGGGACGTAACAAGGTATAAGAAATAACATGCCAGGTAAACAGATAGTACAAGTGCAACAACAGGGTAATCTAATACAACCAAACAAGTGTGACACAGTTTAAAGACAACGTTCGATGCGTGGGCCGTCCAAAATAAAACCGCAGCTCCGAACACAGAGACACACGGGTCGTACCGCAGCTCCGAGCACAGAGACACACGGGTGCTACCACTACACTATGAAACAGGATCACTACATCTATAAGCGCGTGCAGAGTAGCCCAAACGTCTAGTAACTGTCTTCCCCTTCCCAAACGGTCAACGATTGTGCGTTGAACCAGAACCTCTAACTACAGTCTTGACACACACAGAATTTAACTCAACAGACGCGACCCTAAGGTCGTCCCAGTCTCTGGTCATGATGTCAGTATCAGGATACAGGAATCTGGCACGAACACAGTGTATAAATGTGTCCTGGGGTATCGATGTACTCTGGTACGTGCATCGAGGTACTATGAAGCATCAGTAATAATTCTAGGTCGTTAAGTCGAAAGTCAACACCCGGTTGTGAACCGGACACGGAATATCGAACATCAACGTAAACAAGCGCACAATGTACAATAAGAAGAACAATATCTGTAAACTGAAATACTGGGTGGCAAGGTACACTTGCCTGCGTGCGGCTGTTGATGACGGGGATCCGGTACTGCGTCCAAGTCCTCAGATCCCGCAATACCTAGAGAAGGGATACAGACCAGAATCAATAATCTACTTAAGACAGACATGTGTGCTATACACAGCTACATCTAGACTCAGTCTCAAAAATTATCTAATAATTTCCCGTCCTCAATTCTTTGTCTCGTGTTCTGGTATAATACTCATTCCGGATTAATTTACTTGTTCTCCTTTTGCATGCATATCATAACCTTAATCCATTTTCTACTTAAACCGTAAATGCTTGATTTAAATAATTATTTTTCTCAACCTTTAAACATATTCAATCCTTCCTATTTCTCAACAAAACTACTACGCAATCATGTCCATCATTTTCCATCATTTCTCATTATATGGCTATTGGTTAGATATTACACACTACTACACTATTAATCACCTGCTCCTCAATATTCATCAACGTTCAATAAATCAGAATCTTATTCCTCCTCAATTTAATCCTCGTTAAATAAATTAGAGTTATACCATCATGTAACATATATCCCGATCCTTTATTTAAAGATAAAAACCTAAATCTCCATAAACAAAATATCTTAAAAACATAATAAATCCTAATCTCATGTCAATATC
The DNA here is from genome assembly GCA_036927795.1 of Iris macrosiphon. NCBI lineage: Eukaryota > Viridiplantae > Streptophyta > Magnoliopsida > Asparagales > Iridaceae > Iris > Iris macrosiphon. The sequence goes on along the minus strand of JAYESA010000002.1, from coordinate 199,239,126 downwards.
CCATGCTCATCAAACTATACCTCCATACCAACAAGACATAGAGAAACCCTAGCTAAAACTCACATGAATATATATAAATAAAACCCTAATAAAAACAATAACACAATCTGGAATATACACAAAGAGAGGGGAGAAAATCGACCTCTCCGCGGCGGCGTCGACCGGGGGTTGGCCGGAGTGGCTAGGTGGTGGTGGTGGTGGTAGTGGTAAACCGGTGGTGATGGTGGCAGTAAGCTGGGAGTGATGGTGGTGGTAGTGTATAGCTGAACAGCGGGGGAAAGGAGGGACTTGCAGCGCCGGCGGGAAGAGCTCCCAGTCGGCCAGGGTTGCTGGCCACTCCGGTCTGGAGGAGATCGGATGGCGGGGAGACTCACGCGCGAGCTGGGGGAGATTCGTCGTCCGGTCAGGGGTCTCAGGCCGGCAGCGGGAAAACAGGCCGGAGTAGGCGCGGTGAACGGTCGGGATGCAGCGGGGAGTAGTCGGCGCGGCTTCAGCGGAGTGGCCGGCGCGGCTTCAGCGGGGAGTGGCCGCTTGCTGGCTTCAGTGGAGGAGGGGTCCGGCCGGAGTAGTTGGTCGGCCGGAGCAGTCTATGGGAAGTAGGGAGGAGTAATAAATGGAGGAGGAGAGAGAGAGGTATTGGGATTAGGGCCGGTGGAGTGTTGAGGGTGGGGGGAGAAATGATACTTTATAGGGAGATGTGAGGGTTTGAATGTGTGGTGGTGATCCTCCTAGGAAAAATGAATGGTTGGGATTTAATATGAATAGGGGTGGGATTTCTTCATGAGGAAATTGGGTTTGGGACCCCATTTTGGGACCCAACAATTTATCATGACCAATGAGGTATTGCCAACAATTCAATAATTGCAAATAAGCCCCCGTAAATTCGGGAATTTGCATGGACACATGAAATGACGCAAAAATTGCGGAGAAAAATATATTTAAAATTGTCATAGTGAGGGGGCGTTGCGCGTTAGGCGCGGGTCAAATTTGAAGGGCATTGGGATTAATTTAATATTAAAAATAGAATTTACAAGGTTGTTAAATCCCGATTTAATTGACGATAACGCGTCCCGCGAATTTAATTTAATTGGGGCCCGCGGGGTCAAAATCTGGAAACGGCACAAAGGCCAAAAATGGTGGAGGCTTGGAGTCAGTCTTGGACCCTTTAGTTGGTCCGGCTTAACGGGTTAAGTTGGTACTCCAAAATTGAGGGTAACGATACAGGTGTCCGACACGGAATAAAATTACGGTTTACGATTTCGGAATGTTGTGCAATTAATTTAGAGCACCCAAAAGTTGATTTTAACAATCAGAAAAGTCCAGTACCTAATTTGGCGAGTTGAGTCGAGTGTACAAAATTTGTACGGAATTTATGGGCTGAAAATGGGCTCCGAATAATTAGACAAAGATAGGGTGGAATAATGTTTTAATTAAATGGATTAAAATTTTAGGTAAAATATCTCCTACTCTAAACCTCAATATATTCTATCTAAAATTTTTCTGGCCCACTCTAACTATCTACAGAATAAAATTGAGGGGGTTTACATTCTTCCCAACTTAGAAAAATTTTGTCCCCGAAATTAAAAGTAAAGCACGATAATATCTAACAGAATTTAAAATAACTAATAATTAAATTGCCGTATGTAAATTAGTACCTTGCTCCTCAAATAAGTACGGGAATCGCTGTCGAATAGAATCCTCGCGCTCCCGAGTAGACTCGCCTGGTGAATGGTGCTTCCATGCCACTCTGACCAGTCGAATCGTCTGTCCTCTCAAAGTCTTCTCGCTGCGATCGAGGATCTCAACTGGCCGCTCTACATAAGACAGACTAGGCCCGACTGTAATCTCCGAATGATCAAGCACGTGGCTAGGGTCTGCGACATATCTCCTCAGCTGCGATACGTGAAATACGTCATGTACTCCCTCTAATGAGGGAGGTAATGCAAGACGGTATGCCACTTCGCCAACTCGTTCCAGAATGTCAAAAGGTCCGATATACCTCGGACTCAGCTTGCCTCTGCCTCCGAATCTGATGGTACCACGAGTGGGCGATATCCTCAAAAATACGTGGTCACCCTCCTTGAACTCCAATGGTCTGCGGTGCGCATCTGCCCAGTGTTTCTGTCTGTCCTGTGCTGCGCGCAGGTGGCTCTGAATCTGCTTGACCTTCTCTACTGTTTGTGTCACCAATTCGGGCCCAAGTATCTGACGCTCTCCCACGTCACTCCAACAAACTGGTGACCTACATTTCCTGCCGTACAGTGCCTCATAGGTGCCATCTGTATGCTGGCCTGGTAACTGTTATTATAGGAGAATTCCACCAAGTGTAGATGGTCCTCCCATGATCCTCCAAAATCAATCATGCACGCTCTCAACATATCCTCTAATATCTGTATCGTGCGCTCTGACTGTCCGTCAGTCTGTGGATAATACGCAGTGCTGAACTTGAGACGAGTTCCTAGGCTCTCCTGCATACTTTGCCAGAAATGTGACGTAAATCTGGAATCACGATCCGATACGATACTGACAGGCACTCCATGTAATCGTACTATCTGCCTCATATACATGTCAGCTAGTATCTCTGTGGATTGTCCAACTCTGAAGGGCAAGAAATGTGCAGACTTGGTGAGTCTGTCTACGACAACCCAAACTGCATCCTTCCCGCTAGGGCTGCGCGGAAATCCTGTGACGAAGTCCATGGTAATGTGTTCCCACTTCCACTCGGGAATGGGGAGTGGCTGCAATAATCCTGCAGTCCTCTGATGTTCAGCCTTGACTTGCTGACAAACTAGACACTTCGCCACAAATCTTGCAATTTCTCTCTTTATCCCATGCCACCAAAAATGCTGTCTCAAGTTCCGGTACATCTTCGTACCCCCGGGATGAATGGAATAAATCGAGCTATGAGCCTCGGTCATCAACTCTTGGCGTAGCTCGCCACTCGAAACATATAGGCGATCTCCGTACCTCAGCGTTCCGTCTTCATGAATCCTGAGTCCTGTCTGCAGGCCGACTTCTGTTCTCTCTCGCAGACGTCGAAATCTCGCATCTGTAGGCAATGCTGCCCTGATCCTCTCAATCAAAGTAGACTGAACCTCAAGACTGGCCATCTGTCCATCCATGCCTGGCAATACGATCTCTATCCCAAGCTCCTGGAGATCCTCTAGCAACTGTCGCTGCGTCGTCAAGAAGTATGCCATGGGCTTCCTGCTTAAGGCATCTGCTACGACGTTCGCCTTGCCAGGGTGGTACTGTAGCTCAATGTCATAATCTGTCATCAACTCTAGCCAGCGCCTCTGCCTCATATTGAGCTCCTTCTGCGTGTAGACGTACTTCAGACTTTTATGATCTGTATAAATCTCAACACGCTCACCATAAAGGTAATGTCTCCATAGCTTTAGTGCAAATATCACTGCAGCTAGCTCCAAGTCGTGCATCGGATAGTTCTTCTCATGAACTCTCAGCTGTCTCGACGCGTAGGCTATCACCTTGCCGTGTTGCATCAGTACACATCCCAGTCCGCTCCCTGACGCATCACTGTACACTATAAATCCTTTTGATCCGGAAGGTAGTGTCAAAATCGGTGCCGATGTCAGACGCTTCTTCAGCACATCGAAAGCCGCCTGACACTCGTCGATCCAGATAAACTCTTCGCCCTTACGTGTCAGTCGCGTCATAGGCGCAGCTATCCTCGAAAAGTTTTCCACGAACCTCCGGTAATATCCGGCAAGTCCGAGGAAACTCCTAACCTCCGTAACTGATGTAGGGGTAGGCCAGGTCTCTACTGCAGCTATCTTTTCCGGATCAACTGATAGTCCATCTCCGGTGATTATGTGTCCCAGAAATGGTACTCTGTCCAAGCAAAACTCACATTTGCTGAGTTTGGCGTACAGCCTCTCATGTCTCAGCGTCTCCAACACAATCCTGAGATGTCTCTCATGCTCCTCCTGGCTCTTGGAATATATCAGGATATCGTCTATAAATACCACCACGAACTTATCTAGGTACTGGTGGAAAACATTGTTCATCAAACACATGAATACTGCTGGCGCGTTGGTTAAACCAAACGGCATGACTAAAAACTCATAGTGGCCATACTTCGTCCGAAAGGCCGTCTTCTGGATGTCCTCTTTCTGTACCTTGATCTGATGGTATCCGGATCTGAGATCTATCTTCGAGAATATACATGCACCACTAAGTTGATCAAACAAATCATCGATACGCGGCAGTGGATACTTGTTCTTTATCGTTACAGCATTTAGCGCCCTGTAATCGATACACAAGCGTACCGTCCCGTCCTTCTTCGGTACGAACAAAATGGGTGCTCCCCATGGAGATACACTAGCCCGAATGAAACCCTTTTCTAAGAGATCATCTACTTGAACCTTCAGTTCAACCAACTCCTTCGGTGCTAGTCTGTAAACGGGGGAAGTAACTGGCTCGGCTCCTGGAGTCAACTCTATAGTGAACTCAATCTCTCTGTCAGGTGGCAGTCCTGGGAGATCCTCTGGAAACACATCCTCAAACTCTGCTATAAAGTGAGGGTACATCGGTTCACCTTCTGCAATGTGTGTCGCTAGGGTAGGTTGGACACCATGCTCTCGGGCTCCTCGAAGAAACTCAAACTCTGGGAGATCTGGGGGTCTAAAGATGACACAACCACGATGGCAATCTAGCGTTGCGTGGTACTGGCTCAACCAATCCATGCCTAGGACAATGTCATAGTCCGGCATGGAGAAAACCAAAAATTGGACACGCATCTCTCGCCCGCAGACAACTACTGAACATGACCTACAAGTGTCACTAACAGGTACTATTCCACCTCCCGTAAGAATCCTCTTGACCTTCGGAAGGGGTGCAGTGGCTATTCTATGGGTAGCCACGAAACTAGCAGCTATAAAAGAGTGTGTGGCACTAGAATCAAATAGGACTAATGCTGGTAATGTAGCTACTAAGATTGTACCTGCTATCACCTCTCCTGCTGTCTCAGCCTCCTCGATGGTCATAGCATAGGCCTGTCCTTGCCTCGGTGCCGGTGCCCTCTGCTGCTGCTGCTGAACCTGCTGGTATCGCTCTCCCTGTGGAGCCAAAGGTGGCCTCCTCTGGTTCACTCCTGGTACTGGGGGTCGCTGTACTCCAGCTCCTGCGTAGGGTAGCCTCGGTCCAGGAGGCTGCTGATAAGGCCTAGGTGCTGGCAGGGCTGGTCGGTGAACCATCTGTACTGGACCTCTCTGCTCAGGGCAATCTCTGATGGCATGCTGGGGCGATCCATATCTCAAACATACGCCTAACCTCCGTCTACAGTCCCTCATCAAATGTCCCCTCTTGCTGCAGAAATGGCATGTGGGAATGACTGCTCCCTGCTGGGGTGCTGCCCTCTGTTGCTGCTGCTGCTGTACGAGAGGGCGCTTCGCAGGTCCTCCCTGCGGGGCTCGGACTGCTGATGACGACGTAAAGGGGCGTTTCTGGCTAGCCTCCAACTTGTTGATACGGTCATGGCGTCGTGCTGCAAGTAGTACCTCGGAGTAAGTGGTGGGGGCTGTGGACCCGATAAGCCTCTGGGTCTCATAACTCAGGCCCTCATAAAACTTCTCGGCCTTAGCTTCTTCAGTGGGGATCAGGTATGGTGCAAATCTGCTCAGGCGGAGGAACTCAGAATTGTACTCCTCTAAAGTCATACTCCCCTGGATGAGGTTCTGGAATCTGCTCCGAAGCTCTGCTCGGGCGGTAGAGGGTATGTACATCTCCTGGAAGAGTCTGGAGAACTCTTCCCAGGTGACGTGATCCGGTCCCAAATGCTCCTCCTCGGAAAGCCACCAATGATGAGCGTTGCCAGTGAGCTGCATCCTGACAGCCGTCATCCATCGGTGTCGGGGGAGGTCAGTAGCCTCTAGCTGGTGCTGAATACCGGTGAGCCATGCGTGGACCTCCGTCGGCTCCTCGGTGCCCGCAAAAGGTTGCGGTATCAAACGACGGAAGTCTATGACAGACCCTCGCGTCGGGGCATTTGCGGGTGGTGTCGCCTGTCCCAAGGCCGTCACGAGGCTCTCTCTCAAAGTCTCAGCCTGGTGCTGCTGGGCCTGCTGGGCCTGCTGCTGAGCCTGCTGCTGGGCCTGCTGTTGGGCCTGCTGGGCCTGCATCATTGCGAACATCATTTGGAACATCTGGGTTCCGTCCATCGGCTGCCCTGTAGGGAATGGCATATAGGGCATCTGGGGCAGAAATGGTGGAGGAGGTGGTAACTGCTGCTCCTCCTGTCTCGGGATCCTCTGATCCTCAGGTCCTGCCTGATGTGGAGTCTGGTGTCCGCCCGATGGCATCTCAGGATGTCCTGATGACTGTCCCATGGGAGCTGGAGTCAGTAGAAGGACCTGCTCCAGATCCGGTTCCCCGGATGATCCAGCGTCTCGGGGAACGTCACCAGGCTGCGCGATACGGCCACTGCGGAGATTCATAACTCTGAAAAGAAGTCATGACTGCAATCAGCGTTTGAGGAAAAATAAACAAGATGCAATTTGGTAAACGATATCGAGATAGAGGTGTCATGTGAAGGTTTCAAATTTTTGCAGATGAGATTTCTAACTCTATTCCTAATTTGCAGGCTCGCTTGGCACAGTCAGGTGACCAAGACGATTTAAATCAAACCTGCATGGGCCACCACAAAAACCTTGTCACGCCCCGGTCCCATGGATAAGGAACCGAACCACGTGGCAATGGCCAGCAGTGTACTTCGACGGGCTTTCCAATCCAATGGGCCCGTCGGAGTACACTTAAGCTGTGAAGTACAATGAATAACCCAACATATAACACAAGTAAACTTAATCTAAATCTCATCCACAGGCAGAAATATAAGAGCACGATAGAAGTAAATACAACGACTAATGTGCAGAAAGGAAATGTCCAAATAGTATCAAGTACAAACACTAGAGTAGTCACACGGGGACAAACCCGCTAGCACAAATAGACTGAAATGAAAGTAAGCAAATAAGATAACTTGGGAAGGTAGCAGGTAACTAGGTAAAGATACCGTCCCAAGGAAAGAGTCACTACCAGCGATCAGACGAAGTCCTCAGGGATGACCTCGTCCTCGGCAGTGAGTACAGCTGCTGGATAGATGCCCGGTCCGTACTCCTCCGGGTAATCCTCGTGACCTATACCTGGAAGGGAACCAGGTCCTCAGAGGGACGTAACAAGGTACAAGAAATAACATGCCAGGTAAACAGATAGTACAAGTGCAACAACAGGGTAATCTAATACAACCAAACAAGTGTGACACAGTTTAAAGACAACGTTCGACGCGTGGGCCGTCCAAAATAAAACCGCAGCTCCGAACACAGAGACACACGGGTCGTACCGCAGCTCCGAGCACAGAGACACACGGGTGCTACCACTACACTATGAAACAGGATCACTACATCTATAAGCGCGTGCAGAGTAGCCCAAACGTCTAGTAACTGTCTTCCCCTTCCCAAACGGTCAACGATTGTGCGTTGAACCAGAACCTCTAACTACAGTCTTGACACACACAGAATTTAACTCAACAGACGCGACCCTAAGGTCGTCCCAGTCTCTGGTCATGATGTCAGTATCAGGATACAGGAATCTGGCACGAACACAGTGTATAAATGTGTCCTGGGGTATCGATGTACTCTGGTACGTGCATCGAGGTACTATGATGCATCAGTAATAATTCTAGGTCGTTAAGTCGAAAGTCAACACCCGGTTGTGAACCGAACACGGAATATCGAACATCAATGTAAACAAGCGCACAATGTACAATAAGAAGAACAATATCTGTAAACTGAAATACTGGGTGGCAAGGTACACTTGCCTGCGTGCGGCTGTTGATGACGGGGATCCGGTACTGCGTCCAAGTCCTCAGATCCCGCAATACCTAGAGAAGGGATACAGACCATAATCAATAATCTACTTAAGACAGACAGGTGTGCTATACACAGCTACATCTAGACTCAGTCTCAAAAATTATCTAATAATTTCCCGTCCTCAATTCTTTGTCTCGTGTTCTGATATAATACTCATTCCGGATTAATTTACTTGTTCTCCTTTTGCATGCATATCATAACCTTAATCCATTTTCTACTTAAACCGTAAATGCTTGATTTAAATAATTATTTTTCTCAACCTTTAAACATATTCAATCCTTCCTATTTCTCAACAAAACTACTACGCAATCATGTCCATCATTTTCCATCATTTCTCATTATATGGCTATTGGTTAGATATTACACACTACTACACTATTAATCACCTGCTCCTCAATATTCATCAACGTTCAATAAATCAGAATCTTATTCCTCCTCAATTTAATCCTCGTTAAATAAATTAGCGTTATACCATCATGTAACATATATCCCGATCCTTTATTTAAAGATAAAAACCTAAATCTCCATAAACAAAATATCTTAAAAACATAATAAATCCTAATCTCATGTCAATATCCCATGCTCATCAAACTATACCTCCATACCAACAAGACATAGAGAAACCCTAGCTAAAACTCACATGAATATATATAAATAAAACCCTAATAAAAACAATAACACAATCTGGAATATACACAAAGAGAGGGGAGAAAATCGACCTCTCCGCGGCGGCGTCGACCGGGGGTTGGCCGGAGTGGCTAGGTGGTGGTGGTGGTGGTAGTGGTAAACCGGTGGTGATGGTGGCAGTAAGCTGGGAGTGATGGTGGTGGTAGTGTATAGCTGAACAGCGGGGGAAAGGAGGGACTTGCAGCGCCGGCGGGAAGAGCTCCCAGTCGGCCGGGGTTGCTGGCCACTCCGGTCTGGAGGAGATCGGATGGCGGGGAGACTCACGCGCGAGCTGGGGGAGATTCGTCGTCCGGTCAGGGGTCTCAGGCCGGCAGCGGGAAAACAGGCCGGAGTAGGCGCGGTGAACGGTCGGGATGCAGCGGGGAGTGGCCGGCGCGGCTTCAGCGGAGTGGCCGGCGCGGCTTCAGCGGGGAGTGGCCGCTTGCTGGCTTCAGTGGAGGAGGGGTCGGGCCGGAGCAGTCTATGGGGAGTAGGGAGGAGTAATAAATGGAGGAGGAGAGAGAGAGGTATTGGGATTAGGGCCGGTGGAGTGTTGAGGGTGGGGGGAGAAATGATACTTTATAGGGAGATGTGAGGGTTTGAATGTGTGGTGGTGATCCTCCTAGGAAGAATGAATGGTTGGGATTTAATATGAATAGGGGTGGGATTTCTTCATGAGGGAATTGGGTTTGGGACCCCATTTTGGGACCCAACAATTTATCATGACCAATGAGGTGTTGCCAACAATTCAATAATTGCAAATAAGCCCCCGTAAATTCGAGAATTTGCATGGACACATGAAATGACGCAAAAATTGCGGAGAAAAATATATTTAAAATTGTCATAGTGAGGGGGCGTTGCGCGTTAGGCGCGGGTCAAATTTGAAGGGCATTGGGATTAATTTAATATTAAAAATAGAATTTACAAGGTTGTTAAATCCCGATTTAATTGACGATAACGCGTCCCGCGAATTTAATTTAATTGGGGCCCGCGGGGTCAAAATCTGGAAACGGCACAAAGGCCAAAAATGGTGGGGGCTTGGAGTCAGTCTTGGACCCTTTAGTTGGTCCGGCTCAACGGGTTAAGTTGGTACTCCAAAATCGAGGGTAACGATACAGGTGTCCGACACGGAATAAAATTACGGTTTACGATTTCGGAATGTTGCACAATTAATTTAGAGCACACAAAAGTTGATTTTAACAATCAGAAAAGTCCAGTGCCTAATTTGGCGAGTTGAGTCGAGTGTACAAAATTTGTACGGAATTTATGGGCTGAAAATGGGCTCCGAATAATTAGACAAAGATAGGGTGGAATAATGTTTTAATTAAATGGATTAAAATTTTAGGTAAAATATCTCCTACTCTAAACCTCAATATATTCTATCTAAAATTTTTCTGGCCCACTCTAACTATCTACAGAATAAAATTGAGGGGGTTTACATCAGGATCACCAACAGCGAGGATAAACATGAGCTCAAAGAGAAGTTCAAACGCATGTGTAAGAACTTATAAATATATATTCTTAGACTACTCTAATATTATCTAAATATCAAAAAATGGTGTATCTAATATAAACCCCCCGATTTTCTAGAATTTTTAAATTTGGATTTCTAACAATCTTCTAGAATTTTTTGGGATTTTTCTGTAATTAAATTCAGGTGTTTTATTTTTAAATGATTTTAAATAATAATAAATAATATTAAAATATTATGAAAATAATATTTTATGATGTAAAATGAAAAACTAGACATAGGGTAATTTTCCGGGAATTTATTGGACCCCGGAAGTATTTTTAAAATCCTAAAAACTATTTTATAATTAAACCCAAATTGAACCCTAATTAAACCGGGTTTATTTTAGACTAAATCAAAATAAACCGAACACATATAAAACCGAACAGGCCCAACCCCTTAGCGGGTCGGATCCGGGTCAGATCCGACCCGCCAGTACCCGACCCGACCCGCTATCTCCTTCTCCCCCAAACGAACGCCTGACGGTTCTTCTCCCCTCCGTCGGCCGCTGCCCGTTCACTTCCCCGCGCTCCTCCGGCTTCCCGAACGTCCGCCGGCCGCCTCCCCCTCTTCCTCTCCCGTAGCCGACGCCTCTCCCTCTCCCTCGACCTCCTATTTAAACCCACCCTTTCTTCCTTCCTCCGCCTTCTTCCCGCTCCCCTCGAACTCGCCGGAGACCCGAGCCGTCGTTCTCCCAACCCGCAGCGCCTCGATCCGCTGTTGCCCCCTCGACTCCAGCGCCGCGCCACCGCCTCCCTCACCTCGACCAGCCCCCTTACCTCCTTCCTCCAACCCAGCGCCGCCCGACTCAGAACCTCCGCTTTCTCAGACGCTCCGTTGCATACTCGAGCGCCGCCCGCCTCACCAGTCTCGCCGCAGCAACTCCGGCGTGCTCCGCCGCCTCCGGCCGCAGTTGAATCAGTGTCCTAACCTCAAACCTAGGGCTGACACGGCCGGACACAGGACACTGTGTTGTGTCAAAGGCGACAGACAGACACAAAATTCTCGGATTTTGAGCCCTGTTCAGGTACTCATAACTTTCTCCTCGCTGCCCCGTTTTCAATTTCGTTTGTTGCATCGCGTAGCCTGCATGACCCTCTCGGTGCCCGTGCAACCCGCTCGGTGCATCACGTCCTGTGGTGATCGTGAACCGCGATCCAAAAACAGGAAAACCAATGCCCTGTTTCACCCCGGAACTGAGTACGCCCCGCCAAATGGGATGACTTGGTCGCGTGTGGTCTTCACAGATACGTGCGCGTCGTTGATACGGACGTGCGAGATTTTGTAGAAGCTGATTCGGATGTGCGTGCACACCGAAATCAGTGCGTATCCGCGGACACCGTCCCGTATCCGACCTTTCTGAATCTCGCTGTAACTTAGTGTACACACGTCGGATTAAGACGAAACTTGCGCCATCGGACCCATAGCAATACACTGGTCCTGTGAGCCAAGTTTGGTTCGATTCTGAGAACGTTGACAAAATCGCGTGTCGTGGGCCCCACAGGCTCCACTTGACGGACAATTTTGAGAACGGCTCATCAGAATCCAATTCTGAAAGTTTCGTTGGGTTCGTATCAACGTTCCTGACCTGTTGACACTAAGTTGGACTGATTTGGAGAACTTTGACCCTGACACGTTTTTCGGTGCAAAGCGGCCCACATGTGGACCCCGCTTTGACCCGAAATTATCATTTTTGCCCCTGTCTCCAAATTGGACTCAAGGACAGGCATTTCTAACTGATTGATATTTTCTGGATCTGATGGTGATATCTGTTTCAGCAACCGGAGTACTGCCTGCAATCCCCACTGAAGTCAGAGCTACAATTGGAGACAGAACCCAGGCAAGTATACCTTGCCAAATCCTGCAGTGTTGCTACTTATCTCCTGGATTTATTTTTCATTGTCGTGCAAGATACTTGTACAATATTTGCATGCTTCCCTTTTCAGTTGTTACTTTCTTGTCATATATAATTCTTGATGCGTTTTCCATATTGATTTATTCCTGCTGCTCTAGTCATAATTTTCTCGTTTTGCGTGCATGTACATTATTTGCTCTTTTTGAATCATTACTTATTCTATAGACATATTGTGATGGTATATGTTTACTCGGCGTTCGTTGAGTTGACTTGACTGATTTCTTTAGTTTCTAGATGATTGTTATCAGGCATTGACTATACTTGAGCATTCTCGATTGTGAGTACCCGTTGTGCTGCAATAGAGACTTGTTCATTTGACTACCTCATTCGTGAGCTCCCGTTGGGCTGCGAAAGAGATATACTATAGATTGGGAGTCCCCATTGGACTACTTTCTATAGGATAGTGATCTCCCATTGAGATGCGGTTACCCCGATTTGCTTGTAGTCATGTTTGATTGCATCATTGGCATGCCACCGTCTTAGATGTAGTGATTTCTCGTGTCTTAATTGCTTGTGTTTACTTTCTTCTCTATCTTGCATGTTCATTTACTGTATTTTGGCTCGTATTCTTTTGTATCTTGCTATGTCCCCTGAGGACCTGGTTTTGTTCTCCAGATTTAGCAGACGAGGAGTACCCGCAGCTTACGGATCGACACCAGACGAGGGTACGATAGCAGTTGATGGCCCTGCTTATACTTAGTTACTTTCTAGCATGTTTTAGTTATATTTTCTTGTCTTTATTATCTTGTTTATCGGTAGTAGATTTGTCTCCACCCGACTTTGTATTATTTCTTGCTGGATATTCGACAGTATCTTTACTTTCAGCATTTATTCCAGTTTGCTATTTAGTTCATGTTGTTCTGTGGATGAGATTAGTAAACCCTGATATTTGTAATACATCTTAAGTATGTCCCGATGGATCTATTAAATTAGGTTTGTCCGTCGGTGTGTGCTGCTGGCCATTGCCACGTGTCTAGTCCCTCGATATTTTGGGACTGGGGTGTGACATGGTTTTTATGGTGGCCCATGCAGGTCTATGACTAAATTGTTCGGTTTCAACTTAGGGACCGAACAGGCCTGCAATAAGAATAGGAGAAGTTTTTAGGATCTTATCCACTTGCTTGAAACGTTCTTGATATCTATATCGGATTCAAATCAATTTCTTGACTTGCATCCTGCCTTGATTCTTGTGCGCCTCTTATTGTTTATTTTGGATGCAGAGAAATGGATCTTCGAGTAAATAACGAGATTCCTGCAACATCACCACGAGATGCTGTGGAAACCAACAAAGATGAAGTAACACTAGTGGATGGAGGACAATCAGCTCAACAACATGCTTCGAGAGTCCAGCACGATGATATTCCACCATCGACGCAATTTACTCCACCAATGCCCGTAATTCCACCAGGGCAGGCCATGGACGGGCAGCAGATGTTTCAAATGATATATGCAATAATGCAAGCTCAACAAGAGGCTTGGAGTCGCAGCCTAGTAACCGTACTAGAGCAGGCACGACGGCCAACGACGGGCTCTATTTTCGACTTCCGCCAGCTGAAGCCCCGTACCTTCTCAGGAAAAGAGGAGCCCACAGAAGTTCATGAATGGCTCACCAACACTCAACATCAATTGGAAGCAGCTGAGATTCCACGAGAACGTTGGATGACTGCCGTCAGAATGCAATTGACAGACAATGCACATCACTGGTGGCTATCTGAAGAGACCCGGCTCGAACCAGACCGAGTCACTTGGGAAGAGTTTTCCAAACTCTTTCAGAAGATGTACATTCCGGCTATCGCTCGATCAGAACTTCGGAACAAGTTCACTCGTCTCACTCAGAACAGCTTGACAGTGGAAGAGTACAACGCGGAGTTCATTCGTCTGAGTCGTTTTGCCCCTACTTTGATTCAGACAGAAGAAGAAAAGGCTGAGAAGTTCTTCGACGGACTAAACATTGAGCTACAGAAACTAATTGGATCCGTTGCTCCCACATCTTACTCGGACGTCCTTGCTGCAGCCCGACGCATGGAGCGCATCACTAGAAGAGAGACCAGTCTGAAGCGATCGTCCACATCAGCACCATCCGGAGCACCACAAGAAGAAGTTGTAAAAAGACTTCACATGCACCAGCCACAGAAGCATCTCCACAGGCAATACATGTCTGTCCATATTGCCACAGGCGAGGCCATATAGAGAACAAGTGCAGACAAAAAATGAGATTATGTTTAGCTTGCGGATCCAGTCAGCATTTATTAAGGGAATGCCCAGAGCGACAAGAAAGAGCACCAACGGTAAACCAACAAGCGTTACCAGTACCGAGGCCAGCCTATCCAGCATTGGGAGCACCGCAAACGGAAGTTCAAGAAGTCCTACCACCAGCTCCAGGAGGGTATCAGCCGAGGCCACCTTTGATACCCCAGGCACTGCTCTTCCAGCAGGCTCAGCAACAGCAGAGGAATCGACGGTAAGGACGCGAATAAGCCCTAACGATGACCTTGGAGAACGTGCAGACTCATGGATTAGCTAATGCGCGTAAGTGATTCGTAGTTATCTCGTTCCTAGTATTGCTTTAGTTCGTGCGTGCTGGTTCGTGACCCTAGACTTACACTGATAATTTTAACTTATAATTGATAACCTAGTGTTAACCTAGTCATTTTGAACTTGATAAATAACTTAGAATGTTTATAAATGTTAAACTGATAAGTTTTTAAAGGATAAAACTGATTTTCTAAAAACTGTAATTTTCTAAATTTCCTTCATCCGGAAAATTTTATAACTTTTAATGCTTAGAGAAATAATTTTTTCTAGGGGATACTCTCAACCTTGATTCTCTTTGATTTGGATGTGCTTCGAATAATGTTTGTAACCGTGTTATCTCTGTTGACCGTTTATTCTTTGATTGCGAGGACGCAATACTCTTAAGGGGGATAGATTGTAAACCCCCTGATTTTCTAGAATTTTTAAATTTGGATTTATAACAATCTTCTAGAATTTTCTGGGATTTTTCTGTAATTAAATTCAGGTGTTTTATTTTTAAATAATTTTTAAATAATAATAAATAATATTAAAATATTATGAAAATAATATTTTATGATATAAAATGGAAAACTAGACATAGGGTAATTTTCCGGAAATTTATTGGACCCCTAAAGTATTTTTAAAGTCCTAAAAACTATTTTATAATTAAACCCAAATTGAACCCTAAATAAACCGGGTTTATTTTAGACTAAACCAAAATAAACCGAACCCATATAAAATCGAACCGGCCCAACCCCTTAGCGGGTCGGATCCGGGTCGGATCCGACCCGCCAGTACCCGACCCGACCCGCTATCTCCTTCTCCCCCAAACGAACGCCTGACGGTTCTTCTCCCCTCCGCCGGCCGCCGCCCGTTCACTTCCCCACGCTCCTCCGGCTTCCCGAACGTCCGCCGGCCGCCTCCCCCTCTTCCTCTCCCGTAGCCGACGCCTCTCCCTCGACCTCCTATTTAAACCCACCCTTTCTTCCTTCCTCCGCCTTCTTCCCGCTCCCCTCGAACTCGCCGGAGACCCGAGCCGTCATTCTCCCAGCCCGCAGTGCCTCGATCCGCTGCTGCCCCCTCGACTCCAGCGCCGCGCCACCGCCTCCCTCACCTCGACCAGCCCCCTTACCTCTTTCCTCCAACCCAGCGCCGCCCGACTCAGAACCTCCTCCGTCTCAGACGCTCCATCGCAGACTCGAGCGCCGACCGCCTCACCAGTCTCGCCGCAGCAGCTCCGGCGTGCTCCGCCGCCTCCGGCCGCAGTTGAATCAGTGTCCTAACCTCAAACCTAGGGCTGACACGGCCGGACACAGGACACTGTGTTGTGTCAAAGGCGACACACAGACACAGAATTCTCGGATTTTGAGCCATGTTTAGGTACTCATAACTTTCTCCTTCCTGCCCCATTTTCAATTCCGTTTGTTGCATCGCGTAGCCTGCATGACCCTCTCGGTGCCCGTGCAACCCGCTCGGTGCATCGTGTTCTGTGGTGATCGTGAACCGCGATCCAAAAACAGGAAAACCAACGCCCTATTTCACCCTGGAACTGAGTACGCCCCGCCAAACGGGATGACTTGGTCTTGTGCGTTCTTCACAGATACGTGCGCGTCGTTGATACGGACGTGCGGAATTTCGCAGAAGCTGATTCGGATGTGCGTGCACACCAAAATCAGTGCGTATCTGCGGACACCGTCCCGTATCCGACCTTTCTGAATCTCGCTGTAACTTAGTGTACACACGTCGGATTGAGACGAAACTTGCGCCATCGGACCCGTAGCAATACACTGGTCCTGTGAGCCAAGTTTGGTTCAATTCTGAGAACGTTGACAAAATCGCGTGTCGTGGGCCCTATAGGCTCCACTTGACGGGCGATTTTGAGAACGGCTCATCGGAATCCAATTCTGGAAGTTCCGTTGGGTTCGTATCAACGTTCCTGACCTGTTGACACTAAGTTGGACTAATATGGAGACCTTTGACCCTGACACATTTTTCGGTGCAAAGCGGCCCACATGTGGACCCCGCTTTGACTCGAAATTGTCATTTTCGTCCCTGTGTCCAAATTGGACTCAAGGACAGACATTTCTAACTGAGTGATATTTTCTGGATCTGATGGTGATATCTGTTTCAGCAACCGGAGTACTGTCTGTAATCCCCACTGAAGTCAGAGCTACAATTGGAGACAGAACCCAGGCAAGTATACCTTGCCAAATCCTGCAGTGTTGCTACTTATCTCCTGGATTTATTTTTCATTGTCGTGCAAGATACTTGTACAATATTTGCATGCTTCCCTTTTCAGTTGTTACTTTCTTGTCATATATAATTCTTAATGCGTTTTCCATATTGATTTATTCCTGCTGCTCTAGTCATATTTTTCTCGTTTTGCGTGCATGTACATTATTTGCTCTTTTTGAATCATTACTTGTTCCATAGACATATTGTGATGATATATGTTTACTCGGCGTTCGTTGAGTTGACTTGACTGATTTCTTTAGTTTCTAGATGATTGTTATCAGGCATTGACTATACTTGAGCATTCTCGATTGTGAGTACCCGTTGTGCTGCAATAGAGACTTGTTCATTTGACTACCTCATTCGTGAGCTCCCGTTGGGCTGCGAAAGAGATATACTATAGATTGGGAGTCCCCATTGGACTACTTTCTATAGGATCGTGATCTCCCATTGAGATGCGGTTACCCCGATTTGCTTGTAGTCATGTTTGATTGCATCATTGGCATGCCACCGTCTTAGATGTAGTGATTTCTCGTGTCTTAATTGCTTGTGTTTACTTTCTTCTCTATCTTGCATGTTCATTTACTGTATTTTGGCTCGTATTCTTTTGTATCTTGCTATGTCCCCTGAGGACCTGGTTTTGTTCTCCAGATTTAGCAGACGAGGAGTACCCGCAGCTTACGGATTGACACCAGACGAGGGTACGATAGCAGTTGATGGCCCTGCTTATACTTAGTTACTTTCTAGCATGTTTTAGTTATATTTTCTTGTCTTTATTATCTTGTTTATCGGTAGTGGATTTGTCTCCACCCGAATTTGTATTATTTCTTGCTGGATATTCGACAGTATCTTTACTTTCAGCATTTATTCCAGTTTGCTATTTAGTTCATGTTGTTCTGTGGATGAGATTAGTAAACCCTGATATTTGTAATACATCTTAAGTATGTCCCGATGGATCCATTAAATTGGGTTTGTCCGTCGGTGTGTGCTGTTGGCCATTGCCACGTGTCTAGTCCCTCGATATTTTGGGACTGGGACGTGACATCTAATTTAGCTAATTATTTTTAATATTATATTAGTTTAGAAACATGAAATGCTAATAACTTAGAATATATATATATATATATATATATATATATATATATATATATATATATTTTTTCAAAACGATTCAAAATTAAGCCGTCTAAGCCGTTTGTAAATCCTCTATAATTTATTTAAAAAATTAATATTACATAAAAAAATATTGAAAAATATTTTTTTATAAATTACGTCGTAGAGATTCGAACTAGACCAACCAAAAAAATGCATCCAACCTTAACCACATGAGTTAGAAAAAATGTTTAATTATAGTTATATAATATTATGTAGATAAACAATTAGTTAAAATTTATTTATTTTTCTAATTTTTAATTTTTAAGATTATTTTTATAAAAAGAGATATAGTCATGACAAATAGTAATTAAATATATTTAAATTATTTTATAATAATATTAGAAAACTTTATTTTACTTACATCGCAGTTGCATTTAGTAGTATATATATACATGCATGCGAGACGTAGATGATGAAGAAAATGTACATGTACTTGACTGAGGAGATCCTCAAAGAAAACCCTAGTGTTTGCGCCTACATGGCCCCCTCCCTTGATGCACGTCAAGACATGGTCGTGGTGGAGGTCCCCAAGCTCGGCAAAGAGGCCGGGACGAAGGCGATCACGGAGTGGGGCCAGCCCAAGTCCAAGATCACCCACCTCGTCTTCTGCACCACAAGCGGCGTCGACATGCCCGGTGCGGACTGCCAGCTAGCGCGCCTCCTCGGCCTCAGCCCCTCCATCAAGCGGCTCATGATGTACCGGCAGCTTCGTCTTGATTGAGGACTAAGCATATATTATTATTATATATATGCATGATCCAGTACCATTGTATGTATGTATGTATGCATGCATGGCTTTGATTGATTGCCAGTTTTTATGTTAGTCATTTTTATGAAAAGAATAATGCATGCATATTGTACTTGTTAATTAAATGACTCACGTTTCATTTTCGTCGACGTACGTTCTTTAATTTGTTGGCTTTTTTGTGGTGAAGCAAGGTGATCATGAATTGGTGGAGAGAGCAAGACGCTGAATTGGTAGAAACAACATCACAACCACAGTGAACTGGTTTGATGAATCGGGATAGGCATATCGGAATCAATAGGCAAGAGTCGATAAGGAGTCCAATTCTGATGATGAGAAGGGAAGGGTATCGTATCAAACAACGAAGCGAGAACCAACCATTGCTCTTGGCAGCATAACATACCAAGGAGAGAGCAAGCAAGTTACATAACATTACAGTATGGTGTGTCATACTATGTCATGTTATTAATAGAGGTGAGCAAAATCATATCATTGCCACGTGGTAAGATCTGTCCACTGAATATTTTCTCGTAGAAAAGAAACAAAAGAATATCATTCTTAATTTCGTTTGATGAATGTCATCTTTCTTACTTACAATTCCAAAACCCACTTCAATGCACCAAATAATGATTAGATATGAGCAGTGGTAGAACTAGAAATTCAACCTAGGATGAACTAGGTTAGGTCGAGGTAGACTGAAGCGTTATCGGACTAGTATGAAATCAAAAAAAAAAAACATACGAAAAAATTTCAAAACAACATGTCAAAATAGAAGTCAAACATTAGGTTGAGGTGGGCTGAAGCGTCCATCACCTTTATCAATTAAGCATATTTAAGTCTTTATGACTAACAACATTTTCTTTCCTAGTACTTTCGGACAAGATTCACTTATGATGAAGGATATATATAGATGTCCAATCCAAAACTATGATAGTTCTAGTCTGAGTGACAAGCCAACGTACTATTTGTCAACATAGCTCTTCTTTCAAGTCTTATTAGAGTATGTAGGTTTGTTTTATATTTTCAAAATTATATCGGAGTAATCTCTTTTAAAATATATATATATATATATATATATATATATATATATATATATATATATCTTAGTGGTCCCCTCCCATTGGTCTCCAACTGGCTTTCGTCCATGTGTCAAATCCATAGCTCCCATGCTAGCATGGGTGTCAACTCCTATATTTTTTGCCTCCACCCCCTCCAATCAAAGTCAACTACGTTATCCGGGACATAAAGCAGAACTAAAATTTTTTGCTTATAGTAATCACAAGTATATATAAAAGAAGAAGAGTTTAATTGATTGATATATATCAATAACTCCGTTGTAAATTATTTAATTGCTGTCATAGACGTAGCCACGCGGCCACTAAGTTCTTCTTATCATAAATTAAAGATTAAATTATAACTTGATACCGTCAACTACTCAAAATGTTCAGCTTGGTATCCTTAACTTTGATAGATACCAACTTGATACCCTTCCTAGTTTATGTAGGAATGTTTCATTGTGAAGCATGGAGTGAGGGTATAATAAAAAAAAAATTAATAATAAAAATTCAGGATCTAAACTTTCTAATTGGAAAAGTCAAGACTTAAACTCTAAGCTGGTATAAAATCTAGGGTCTTAACTCTAATTAGCAATTATCAATCAACAAAATGTTATTCTTTGTATAGATCCTTATATCTACAAACCCGACGTCTACATTACATTGGACATAGTAAACAGGCGACCTGCTGCAGCTATTACCTGTTGCAATCGTGACTATAGAGAGTATTTTATGCAATAAAAATCATGAAGACTTCATTACGTAAACGATTAGGAGACGAGGAGATGAATGATTGTTTTGTAGCATATAATAAAAAAATGAATTGGATGTCATTGACAATGAAGATATCATTCAATATTTTCAGGATATGACATTTATTAATTATAACAGTTTATGACATTTTATATCAACTAATAATGTGTACGTGCATTGCACATACGTAAAAAATATTGTAAAAAATTAAACCTGAATTTATTAAAAAAATGTCATACCTAGGAATTGAACTCAAGCAGACTAGGAAAATACCTATCACCTTAATCACTTGAGTTTGAGTTATTTAGTTATAAATATATTATATTAGGACCAAACAAGGACAATGACTAAACCGCCGCACCATGATAGTCCATGTTCATAACTATTTAACAGAAGATACAAGCACAAACAAGTTCAGTTACAAAATCGGCTAATCACTTGTCCGACTTGCTAGGTGGAGTCTGGGTTATACCAGAGATATATGCATATAATATGAATCCTAAGTTCGAGCCATGTGCTACCAGGGCTAGTCGAGTCATGAATCACCATGTAGCTCATAGTATTATGCACTAGTCCCTCGTAAGGCCACCGTGCTAAGATCGCATGGAACACATAGTACAATATAATAGTCAGATATTGTCATCCATTAATGAGAATTTAAACAATATCCATAGGGCCAGCCTGTACTCCCTAGATAAATATTTGATGGTGGCTAGTTAAGCACGATCTCGGGATTCTGTCCCTCTCAATGCTCTATATCTTTTAGTTACCTAGTTAACCCTATGGTTAGCTGGAAGAACATGACGTGGTCACATGTTCCCCCCCCCCTATATGTCGTACCGTAGTACGAGCATGCTAGATATGAATCCACTTTGTCACTTGATAGTTCAATTTGGATTCACCCGAGCGTGATGCAACAATCAAACAACTCCTAGCCACCACTACCAGAAAAAGTCAAATTAGCGACGCCCAAAAAAAATGTCGCTAAAATGCGTCGCTAAATATTAGCGACGTCAAACACGTCGCTAAATACGTTGCTAAATATTTTTAATACATATGTCGCTAATTACGACGCTAAACGTCGCTAAATTATACATATTAGCGACGTTTAGCGACCTTAATCAAACTTATAACGACTAATATTTTTAAATCTTAATAAACGTCGCTAAATGTCGCCATTCAGCGACGTCTAGCGACATTTTTAACAGAGTCGTTGATTTAGCGATATTTTTGTTCGGAGTCGCTAAAATACGTCGCTAATCCCGCTTTTTCTAGTAGTGCACGTTTGGTTATTGACTAACTATCATGTCAATGCTGGAGAAAATCGTATCATATCACATGTCGCATAACATGTAGGTACACCTCGGTGAAAAATATTTAACAAAATTACGTAGGAACACTTAGCACGTGGGAACACATAGCACGTAGTAAGTGTATCAGCACGGATACCAATAGCCGAATCAAGTTACCAATCATTGGTAAATGACATAATTTCTAACACATGGCAACCTATAGGCTAAGTCAGGTTTATAGGTAGTCATCTTCAGTTGGTGCATGGTCTATTTTTACATATAGTCGGGTCAGACGCATAGTCAAATCCAATACATAGTCATTTAAAAATATTAAGATCATATATGAAATCACAAAATTCAATAAAATATCCAAACCAAGCAAATCAATAATACGTGTACATAGGGCCGCATAAAGGTTTGGGGTGCAAAGGGATCAGGGACGCATAGAGTCAAGGGTGCATAGGGTCAGGAAAAGTCTACTCTTCGGGATAAGTGTTGAGTGACGGGCAATAAATGCAAGTCAGAGAAGTGACTGAAGTAACAAGCCAACAAGTGTGTCAGTAAGAAAAGACAAAATTATGAAAAAATGTGCACGACAAGATGTGCACATAAGAGATGCATTCTTAAGCCGCATGTTCAAGTGCCGCATAGACCCTTGGATGCATGAATTTTAGGAGTTAGAGAAATTTTATGCATTCTCTTTGCATGCGTCTTAGGAATGCATGTGCCAGGCAGCCATACGCTCAATCAAGATATGCGCATGCTAGAGGATACCGTATAGAACCTTGCCGCATGAGACACCTTCGTCCCAAGACAGCACGAACTTCATGGAAAAAGTTCCAAAAATTCGAAAAACTTGTTTTCTTCATAAAAACTTTATTTTAACTCCAAATTAAGTGAACTAAAAGCCAAAATGCCTGAAATAGAATGCTCTATCACCTAGAAAAACTAAAATTTCTAAAATATCCTGTTTTAATACATAAAAACCAAGATTTTTTTTTATAGAACTCATGAAAATTCTTAACTAAAAATGTAGATATACTAAATTCCATCCATAAAAATTGAAAACTCCAAGTATTAAAAGTGCTTAGAATCGTAATGTAAACATATTAGACTAATAAAATACAGGAAAAGAGCAAGAATTAAAATCTAAGAGTTTCTCCATATTATGTAAGGTGTACTTGCCTAAAATGAAGAAAAGAGGATAAATGAGTGAAGAGAGAGAAAGAAGTTAGCTTAAATGGCTAGGGTTTGAGGTTTAGATAATAGGTTCAACTCATGACCAAACTAACCCAAACAAATAAACCATAAACTACATTAAACCAAAGAATTGGTCTAGTCTCCATGTCACGCCCCAGTCCCAAAGTACATAGGACACGTAAGCATGCCAGCCGCATGGATATGGCAACTCCAATATATGGAAACCACAACCCATACGTACGCTGTAATATGAATATTAAATCCACAAGTGGTATAAAATATATCACAAGTTACAATCTAAATCTCATCCACGAAAATTAAATATAAATAAATAACCAGTGTCTATGAAACTAGATCTCAATATAAGTATCTAAGGCTGATAGATGGATGGAAACAAATCCACTACCAACTCGAATATAAAGGTACAACACAATAAATACAATATAGGAATACCAGCTAACAATCATGGGGCTCGGAGAGAAGACATCCTCGAAACATATGTAACCATCCGAATTTGCGCTCCTGCAAATACTCAAGAACAAATACACCTGGAAGGGGACCAGGTCCTCAGAGTGACGTAACAAGATACAGAACAACAAGCCAATTTGAATACAGTAAACATGCATAATAGGTAGAAAATATGTAAGTATCCTGTACAAGACAATCTATATGAATGCAAAGGAGGACAACTTTTTGACGTATGGGCAAGGGTAGGCTACTCGATCTACCTCACAACTCACACATACGTCAGTGGACATCAGAAATCGATATATCGCGGGGGTAGCGACCAGCGAGACTCCAGAAATTGACATACCGCGGGGGTAGCGACCAGCGCGACACACGCCCGTAGTGCGAGCTATATACTACGGTTTACCAGAGTGGTTAAAAGTCCATACGCCTAATGATTGTCCTCTCATGATACTAAGTGTCAAGTGTGTGTCAACATATCTAATATATAGTAATGACTGAAAGGGACTACACATGCAATAATTAATCAGAAATGCAATAAATATACAGAAATATACTAAGCATGCAAAATAATATAAGCAATTCGGCAAGGTATCTTGCCTGGTCTAAAAAGGATGAAGTCCTAACTCAAGGCGTCGTCCGATCTACCCGTCACATAAATTAAACAAGTTAGGTTACAAAAGTCGGTAAATAGATTCCTCCATTTAATCTATTTTAATTCTAAATAAAATAACCTAAAATAGTATTTTAATCTTATTATAATCTAATTTTATTGTTAAGATCTAATTTTGGCCCAAAGAAAGTCAACTTTAAGGATTTGTGACCCGTGGCACACAAATCGAGGCAATCCGTTGACCAAAAGTCAACCGATTCAAATCCTGAATTTGTGTATGGAATTCTATAGATTTTAATACTACATGAACACCATATTCGACGGTTTCATAAAATCACAAGTCGGTAACGAGTTATGTCCACTAGGGCGCACAGATGATCGTTTTTGGTGGTTTTCTATTTACGTCTACGTTGCACAAATTTTACAGTAGAATAAACTTATATTCTAAATTCTATAAAAATACTTTTCTGGAAGTTCATCATGTCAGCTTTCCGAAACTTCAAACGGTTCATAATTCTGAGTTTGGGATCTTCCGAAATCTCGAAAATACCAAAA
Source organism: Iris macrosiphon (assembly GCA_036927795.1). NCBI lineage: Eukaryota > Viridiplantae > Streptophyta > Magnoliopsida > Asparagales > Iridaceae > Iris > Iris macrosiphon. The sequence continues at coordinate 199,214,570 of JAYESA010000002.1, read as the reverse complement.
CGCGTCTGATTTTGAACAACTGCCACTTTTAGAATTTTTTGGAAAACTAGGTTCTAAAATTATTAAAATAATTTATATATTCAGAAAACTAACCTTGATATAGTTCTAACAAAAAAAACTGGAGCGCGTTTGGAGTCCGGAGCTAGGAGATATCGTCTTTTTAAGTCGTCATAACTACTAGAAAATGAGGTTGAATTTATGACGAATTTTGACTATTTTTTGACCAAAAAGAGGGGAATTTGGGGAAGAAAAATATGAAGGATGAGGTATTTATAAAATGGAGGACACTACTTAATTAAATACGACTATGATTGGTTAATTTGGATATGATTATGATGAATTTAAATAAGGATAGGATATGCATGAAGTTGCTTTCCTAGTAGGTTCAGGATTTGAATTAATTTAAAATAGAGTTTGAATTTATCTCAATAATTTATAATCTTAAATAGAATTAAAGATAATACAAATAATTTATATATAATCTTATTAATATCTATTAACACTAAATTAGCATCTATCTAATATTAAGACTATATATATCCAAATAAATCCTAAATAATTTCAAAAATCTAAATAAATTTCTTAAAATTCTAAATAAATTATAAAAAAATATAATTAAATATTTTAAACTAAAATAAATATTTGGTAGGAATAACATGCAAGTATGGTCGTATAGTAAATCATAGAAGTCCTAGAAATTTATGTTTCCTAAGTTTTAATTACCAAAAATTCTAGAAAAATCTCCAAAAATCTATAATAACCTAAAATAATTCTAAATAAATATTTATATAAGTAAATATATCAAGAAATTTATTTTCTAATTAACTAAGAGGATACTCTAAAAAAATTTAATATCTATAATAAATATAATAATATAAAATACACACAAAATATCTATTTTTGGTGAGGGGGTTTACAATCTACCCAACTTACAAAAATTTTGTCCTCGAAATTGGCACTAACCCATATTCATAATAATCACTATAGCTATTACACTACATAGCTATCTAGCAGTGCTTCCTAAAAGTCATGGTCTGTCATTCTAACACTTCTCATTTATTGTCCATACACTATCCTATTATCCTCTAACTCGTCTACACTACCCAACTTACAAAAGTTCTACTAGTAGTCACAGTCTCTTGAGGCTATTGTCTAGGTTGTAAGACGAATATATTTATTGGGTCAAGAATCTTGGGGGTACTTGTCTTGAATCTCACAACCATAATTTTTTTTTGTAACCGTCAAGTATCGTAGTCTAATACTGTCATGCCACTTGACCAATATGTCTGTAAATACTTCAACTACTTTACTACAACGGTCTAGCTGCAGTTGTCGCTACTTTGCCAGCAATTTGTCATAGTTGTCAGTTCGTAACAAGTGCCTTCAATTCTTTCCTAGGTATAGTCTAAGTTTTTGGACAACAGTTAAAGTCTTAACTAACTTATAAAAGTATTAAAATTATAAACTAGTTCAAACAGTCTAACAAATTCCTACTAGCCTAAGGGATGCTATACATAGTTTTTTAAAATAATAAGAGGATACAGATATTGCTATAGGTCATATACATAAGGGTTATTATTAAGGACTCATCCTTTAGTTATTAATCATCTACTAAACCATTTACGTTTTAACTAACAAAACTAAGGATGGGGTCGAAGTAGACCAACAATTCATGTTGGCACGAAAAAGACGTAACTACGATAGGGAGAATTAAGCACGAGATAATGAATGGATAGAGAAGAGAAGATGGGCTACCCCAAGGGGGCGAGATGGTGATAGAAAAAGAATAATACTACTGCTACTCGCGTCATCTATTAGCATCGCTTGTATGCCATCTAGGTAAAATATCAGGATATCCTCATAACTGCTATACCAACACCTATATAATTCTACGTCTACTATGCAACATAATTAACATGCAAGCAAGAAATAATACATTCCAAATACGTATATCGGGAACGGTGAGTGACAACATACGGCTTAGATGTGTCATGCCCCAGATCCAGAATACTGGAGAGCGAAAGAATGACTCAACCAACCGCACCTTACAGAATACCGAAGTAACCCGCAATATGTTAAGGTTGTCTAGAGACGAGGGGGTGCATACTACAATCAAGTCTCACTACTAAAAATTGCCGAATTAGCGGCGTTTTTAGCAATGTTAAATTAAAACGTCGCTAATTCAGCGACTCCAAATATTAACGTCGCTATACGTCGCTGTTTGGCGACATATAGCAACGTTTAGTGACTTTAATTCAGTTTTATAAAAGAATAGTCGCTATAAGTTATCTTAGGTCGCTAAACGTCGCTGAATTTTATAATTTAGCGACGTTTAGAGACGTATTTAGCGACGTTTATATTTTTAATATTTAGCAACGTGTTTAGCGATGTCTGTGACGTCGCTAAATATTTTTTTTAGCGATATTTTTATTTGACGTCGCTAAAATTTCGTTAATTAGGGATCGGTTTCGATTCCCCCCATCTGTCGAATTTTTTGAAAGTTTTCAAAAAAATTCGATTTCCCTCACCCCCTCTCCGACGACCGGCGTCTCCACAGCGGCCTACTCCGACATCCCCCTCCTCCTCCTCTAGGTAAACCCTAACTCTCTCTCTCTCTCTCTCTCTCTCTCATAGGACACACATGACACAGACACAGACACGACAAGCACACATATGTGACACCAACCCTAACCCAAAACTGACACGACCTAGGATCAGGACCTAGGATTATTGTTAGGGTTAGAGTTTTTGACCTGGGGTTAGGGTTAGGATTTTTAACCTGGGGTTAGGGTTAGGGTTTTTGACCTCGGGTTAGGGTTAGGGTTAGGGTTTTTGTCCTGGGGTTAGGGTTAGGGTTTTTGATTTGGGATCTTGGTTCTTCCAGTGCTACAAAAGGAAGCTACTGTTACAGCAACGCTATGTTGCTTGTTGTTATTGTAATGTTGTACTGCTTGTTGTTGCTGCTACTGAAATGATATTTTAGTGCTGAAAATGCTGATACATATGACACGACATTAACCTTAACTCTGATAAACTCGCATGTGAGTGATACTGGCATTGTGAGTACTAGCCCTAACTCTGATAAACACGACACGACACCATCTTGATTTTGGCTTCTTCATCTATCAATACAAAATTTAGTACATAAGGTTCTTAGACAAAATATTCATACAAATGCTCGATGACCACATCAAGATCATTTTTAAGGCTGGAAGCCTGGAACAGCCAGGATGAATATGATTTTAGATATGTCTGGATTATATGTATACAATTGCATGACAAGGGTTACATTGTGTGCGTGTGCGTGTGCGTGTGGAGGGCATGATTATAGCACTTGGCCATGTAAAACTGTTATTGTCTTGCGCCTATAAATTTACATAGTAGGCCCTTCTTGACGGTGATGCACAATTATGAGTGCTACCTCTTGCCCTCTCTCTATCTCTCTTTCTCTCTCTCTCTCTCTCTCTCTGCCTGAAGAATTTAAGAAATATTTATATACTCGCATGTGAGTGATACTCATGTGGCTCACTCTGATACTAGCTCGTAGATGATGTCTCGGAATACTGATACGATTGGCTAGTAGATGATGAGTTGGCTATGCTCCTGAGACTCTTGCTACTCTGCTACTAAGCTACTGAGCTGCTGTTGAACCTCTGCACTTTGTCACTGCACTGCATACACTTCGATATTGCTACTGGAAGTGAAGCTCACTGGTTTGGGTTCGTAACAAACTCGAACACACATACACACCCTCATTCTCGTATCCGTGTCCGTGTATCCGTGTCAGTATTAGGGTTAGTGTCCGCATTTCTAGTACAACATACATGAGAGGCTAAGTGCCCCTTCCTAGAAATTTCCTGATATCTCCTACAAAAAATAATAAAAGCATAGGGCATCTTGACATTTACAATTGACCATTTTTGTCATCCGGGTGAAGCCTCATTCTCCTGATGCATTTATGTGTGACGACTTGTCCTAACTAAGTTAAATTATAGTTGTCTACTCACTTTTTATGTGTGACAACTTGTCCTAACTAATTTTATAATCACACTGTATGTAATGATTTCTAGGATACATACTGTATGTAATGATTTATTGGATACATACTGTCATTTTTGCAAAAGGAAGTCGGAGCACAGTGCTGTGAGCACGTATGGTATATGGATGTGCAGGCACCAGCTCAGAGGGGGAGTTCCAGTCACCCATCACCTATAGCTGAGATTGATCACATAGACGTTGTTTATGCACAGTATCTGAGGGACTGGTATGTGCCCCAGCGTATTGGATATCCTCGAGATTGATATTGTGATGTTTTATATACTTTTATTGTGGTTAGTGTGATTGTGATACTTTTATATTAGGCATTTTGTGTGACTGTGATACTTTTATTTTGTGTGTATTGTGTGACTGTGATATTTTATATATTTTTTGTGCTATTTCGTACGCAAAAAATTCAATGGAGGGTTGCTCCAGGTCTGTCTATAATATTTGTGTGTATTGTGTGACTGTGATATTTTTTATTCATATTAAATGTATGTTAATTTACTAGTGTTGAGTGTTCCACCGAAGGGGTCGGTGAACCCAGAAAATTCAACGGAGGGTTGCTCCGGGTATATTTATAATTAGAAATTCATAAATTGCAGGAAGATTGGTAATTTTTAACAATTTTTTTATTTTTCACTGAAAATTTAGCGACGTTTAGCGATGTTTAGCGACGTTTCTACACGTCGCTAATGTCGTCGCTAAAAACATCGTAGTACGTTGCTAATTTTGCTGACATGACATTATTGCCAGGTCATTAAAGACGTTGTTGTAACGTTGCTATATAAGTCGCTAATTAGCGACGTTTAGCGACATTTGAGCACGTCGCTAATTAGCGACGTTGCGTCGCTAAATGTCGCTAATTTAGCGACATATTTACATCGCTAAAAAACGTCGGTATAGCGACGCTTAGCGACGTTTTTTCTTTCAGCGACTAGCTGAGTTCCGACTTCTGTAAAACGTCGCTAATTACGTCGCTAAAAGTGATTAACGATATTTTTTTTAACATTTAGCGTCGTTTTTTTACGTCGCTAATTTGACTTTTTCTGGTAGTGTCTCCTAGGGTCAAGAACTTCTATATCTCAATCATTCAATCAAGTAGCAATAACATAGAATATATTAGAATAAGCTGTAAGGCATCCCAAACATCGCATCGGAAGGTTCTAGAGTTCTAGCAATACAAGTTGATATGCCAGATACACAATCAAAAGTATACATGACAGTGAGTCATCTGCAGTCTGAGTATAAATACAGTCATGTAGGAAACTAGTGTCCAGATTTATCGGCTAACAGGTGTTAGTTGGCTAAACGACGAAAAGAATATAGTTTACAAAAAATGAGCAGTGAAATAAGAAATCCACTCGTGACCCTCAGCAACCATCCTTCTGGTGCGTGACATCAGTGAGGGAGAAGTAAGCTTGATCCTCCGGTGCTGGCTATAAACTTGGCCATGCAAAACCAGTGGGGTCAGACCCCAAATAGCAATTACCACAAAGGAAGCAAGAAATAAAGAAATAAAATCATATCTATAGCATGAGATGCATGAGCCAACAATCAATGGCATATATCTCATCCATTACATGATACGATACCCCTTCACCAAACAAGGACAGGAAGTGCCCTATCATATCAAGATAGAATACGTCCATTGATTATGGTCAAGCTAAAATATTATGTATCCTAGTTTCGGTCCACAGATTATCGTAACACAACAGTGCAACCCAATAACCAAACAAGGATATGAGTTGAACTATCATGCCACAACAGCCTGTGTCCCTAATTTCACTCAACAGAAGTCACAATACAAAAGCAGAGATACAGAAAGAAGAAATAATATAGCTTCAGTCCATGGAGTATCGTAACACAATGACGCAACCCAACAACCAAACATGGACATGGGTTGAATCATTATGCCACGATAGCCCACTTTCCTGGCTAAGCACCTATATAAAAATTTAGACAATCATTCATGTATTACGGCTTGATATATGATATCTGGGTTATCCCAGTAATACAATATATGAGTATCCTCAGATCGTGCCATAATCGAGCAGGGATGGCTGAACCAATGATATACAAGCAAGAATATATGTAAATGATGCACCAATCCCTCGCAAGGGCCCTGAGCTAATTAATAATTAATAACAATTCCAGGCTTTCTATAGAAAAGATACTGACTCGGTCTTATAACTAAATCAGATACTGTACTCCACTAGTGCGGATGATATACAGTATTCGTGGTGGACAGCCTTTACTCACAGTTAATTGAGGATGGTTCGACATGCACGATCTTGAGATATTGTTCCCTCCCAATACTCTACAATTAAGTTGCCTAGTTAACCCTAGGTTAGTTAGAATCTCATGCTGTGGTCACATGAATATTCTTTCTTAGATGTCGTAAAGTGTCACGTCCCGATCTCCCGTAGGTTAATCGGTCGTCCCCGCTAGGCGAGAATCACCGTGCCAGCGCTCTCGCAGGATGATCGTTTATCCCATCTGGGCGTGATATTGTACGAGCGTAAGCCACGTTCGTACAAGGCCGTGGTTCATGCTGGCGGTAAGAGATCTAAGCCACAGAGTCGCACAGATTGTCCGAGTGCAGCAGGATTATAAACACATAGGCGATTGGTAACAAGTTCACAGAGTCGCCAATAGCGGAAGCATTGAATAACACAAGTATTGAAGTAAAGCAAACTCTTTATTGATATTGAATAAGTGTTACAGGCGGCGTATAGCCAAAATTATAAGTCGCTCAAGCCTCTCTCTCTGAAATAGTAAAATTGTGCCAAGTGGCTACATTTGAGGAATAATATATAGACGATTTTCCAACATTATGTCTTATATATGTGCTTCAGTTTCGGACACAACGCTCTAAGGCTTCAGAGTGAACTCCACGCCTTAGCACGCACGAAGGAGGCATCCGCACCGAACGAGGTTCTCCCGCACCCTGCAAGCAATCTGGTGGGTTATCTATACATGAATGCACTGGTGGGGAGGTTACTCGCCCGCTCGAAAAATTCAAATACGTTCAATAGGTTCCGTGCACAATCTATTTAGTTATCTTTCTAATCTTGCCTAGGATCAGTTTCATGGCAACGTTGAATAGCCTAACTCATGTTGCAGTGCACCGTACGATATAAGAAAAAATACGGTGAGACTTACCAATGTACCATTTGTCCTTCCCTATCCAAGGCAAACCAAGTTAATTCAAGCACAAGCAGCATATATAATAAAAATCAGGGGCAATAGCATATGCAAACACTGTGTTGTGAGCGAGATTATGTTTCGGGTGCACGATTACACATATTATCCGAAAGCATTGCTTAGGATGTTCAAATAATTATATTCTTCACAAGTGTCTCATATTCATATCGTTTAGCTGTTTTAGATTATTGGATGTGATGCAATGACTCGCACGCGGATAGCCGCTAAGCGAGGATGGCTTATCTATATGACAAAAGTCGCTGGCATAGCCATAAATATGGGTTACAGTCTCGAGACAAAAATGATATACAATGCAGGTGGAGAGCCCCGCTACATAACACTCCGTCCATAATATACGACTATACATAATGTTCCATCCGGATCGGATCGGTCCCAGCGGCCCGACAACCGTCCGCGAAACCATACACCTTGTGCACAAGTTGTCCGCGACATGAAAGTCTTGGGTCAATCCAGATTCATAACGATAATTCTTATTTTTTTTCTGAACGAGCATTGCTCCATGAGCTGTGATTCATTGCTTTACTTAACACGATTCTCGTTCAGTGTTCAACTTGACTTGGTACAATCTAAGGCAATACGAGCTTGAGATAATCACATAGCATGATCTATCTTTGCATAGTCTCCCTAAGCCGTTAGATTGAGTACAAGACGAGTATCACTTTTCTGAGGTGTTTCGATATTATCTTACTTAACTGTCCATTGATGCAGTCCCCTAGTTTGGAAAATATCACTACCACATTTTCTAAGAAAGGGTATTTTAGTAATTTTATAATTAATTAAATATTGTGCATGTTAGATAATTATTTGTTGTATTATTTAATTGTTGTTAGATGTTAGTTATTTATTTTGGACTTATGTTAGTGGACCTAACTAGTTTAGTTTAGACTCATGGACCAACATGTATTAATTGTTAGAATTTAGCCCAACTAGAAAGTCCATTGATTAGGAGGATGATTAATTTAATTAAACCATTAGACTAGAAGCTTTCCTCCTTAATTATTTCTTCATGAGAGGCCCCAAGGGGTATAATAGACATTACATTATGACTTGAGGAAGGGGTAAGGGGGGCCGGCCTATTAAAGAAGAGGAGAAAAGTTTCTCTCTCATCTTTTCATTTGAAAACTAGATCTAGAATTTCCCTCAACCAAATTCCTTCATTCCACATCATTTTTATACCAAATTTCACCCCAATTCCTTCCTAAATCACCATTGGAGACTAGTGGAGTAAGGATCTAGAAGGAGAAAGTAAGGATCTACAAAGAGAAGTAAGAATCTACAAATTGGAGGCCAATTTTACGCATTTGGAGGTTGCATTGGGAATCCATCTTTCAATAGGCACAATTCAATTTTTCTCCTTAATTTATTCTAAATCTGAGATTTAACCATGAGAATTCAACCCATATGCATAGGCTACCCATAGGATTTGGTTTTGTGTTCATAGGAGGCCTATTGAGAAAGTTATGGTACTTTTTGTGTCAATTTTGGGAGAATTCCGAGGTTGACACTTGTTTTGTTTGTCAATTGGTCCTATAGATCAATTTAAAATGTGTTTGGGACTAGTATTGTGTCCACAATTGGATACGTGTAGGTCGTATCCCAATAATTTGGTGATACATGTTGATTTGGGGATTTTTTTCTCTGACACGGGACTTTGTGCATGTTACATTTTGACACGGACACGTAGATTTGTGTTTGACTCTTCGTATTGTTCATAAATTATATATTAGACTTACTCGTGTCATTCGGGATACGTTTGGATGTGTAGTGGACTCGTGTCGCAAGCGTATCCTAGATCTAGTGGGATACGGGTGTGATACGCTCCATGTGTTTGGGCAATTTATTTCTAGATCTACTTTCTCTTGTTTTAGTCATTATGATATGTAATTATATGCATATGTATATATATATTGTTATATGTATATATATTTATATGTAAGTGTGTCATGTATCTATTTTACCAATGTGTTTATATATATATATGTAGCTATTCTTCTACACATGTAATAGCTATATAATTATAGTAGTGTATATATGTATATGTTATGTGTATATATATGTTATCTACATATTTGTATGTTATGTATATATATATATATACTTGCATGATTATATATATATATATACATATACATATACATGTACGTAATTGTGATGTTATGTATATATGTATATGTGTTACTATATATATGTATGTTATACTATATGTATTATTGTGGATACGTATATATGTATATAGAGGAGTGTGTGTATATATATATATATATATATATATATATATATATATATATATATATATATATATATATATATACATATATATATATATATATATATATATATATATATATTAGCAGCAGTAGATTTAGTGACAGCATTTGCAGCCGTATTAGCAACAGCAACAACATATAGCAATAACAACAGCTGCTTCAGCGACAGCAGCAGCAATATCAACGGCAGCAACATACAGCAACAGCAGCGGCGGCTTCAACGACAGCAGCTTCAGTCACCGCAGCAGGAACAATAGAAGCTTCAGCGACTGCAGTAGCGATTTTGGTGACAGTTTTGCGGTTATATATATATTAGATATTATTTATAAATAATATATATATATATGGTATTTTTGTATATATATAATTCCTAATTGGTATTTATGCTTTAGTATACTATATTTGTAATAGTTAGTTGTTAGCATATAGTTATTAATGGGTAGTTAGTATAAATAAAGTTTTGGCAATTACCTTGAGATACCAAGGTAAGTATCAAGGTATTTGGGGATGCCCAAGGTATTGGGTTTGGGTATCAAGATTGAGGTTTAGTTGCGCGATACCGAGTTGGCTCAAAACCAAAGTATCCATTTAATATTTGTAATTAACATTTAATATTTAATATTATTTGATATATGTATATGTGATATTTTATATCTCATATTTGCGTATCCTGAGATATGGTATCCAAGCATTCTAAGATGTAGCTTGTATGACCTAGATTCATAGTGTATGAACCCAACATCATTGAGATAGACTCATGCAACCTAGAAATAGGTAGTTTAACCAAGTTTGACCGGTTTGACTTAGAGTTGACCTAGTTTGACTATTTTGACTTAGAAATGGCTCTTTGACCTAGAAGTTGACTAGTTTAATTTATTTTTTTTTCCGAAATCTTGTATTGATGTTATATTCCATATCTAGGTCTTCGAGGCACCGTATCAGACATTTGTGAGACTATTCATTGGACTTCAGGTGAGTACATTCTCTGATAGTTTCTTATTTATGATATCATCTATGTTCATTGTATCTAGTGTAGATATCCTTGTTTTATTGACATGATGGTTACACGGATTGGTATATCCGGATCTCGTCATGAGATATTATTCCTTGGTGTAAAACTCCATTCCTAAATATCGTATATACCTTTTTTTTAATTAATAATTTAATTGTAGTAATTAATGGCTAAATAGGAGAAATAGATTTTTAATAATTTTTATTTTAGGTGTTCGGGCACTTAGAGGACTTATGGGACCATCAGGAATTTTTCAGAATTTATTTCATGTAGGAGACCCCTTGAGCAGTTGCTAGCCTAACGGTGTGCATTATCTTAATCTATAAATTTTCTTATGTGTATATATATATATATATATATATATATATATATATATATATATATATATATATAAAAGAAAGGAAAAGAAAAGAAAAAAAAGAAAAAAAATTAATAATATAATAATAATTAATAAAGTAATAATAATATACTACTATTCTTAGCAAACTACTAGCAAACTACTATTCTTAGCAACTACTAAAAGCACAGCCAACCAATACTAGCAAACCAACGTAGCAAAACCAATTCCCACTTCCGCGGACACAGCGCCCCCCCTTGCACGCGAACTCCTCCATATCCCTTCTCTCTTCCTATTCCTATTCCTATTCCTATATATATATATATATATATATATATATATATATATATATATATATATATATATATATATATATATATATATATAATTTCATAAAACCCTAACCTAAAATCTCCAGACCCCCTCTTCTCATCTAGAGCCGCCACCGCAGCCTGAGAACCCCGCCAGGCCGTCCAAACCATCCCGACGACCCCGACCTCACGCACTGCAGATTCCCACACGAGGTACCTTTGCTCCGGAGTTGTTTTCCGTCGACTCCCTCAACCAAACGCCATTCCGTCTTCACCGGTATACTCATCCCTTAACCGTCTTCCATATTTGTATAATAGCAGACCTCGAACAACGTGTACCCATAGGCAAAAACAGCGTCCAAGTTGGCGCGAACAGACCGAATTCTGGGATCGCAGAAAACTGCGGTGACCACCCATGTTGCGGAGTTCGTATCTCCCACCACAGAGATCCGAATTCGGTGATTCTTTTTTATATGTGTAGAACACTTGACCTAGTTTATTTTCTGTTAAATAATCCTAGATTATTAACTGTTGTGGACAGAATTAAATTTGTCACAAAACCCCGCGAACCCACTTTTTCTAGATTTCCAAAAGTTGAAAAATGGAGCGCGCTCCGCCAAACGGGACCGCCCCGCCGTGTACCAAGTGTACCGAACGGTGCACATAGCGTAATCGGACACGTAAAAATTCGTGGGAACTGATTCGGACGCGTGTGCGTGCCGGAATCAGGCCGTATCCGTGGACACACACCGTGTCGCAATTTTTGTGGAACTCATGCGTATTTTATGCACGCTTGTCAGATCGTGATGAAACTTGTGCCACTGGACTCATGGTAACGCGTTGGTCCTGTGACCCAATTTTCACGCAATTCTGAGACGGTTGACCAAGTCGCCAAGTGGCGGGCTCCACAGTTGACTTTTTGGACAAAATTGTGTTCGGCCCATCGGAATCCACATTGGACATACCGTTGGGTTCGTATTAACATTTAAAGATATTTGACCTATAGGTTGTCCCATTTAGAGACTGTTACCCTCGGCACATTTTTCAGTGCAAAGTGGGCCACAGGTAGACCCCACTTTTATCCGAAATTACCGTTTTGCTCCTGTGTCCAAATTGGACGAAAGGAAAGTGCTTTTTAGCTATTTTGCTTATTCTGAGAATATTGGTGATATTTATTTCAGTATCCGGAGATATTTGTTCTGCGGTAATAGCTTTTGATCCTGTGTGTTGGACTTCTGGACAGTACACCTTGCAGCTTTCTTACCAGGCAAGATACCTTGCCAAATTGCTTACAGTATTTTTCATGCTAGTATATTTCTGTATATTTATTGTATTTCTGTATAGTTCTTGCATGTGTAGTTTTCCTTCAGTCATTACTATGTATTAGATATGTTGACACACACATGGCACTTAGTATCATGAGAGGACAATCATTAGGCGTATGGGCTTTTAACCACTCTGGTAAACAGTAGTATATAGCTCGCACTACGGACGTTTATCGCACTGGTCGCTACCCCCGCGGTATGTCAATTTCTGGAGTCTCGCTGGTCGCTACCCCCGCGGTATGTCAATTTCTGATATCCACTGACGTGTGTGTGAGTTGTGAGGTAGATCGAGTAGCCTACCCTTGCCCATACGTCAAAAAATTGTCCTTATTTATATTCATATAGGTTGTCTTGTACAACATACTTATTTATTTTCAAACATTATGCATGTTTACTGTATTCAAATTGGCTCATATTTTCTGTATCTTGTTACGTCCCTCTGAGGACCTGGTCCTCTGCCAGGTGTATATGTTCTTGAGTATTTGCTGGAGCGCAGATTTGGATGGTTACGTGTGATCCGAGGATATCTTCTCTTCGAGTTCGTGATTGATAGCTGGTATTCTTATATTATGTTTATTGTGTTATACTCATATTGTATTTGCTCTTATATTCGAGTTGGTAGTGGATTTGTTTCCATCCAACTATCATTCTTAGATACTTCTTATTGAGATCTAGTTTCATAGATACTGGTTATTTATTTCTATATGATTTTGGTGGATGAGATTTAGATTTTATCCTGTGACTTGTATTACATTTTATACCACTTGTGGATTTGATATTCATATTACAGCGTACGTATGGATTTTATTTCCATATATTGGAGTTGCCATATCCATGCGGCTGACATGCTTATGTGTCCTAGTCCTACGTATTTTTGGGACTGGAGCGTGACATATTTTTATGGTGGCCCATGCAGGTCAAGAGCATATTGTCTCGGTTACGTTACTGTACCGAACAAGCCTGCACCTAGGACTAGAGTATAGGATCTCATCCACAATTGACCATGATTCATCTCCCTTCTATCTGTTCTATTTGAACAATTGCATCCTGCTTGATTCCTGTACTTCCCTAATAGTTCTTTGAGTATAGCCTCTTACTAGAATATAGGAACCCCTGTTATTAGGATGATGATTATGGTAGCACACCTATTAAGAATACGACGAGAATATAGACACCCCACTAAGTTTAGAATATCTAGTGAACCGTAGAATTCCTTATCTATGGACTGGTTTACCATTACCCCCGGATGTATTATGAAGACTTGAGAGTAGTATAGACACTACTAGAGTTAGTTAGAAGTTTACTGTAATGTTTGACCCTAGTATTGAGGAACCAATAGAAAACCAAAATTGAATATTAGGACTGAACCTAACCTTCATAGTTAGATAAGTATTGGAGAACTATAAACTTAGATCATTGTCTTATTATTAGTAGACATTACCTTAGGAAGCCTAGAGGATTGTGATCAATACTTTTTTCCTTGATCATATCTCGAACATAGCAACTAGCATACCACCCCCCTTAGAGCACCATGATGCTATCTAGAGCCCTCTATTTTAATTTCATATATTGTTCCTCTGCGACCTTAGCGTTCGCTGATTGCGCGACGACTAAATTTTATTCCTCTATTCTTCATCTTTCAACTCGTGCCATCTGACACTTCTGATTGTAGGACCAGGTTATTTTGAAGAATTTCTTCAAGACAATTACAGTATTAGTTTATTCTTATAAGTTAGGTAGTATACCTCACAACCTAGTATCACATAGTCTTTTGACCTATTATTGAAGTGTGATTGAACAATATTAATTGTATGCTAGCTTAGGACGATAGTGTTTTTTTTCAGACTGTAGAACTTAGAGGCTATACCCCTACTTTGTCGACTATCAACTTAGACAAGGAATTAGTATAACAACTGTAGAGATTATGGAGTCTTATCTTTTGTGAACTTGAATTATTATGTACATTCTCTCATCATAATCCAGCGTATTTACGTTCGATGTACTACCTTGACTTATGCCGCTATCATAGCCTAGTTTTTGCAAGCTTAATCTCATATCGAGCTTGTTCATAACATATGTGTTATTGGGGCCTGATCAACCACACTAATACAAATTGTCTAATCAGAATCAGTGTATTATGATCTAGTTAGACATAGTGCGCTTGATTCGCCCTTCGCAATACTATTTTACGTGGATTGAGATATAAAGTTGACCAGTAGACAAATACACTTACCCTCTAGATATGACAAAGCATATCATATCAAGTACATAACTGCACCGATGTGAGCATGCGAATACAAAAATTACCAAATAGTATCTCAATCCACAACTGCCTTGACAATTCCCATATGAATCCTTTAAACGCTTTGATTCCCATTCTTCCATTCTATTACCCCTCCTTGAACTCTTTACTATTGTCTTCCGTCTTCCCTTGTTTCGGAAAGACAAAACCTCGTGCTTGGAAATAAGTGATACATTGATAGTGCTAGGTACACCCCATAGGCTAATCATATGACCTGGTGACTCTCTGTTATAAATGATTAAGGGTATATCATAGATGATATGTTTGGTGTTAAAGACTTTGATGATTCAGTAGCATGATTAAATAATTTAGGACATAGCTTTCTTAGATGTACAGCCTTAGATGATAGATAGGTAAATTCTAAGTTGGGTAGAAACTGCAATATGAATTTTTTTTTTTTTTAAAATTTTTTTTAGACTGTAATCAAGTGAGGTTAGATAGGGAAACCCTACCCTAGTTTAATTTCGAGGACGACATACGCAAGCGTTTTTCGAACCTATTCGCAGACCAAGGTACGAATTTACATTGTTAATTTATATTTTATACCATCCTTGTACTCTATCGTGGCTTAATTTTAATTTCGATGACAAAATTTTTACAAGTTGGGTAGAATGTAAAACCCCCTTCCTAAAAATCGTATATAGCTTTTTTTTTAAATTAATAATTTAATTATAGTATTTAATGGCTAAATAGAAGAAATAGATTTTTAATAATTTTTATTTTAGGTGTTCGGGCACTTAGAGGACTTATGGGACCATCAAAAAAATTTCGGAATTTATTTCATGTAGGAGACCCCTTGAGCAGTTGCTAGCCTAACGGTGTGCATTATCCTAATCTATAAATTTTCTTATGTGTATATATATATATATATATATATATATATATATATATATATATATATATATATATATATATTTAAAAAGAAAGGAAAAGAAAAGAAAAGAAAAGAAAAGAAATTAATAATATAATAATAATTAATAAAGTAATAATAATATACTACTATTCTTAGCAAACTACTATTCTTAGCAACTACTAAAAGCACAGCCAACCAATACTAGCAAACCAACGTAGCAAAACCAATTCCCACTTCCGCGGACACAGCGCCCCCCTTGCACGTGAACTCCTCCATATCCCTTCTCTCTTCCTATTCCTATTCCTATATATATATATATATATATATATATATATATATATATATAATTTCATAAAACCCTAACCTAAAATCTCCAGACCCCCTCTTCGCATCTAGAGCCGCCACCGCAGCCAGAGAACCCCGCCAGGCCGTCCAAACCATCCCGACGACCCCGACCTCGCGCACTGCAAATTCCCACACGAGGTACCTTCGCTCCGGAGTTGTTTTCCGTCGACTTGCTCAACCAAACGCCGTTCCGTCTTCACCGGTATACTCACCCCTTAACCCTCTTCCATATTTGTATAATAGCAGATCTCGAACAACGTGTACCCATAGGCAAAAAAAGTGTCCAAGTTGGCACGAGCAGACCGAATTCTGGGATCGCAGAAAACTACGGTGACCACCCATGTTGCCGAGTTCGTATCTCCCACCACAGAGATCCAAATTCGGTGATTCTTTTTGATATGTGTAGAACACTTGACCTAGTTTATTTTCTGTTAAATAACCCTAGATTATTAACTGTTGTGGACAGAATTAAATTCGTCACAAAACCCCGCGAACCCACTTTTTCCAGATTTCCAAAAGTTGGAAAACGGAGTGTGCCCCACCAAACGGGACCGCCCCGCTGTGTACCAAGTGTACCGAACGGTGCACGCAGTGTAACCGGACACGTAAAAATTTGTGAGAACTGATTTGGACGCGTGTGTGCGCCGAAATCAGGCCGTATCCACGGACACACACCGTATCGCAACTTTTGTGGAACTCGCGCGTATTTTATGCACGCTTGTCAGATTGCGACGAAAGTTATGCCACTGGACTCATGGTAACGCGCTGGTCCTGTGACCCAATTTTCACGCAATTCTGAGACGGTTGACCAAGTCGCCAAGTGGCGGGCCCCATAGTTGACTTTTTAGACAATTGTGTTCGGCCCATCGGAATCCACATTGGACATACCGTTGGGTTCGTATTGACATTTAGAGTTGTTTGACCTATAGTTTGTCCCATTTAGAGACTGTTACCCTCGGCAAGTTTTTCGGTGCAAAGTGGGCCACAGGTGGACCCCACTTTTATCCGAAATTACCATTTTGCCCCTGTGTCCAAATTGGACGAAAGGGAAGTGCTTTTTAGCTATTTTGCTTATTCTGGGAACGTTGGTGATGTTTATTTCAGCATCCGGAGATATTTGTTCTGCGGCCATAGCTTTTGATCCTGTGTGTTGGACTTCTGGACAGTACACCTTGCAGCTTTCTTACCAGGCAAGATACCTTGCCAAATTGCTTACAATATTTTTTATGCTTAGTATATTTCTGTATATTTATTGCATTTCTGTATAGTTCTTGCATGTGTAGTTTTTCTTCAGTCATTACTATGTATTAGATATGTTGACACACACATGGCACTTAGTATCATGAGAGGACAATCATTAGGCGTATGGACTTTTAACCACTCTGGTAAACCGTAGTATATAGCTCGCACTACGGGCGTGTGTCGCGCTGGTCGCTACCCCCACGGTATGTCGATTTCTGGAGTCTCGCTGGTCGCTACCCCCGCGGTATATCGATTTCTGATGTCCACTGACGTGTGTGTGAGTTGTGAGGTAGATCGAGTAGCCTACCCTTGCCCATACATCGAAAAGTTGTCCTCATTTGTATTCATATAGGTTGTCTTGTACAACATACTTATTTATTTTCAAATATTATGCATGTTTACTGTATTCAAATTGGCTCGTATTTTCTGTATCTTGTTACGTCCCTCTGAGGACCTGGTCCTCTGCCAGGTGTATATGTTCTTGAGTATTTGCAGGAGTGCAGATTTGGATGGTTACATGTGATCCGAGGATATCTTCTCTTCGAGTCCGTGATTGATACCTAGTATTCTTATATTGTGTTTATTGTGTTGTACTCATATTGTATTTGCTCTTATATTCGAGTTGGTAGTGGATTTGTTTCCATCCAACTATCATCCTTAGATACTTCTTATTGAGATCTAGTTTCATAGATACTGATTATTTATTTCTATATGATTTTGGTGGATGAGATTTAGATTTTATCCTGTGACTTGTATTACATTTTATACCACTTGTGGATTTGATATTCATATTACAGCGTACGTATGGATTTGGTTTCCATATATTGGAGTTGCCATATCCATGCTGCTGGCTTGCTCACGTGTCCTAGTCCTACGTATTTTTGGGACTGGGGCGTGACACTTGGTATATGGTGTATCTTGTGCAAGCCTTATTTTATTGATTATCTTGTACATGTACAGATACTGATTCTCGGGAAGACTAGCTATCTTCTTGGGGAATCTTGTGCCATAGCGTACCATGGTTGGATCTACTATACCAGTCGAGGGTGGAAAGTATTTTAGTGTAAATATGTGATCATACCCTCCTTGTGCATGTCTTATTTTTTGTGAGTGTTAATCATACATCGCACGTATGATTAACCAGGCCATTATACTCTTGTGCAAGTTCCCAAGTCGATCACATGTTAAAGCCAGTACTCACACACTTAGACATTAGTATTCTTGTTCATTGTCATATTGTTCATTATTGTATTTATTCCAATATTTTCTTATTGTATATCTCTTGTTGCATCTTGTATATTCACATCTATTTACCGTTACATAGTTTTTATCATTGATTGGAACTGTTGTTAGAGATGTACTCTGCTCCTTTCCTGACTAGATATATTTTTCCCAGATGACACTGAGGAGTGGCACCCTACATATTATGGACCTCAGGATGTTGTAGGATTAGAGTCAGAGACCCTGGCTCAGGAGGGACTTATCCCGACTGAGACAGATGACCCGGGACTTGTAGCTTCTTAGTATTCTTTTATACATGATTTGTCTCCAGCTTATTGTTTAGTATTTCTTCTCAGACTCATTGATGTTATTATTTTAGACTTATGAGTTGTATGTGACTATTCTATTCTTTATCATATTCGTCCTCATTTCCATCTTAGATCTGTGTTGGGTATATTATTATTGTTGGTGGTTCATTATATTGCTAGATAGTTTATCCAGACAATGTTCTACCGTCGATTCTGTGGCGTACGCTGGGCGTTGTTCCCGACTTGCATCCCTACATCGGGTGCGGGTCGTGACAGAAAATGCCTTGGTGACCTAACGGTCCATAATACTTTCAATGTTCATACTTGCACGGAACGACTATTAGATAGTCTTCCGGTGGTTTGGATGAATGTAAGACAAGGTAGTGTTATACGGTCGTGGCATGAATTATGTGACAAGCATTAAATTGAGGCAACGAGTACAAGTTAACATATAAGCAAGCAAGCATTGCATTCATAAGAAAACTTAAGCATTTATGTTGGCTCAGGCCCAAGGGTAAGCCGAGGAGTAAAACCGTAAAGGGACTTACCGAGCAACATAATCTAGGGTCGTGCAGTGTAGCAAGTGAAGCAGTGCACTCCAAAAAGTACATACATATCGTTCTACTCGAGGCATAGCGGGGTCTAGTTGCACAAGGCAAAGGTAGCATGCGAGGGTCTGATTATAAGCAATATTTCATTTTCATGTTCTACACAAGCAATACAAGTTGGGATTATTCCCTTACCTAGGTACGTTGAATTCTTTATTAGCATGCAAGGGGTGATTCACCATCGACTAGCATGAAACGTCCATATTTTAAGTGTGCTGGCTAAGCAAAGACAAGTTCATCGTAGTCACCCACCTTAGCGATGATTCGCCTCGGCCGAGCGATACTCCGAGCGAGCCTCTAAAAGCCTAAGCCGGAACTCCTGAAGGACCAAGTCGGGAAATCCTTTTGACTCAAACTAGCATTCTCACTGAGCAAAGCTGGTCGGGACGTTGCACTTTTGCCGTTTGAATCGGCACTCCGCTTGAGCAGAACGGGTCATTACATTATACACCACTCAGAAAAAGTCTCGTCCTCGAGACTTTCTGAGCGCAGGCCATTCTATCGCACTATCGAATCTATCCCAAGCTTAGCAATCGGTACCACTAGATCTGATTTTTGTTCGAACGGATCTCCTACTCATTTCTTACGCTGTGTCGCGTGTATGATGAGTCGGTCTCATTTGTGCCTTAGCGTGGAACGTGTTTCTTAACGCGGGGTATATTTCAATCCATCGAGAATAATGATCTAAGGCTGAGGCAACTTATATAAGTTGTTATACTTGTTCATGTGGATATTCAGTTGCACTAGCATTAGAGATCAGCATATCGCGAGTCTGGATCATGCACATATTCAAAGCGTCCCTCAAACATATGCATGTCAACCAACTTAGCGATAGCGAACTCTTAGTACTCGAGTTTTATAAATTATTGAGTCTTGGATCGTGCACACGTTCAAGGCGTCCCTCAAATATATACATTCAACCAAAGTTAGAGATAGTGAAATCGGACAAGCTACTTGCGAAAATCACAAGGGTTCTTGTTTTATGAATCTCAAGAATACTCCGACAGGGTCAATCAAATCCAAGTTATTTCTATTCCAACCAAACCATGTATTTGCACTATCGTTCAGCAATATCTATTCGGTCTACCGACTAGTGTTCATCCGTTCGGTCAAACATAGCACACGTTATCATTCCCTGTCTAACTCTAAGTCTTGTTGTCCCAGTCCTATGGCTTAGTTCAAGCAATATGCTAAAGTCGGTCACACAGGTTCATTCACTCGGCATAGGGTCGTCTGCCTAATTGCTAGGTCAGCTCACAAGGTCATAGGTACAAGTTCAAGCACATGATTCATCGTACAAATTTGTCGCACGATGCTCGCCCCAATTCCTAGGGTCAAACCATTATTCATTTGCACGGGGTATTCTACCCAAGCTTATTTCACTCAGATTTCTAAACATCGAGCACGGTTAATCCTACTCTCAATAACACGTTCATTTATACAGGGTTCGAGTCCGTTCAGTAAAATCCACGATATATCCAAGATGCAGGACAAGCCTAGTAATTTGCATAGTCTATCTCTCCAAATATGTTCGATAGAATCCATATATCTATTCCAAGTCTAGACCACCAAGCCAAGATTTAATTCTAAACCTTAGATTAAAATTCTAAGTCGTCCAACCTGGTTCATGTATCCGTTCACGAAACCATCAAGCGTGATTTATTCCAAGTTCTAGGCTAACTTATCCTCGAAATATGTCCGATCACTTGCATTTCCAAATTTTTCTTATCGTGTTGAACCAAAAGTCAAGACGATCCATTAGTTGTCATGCTCTGGTCTCCTGTAAGTTCGATCACCCTCGTTGGACGTAAAATTACCATGCCAACGCTCCTGCTGGATAATCGTCCTAATCTGGGAGTGACGCATGCACGAGCATAGAGTTACGCTCGCACAAGACAAGAACGTTTGAATGTTATAGTTTTCTTTGGCATGATCGAGTCACCTTATATCTCACTTTTTCTTCATCCAAGTTATATATATTTATCCACCAAGTCATGTTCGTTCATGCAGTGATTATAATTCGTCTAGCAAAATCATCCAACTTCAATATTACCTTTCGGTAAATCCATAGTCTACTTATGCAATCCTTAAACAACTAGTTTTAAATATTCAAGCCAAAATCTATTCCATCTTTGATACGTTCTATTCATCGAGTTCGTTTGAAATAATCATCGAAAATGTTCCCGTGAGTTCGATCATCCCCGCCGTACGTGAAATTACTACGCCGGCGCTCCCGCAGGATAATCATTCTCGTTGTGACTGATTTCAAAGGTTATCGTTTCAAACTTGATTTCAAGATCGTTCTTCCAAACTCCAAGCCAATTCATTATCGCTTATCTCTTTCATTGAACCACAATATTCATTTCGGCTAACTTTTATTCGAGCGATATTGTATTCAAGTTCAATCCATTTGGTTTAATCTGAAATTGCTTGCATAATTTTCCAAGTTTCCACCAAGTTTTCTTAACCAAGATATTGATTTCTAATTCCACAATCCCAATTAGATATAAGCCTTAACATTTATTAAAGACATTCTCAAATTATTCAATCTGACTATCGCACGAGACCTATGAATCCGTTTAGACATTTCTAAGTGATCCATATACCACTCGAAATTGAGTCACCCAATCAAATCCTCGATCGATGTTCACATCAATCGCTAGCGTATTTGTCGAGTTTTTCTTAGAATTCCTGCACGATACTTAGCATCATATGATAAATCTTAGTCTAGTATATATGTATCCCGTTTATAGTCATCCAAGCAACCGTATTCGATTTGTATCTTCCGACACGAAATACCGTTCGAGTTATTTCCCAAAATCTAAGCACGATTTTCTATATTCGCCTAAGAGTAATCTGATAATATTTCTATCGGTTGCCAATCTAAGTCTGACTTGTCTCTTATCTGAACAATATCCTAATCTCGTTTGTAAATAGCTTGCACAAAAGGGTCTTGACGCGCGATACTCAACACAACTTAGCCTAAAGGCTGTGTGCATAGCTAACCATTCGGGCAATATTCGATTTTGTATGCTAACTAGTTGGGTGTCATATATAGGAATTCGGGTTCGCATATATCTTGTAATTCTAACACGAGTCTAATCCCAACCAAGTCTAGCACAGGTCGGCACGAAGGCCTTCGCATCATAATTTCGTACAAGCAATCATATCATTCACATGCACTTTTTTGAAAGTATTTAGACTTATTATTTGGAACATTCCAATGGGACAATGAGAGAGAGCTTATGCACATAACCCACGAACGAGCTTTCGAAACTGAGAAAATCGAAACAAAGTCCAAAAGCGTAAAGCCACGCTCTGATACCAATATGTCATGCCCCGATCTCCTGCAGGCTAATCGGCCGTCTCCGCTTGGCGAGAATCACTGCGCCAGCGCTCCCGCGGGACGATCGCTTATCCCATATAGGCGTGATTTCGCACGAGCGTAAGCCGCGCCCGTACAAGGCCATGTGTAACGCCCCGCTCTGAACGGTTATTTATGGAACACTTGCTACTTCGACTCGGTTGAGAATCGAGTCTCGGGGAAACCTTACCGCCAAATCAACACGGACGAAGTACAATGAAACATTCCAATTGATGGAACGACTTCTATTGAAATTAGTCCAAGAGTTTTCGTTGGTTGCTTTGCTTCTTGGTTTTGTGTTGCTTGTGTTTTGAGTTACTTTCGATGACTTGGTTTTCATGATTTCGCTTTCGAGCTTGTGCGTTCTTTTTGAATCGTAAGGGAAAGAGATTGAAGTATGCTAACCAAGTATTGTTGCATTTTTAGGACGCATAACCAAAGAGTGAACGTCGCTTAAGGCTTCCCCATTCTCTCGTTCGATTCATAAGATGAGTGGCTTAGGCCCTTCGATGAATCCTTTAGTCTGCATGCCTAATAAAGAATATCTAGTTCACTTGAAATATGTTGCCTCACTAAAAAGATAATCTAAAGGAGAAAGAAAAGTATTGCATGCTTCAAGTATAGAACTGCTACCTCACTAGTTACATATTGAATGCTTATATGTCCCTTGTGTGCTGTGAATGGAGAATTATTGCTGGAAATATCTGGACTTGATCTAAAAAACAAGAAGAAGAGATAGACTTGCTTGTTCATTGTTCGTCAGTTGCATGATCATATATTTTCTGATAGGAGCTTGCATTCATGCATTTGATCAGGATAACTTGTGCACAAGGATTATCTCTCAAGCGGTCCCTGGGCACTAGGGATCGTTCGGCCTGGGAAAGATCTAGATACCCTGAGGCTTGAAGTCCTTATTTACGGGAGGGTAGACACGTCCATTAGTGAGATGGGCTTGTATGTCCCAACTGCTAATCCCATGGAGGGGACCATTATGTAGTTAGGGTGCATGTTAGGTTTACCTTCTTGCATACGTAACACTTGATGCCTATATTGATTCATAAGTTATTCATATGAAAATTATGGCTAACTTGTGTGTCTGGTGCAGGGATAACCGCTCAGTTGTGGGTAAGAATTATCATATGCATATGCTATATATATCGTCTATGTTTCCTTGCATTGAATTGTTGAAAAGAAACTAGAGAACCAGAAAGATCACCTAATAATGCTAGCTTCATATGCTTACTTAGTGTGGACTTCTAAGGTGAGTTTGGCCACGGTCGCTCACCAGTACATATGGTAGTACTGACCCATGTTTGTGGGTAATATCCAGGTACTGAAAGTGAGAGTTTGGCAAGCATCTTGAATCTGAATCAGTGTCCGCGCATCCTTTCGTAGGACTGTGTTCGTGCGGCTTCCTTCGCTTTCCTCTCCAGTGGGCTACTCCTCTTCTGCTAGATATTTTGTTATTTTGGTTCTACTACAAGGATGTAATGTTTGGGCGTTGTGGCTAGTTTTGGGAATGTAAAAAAGAGTTGTAAGCCTTCTAAGGCATATTTTGTAACTCAGCCAAGCAAGCACTTTGTAATCCAAATATTCAGTATTCAATAAAAGAAAGTATTTAGTGCCTATCAATGTGTTCAACTTTGGTTTTCTGCATTTTCATTCTGTACCTATATATATGTATATTTTTGTCTATCTTGTGTCTTGTGCAGGTGTCACGACCAGTACCCGATGTAAGGATACTAGTCGGAAACAACGCCCAGCCTACGCCGCAGAATTGACGATAGAACGCTGTCTAGATAGTCTATCTAAAATAATGAACCACCAATAATGATAGAATACTCAATCACAGATCTAAGGTAGAAATGAGCACGAATCAGATAAGAATAGAATAGTCATCAACTCATGAGTTTAAAATAATACATCAATGAGTTTGAAGAGTAACAAAAAATAAGCTGGAGACAAATCCAGTACAAAAGAATACTATCATACTACAAGCTACACTCCAGGGTCAACTGTCTCAGTTGGGATAAGTCCCTCTTGAGCCAGGGTCTCCGAATCTAAACCCACAACATCCTGGGGTCCATAATAGGTAGGGTACTCCTCAGTGTCATCTGGAAAAATATATCCAGTCAGGAAAGGAGCAGAGTACATCTCTAACAGCAGTTCTAATCCATGATAAAAACTATGTAACAGTAAATAGCTGTGGATAAACAAGATGCACAAAATAGATACAAGAGATATATAGACAATAAGGAAATACTGGAAAGAAATACAATAATGAACAATATGCCAATGAAACAATAATACTAATGACTAAGTGTGTGAGTACTAGCTTAACATGTGATCGGCTTGGACAAGATACAATGCGGCCAGGCTAATCATACGTGCGGTGCATGATCAACACTATTTGCTTACCAATACTTTATTCAATAGGAATTTGATCACATATCTATACTAATACTCCCCACCCCCAACTGGTATAATAGATCCAACCACGGTATGCTATGGCACTAGATTCTCCAAGAAGATAGCTAGTCTCCCCGAGAATCGGTGTCTGTACATGTACAAGATAACCAATGAAATAATACTTGCACCATATACACCATATACCAAGGAATAATATCTCATGACGAGATCCGGATATACCAATCCGTACAACCATAGTGTAAAGAGAACATGGATATCTACACTAGATACAGTGAACATAGAGGATATCATAAATGAGAAACTATCAGAGAATGTACTCGCCTGAAGTCCAATGAAAAAGTCTCACAGATGTCTGACTCGGTGCCTCGAAGACCTAGATATGGAATACCACATTAATACAAGGTCCCGGAAAGAGAACAAGTCAAACTAGTCAACTTCTAGGTCAATAAATCAATTCTAAGTTAAAAGTCAACTATGGTCAACTCTAAAGTCAACTAAAGTCAAACATGGTCAAACCAATGTCAACCTCACAAAACCTCTATAGAAAATAATATAGAAAATAAAATACAATAATTTAGGAATCAAAATTAGATCCCAATAGATACCCACACAAGAATACTAATAATACAAATAATGTACACTCTAAATAATGTACATACAAACCAAATAGAATAATATATTATTATTAGTATTATACCTCACAAAACACCTATATATATACATATATATATATACAAATATAATATGTAATATATAAATTAAATCTGCCAAATCATCACTGAAAACAGTGAGCTAAAACAAAGATTTAAATAAAATAGCTCATAGTGACAGTCTCAACTGTCACAGAAATTCTGTCACAGAAACTATATATATATAAACCACTGCTGATACCGTTTGATGACAGTTTCAAACTATCACAGAAACCGTTGATGAAGGGTTGTCGCTCAAAACTGCCCGCAGCATTAATGACAGATCTGTCATTAATGCTGAACCACTGTTACAGCGGCTGCTGTGACAGACCGAATAATGACAGTTTTCAACTGTCATTAAACCACTGTCACCAAACAGAAAATATAAATATATATATACAATATATAAATCAAAATGCATATATATATATATATAAACAATTTAATAACTATATACTTATATATACATACATATAAACTTACAAAATTAAAATACCAAACACATGCACATATGTATGTATTTTACATGGCTAGAAGCACACATAAAAATACATTCATTAAATTAACAATTAAATATATAATAATTATAAATAATATAATTACATATTTAAATACATAAATATATTTTATAAAATATTTATGTATAATTTATGTTATTAACATAAGTACATATATATTTGCATGCAAGAAAGCTACATACATATATTTATACACCACATTAGAACACATAGAAATATCTATAGATCTATGCTACAATAAATACCATAATAAATACACTAAAATAATATATAATATCTATATATATTTATTAATTATAAATGAAGAATTTAAAGCATAATTAATTAGATCTACACATAAACACACCAAATTGGAAAGTTTTACACCGTATCCCACTAGATCTAGGATACGCATGTGACACGAGTCCAACACACAACCAATTGCACCCCGAAGGACACAAACAAGTCACAATTAATATTTATGAATAAATTAAAGTGTCAAAAGTAGATCTATGTGTCCGTGTCAAAATACGACATGTTCAAAGCCCCGTGTCGGAGGAAAAACCCCCAAAATGACACGTATCACCAAATAGTTGGGATACGAACCACAAGTACCCAAATATGGACACGACACAAGCCCCAAACACATAAGCACATGCCCAATTGATCTATAGGATCAATTGACACACACAACAAAATGTAAATTCGAAATTCCAACAAAATTGACAAAAAAAGCACCATAACTTTCTCCATGGGTCTCCTATGAACACAAAACAAATTCCTATGGGTAGTACATACATATAGGTTGATTTTACATGATTAAATCTCAGATTTAGAAGCTATTTTAATGAAAAAACTGAATTATACCTATTGGGAGATGGATTCCCAATGAAACCTCCAATTGAGATGAACTTGCTTCCAAATTGTAGATCCTTGCTCCTCTTTGTAGATCCTTGCTTCCTCCTTCTAGATCCTTACTTTTTAACTTTCTAATGGTGAATTGGAAAGAATTTGAGATAAATTTGGTGGAGAATTGGAATGGGAATGGAGGGAATTTGGGAGTGGGAAATTCTAGATCTAGATTTGGAATGAGAATGAGAGGAGAGAAAAATTTCCCCCCTCTTTTAATAGGCCAGCCTTGCCCCTCTCCCAAGCAATTGTAAAATGTCCAATGTACCCTTTGGGGCCTCTCATGAAGAAATAATTAAGGAAGGAAGCTTCTAGTCTAATCACTTAATTAATTTAATCCATCTCCTTAACTATGGGCTTTCTAAATGGGCCAAATCTAACTATTTAATTCATGTTGGTCCATGGGTCCAAACTACACTAGTTGGGTCTACTAAAATAAGTCCAAAATAATTAAATAACATCCAACAACAATTAAATAATACAACAAAAATTATTTACCATGCACAATATTTATTTAAATAGGAAATTACTAAAATACCCTTTTTCCTAAAATGTGGTAGTGACAAGTCTACCCTCCTTAAAATAATTTCGTCCTCGAAATTTAAAGATGAAAACTACCCCCCAGAAAAATCATAGAACAGATCTAAAGAATCACAATTAACTAATGAACAGAACATAACTAGAAAATAACATACCTCAAGGTACAAACAAATATGGATAACGCTCTCACATGTCATCCTCTCTCTCCCAGGTAGACTCCCCCGGAGAGTGATGCCTCCATGTGACGCGTACCAAAGGAATAGTCTGGTTCCTCAGCACCTTCTTTCTCTGATCCAGAATCTCAACTGGCTGCTCTGGATAGCTAAGAGTAGGGCCCACCTCTATCTCCGAGTGATCCAATACATGACTAGGATCTGCCACGTATCGTCTCAACTGCGATACATGAAACACGTTGTGCACTCCCTCTAATGCAGGTGGCAAATCTAGTCTATAAGCAACTGCACCGACCCTCTCTAGAATAGTGAAAGGTCCGATGAATCGCGGACTAAGCTTTCCGCCTCCACCGAAGCGAATCGTGCTTCGTGTCGGAGAAATCCTCAGAAATACCAAACCACCCACCTAGAACAAAACACCATCTTAAGAACTTAATCTATAACAAACAAGAACAAGCACAAACAAAAATCTAAACTATACCTCGAACTCCAAAGGTCTACGATGGCTATCGGCCCAATGCCGCTGTCTGTCCTGCGCCACTCGAAGTCTGTCTCTGATCAACTGAACCTTCTCTGCTGCATCCACAACCATCTCTGGCCCAAGCAAAACTCTCTCTCCAACATCGTCCCAAGACAAAGGAGTACGACACCTCCGACCATATAGAGCTTCAAAAGGTGACATCTCTATACTGGCCTGGTAACTGTTGTTGTAAGCAAACTCTACCAAATGGAGATGGTCCTCCCAAAAACCCCCGAAATCTAGTACACAAGTGCGCAACATATCCTCAAGAGTCTGGATAGTCCTCTCTGACTGCCCATCTGTCTGGGGATGATATAAAGTACTGAACTTGAGCTGAGTGCCCAAACTCTCCTGCAAACTCCTCCAGAAATGAGAAGTGAAACGACTATCCCGATCTGAGACTATGCTGACGGGAACACCATGTATCTAACGATCTGCCTCACATACATCTCTGCCAGCTTCTCCGTAGACAAACCCACCTTAAAAGGCAAAAAGTGGGCCGACTTGGTCAACCTATCAACAATGACCCAAATCGCGTCTTTCCCTCCTGGAGATCGTGGAAGTCCGGACACAAAATTCATAGTAATGTGTTCCCACTTCCACTCTGGAATGGGTAATGGCTGAAGTAACCCTCCTGGCCTCTGCCTCTCGGCTTTCACCTGCTGGCACCCTAAGCATCTGGATACAAACTGTGCCACTTCCTTCTTCATGCCATACCACCACACACTCTCTCGCATATCCTGATACATCTTGTTAGCACCTGGATGTATGGAATACTGAGAGCGATGCGCTTCCTGCAATACCTCCTCACGTAACTCTCCACTAGGCACACACAATCTAACTCCATGCCTCAAAGATCCATCCTCTGCAATAGTGAAATTATCCTCCAATCCTGCTCTCACCTGAGCTCTGATACTCCTCAAAGATACATCATCATACTGTGCTGCCTTGATCCTGTCCATCAAATCTGAGTGTATCTGCAATCCCCACATATGTATAGCACCACCAGGAACAATCACCTCAATGTCCAAGCTCTCCAAGTCCTCCAACAGATATCGATCCTGCGTCAAGAACATAGCTACCGGATACCTGCTCAAAGCATCGGCAACTACATTGGCTTTTCCAGGATGATATTGTAAAGAGATATCAAAATCCTTTATCAGTTCCAACCACCGACGCTGCCTCATGTTCAACTCCTTCTGCATGAAAACGTACTTCAAGCTTTTGTGGTCTGTGAAGATCTCCACATGCTCTCCGTACAAATAATGTTTCTACAACTTCAGGGCGAATATGACAGCTGCCAACTCCAAATCATGGGTAGGATAGTTCTTTTTATGAGGACGCAATTGCCTGGATGCATAGGCAATCACTTTCCCATGCTGCTGAAGAACACAACCTAAACCCTTCCCCGATGTATCACTATAAATAGTGAAACCTCCGGACCCTGATGGCAACGTCAAAATAGGGGCAGACGTCAACCTCTTCTTCAACTCCTCAAAAGCAACCTGGCAATCCTCCGTCCAAACAAACTCCACATCCTTCCTTGTGAGTCTGGTCATCGGCTCGGCAATCCTCGAAAAATCTTGCACAAACTTCCTGTAATAGCCTGCCAATCCTAAGAAACTTCTGATCTCTGCTACCGAACTCGGAGTCTTCCAAGATTCCACTGCTGAAATCTTCTTCGAATCCACTGAAATACCATCACCAGTCACAACATGCCCCAAGAATTCTACCTTGTCCAAGAAAAACTCACATTTGGACAACTTCTCATACAACTTCTCCTTCCTCAACACATCCAACACAATCCTCAAATCCTCCTCATGCTCCTCCGGTGTCCTCGAGTATATGAGTATGTCATCGATGAACACCACCACGAACTTGTCAAGGTACTGGTGGAACACCATGTTCATCAAGTTCATAAATACCGCCGGTGCATTAGTCAAACCAAATGGTATCACCATAAACTCGAACTGACCATACCGAGTTCTAAAAACAGTCTTCGGTATGTCCTCCGGCTTCACCTTTACCTGATGGTAGCCTGATCTCAAATCTATCTTAGAAAATACCTTCGTACCACTCAACTGATCAAACAGATCATCAATCCGTGGCAAAGGATACTTATTCTTGATAGTGAGATTATTCAAAGCCCTGCAATCAATGCACATACGTACCGATCCATCCTTCTTCGGTACAAACAATACCGGGGCTCCCCATGGTGAAGAACTCGATCTGATAAACCCCTTATCCTGCAATTCGTCCACCTGCTTCTTCAACTCGACCAGCTCGTTATTGTTTACTCTATAGACATGCTGCGAAATTGGTTCTGCACCTGGCACCAAATCTATAGAAAATTCAACATCTCGATCTGGTGGCAATCCTGGCAATTCCTCAGGAAACACATCCAAAAATTCTGCTATCAACGGATGTGGCAACTCCTTGTCTTCTACCATAGCTCCACAAATAATGCCTTCCCCCTGCTCCGCAGCTCCTCTAGCAAACTCGAACTCTGGCTCTCCTGGCGAACCAAACAAAACTTTACCTCCTCTACAGTCTATGCTAGCACGGTGCCTACTCAACCAATCCATCCCAAGTATAATGTCATAGCTTGGAAGTGGCATTACAAGTAGACACGCACTCAACTCCCGGCCTCCCAGAGTAACTCTCCGATCCTTGCAAATATCATTAACCAGGATAATACCTCCCCCGGTCATGATCTTGCAAGTCCTAAGCAAAGACTCAGCTACCAAACCATGCTTCAGAGCAAAAGAAACAGATACAAAACTATGGGAAGCACCACTATCAAACAAAGCTAAAGCTGGAATAGAATCAAGAAGAATAGAACCTGCGATAACATCTCCAGTGGGTTTCTCCTCTTTGACGGTCATAGCAAACGCTCGTCCCTGTCGAGCACCTTCCTGCTGTTGATGCTGGACAAAATGCTATTGCTGTGTCGGAAGCGGTCCCCTCGGCTGTGCTGCAGGTGGTCTCGTATGTATCCTCGGAGCTGGAACTGCTCCCTGAACTGCACGACGAGGATACTCCCTTGATTGATGCCCTTCAGTACCACAATATAAACAAACTCCTAGCCTCCTCCTGCAAACTTCCCAGATGTGGCCAGGCTTCTTGCAGAAGTTGCATGGAGCTTGCTGTAACTGTCTCTGCTGCTGAGGTGCCTGGTGAAAAGGTGCTCTAGCTGGAGTCTGGTTCTGCTATGGCTGTTGGAAAGGTCTGGACTGGAAATGAGGACGTTTGGCAGATACTGCACTGCCGTTGGCCCCCAGAAAAGAATCATGGTCTCTCTTGGTCTTTAAACCCAGATCCCGCTCAACCTTGCGTGCCTCCGCAAGTATCTCCGAGTATGTCTCATAAAAAGACGGAATAAGAATCTTCACTTCCCAGTTTAGACCCTCTCGAAAATGAATAGCTCGAACCTCCGGCTCCCTCACCAAGTACTCTGCAAATCGGCTCAACCTACCGAACTCCGCAGCGTATTCCTCCACAGACATGCTCTCCTGAATGAGACTCTCAAATTGTCTCCCCAAGTCAAGCATGTCTATCCGGGCGAAAAACTTCTTCTTGAAAAGGTCCTTGAATACCTTCCAAGATTGTCCTGCATCAACTAGAACCGGCTCATTCCTGAACCAAGTGCGAGCGATGTCGAACAGTTGAAGTCCTACCGCCTCAACCTTCAGATCTTCAGAAAGATGGGACACCCTCATAAGACGCTCAATGTCCTCGAGCCAATCATCAGCATAGACGATGCCCTCCGTCCATTTGAAAACCCTAGGCTCCAGTTTCTTGAAGTCTTGAATGTTGTCTGGCCGAAGCTGAGCAACTTGAGGAACAACCTGCTGCTGGATCGGAACTCCTCTCTCAACTACAGCACGAGCAAGCTGATGAGCACTCTCGATGCCCTGCCGTAGAACGTCGGTCTGCCTCTGATGTGCCTCTGACTGAGCCATCTGTGCCTCGAGCATCTCACGAAATAGTGTAAACATCTGTGACGCCTCTGCTGGCACAGGAGGTGGAGGTGGAAGCCCCTCAGATACAGCTGACATAGTCCTCTGAGTAGGTGATGGACCTCCGAAAGTAGCTGACACTCCAATCACTGGAGAAGTGACTGGTGCAGGCCCTCGGGATATCGCAGACCTCTCAGAAGCTGCTATCCCCTGCTGTGATCTAGTCTTAGGCGGCATCCTGAGACAAAGCGAAAGAAAGAATCAATATGGCACAAGATGTAAGACATCAAGGAAAGGACAGTTTAAGGGTTCAAGTATCAATGTCAAAGGAGAATAGTTGAATCAAAAGAATTTTCCTACATGTGATTGAGTATCTCAGCCTATATCCTATATCCTATCGCAGGCTCGCAGTAGTACAACTAAATTGTCGCACTACCACGATATCACATACTTGTGAAGCTAGACCTGCATGGGCCATCACCAAAAATGTGTCACGACCCGTACCCGATGTAAGGATACTAGTCGGAAACAACGCCCAGCCTACGCCACAGAATCGGCGGTAGAACGCTGTCTAGATAGTCTATCTAAAGTAATGAACCACCAATAATGATAGAATACTCAATCACAGATCTAAGGTAGAAATGAGCACGAATCAGATAAGAATAGAATAGTCATCAACTCATGATTTTAAAATAATACATTAATGAGTTTGAAGAGTAACAAAAAATAAGCTGGAGACAAATCCAGTACAAAAGAATACTATCATACTACAAGCTACACTCCAGGGTCAACTGTCTCAGTTGGGATAAGTCCCTCTTGAGCCAGGGTCTCCGAATCTAAACCCACAATATCCTGGGGTCCATAATAGGTAGGGTACTCCTCAGTGTCATCTGGAAAAATATATCCAGTCAAGAAAGGAGCAGAGTACATCTCTAACAGCAGTTCTAATCCATGATAAAAACTATGTAACAGTAAATAGCTGTGGATAAACAAGATGCACAAAATAGATATAAGAGATATATAGACAATAAGGAAATACTGGAAAGAAATACAATAATGAACAATATGCCAATGAAACAATAATACTAATGACTAAGTGTGTGAGTACTAGCTTAACATGTGATCGGCTTGGGCAAGATACAATGCGGCCTGGCTAATCATACGTGCGGTGCATGATCAACACTATTCGCTTACCAATACTTTATTCAATAGGGATTTGATCACATATCTATACTAATACTCCCCACCCCCAACTGGTATAATAGATCCAACCACGGTATGCTATGGCACTAGATTTCCCAAGAAGATAACTAGTCTCCCCGAGAATCGGTGTCTGTACATGTACAAGATAACCAATAAAATAATACTTGCACCATATATACCATATACCAAGGAATAATATCTCATGACGAGATCCGGATATACCAATCCGTGTAACCATAGTGTCAAGAGAATATGGATATCTACACTAGATACAGTGAACATAGAGGATATCATAAATGAGAAACTATCAGAGAATGTACTCGCCTGAAGTCCAATGAAAAAGTCTCACAGATGTCTGACTCGGTGCCTCGAAGACCTAGATATGGAATACCACATTAATACAAGGTTCCGGAAAGAGAACAAATCAAACTAGTCAACTTCTAGGTCAATAAATCAATTCTAAGTTAAAAGTCAACTATGGTCAACTCTAAAGTCAACTAAAGTCAAACATGGTCAAACCAATGTCAACCTCACAAAACCTCTATATAAAATAATATAGAAAAGAAAATACAATAATTTAGGAATCAAAATTAGATCCCAATAGATACCCACACAAGAATACTAATAATACAAATAATGTACACTCTAAATAATGTATATACAAACCAAATAGAATAATATATTATTATTAGTATTATACCTCACAAAATACCTATGTATATGTAAACACCCTATATTTTCAGATTTTAAAAAAAAAATCAATTTTTGGAATTAATATACATTTTTCAGGAATTTACATAGGTCCTGTAGTGAGTTTATAATTTTTAATTGCTAATAAATAACATTAAATGAAATGAAAATATGATTTTATGGTGTAAAATAGAAAATCGGACTTAGGGTAATTTTCTGGGATTTTATTGGACCTCAGACCTATTTTAAAAGCCTAAAAACTATTTTTGTAATTAAATTAATTAATTACTGTTTTATAATCATTATTATTATTATTTTTATTTCTGTTTTTCTAGTTTTGAGTCTGGCCCGACCCAGTGGGCCGAAGCCCAGCCCGGCCCTGTCCCAACCGCTGTTAGCGGGTCGGGCGGGTCCGCTCACCCGGAGCCCGCCGCCCAACCCGACCCGGTCCTCCCCTCCCACGTCCAGAACCCTACGCCGCCCCGTGATTTCTGCCGCCCGCCGCGTGCCCGTCGGCCACGACCCCCGCCCACGCTCCCCTCGGCCGACTCCCTCGGCCCACGTCGTCCCCGACCTCACCCCCGCCCCGAGCCCTATATAATCCCCTCTCCTCCGCCTCCCTTTCCCCCCAAACCGCAAACCCTAACCCTAACCACCCCGAACTCCGACAGCCGGACCTCCCCTCTGCTCGACGCCGACCAACCGCCGAGAGCAGGCCAGCCCCCTCCAGAACCACCCTCCTCCTCCTCCCCTCTCCAGAAACCCCCTCGGCGCCGCCCTAGCCGTCGACCAACTCCCCAGACCCCCCTTCTGCCGGCGCCGCCGCGTCCCGAGCCCCGGCGTCGCGTGTCCCCGAGTCCAGCCGCCCGAGTCCGGCCAGACAAGACACGGCAGAGCCCAGCCCTAGGCCGGACACAGCGCGGACACAGCGTCCAGGACACGAACTCGCGTGTCGGACACAGGAAAACCCCGGTTTTCGGGTCCCCTTCAGGTACTCGTATCTTGCACCCTGTATCTCCGATTTCGATTCTGTAAATTTCTACGCGAAGCCTGTATGACCCTCTCGATGCCCGGACAAACCGCTCGGGGCATCGCGTCCTGTGGTGATCGCACACCGCGATCCAAAAACAGGAAAAACCAGACCCTGTTTCACCCCGGAACTGAGTACGCCCCGCCAAACGGGACGACTTGGTCGCGTGCGGTCTTCACAGATACGTGCGCCTCGTCGATACGGACGTGTGGGATTTCGCGAAAGCTGATTTGGGTGTGCGTGCACACCGAAATCAACGCGTATCCGCGGACATCGCCCCGTATCTGACTTTTCTGCAATTCACCCTAACTTTGTGCACACATGTCAGATCGAGACAAAACTTACGCCATCGGACTCGTAGCGATACGCTGGTCCTGTGGGTCAAGTTTGGTTCGATTCTGAGAACGTTGACAAAATCGCGTGTCGTGGGCCCCACAGGCCCCGCTCGACGGGCGATTTCGTGATCGGCTCATCGGAATTCAAATCTGAAAGTTCCGTTGGGTTCGTATCAGCGTTCCTGACCTGTTGACACTAAGTTTGGTGAATTTGGAGACCATTGACCCTGACACATTTTTCGGTGCAAAGCGGGCCCATCGGTGGACCCCGTTTTGGCCCGAAATTACTGTTTTTGCCCTTGTCACCAAATTGGACCCAAAGATAGACGTTCCTAGCTGTTTGACACCTTATGAGCGTGATGGTACTGTTTGTTTCAGCTTTCGGAGATCTCTCTGGAAATTTCCGAAACCAGGACCTTAGTGGAATCCAAACCTCAGGCAAGTGCACCTTGCCAAACTTGCAGTCATTATTTTCATATTTTCTGTAAAAATACTCTGCTGGATGTCTTGTGCAAATTCATATAAACTGATTTAAACTGCTTAACCTAGGGAACGTATGACGTACCTAGTGTCCGATCATAGTCGGGTGCCGATACCGTACGCGGTGTTGGGTTCGTCATTTAGAGATGGATTTACGATCCCCTTACTTTGTACTTGACCTATCAAGTACCCTACAACCCAGGACACTTGACACTATCATGGACAGAATCCTTCTGAGATATTCGTGGTGATTCTGTATAGGATACAGGACTTGATAGAGACATTTATTTATAGACAGTATGACTTGTTGCATTAGTTATAATCCCGCTGACATGGACATGAGACGTTATGGTCATGGCTTGCGTGATTACATTGGGTGGGGAGAGACACACAGGCTACAGGCTGTTCTATATATATATCTACTATTATTGTGAGGTTGTAGACTCTCCAGCAGAGCTAGACCCTTTACGTGTTATTACTGCTATCGGCTCCCCGACACAGAGCTTGTAGCGGTCTCAGCCTGAGTACTAGTGTTGCTCTCATTTGCATATCACATAGATGGTTACTTAGTTTACCCTGCTGTTCATTTATTTATTGCACTGCTTATTCATTTGGCTTATTTTATTTTGTGCCTTGCTATGTCCACTGAGGACCTGGAATGGATTATGTCCCCAGGTTTAGCTGAGGAGCAGTATCCCGAGGTATACGGGACATGAGCTGAAGCTATTGCTGGAATAGAACCGAACAATGAAGACGAGATGACTGCCGAAGACTTCTCCTGAGTGCCTATTCCAGTACTCAGTATTTATTTCATGTTTATCTCTTGTTCCTGGCCTATAGAGCCAGTTTATTCAGACTTAAGTCGGGTTGTTTCTCCGACTGACTTGCTGTGATTATTGTTGCTACTTATTTCTATTCCATTATGCAGTTATTTCTTTATCTTTATGGATAAGATTAGTGTGACTTGTTATAGTAGACCTTATTTACAGCTTAAGTACGCCCTGATGGCTCCATTAAATTGGGTTATCCATCGGTGCGTGCTGCTGGCCATTGCCTCGCATCTCCAGTCCCTCGGCATTTTGGGACTGGGGCGTGACATGGTTTTTGTGGTGGCCCATGCAGGTCAGATCTAAATTGTTCAGTTTCAACTTAGGGACCGGACAGGCCTGCAATAAAATAGGTTATAGGATCTCATCCATTGATTGAATCGTTTTTGAACTCTATGTCGAATTCAATTTAATTGCTTGAATTGCATCCTATTTTGATTCCTATGTGCGTTCTCATTGTTTCCTTTCGATGCAGAGTTATGGATCCCAGACGTGGTGATGAGACCCCCTTGGGTACACCGACTGAAGCAGGGTTTACCTGTGAAGCTGGAACAATGCCAGATACCAGAGGACAATCCTCTCAGAGCAATCAAACTGGCCAGCCGAGTTCCAGGTTCAGGCGTGATGACATCCCGCCTCCTCCCCAGTTCCCTCCTACGATGCCTGTTTTTCCTCCAGGATAGGCAATGGACGACCAGCAAATATTCCAGATGTTCTATGCAATGATGCAGGCCCAACAGCTGACCCAGCAGGAGGCCCAACGCCGAGAGGCCGAGAACCTAAGGAACAGCCTGGTCGCAACATTGGAACATGCAAATCCACCAAATAGGCGGCCAGCGACGGGATCCATCACGGATTTTTGCCAACTTAAGCCCCGTACCTTCTCGGGCAAGAAAGGACCAACTGAAGTACATGAATGGCTTACAAACACACAGCATCAGTTGGAGGCCGCCGAACTACCAAGGGACAAATGGATGACTGCCGTCAGGATGTAACTGACGGACAACGCACATCATTGGTGGCTGTCCGAAGAAAGAAGGCTCGGACATAATCAGGTTACCTGGGAGGAGTTCTCCAGACTCTTCCAGGAAATGTACATCCCTGCTGTGGCTCGGTCAGAACTCCGAGACAGATTCAACCGCCTGATCCAGGGCAATATGACGGTGGAGGAATATAACGTCGAATTCATTCGCCTGAGCCGCTTCGCCCCTTCGCTAATTCTCACCGAAGAGGAGAAGGCGGAGAAATTCTTTGATGGGCTCAGGTTCGAGCTTCAGAAGTTAATCGGATCGGTCGTGCCCACCTTTTACACCGACGTCCTAGCTGCAGCACGTCGGCTGGAGCGCGTTACTCGGAGGGAATCAAGCCTGAAACGTTCCTTCTCCTCCGCACCATCCAAGTCATCACCAGGGAAATCTGCTAAACGGCCCCAGAAGAGCCCGCCTCCAAGAGCAGCAACTAAGAACTTGCCTACTTGCCATTACTGCAGCAAGGTAGGACATATTGAAAAGGAATGTCGACGCAAGCTGGGACTCTGCCTGGTTTGCGGATCTGGACAACACTTCTCAAAGGACTGCTCGGAACGTCGAGAGGGAGTTCCGAATCGACCAGCTCCACCTACAGCTCTTCTAGCTGGGGGAGCAACACAGACAGGGCCTGGAGGAGCCAGGCCACCTCTACCACCTCAGGCAGCATTGTTCCAGCAAGCTCGTCAGCAAAGGGGGTTCCGCTCAAGGACGAGGTCAGGCATATGCACTAGCAGTCACTGAGGAAGCTACTGCAGGCGAAGTGATAGTAGGTACCATATTAGTAGCTTCAATTCCTGCTGTAGCATTATTTGATTCTGGAGCTTCGCATTCATTTATTGCTACTAGCTTCGTAGCCACACATAGAATAGCTACCGCACCTCTCTCGAAGATGAAGAGAATTCTAACGGGAGGTGGAATTATCCCGGTTAGTGATACTTGTAGATCATGTTCGGTAGTAGTCTGTGGCCGAGAGATGCGAGCCCAATTCCTGATCTTTTCTATGCCTGATTACGATGTTGTACTTGGTATGGACTGGTTAAGTCAGTACCATGCGACACTGGATTGCCGGCTTGGAAAAGTGATATTTAGACCCCCTAGCCGTCCTGAGTTTGAATTTCTACGAGGAGCTGTAGAACAAGGGGTCCAGCCAACTCTTAGGGTATTGACTGTAGAAGAAGATTCAAGTTACCCAAGAGTCATAACGGAATTTGTGGATGTATTTCCCGACGATCTTCCAGGTTTACCACCTGATCAGGAGATAGAATTCACAATAGACCTAACTCCAGGAGCCGAACCTATCACTTCATCGGTATATCGGCTAGCACCTAAGGAGTTAGTGGAGCTGAAAACACAAGTTGACGACCTTCTGGAGAAAGGATTTATCCGGCCCAGTGTTTCACCATGGGGAGCACCTATACTTTTTGTACCCAAGAAGGACGGATCTGTACGGCTGTGCATTGATTACAGAGCCCTTAATGCTGTAACTATTAAGAACCGGTACCCATTACAATGCATTGATGATTTGTTTGACCAATTGAGTGGTGCTAAGGTATTCTCAAAGATTGACCTTAGATCCGGTTATCACCAGATTAGGGTGAAGAAGGAAGATGTCCCAAAGACGGCCTTCAGAACTAAGTATGGACATTATGAGTTCCTAGTTATGCCGTTTGGTTTAACCAACGCACCCGCCGTATTTATGAGTTTGATGAACGGGGTCTTCCATCAGTACTTGGATAAGTTCGTGGTGGTATTCATTGATGATATCCTAGTCTACTCCAAGAACCACGAAGAGCACGAGGAACACCTCCGGATTGTGCTAGAAACCTTGAGAAGGGAGAAGCTATATGCCAAACTCAGCAAATGTGAGTTCTGTATGGACAAGGTACCATTCTTAGGGCATATTATCTCGGGTGAAGGACTGTCTGTGGACCCAGAGAAAGTCACTGCTATAGAAACCTGGCCTACCCCTACCTCTGTTGCGGAAGTGAGAAGTTTTCTTGGACTTGCTGGGTATTACCGGCGGTTCGTAGAAAATTTTTCAAGGATCGCAGAGCCGATGACTAAGCTGACACGGTAGGATCAGGAGTTCATATGGACGGAAGAATGCCAGAATGCCTTCGAAGAACTGAAGAGGCGTCTAACAACAGCACCAGTCTTGACTCTTCCCTCAGGGTCAGGAGGTTTTGTTGTTTATAGTGATGCGTCCGGTAGTGGACTAGGTTGTGTCTTGATGCAACATGGCAAGGTTATCGCTTATGCATCGAGGCAGCTGAAGGTCCACGAGAAGAACTACCCAACGCACGACCTGGAGCTAGCTGCAGTGATTTTTGCATTGAAGATCTGGAGACATTATCTGTATGGAGAAAAGGTCGAGATATTCACTGATCATAAGAGCTTGAAGTATGTTTATACACAGAAGGAGCTCAACATAAGGCAAAGGCGTTGGCTT
Source organism: Iris macrosiphon (assembly GCA_036927795.1). NCBI lineage: Eukaryota > Viridiplantae > Streptophyta > Magnoliopsida > Asparagales > Iridaceae > Iris > Iris macrosiphon. The sequence continues at coordinate 199,174,050 of JAYESA010000002.1, read as the reverse complement.
GAGTTGATGGTGGACTTTGACATCGATCTGCAGTACCACCCGGGGAAAGCAAATGTTGTAGCCGACGCCCTCAGCAGAAAACCCTCGGCTTATTTCTTAACGGAGCAGCCTCAGCTATTACAAGACTTGCAAGATCTGCAGATAGAGGTTGTTCTACTTGGACAAAATGGTTTGCTGGCTAACCTCGAAGTGAAGTCATCGCTAGTGGAGAGAATCAAGTAAGCTTTGCCTAATGATGCCAGATTCTGAAGGCTGAAAGAGAGAACCGAAGCAGGCATGCAAACGGGACTTCGCATCCACGAGGACGGAACATTAAGGTGCGAAAATTGCCTATATGTTCCAAATGGAGAATTAAGGCAGGAGTTGATGACAGAAGCGCATAGCTCCATATACTCTGTTTATCCAGGAGGGACCAAGATGTACCGGGACCTAAGACAATATTACTGGTGGCATGGAATGAAAAGGGAGATTGCCCGATTTGTGGCAAAATGCTTAGTCTGCCAGCAGGTGAAGGCCGAGCACCAACGGACTACAGGTATGTTGCAGCCGCTTCCCATCCCTGAATGGAAGTGGGAGCATATTACCATGGACTTCGTCACTGGATTTCCAAGAAGCCCTAGTGGTAAGGATGCAGTATGGGTCATCGTGGATCGGCTCACTAAGTCGGCTCACTTCTTGCCGTTCAGAGTCGGACAATCCACGGAAGTACTAGCCGACATGTATATGCGTCAGATCATAAAATTACATGGAGTGCCGGTTAGTATTGTATCAGATCGAGACTCGAGATTTATATCTCACTTCTGGCGAAGCATGCAAGAGAGTCTCGGCACCAGGCTCAAGTTCAGTACTGCCTATCATCCTCAGACAGATGGCCAATCAGAGCGCACAATTCAGATCCTGGAGGATATGCTACGATCATGTATACTGGACTTCGGAGGATCTTGGGAAGATCATCTGCACTTAGTGGAGTTCTCCTACAATAACAGCTATCAGGCAAGCATTCAGATGGCACCTTTCGAGGCGTTGTACGGAAGGAAGTGCAGATCACCAATATGCTGGAGCGACTTGGCGAACGTCAAATACTGGGTCCAGAGTTGGTAACAGAGACAGTGGAGAAAGTAAAACAGATTCAGAACCATCTTCGTGCAGCCCAGGATAGACAGAAGCATTGGGCCGATGCACACCGACGACCCCTGGAGTTCAAGGAAGGAGAGCATATATTTTTGAGGATCTCGTCCACTAGAGGTACTATCAGATTCGGCAGCAGAGGCAAGTTAAGCCCAAGGTACATTGGGCCATTTGATATCTTGAAGCGCATTGGTGAGGTGGCTTATCGTCTTGTATTACCTCCATCCTTAGAGGGAGTGCATGATGTATTCCATGTCTCACAACTGAGGAGGTATGTGACGGACCCAAGTCATATAGTTGATCATTCTGAGATTTCGGTGGGACCTAGCCTGAGATACGAGGAGCAGCCAGTGGGTATACTCGACACCAGCGAGAAGACACTGCGAGGGCAGACAATCAGGCTGGTTCGAGTAGCTTGGAAACAGCACTCTCCTGGCGAATCGACCTGGGAACGAGAAGATGTTATGCGCCAGCGTTATCCACATTTATTTGCAGAATCAGGTAGAACCTAAGCATTCTTTAAATTCGGTAAATCTTGCCTTTATAGTTTACCCTTCGATTGCGAGGACGCAATCCTCTTAAGGGGGGTAGATTGTAAATACCCTATATTTTCAGATTTAAAAAAAAATCAATTTTTGGAATTAATATGCATTTTTCAAGAATTTACATAGGTCCTGTAGTGAGTTTATAATTTTTAATTATTAATAAATAATATTAAAATGAAATAAAAATATGATTTTATGGTGTAAAATAGAAAACCGGACTTAGGGTAATTTTCTGGGATTTTATTGGGCCTCAGACCTATTTTTAAAAGCCTAAAAACTATTTTTGTAATTAAATTAATTAATTACTGTTTTATAATTTTTTTTTTTTTTTATTTCTGTTTTTCTAGTTTTGAGTCTGGCCCGGCCCAGTGGGCCGAAGCCCAGCCCGGCCCTGTCCCAACCGCTGTTAGCGGGTCGGGCGGGTCCGCTCACCCGGAGCCCGCCGCCCGACCCGACCCGGTCCTCCCCTCCCACGTCCAGAACCCCACGCCGCCCCGTGATTTCCGCCGCCCGCCTCGTGCCCGTCGGCCACGACCCCCGCCCACGCTCCCCTCGGCCGACTCCCTCGGCCCACGTCGTCCCCGACCTCACCCCCGCCCCGAGCCCTATATAATCCCCTCTCCTCCGCCTCCCTTTCCCCCCAAACCGCAAACCCTAACCCTAACCACCCCGAACTCCGGCAGCCGGACCTCCCCTCTGCTCGACGCCGACCAACCGCCGAGAGCCGGCCAGCCCCCTCCAGAACCACCCTCCTCCTCCTCCCCTCTCCAGAAACCCCCTCGGCGCCGCCCTAGCCGTCGACCAACTCCCCAGACCCCCCTCTGCCGGCGCCGCCGCGTCCCGAGCCCCGGCGCCGCGTGTCCCTGAGTCCAGCCGCCCGAGTCCGGCCAGCCAAGACACGGCAGAGCCCAGCCCTAGGCCGGACACAGCGCGGACACAGCGTCCAGGACACGAACTCGCGTGTCGGACACAGAAAAACCCCGGTTTTCGGGTCCCCTTCAGGTACTCGTATCTTGCACCCTGTATCTTCGATTTCGATTCTGTAAATTTCTACGCGAAGCTTGTATGACCCTCTCGGTGCCCGGATAAACCGCTCGGGGCATCGCGTCCTGTGGTGATCGCACACCGCGATCCAAAAACAGGAAAAATCAGACCATGTTTTACCCCGGAACTGAGTACGCCCGCCAAACAGGACGACTTGGTCGGGTGCGGTCTTCACAGATACGTGCGCCTCGTCGATACGGACGTATGGGATTTCGCGGAAGCTGATTCGGGTGTGCGTGCACACCGGAATCAACGCGTATCCGCGGACATCGTCCCGTATCCGACTTTTCTGCAATTCACCCTAACTTCGTGCACATATATCAGATCGAGACGAAACTTGCGCCATCGGACTCATAGCGATACGCTGGTCCTGTGGGTCAAGTTTGGTTCGATTCTGAGAACGTTGACAAAATCGCGTGTCGTGGGCCCCACAGGCCCCGCTCGACGGGCGATTTCGTGATCGGCTCATCAAAATTCAAATCTGAAAGTTCCGTTGGATTCGTATCAGCGTTCCTGACCTATTGACACTAAGTTTGGTGAATTTGGAGACCATTGACCCTGACACATTTTTCGGTGCAAAGCGGGCCCACCGGTGGATCCCGTTTTGGCCCGAAATTACCGTTTTTGCCCTTGTCTCCAAATTGGACCCAAGGATAGACGTTCCTAGCTGTTTGACACCTTATGAGCGTGATGGTACTGTTTGTTTCAGCTTTCGGAGATATCTCTGGAAATTTCCGAAACCAGGACCTTAGTGGAATCCAAACCTCAGGCAAGTGCACCTTGCCAAACTTGCAGTCATTATTTTCATATTTTCTGTAAAAATACTCTGCTGGATGTCTTGTGCAAATTCATATAAACTGATTTAAACTGCTTAACCTAGGGAACGTATGACGTACCTAGTGTCCGATCATAGTCGGGTGCCGACACCGTACGCGGTGTTGGGTTCGTCATTTAGAGATGGATTTACGATCTCCTTACTTTGTACTTGACCTATCAAGTACCCTACAACCCAGGACACTTGACACTATCATGGACAGAATCCTCCTGAGATATTCGTGGTGATTCTGTATAGGATACAGGACTTGATAGAGACATTTATTTATAGACAGTATGACTTGTTGCATTAGTTATAATCCCGCTGACATGGACATGAGACGTTATGGTCATGGCTTGCGTGATTACATTAGATGGGGAGAGACACACAGGCTACAGGCTGTTCTACATATATATCTACTATTATTGTGAGGTTGTAGACTCTCCAGCAGAGCTAGACCCTTTACGTGTTATTACTGCTACCGGCTCCCCGACACAGAGCATGTAGCGGTCTCAGCCTGAGTACTAGTGTTGCTCTCATTTGCATATCACATAGATGGTTACTTAGTTTACCCTGCTGTTCATTTATTTATTGCACTGCTTATTCATTTGGCTTATTTTATTTTGTGCCTTGCTATGTCCACTGAGGACCTGGAATGGATTATGTCCCCAGGTTTAGCTGAGGAGCAGTATCCCGAGGTATACGGGACAGGAACTGAAGCTATTGCTGGAATAGAACCGAACACTGAAGACGAGGTGACTGCCGAAGACTTCTCCTGAGTGCCTGTTCCAGTACTCAGTATTTATTTCATGTTTATCTCTTGTTCCTGGCCTATAGAGCCAGTTTATTCAGACTTAAGTCGGGTTGTTTCTCCGACTGACTTGTTGTGATTATTGTTGCTACTTATTTCTATTCCATTATGCAGTTATTTCTTTATCTTTATGGATGAGATTAGTGTGACTTGTTGTAGTAGACCTTATTTACAGCTTAAGTACGCCCTGATGGCTCCATTAAATTGGGTTATCCATCGGTGCGTGCTGCTGGCCATTGCCTCGCATCTCCAGTCCCTCGGCATTTTGGGACTGAGGCGTGACAATATATACATATATATATATATACAAATATAATATGTAATATATAAATTAAATCTGCCAAATCGTCACTGAAAACAGTGAGCTAAAACAAAGATTTAAATAAAATAGCTTATAGTGACAGTCTCAACTGTCACAGAAATTCTGTCACAGAAACTATATATATATAAACCACTGCTGATACCGTTTGATGACAGTTTCAAACTGTCACAAAAACCGTCGCTGAAGGGTTGCCGCTCAAAACTGCCCGCAGCATTAATGACAGATCTGTCATTAATGCTGAACCACTGTTACAGCGGCTGCTGTGACAGACCGAATAATGACAGTTTTCAACTGTCATTAAACCACTGTCACCAAACAGAAAATATAAATAAATATATATATATATATATATATATATATATATATATATATATATATATATATATATATATATATATATATATATATACAATATATAAATCAAAATGCATATATATATAAACAATTTAATAACTATATACTTATATATACATACATATAAACTTACAAAATTAAAATACCAAACACATGCACATATGTATGTATTTTACATGGCTAGAAGCACACATAAAAATACATTCATTAAATTAACAATTAAATATATAATAATTATAAATAATATAATTACATATTTAAACACATAAATATATTTTATAAAACATTTATGTATAATTTATGTTATTAACATAAGTACATATATATTTGCATGCAAGAAAGCTACATACATATATTTATACACCACATTAGAACACATAGAAATATCTATAGATCTATGCTACAATAAATACCATAATAAATACACTAAAATAATATATAATATGTATATATATTTACTAATTATAAATGAAGAATTTAAAGCATAATTAATTAGATCTACACATAAACACACCAAATTGGAAAGTTTCACACCGTATCCCACTAGATCTAGGATACGCATGTGACACGAGTCCAACACACAACCAATTGTACCCTGAAGGACACAAACAAGTCACAATTAATATTTATGAATAAATTAAAGTGTCAAAAGTAGATCTATGTGTCCGTGTCAAAATACGACATGTTCAAAGTCCCGTGTCGGAGGAAAAACCCTCAAAATGACACGTATCACCAAATAGTTGGGATACGAACCACAAGTACCCAAATATGGACACGACACAAGCCCCAAACACATAAGCACATGCCCAATTGATCTATAGGATCAATTGACACACACAACAAAATATAAATTCGGAATTCCAACAAAATTGACACAAAAAGCACCATAACTTTCTCCATGGGTCTCCTATGAACACAAAACAAATTTCTATGGGTAGTACATACATATAGGTTGATTTTACATGATTAAATCTCAGATTTAGAAGCTATTTTAATGGAAAAAACTGAATTATACCTATTGGGAGATGGATTCCCAATGAAACCTCCAATTGAGATGAACTTGCTTCCAAATTGTAGATCCTTGCTCCTCTTTGTAGATCCTTGCTTCCTCCTTCTAGATCCTTGCTTCTCAACTTTCTAATGGTGAATTGGGAAGAATTTGGGATAAATTTGGTGGAGAATTGGAATGGGAATGGAGGAAATTTGGGAGTGGGAAATTCTAGATCTAGATTTGGAATGAGAATGAGAGGAGAGAGAAATTTCCCCCCTCTTTTAATAGGCCGGCCTTGCCCCTCTCCCAAGCAATTGTAAAATGTCCAATGTACCCCTTGGGGCCTCTCATGAAGAAATAATTAAGGAAGGAAGCTTCTAGTCTAATCACTTAATTAATTTAATCCATCTCCTTAACTATGGGCTTTCTAAATGGGCCAAATCTAACTATTTAATTCATGTTGGTCCATGGATCCAAACTACACTAGTTGGGTCTACTAAAATAAGTCTAAAATAATTAAATAACATCCAACAACAATTAAATAATACAACAAAAATTATTTACCATGCACAATATTTATTTAAATAGGAAATTATTAAAATACCCTTTTTCCTAAAATGTGGTAGTGACAGCAGGTACGTCGCCTGGTGCAAGTGCAACTTAGGCTTGCACGACATCGCGCCCAAGCAAGGACGATCGGCCCCTACCCGTATCCGCTTCCAAAAAAGTGTTAAAGAATCAGCAGAAAAGGATCGGGACACGACACCATGGTTCATGCTGGCGGTAAGAGGTCTAAGCCACAGAGTTTTACAGATTGTCCGAGTGCAACAAAATTATAAATGCATAAGCGATTGGTAACAAGTTCACAGAGTCGTCAATAGAGGAAGCATTGAATAACACAAGTATTGAAGTAAAGCAAACTCTTTATTGATATTGAATAAGTGTTACAGGCAGCGTATAGCCGAGATTATAAGTTGCTCAAGCCTCTCTCTCTCTGAAATAGTAAAAGCATGCCAAGTGCCTACATTTGAGGAATGATACATATGCGTTGTTACAACATTATGTCTTGTATATGTGCTTCAGTTTCGGACGTAATACTCCAAGGGTTCAGAGTAAACTCTACGCCTTAGCAGCACGAAGGAGGCATCCGCACCGAACGAGGTTCTCCCGCACCCTGCAAGCAATCTGGTGAGTTATCAGTACATGAATGCACTGGTGGGGAGGCTACTCGCCCGCTCGACAAATCCAAACACGTTCAATAGATTTCGTGCACCATCTATTTAGTTATCTTTCTAATCTTGCCTAGGACCAGTTTTATGGCAATGTTGAATAGCCTAACTCGTGTGGCAGTGCGATGTGCGATGTGCGATATAAGAGGAAACACGACGAGACTTACCAACTTTTCATTTATCCTTCCATGTGCAAGGCAAACCAAGTTAATTCAAGCACAAGCAGCATATATAATGAAACTCAAGAACAATAACATATGCAAACACTGTGTTGTGAGCGAGATTACGCTCCGGGTGCACGATTACACATATTATCTGAAAGCATTTCTTAGGATGTTCAAATGATTCTATTCTTCACAAGTGTCTTATATTTATATCGTTTAGCTATTTTAGATTATTGGATGTGATGCAATGACTCGCACACGGATAGCCTCTAAGCGAGGATGGCTTATCTATATGACAAAAGTCGTTGGCATAGCCATAAAGGACGGGTTACAGTCTCGAGACAAAAATGATATGCAACGTAGGTGGTAAAACTCCGTCCATAACATACGACTATGCAGAATATTTCGTCCGGATCGGATCGATCCCAGCGCCCCGGCAACCGTCTGCGAAACCATACACCTTGTGCACAAGTTGTCCGCGACATGCAAGTCTTGGGTCAATCCAGATTCATAACGATAATTCTTAATTCTTTTCTGAGCGAACATTGCTCCACGAGCTGTGATTTATTGCTTTACTTAACATGATTCTCGTTCAGTGTTCAACTTGACTTGGTACAATCTAAGGCAATATGAGAATGAGAGAATCATATAGCATGATCTGTCTTTGCATAGTCTCCCTGAGCCGTTAGATTGAGTACACGACGAGTATCACTTTTCTGAGGTATTTCGATATTATCTTGCTTAAGTCCATTGATGCAGTCCCCTAGTTCGGGAAATGCCTTGGCGACCTAACGGTCCCGAATACTTTCAATGTTCATACTTGCACGGAACGACTATTAGATAGTCTTCCAGTGGTTTGGATGAATGCAAGGCAAGGTAGTGTTATACAGTCGTGGCATAAATTATGTGACAAGTATTGAATCGAGAAAACAAGTACAAGTTAACATATAAGCAGGCAAGCATTGCATTCATAAGAAAACTTAAGCATTTACGTTGGCTCGGGCCCAAGGGTAAGCCGGGGAGTGAAACCGTAAAGGGACTTACCAAGCAACATAATCTAGGGTCGTGTAGTGTAGCAAGTGAAACAGTGCACTCCGAAGAGTACATACATATCGTTCTACTCGAGGTATAGCGGGGTCTAGTTGCACAAGACAAAGGTAGCATACGAGGGTCTGATTATAAGCAATATTTTATTTCCATGTTCTAACACAAGCAATACAAGTTGGGATTATTCTCTTAGCTAGGTGCGTTGTATTCTTTATTAGCATGCATGGGGTGATTCACCTAGCGAATTGCATAAAACGTCCATATTTTAAGTGTGCTGGCTAAGCAAACACAAGTTCATCGTAGCCACCAACCTTAGCGATGATTTGCCTCGGTCGAGCGATACTCCGAGCAAGCCTCTGAAAGCCTAAGCCGGAACTACTGAAGGACCAAGTCGGGAAATCCTTTTGACTCAAATGAGCATTATCGCCGAGCAAAGCTGGTCGGAACGTTGCACTTTTGCCGTTTGAATCGGCAGTCCACTTGAGCGGAACGGGTTGTTACATAAAGTAAGGGCACTCTTGATACGAATCCATTTTGTCACTCAAAAGTAAAATCTGGATTCACCAAGTGTGATATAACAATCAATACTATCTAGCCACGGCTAAAGTCACTATCCAACTACCAGATCTGTGCATGAAAATAATAACATATATCACGTAGCAGAAGTATGTGGCACTACGAATCACTATTTATATATATATATATATCAAGTAGAACTCTCAGTGCGATCAAGTGTATCAGCACGGATACAATAGTCAGGACAGGAACTAGTTCTAGTATCTAGATCATGGACAAGTTATCACATAACAAGTTATTCAGGACATACTAGTTTAATACTGGTCACATATAATTTGTCACTTTATTATATCGATGAATGAGAATAATAGTTGTGCGAGAGCCCCTCGAGATCAGATCCATAACCCTTAAACCAAATAAGGACCGGATTGTAGAACGTCACCCGAGTTGAACTAAGCCTCTTATTCTATCCAATATATAATAAGGTAATCAAGAAAAAGTAAAGTAATTGGCAAGTAAAAATAACAAGTGCATATAGGGCCACATCTACAAGGCTTGACGTGAGCAGGAAACAATAGGCGCACAAATGACCAAAACTGGCCATTGGTGCACAAACGAACATAAGCAAGGTTGGCGCACAAACGACCAAAACTAGGTTGGCTCACAAACGAACAAAAGTAAGGTTAGCGCACAAACGAACAAAAGCAGGGTTGGCGCACAAACGACCAAAACTAGGTTTGTGCATACACAAAAAACATGATTGGCGCACAAATAAAAAAAGCAGGGTTTGCCCACTTTGTCAAGTTGACCAACACGACGCACTTGACAAAAGTGCGTGGGCAAGAATAAAGCGTGCTTTCAAAAAAAATGCACGAGCAAGCTAGCTACAAGACAAAACACATAATTCGAGGTCAAAGCTCGACAGTCGAGGAGCACACAAATCAATAACACAGAGGAGTTGAGACAATACCCTAAAGAGTTGAGAAACCAACCAAAGCTTCGTCACTCAGGAAACGAAGAGGGAAAAGTACGCGAGCTACCAAACGTAAGCAAAGTGCGCCAGCTGATAAAACATAAGAAAATGTGCCAGATTGCCAACTCGAAGAAAGTGCACTGAGTGACTGTGGGGCACTTTTCCTTGGTTTTCTAGGGAGAACTTTGATTTAATACGCACCAAAGTGTGCCAACTGGATTTTCTCTCAAAAGTGCGCCACTGACTCAAAGAGTGTGACTGACGCACTTTTGCTATGAGACTAAGTGCAGTATGATTAGTACGCACAAGGAGTTGAGACAACAGCCTAGTGCGTCCAAAGTGAAATATACATATTTCTACGTCAAAGGGGCTCTCTTGCATACTCTTCACAGATCACTATTCTTCTTCTCCAGTAAGCCATTTGGTATACGTATTGTATCAAGTTTCAGTATTGAACTTAGCTGGACTCGAAAACAAGACGGGCAAAGGCAAAGTTACATAAAATATGATACTCTATGAGCTAATTAGTTTTGTAAAACATAATTTTTTGGGAGATCAATCTCCAAGAAAATAAAAGTAAACCCATAGACCTAAACTCTAGTCCATGCAATTCCAACCAAGAAAATCAAGAAAGACAAGTATTAAAGATGAATGGGTGCTCGATCACAACAACATGAGCTAGAAACAAATATAAATTATTAAGAATTAAAAGCATGCATAAATTTATAGTTCTTCTCTTGTGCAAGATGTACTTGCCTACGGAGGGAGAGAAAACCTAAGAGAGAAAATGGAAAGTAAATAATGAGCAGAGAGAGAAATGGAAATATATATAGGTTTAGGTTTGAGATGTGGAGCGTTGGATCACTAAAACCCATCCAAGCCACACATGCCACCAACCCAACAAAACCCACTCTTCTCCCCAAATCACGAGTCTGGTCTAAACAAAGGTCGGGCTAGCAACCAACATGCACCAAAGTGCGCCAAAGTGCGCCAGAAAATGGGGCTGACAAGATGGCTCATTTCTGAGCCGTTTGTAAGACACATTAGAATAGTAGAGATATATCATATTTTTTAAATTATAAATATATTTATTATCATATATTATTATTTTAATATTATATTTCGTGTTTCCTATATAAAAATTCTAGTTAAGCTATGTATTTGTTCTGAATGCATCCCTAGTACAAATGGTTCAACTAGACTGAATAACGCATTGTAGTAGCATTTCACAGTCCAATCATTCAGATAAGCCGGTCCAAAGCGGTTTGTATGACAATGCCTGAAACCCAAAGTCTTTAAAGGCTATTAAATTTTTTACCTTTACAATTTAGTAATTATCAATCTCCTACGAGTGTTTTTTATAGTATAAAAATTATGACGTGTTTTGAAAGATTGGCAGGCACGTTCAGCCGGAGTGGACCAAATGAGTACCGACGAGTTTATAAGGTCATCAGGACGTGAAGCTTTACAAGCCATCAACAGAATGTCTCGATTCGCTTTCGTCATCATATGCGGTGGAATCCGGAAACCTGGGCACGACGTAAGAAAATATTTTTTCATGTTTATTATAGTAATTACCTATACAATTTAGGAAAGTTAGGAATATTTTTTTCCCATTTTATTATAGTATAAAATATTCTGACATGACTTGTTTTGAAATATTAACATAAACAATTTAGGAAAGTCTCATGTAATTTTTTTCGTAATTATAATATGACATTTCATATCAATATAGTAATTATAATAGTTTATGATATTTCATATCAAACTAGTATATTTTCAAAATTATAAATATGTTTATTATAAATTATTATTCCAATAATAAACTTCGTGCTTCCTAGATGAAAATTCTAGTTAAGCCATGTATTCGTTTCAAATGTACCCCTAGTTCAAATGGTTCAACTAGTAGTAACAGTTCGTGGTATAAAACTATCAATCAGATAAGTCGATCCAAAGCAAAGTCTTTAAAAGGTTATTAAAATTTCACTTTTACAATTTGGTAACTATCAATATATGTTTTTATGGTATAAAACTTATGACGTGTTTTGAAAGATTGGCATAATGTTCATGTTTATTATAGTAATTACCTGTACAATTTAGGAAAGTCTTAAGTAAATTTTTTTTCAGTTTATTATAGTATAAAATATCCTGACATGACATGTTTTGAAAGGTTAACATAAACAATTTAGAAAAGTCTTATGTAATTTTTTTCGTAATTATAATATGACATTTCATATCAGTATAGTAATTATAATAGACATTTCATATCAATATATCATATATTTGAAGTTATAAACATGTTTATTATAATATATTATTATTTTAGTATTAAACTTCGTGCTTCCTAGATGAAAATTCTAGTTAAGCCATGTATTCTTTCCAAATGCACCCCTAGTTCATATGGTTCAACTAGACTGTACATCGCATTGTAGTATCAGTTCGCGGTCCAATCAATCAGATAAGTCGATCAAAAGCAGTTTGTATGACGATGTCTGAAACCCAAGTCTTTAAAAGGCTATTAAAATTTTACCTTTACAATTTAGTAATTATCAATCTACTACGAGTGTTTTGTATGGTATAAAAATTATGATGTGTTTTGAAAGATTGACGTGACGTAAGAAAATATATTTTCATGTTTATTATAGTAATTACCTATACAATTTAGGAAAGACTTAAGTAAAATTTTCTTCTTCAGTTTATTATAGTATAATTCATATCAATATATCATATTTTTAAAATTATAAATATGTTTATTATAATATATTATTATTTTAATTGTAAACTTTATGCTTTCTAGATGAAAATCCTAGTCAAGCCATGTATTGGTTCCGAATGCATCCCTAGTTCAAATGGTTCAACTAGACTGAACATCGCATTGTAGTAGCAGTTTGCGGTCCAATCAATCGGATAAGTCGATCCAAAGTGATTTGTATGACGATGTCTGAAACCAAAATCTTTAAAAGGTATTAAATTTTACGTTTATAATTTAGTAATTATCAATTTGCTACGAGAGTTTTTTATAGTATAAAAATTAAGACATGTTTTGAAAGATTGACATGACGTAAGAATTATTTTTTTTCTTTCATGTTTATTATAGTAACTACCTATACAATTTAGGAACGTAATTTTTTTTTCCAGTTTATTATAGTATAAATATCCTGACATTACGTGTTTTGAAAGATTAACATAAACAATTTGAGAAAGTCTCATGTAATTTTTTTCGTAATTATAATATGACATTTCATTATCAATATAATAATTATAATAGTCTATGACATTTCATATCAATATATCATATTTTTAAAGATATAAATATGTTTATTATAATATATTATTTTGTTAATATTAAACTTCCTACTTTCTATATGAAAATCCAAGTCAAACCATATATTCGTTCCCAATGTATCTCTAGTTCAAATGGTTCAACTAGATTGAACAATACATTGTAGTATCAGTTCGTGGTCCAATCAATCAAATAAGTTAATTCAAAACGATTTTTATGATGATGTTCGAAACCTAAAGTCTTTAAAAGACTATTAAAATTTTATCTTTACAATTTAATAGTTATCAATATGTTACGTAAATTTTTTTTATAGTATAAAAATTATGACGTGTTTTAAAAGATTGACATGTCGTAAGAAAATATTTTTCATGTTTATTATAGTAATTATCTATACAATTGAGGAAAGTTTTAAGTAAAAAAATTATTGTTTTCGTATAAAATATTATGATATGACGTGTTTTGATAGGTTGTCATAAACAATTTAATGTTCATGTAAAAAAAATTTCGTACAATCTTTTTATTGAGAAAATATTTCTGTTTTGGGCCCGTAATTGGTGCTTAGGCGTCTATAAAAGAAGGCTTACAAAAGAAAATTTTACTTTCTATTTTTCTCGGTGTAATAATTCCGATCCACTCTTTGGACTCTCTCTTCCAATTCGTTCCCTTTTGTTTCTGAGCTCGTCCTTTTTTCTTCTTCTCTTTCCTCCTATTTTCTTCTCCGTAGTTCGTAGCCGCTTCGATCTCCTCCAAATTTGAAGGTATTATTACTCTTCTTTGGTTTAGTCTTGATGCTTACTTGATGTGGAATGTAAGCCCTAATTTAAATATCAACGGTGCTTCACCTGAAACAAAATTTAGGTTCTGCAAGATTTTATGCTGTTATAAAATTTGATCATGGTCTAGGAAGCTGGCGTGCCCGCGTCGGACACGCATTTGGAAACAGGGCACGTCCGGAAGTAAGGTGCCATGTCGTCGTGTTTGTGTCCGTGCAAACGAAGGTTATGGTTGGTTCTACTATTCTCCAAAGTGGGAATGCGGTTATCAAGTAGGGGCCGTCGGAGTTGCACCTGCAGCCTCCGGCTAGCCGATATTACACAAAAAAACCCTGCTCGCAATCAAAGAAATTAGGGTCAAAATTGGGTCTTAGACAAAGGAGGAGGATTTAATCAACCTAATACTTTTGATTAGTTGCAAAACACGAAAAGTATTAGTCTGTTGCCAGACACTCGAAATCGTACAAATATTAATTTGTCCGGATTAAGAGAGTTCCGGTGTCCAAATGTTATGAGGATTAATAGGATTTATTATTAACATGAACAACAATCTATTACTTCCGCCTCAATTGGAGATCGGTGCAGGTAATTTTCTCCTTGGTGTGGTAAACTCTCCTACTAATCACTAAGTGACTTTGAATAAACTACCTCCCAAAGGTGAATTTGTGTCCGGCTTTCTATACATGCCAACCAGTGAGTTTTCTTAATTTATTGCCTAAAACACATAATAGCACCGTGCCCAATGGCATTCCTATATCCATTGTAATTGAACTGAATGATACATACATCAGTAACATCCTCCAATATCCCCCGAACCTTTTTTCCGAGGGCAATCATAGAGCAAGATGTGTCACCCAACCCAGTCTGCCACCCCTGTCTGCCCTAACAAACAACACAGTTTATCGCTAACCATCATTAATGCCTCTCTTTCCTAGCAAGTAACAATGTATATGTCAGGAGCCATTCGTGCTGAACTTTTCAAATAAACTGGTTTAGTATCAACAATTTTAAATTTAAAGGCTAACTGCAGTTGCTGAACCCATGAAGATCCAGCAACTCTCGTCTATTATTCTCGCTGCACGACTTGGTTAGTTTACCAACTTTAACTTGGTCATGACTCATATTTGATTTACTACCACTTGCTTGATGCAATCCAATGTATCCAAATATGAGATGTAGGCATCGATTGATGTGGTTTTTTGTTGGTTTTATGTAGAATGCTAAATGGGCTGTTTTATATGTGGTGTCCGATGCACTTAATCTGTCTATACAAATAGACAATTGTAGAAACAAAACCCTTATCGACTAGGATGCACACACTCCAAAAATGTGACCTTGTCCAGACACTAAAAAAATGTGACACTAAAAAAATGTGACCTTGTTATGTCAGACACATATGAGACACTCCATGGATCAGACACTCCATGGACACGTATCAGACACTCCAGGAACACTCCAAAATACACTAGGATACAACAAATAGGTGTCATGTCCGTGTTATTGTATCATTACTGTGTTGTGTTCGTGTCCGTGCAACATGGCTATCGACAATCTTATTAACCCAAAGGAAGGGCTAAAACCTATGTTGCACGGACACGAGTAGGATGCGACACGTCATAACCAAGGTTTAAAGTATCGGCCGATACCGATACGTATCGGATCGGTTTTGTCCCCTGCCGATCCGATACCAACATAAAAGATCGGTATCGGCCGAAACTGGTACAAAAAAGTTTGTATCGGTCTGTATCGGCCGATACTGGCCGATACGACCGATACTGGCCGATACGGGCCGATACATGCCGATACGGGCCGATACGGAAAAAATATCAGATCAAATCAGATCATCACATGAACTTTAACAAAGTAGATGTTCTACAAAAAGCCAAAAAAAAGTAGAAATTGATTCCAGAGTCCCAGACATATCAAATCCAACAGAGAACAATAATGAAGAACCAAAATATTAGACAAAAAAACTATAAATAGAGGCAAATTCTTCTACAGACATACACATGATGACTATTGTTTTATTCAATTATAATAAAAAAACTTAAATAATGCATAAATATAAAATATGTAAATTGTTTATCTATTTTTTTACTAATTTATTAATAATTATTTAAATATTGCCGATACAGTCGATACCAAAAAATCCGATACTCCGATTCGATACCGTCGATACTGCCGATACGGATACTCATACAAACTGTCCGATAGCGATACCGATACCGAGTTTTTGAACCTTGGTCATAACCTCTTTTGGTGTCCTAGTATATTTTTAGTGATGTCTCCAGTACTTGTACGACATGGATACACGGATAGAACATAGCTTTTTGAAGTGGCCTATGTTTCCTAGGCTAAACCTCAGCACCCTGAATCCCAATTGGATTATTAAACATGTAAAAAATTATGTCAAACAAGTAGAACTAATCGTAGAACAAAGAATCATTAAGAATTTGGATTGTGAACAACCGCATGCTATTTTTTCAGAATCATGTTAGAAGTTTATCAATTTTGGGTCTAATCGAAGCTGAGAGTTGAGGAACCTTGACAGTTAAGTGATGTAGATGTTATTAGTGAATCTTTGTATGTGCTTTCCGCCTTGAATTCGTCCCTTCAACAACTAAATTTCCATCTCCTAAAAATTCTTGTTGACAAAGAGAAGAATCATTTAAATAAACCATCGTCTCACATAGCTGGAACTACAGAGAAGATAAGAGACCAAAGAAATTTGGGTATACAATATATTGGATCAGGATCATATCAGAATATGGGGGAAGGAACTTCTTTCTTTTAATAATGAGGAAAGATACACGGGTATGCATTCTTGAATAGGTCCTTTATTTCAATTTGACAAGGGGAGTTTAAAAAACAAAACAAAAAGGTTAAATGAAGGATTGTTCTAATTATTACCTGTTTTGCTCATCTGCATATGCCACATATGCACTGAGGCATACCCTTTTTTCATGGGCTTATGTTTCTCATATATGCTCGAGGAATGCCAAGTATATGCGCATGGTTACTTGATTAAGCTTGTATTATATCAAATTTTGTTTTGGAATATGAAACATTATACTTAACATATTCTCTATTTTTATAACTATATGCTCTTTCTCATCCATTTGATGACAAATGTGGAAGGAATTTTTGACTGGTTAGGATAGTGGATGTTCTTTGAGTTTAGGAGGTTATATGCATATTGACTAGAAATTAACATATATTACTTGAGTTTATGAGGAATCTTTGGAGGGCAGATAATTTTTTTAAAGATTCAAACTTGTTTGTTTCTTTGTGAATAACTACAACAATAACTTGTGCTGAAATTTGTCAGCCACATACATCAATTTACCTTTTCTAATAAATTATATCCTGAATATCATGCATAATTCAGCCTATCAAAGATGCAAAGATTTGTAGTGAACTAGCATATGTAATAATTATGGAAAGATTTATCATGAAGATAGATAGTATATGAACTAAAACGACATATTATTGGTTTGGGAAAATGTATCAAGGATATCATTCATTTATCAGTCACTTGCTAGGAAACCAAGATTTGGCATGTTTAAGGACATAACTTATAAAACAATGACAACTATGGTAAACCTTAAGTGAGGGTATTTCCATTATTTTTATAAAGATGTACAAAGTTGAGAAGGAAATATGACACGTTATGAACTAAAACAACATATTAGTTGTTTGGGAGAGGTAGGTATTCAACATATTCGATGTGTCATATTGTTGGCTAACCTAAGTTCATGGTTTTCAGAGTACCGAAGATGGAAGGACCCAATAGAGGAGGCAGCACTGCTGATGTACTTTTGCCAAACTATAAACTAGGAAAAACTCTGGGTATTGGATCGTTCGGGAAGGTAAAGATTGCGGAGCATGCACTAACTGGGCACAAAGTGGCAATCAAGATTCTTAATCGCCGAAAGATAAAAAACATGGAAATGGAAGAAAAAGGTATTCTCCGATCAACTGTTTGTTATCTGCAGTTCTTATTTTTAAATGTGGAAGTGAGGTGCTTTCTTTGAAATTCTACATGATTTGGGGTCAAACAAACAAATACTTTCGGCATTGGAGTTTCTAAACAAAATAAAGTAGCACACACGGTAGATTGTTGCATTCTTGTCAATAACCAGGCATTATTGCTGTTTAATCTAGTTAGCTTTTGCATTGTTGGTTATTCATTTGTGTGGGTGGGTTGGGGTGTTTTTTGTGTGTGTGTGTTGGGGGGGGGGGGGGTTGGGGGGGGGGGGGGGAACTAGAGGAAATTGTTACTTTTTAGCATAGTTAAAAAAAACTTTGGGACTGTCATTTGGATTTATAATCCAAGTCAAATTTTATTTTGAAATTATTATTTGCATTAGTCAAATCCTAATTCAAGTGCTGTGACTTGGAACACTTTGAATATATTATAATGTAATTCAAATAAATATTTTCTCAATAATAATAATAATAATAGTTTAATTTATATTTACAGTATAGTTTTTATGATGTTAACTCATTGTTGTTTTAACTCATATGGATTATAAAACTACAAATATTGTTAATAAAATACCATGTATTTGAATGTCTTAGATGATGCTAAAATAGCCAAAGCAATATAAGCATATAGATTAAACTAAAAAGATATAAACTATCTAAAAAAACCATATATAGTGCAACATTCAAGAACTAGCTTTTTTCATTATCAAGTGTAAAACATAACGTGTAAATATTCATAAAATGCATAAACATGTCGGAGAGTAAATGTAAATGTCAGTTATGTCTTCATGAGAAAATTGACAAGATGTGTTATCAATGAAAATTTTACTTCGATTATAATTTGCAAGTGTGTAACAGAAACAATAATAAAGCCTTTACCTATCATGTGTACACATGGATAAATAAAATAATTCATATCAGTATTATGCATGCAATCTATATAAATTTTGGATTTTTATATCAAACACTGCCGGTGGATGTTATAGATGGGTGCCATGTGTCCGTGACTTGGTGCCATGTAAGCGAGGTTGGTTGTAGTGGGACACGTGGCAACCATATGTCCGCAATAGCCAGTGGATATTTTGGCCTCCACCAGCTCTGTATGAAATATAAATTCTTAAAATTTACACTACATAGCCGTATATAATTACAGAATATAAATGGGTATAACGACAAGAATAGGGCCTTTAACCATCATGTGCAAAACAGATGCATACAATCTGTAAGTTTTATACTCTCGTATATAAGTATGAAAAAGTATACGCCGGAGCAAGAACTTGGGTCTAGGACAAAGCAAATCCCTCCTATTCTCCCATCTAATACCAAATTTTTTTATAATATTTATAACATGTAACTACTTTTCAGCTATATCAGCTGCATAGTCGACCTAGATAAGGAAAATGCCAGATAAGGTTTTCCTTTATTAATTGAGCATGCTAATGTAGGTACTGGTTATTATGATTCATATAAATATAGAGAACATCAAGAGTGTGTGTGGAAGTGAAGCTATAATATATGCTCACGGACTGAGAAGCAGATGGGGTCTTGTTGGGATTTGGGAGGAGTAGATGAGGAAGAAGGCCTTGTTTGGAGGAGCAGGCAAGGGAGAGGTCATGAATTGGTGGGTGGCACATAATTCAAGGAGAGGCTCGAAGGGAGTGTTCAGTTGTGACATCCTTTTGAAGACGGGGACTTTGATTGGGTTTGGGTGTATAAGAAGAGCAAAATGGCTTTTGAACTTTTCTCTTCTCATGGTGAAGAATGGGAGAAGGAAACTGCAATCCCTTTTTCTAAGGAGAATAAAAGAAGTTTAGTCATGATCTTCCAAGTAAAGAAATGAAGGATAGTGACAAGCACAAGATATAAGATGTGTGGAAACATAGGTAAAGTATTGAACCAAAGAATATTCATAAAGGGATAATAAGTCATCCTTATTGTTGTTTGTGTATAGCTCTTGTTTCATTTGTATCGTAAAGGTCCATATATTTGTGCTTACAAAGATGAAATGTAGAAGATAGAAATGATCATTTAATAGGAGAAATAGAGAGGACTGGTTCAAGATGAAAGGAAGGAGAGGTCATGGAGGCAAGCTTATTTAGCAGGTATGAGGCGATGAGGACCAAAAGGCTTAGGTGATGGTCCCAAGGCTGCAAGGCATCGACCTCAAGACTAAATTAGGTCTATGCAGAAGGTAAGTTGAGATAAGATTGTGGTCTCCAACTGTGTTGTGGTTTTGTCCTAATTGGTATTATGATAAGTGTACAATTAGGAAACTATTATTATCATATGCAATTCCTTTTGTGCACAGTGCATACACAAGTTTGTGACTTCAACATCAAATGAAGGAAGTGTTAAATCAAGAATCAAGTGCTAGGAGTTTCACCAACTTGATATAGAGGACAAAAAACAGAGAGAAGAACAAAGTGAGAGATATATAGGTAGACATGCGATGACCTAATGTACGTCAGAGATAGAGATAAGGTAAATGAAAGGGAATCATAATATTGTTCCTTTCTTCTCTAATTATCATTCGATCCTTCTCCCATCAGAATAGGGCTGACTATGGAGCATAAGAAAGCTCCACAAAAGCTTTGACAGGTTTTATGAGTGGTTGTCTTCCTTATGTCCAACCCTGTATTCTGGTACCAGGTTCCTAGCCAAAATAGCTATGGGCATGAGTGGGCCATGCCATAAAACCTAGACGACCAGTTGTTAGGTAGACCTACATTTTGGATATGCAGTTTAAGCTTATGTAACCAAGGAACATCGTACAAGTCTTCCTAGACTATAAAGAGTCTTGACGAAGATATAAGACGATACATTTTGATATGGGGAATTGCATTTATCTCCGAGAGACATTAAGCCAAAGAGTGAAAAGGATTGACATCCCATAATATCTCTAACTTATGTTTCTGGGCATGAGCTAGGTTCCAAATTGAGAAAAAATAAATTAATCTGGGTTGGATGACACTTGATCAAGGCACCGCCTAGGGCTGCAAGGCTGTGGAACCTGAAAGACCTAGGAGAGGCAAAATCTAACAAGAGGAAGCAAGAATACTAGCTGGAAAAATTCTTTCTAGATATTAGAATGATGGGGTGTAGAGAAGGAATTAATCAAACCATCTTTATGATTATGGCCAATAGAGGTTAGCATGGTTTTTTATATCGAAATTCTGTTTTTTAAATCGAAATTCTGGTTTTTGGATTAGAAAGTAATGCCTAATTTGAATACTAATATACAACAACAAAGCTCTATTCCAAAATTATTGATTTGGCTATTTGAATCCTGTTATTCCTTTCCATTCTATTTAGGACCATTTCCTCTCTAACATTAGCGAATAGCATATTCCTTTTTATAGCTTCAATCCTAGATCTTTTAGGCCTAGCCCTGGTTCTAGGCTTCTAGCAGCTCCTTTAATAACTAATTTCTCGCTCCTAGCTGTTGTTGTACTTTTGTCCCAGTTGGAAATTTTTATGTCGATGGGAAATGGTTTGACTTATTAGTTATTAGTGAACAATATTATCACTTCTGTTATATCTTCCATAATCTTACAGTTTCTGCTGCTGACAATGGTATCGGACTTAAAATAACTGTTGGAGATGTTGCATGCATCTGGTTAGACTAGGACTGCCTATTTACTATAATGACTAATCATCAACATTTTGCAGGATATATTTTACATGTCTAACTCAAGATATGTGCATATTTGATATAACATTGTTAAATCCTTCAGGAGATGGTTAATAAGAAGCTTTTATCGCTCTATTTCAGCAAACATTTGCTTACTTAGAGGATTAATTGTAAGTTGCACCGTCAAAAGAGGTTATTTGGTAGGCTTTTTGTCCTTTATTTCTTGCAATATTTGTCTGTATTTAAATATGATACGACTGCAACCCTTTTTTTCTAAATACATCTCCACATTCTATAACATTTCAGCTAGACATACAATGTGCTTTTGGCCTAAATGTAGTATATTATACGAATACGAGCCTTTTGCTATGCCTACTTAGCCTATGATCCTTCCTTGCTTTCAGATTCTTTTGGCACACAATTGTATATACTGATATCATGTTGCACTTATCTTGGTTGAAGAATAGATGATTTTAAGACGGCTCTTATATTCTATGTATTTCTTCTATGTTTTGTGTTTCAGTTAGACGGGAGATCAAAGTATTGAGACTATTTATGCATCCACACATCATACGCCTTTATGAGGTAATAGAAACACAGACTGACATCTACGTTGTCATGGAGTATGTGGAGTCTGGAGAGTTGTTTGACTATATTGTGGAAAAAGGGAGATTACAAGAAGATGAAGCTCGCCAATTCTTTCAGCAGGTAATAGTATGAATTCTTCTCGTTGCTGTAGAGTTTCTCAATTAAGAAAATGAAACTTGAGCAGTTTGTTGGAATATTGATAGTAGAGAAGGTGGTAGTTTTATGGGAACTTTTGTCATCTTTTGCATTTTTTATATGCAAACTAATATTGTTCTTTTTGAGTTGCTGGCTGAGGCAGTAATTGGAAAGTTTTACTTGTTCAAAATTGTGAAGGTTTTCCACTTGTTTTTCTCTCCTTTCTAAATTCTTGAGGCGAATCTTTATACTGTTGTAAACAGATCATATCTGGTGTTGAATACTGCCACAGAAACATGGTAGTTCATCGTGACTTGAAGCCAGAGAACTTGCTATTGGATTCAAAGTGCAATGTCAAAATTGCAGATTTTGGGTTGAGTAACATAATGCGGGATGGTCACTTTTTGAAGACCAGATGCGGGAGTCCCAACTATGCTGCTCCTGAGGTACAGAACTTCAAACTTAGTACAACAACTTTAGGAAGCCTTGCATGCATGTTGTGTTAACTAATACTACTCTTATATTTCTCACCTGTTCATGATAAAACATTGTTTAGGTGATTTCTGGTAAACTATATGCTGGGCCTGAGGTTGATGTATGGAGTTGTGGAGTCATCCTTTATGCCCTCCTATGTGGCACTCTTCCCTTTGATGATGCGAACATTCCAAACCTTTTTAAAAATATTCAGGCAAGATAGCATGCTTATGTCCTTCACTACAAGACTCGGCTAGTGTAGTTGAATCTCTGATTTACACTTTTCATGTTTGTTAGGGTGGGATATATACCCTTCCTAGCCACTTGTCTGCCCTAGCAAGGGACTTGATTCCCAGAATACTTGTTGTGGATCCCATGAAGCGATTGACAATTCGTGAGATTCGTGAACATGCATGGTTTCATGCTCGTCCTCCACTCTATTTGACTGTACCTCCACCAGATACAATGCAGCAAGCTAAAAAGGTACATTTCTCTAATTGATTTGTTTTGATATTTCTTCAAAATAAGTCCTGATTCTCTTGTTAATTTAATTGCTCTACTTATATTGTTGAAGGTGCTCTCTTGTTCGTGTCACTGTCCTATTTTTGGATTGACAGCCTATACAAAATTATTATTAGTGGCAATAGTTGTTAGTAATACTCATCAATGATACCCATGCAGGTCGTTCTTGGAAGATTGACTATATCTGAAAGTTAATTTGTTCTATGAGTAACATCAACATGGCATGTTATCTCTTTCGTTTATACAACAATAGTAGTGGCCTTATACTGCCTCTGTTTTCCATTTGTTACTACAAATATCTCTTTGGTCGGTAAGACTTCATGTTACTCATCAGTGATACCCGTGCAGGTTGTTCTTGGAAGATTGACTATATCTGAAAGTTGATTTGTTCTATGAGTGACATCAACATGGCACATTATCTCTTTCGTTTATACAACAATAGTAGAGGCCTTATACTGCCTCTGTTTTGCATTTGTTACTACAAATATCTCTTTGGTCGGTAAGACTTCATGCCATATTTCTCTGTCCTTATTTGGCTTTATTGTCACCCCTTTTGCTTTGTTATCTATGTTGGGAATGGAGCATGATTCGAAATCAAGAAGCTCATCAAAAATATATAACAGGGTGTCGTCATGCTGTTTTTTTTCCATGTGTGGTGCTAGATTCCTAGCCAAGGCAAATATGAACAAAAGAGCCCTTCCAATTTGAGCTACTATGTTTAAGTTGCCCTTGTGTTTTTTCTTCATTGTATCCATGAAAGTACTGGAAGTCAATAAGAACTTTGGCCATTACTTTTGCTTTTTAAGAAGTCCTGGCCACCTTTATATGATTTGTATAATCTTGGTGCTTTGTGCTCACCTGTGTATGATTTATTTATAAACTTGGTGCTTTGTGCTGCTTTTTAAGCCTTTTTTTTATGCATTTGCCTCTTGTATATGTACAATTCTACTTAGGTTATCACAATTTGATTCACCATTCCTCAGTGTTTAGCCTGTATACCAATTATAAAATTTATTGCTTCTCACATCGAGCCTTTTTGCTATTTTTGTTGCAGATTGATGATGACCTTCTTCAGGAGGTTATTAAGATGGGTTTTGATAAAAACGAGTTGGTTGAATCACTTCATAGCAGAGTACAAAATGAGGTATCTAATGTGAATCGTACTTATTCAATATATTTAATTGCTTGAGGCAGAATGATTTAAGAAGTCTTTTTACAGGGAACTGTTACATATTATTTGCTGTTGGATATTCGGTTCCGAGCAACTAGTGGTTATCTTGGTGAAGAGTTTCAAGAAACTATGGTGCGTTTTGAAACATTTTGTTGTCTAGCTTCAAGGGCAAGTTGACATTTTTGTTAAAATCTTTGAAATGTTTATTGCATGATACCTTTACCCCAAAAGAATAATGATGTTAAATATATTTGTACTCTTTAGGAATCTGGTTTCTCTCGCATGAGTTCTTGCAACAGTCCAACTTCAGCCATTGCACATCGTCTTCCAAATTATACTGATCGTCTGGGGATCAGCATGAGGCCACATTTACCTATGGAAAGAAAATGGGCTCTTGGACTTCAGGTGACTGATATTTTTTATTTATTTGTCTCATCTCTGTTTTCCATTTTTCTGATCTGAATGTAACTTCGCTGTGCTGTGTGGTGGTGTTGTTCTGTAGTCCCGGGCTCATCCTCGTGAAATTATGACTACGGTCGTTAAATCTCTTCAAGTTTTGAGGGTTGGTTGGAAGGAGATTGGACACTACAACCTGAAATGCCTATGGTTTCCTGGTCGGCCTGAGAGTACGCTCAATAGTCCTGTGCGTTCTAATAGCTTTGGCAATGAAACCAACGGTGTAGAAAGTGATGAAGCTGATGGGAACACATCCAACGTAGTTAAGTTTGAGATTCAGGTATGTGTCTCTACCATTTTATCGTCCATTGTTACTTTTAGGAGATGCTGTAAATTATTCTTTCTTGTTAAGTTTTGAGACTGTCCTGATGTTTCTTGATGGTTTTTTCCCCCTTTGCATTGTAGTTGTACAAGACGAGGGAGGACAAATATCTCCTTGACCTACAGAGGGTTAGTGGGCCGGATCTTCTCTTCCTGGACCTCTATGCTGCCTTCCTCGCTCAGCTTAAGGGTGTTGTGAAGATCGTCTCTTTTTATTAATTTGCTAGAACTCAAGGCCATAGTTGTTCAGCTGATACTGTTAATATAATTTGGATCTTTGAAGTAGGCTACTCTGCGTTATTAATATTGAATTTTCGTTTCAGTGCTTACACAAGTTGTTGTCGCAGGTTATTCAATTTGAGCCACTTTTCAATGTGTTGTGGTAACTCCGTCAGATATATGGGTGTGTTATGGTAACTCCATCTGATATAGGATAGAATATTAAAGAAATTTAATTTTTTTTTCTTTCAGATATTACAATTTTCATCCATTTTTCTTTCTTGTGTTTGGAAGGAATGTGAATCCATAGGGTAGAAAAGTGAAACCTTGGGGTGGGGGTGGGGGTGGGGGTGGGTGAGAGGAACCATTTTTTTTTTCTTTGAGATTTTTCTTTTTCTTGTTTTTTTTTTCTTTGGTTTTTTTTTTGCATCCATGAAATGAATAACCTTTTTTTTCTCCCCAAGATTCTGATTTTGCGAATCAAACGTAGCCTATATGTTAACAAAAAGAGTAAAGCTTAGGAAATCCACAAGAATTTTGAAGTGTGTTTTCAACTTGCGACACTTCATCTTTTTCTCTAACTCTATTATCTTGTAATGTATTGTGATTTCTATGTAGCATGAGACACAAGATGATGTCTTTTCTAGGTGATATGACTATATTCTCGAAAGACAATGAAAAAGAAAAAGTTTCTCTACTATTGAACAATGTTTTAAAAATCGGATTGATGATCGAACCAAAATTTTTATGATACACGTTTCACCGGGGTTCAATCAGATTCAACCTGGTACGACAGATTTTTGTGAATTTGTATACTTAAATTTAGCTTGATTAAATTTCTAGTTTTAGTTATTAGCTAAACTTTAGTTTGACCCTGTCAGCGAACTACCTCTGTTTTTCAATACCTAGGGATGCATGTACCGCTCATTGTCATAAACCTCACAGCATGCATGCATGTCCTGACAAAAAAAATTTCCAGCTCTTTCCGTAACAAAGAACTCACTTCACTAGTCAAGAAAAATGAACACTTTCACACACACACACCATGCACTGTCTAATATTGTAATATTCGAGGTGGTATATAGCAGTCAAACATCATGTTGAGATGAGATAATTGGTGTGAAAAGCTGGCCTATACACCAAGAGCTAGCTAGCTAGCTCCCATGGACCTAAGCTAGAGAATAGTTCAGTAAAAAATTAAGCGGTCGGTTCAAATGAATTCGGTTCAGACAGTTCACCGGTTAAACTCCGTTTATGTAAAAAATATCGGTTCTTTAAAAAAATTAACGGTTCAAGTTAGAACGGACGAATTTTTTGATAAAATTCGGTCAGACCCAGTTCAACCGGTCTGGTCCGATTCTGACAACACTGATATTGAAGTATTGAGATGCTTACTTTTTTTTTAACTTTCAAAGACATTCTCAATCTTTTTTTTTTTCTAAATATTTTTGTATTTATAATTGAAGACATGGAGGTGAATATATTATCAAGTATATTGTATAGAATTAGACAATTAATTTTACAATGTCTTCTATAATTTTTTATATTCTAATTTTACAATTTAATTGACAATTGTATTGAAAATTGCCCCCCCCCACCCCCCCCCCCCCCCCCCCCTTCTTAAAATTAGCATAGTGTTGGAGATTCTCTTTGACTGATAGTATCTTGTTTCAAACCTCGGTCCATATTGCAGGTAAAGAAAACTATCGTACGTGTCGCCGTTGACTTTCAGCTCCACAATTCTATCCATGTTCTAACATGACCCATGCTTCGTCATTCCATAAATAGAGGAAACTGGTAATAAATCAATATTTTTAGCGTGCACGAGACATCTGCCAATTTTTTCTAATTTGGGTGCCGCTGCCATGCCATGCTGCTCGATCACTCACTCAGTCAAACCTATTAAACAAATAAATAAAATAGGAAAGAAATTTTAAAAAAATGAAAAAAAAAAACACAAAAAAATTTCTTTAAGATCCGTAAAACTCTCTCCCAACCCATCAGTTCATTCTTCCTCCCCCTTCGTTCCTTTTTCTTTCAGCAGCAAAAGGTCAGTTCTCTCTCCTAATGTTCTCCTAATTATTTTTTAACAGGGAAAAGCCCTTCTATCTTCTTTTTCCGTCAGAAATTTTTGGTGTGATTTCTGGGAGCTTAGCAATCTGAACTCCTTTGTATCGATTTTTTAAGTTATTTATTAAGAAGGAAAGAGAAGATAGATAAGTGAGAGGTCAGAGAATAACAAAATCTAAACTCCTTATTTTATTTTATTTTGCACAACAAAATCTAAACTCAAGTCTTTTTTATTCTTGATTTACTATACATTTGTATTCTTCGGATTATTACCTAGAAAGCCCGGATGCTCTGGGATCAGTCGTGTCGGACACTGCTCGGGGCACACCAAAGCACGTGTCGTGTCCGTGTCGCCATGTCCCATCCTTCTCCTTGTTGTAACATAGCTTATTACATATGAGATGAAACTCTCCTATGCTTCTTTTTCTCCAAATAGGGTTTTTTTTTCCCTCCAACAAATTATGGTAGCCCCCATCCCTTCTCTTCCTCCTCTCCCATGGCTGTTGACATCTAAAATACAAAAAAAAAAAAATCAAGAATCTCTAGTAAGAAATAGATATTGGCTACATTGCACAGATACTGATACAACACAGTAAGGACACGGCGACATGGACACAAAACATATATTGGTGTGTCCTAGTATATAATAGAGTGTCCGGACATTCTTGAATTCAGGGTTGGCATGTGAGGAAACCATAAGAGGGCACTCCTTAGGACTCTTCAATCGGTTATGTCGGATCCAGTCTCCGACACGACACGGCCCAGACTTTTGGGTGTCCGTGCTTCCTAGGATATTGGACTACTTAGAGAAGAAATTGTATTGTATCTATATCTATATATATATCTATATCTAAAAGTTCTCATATTAATATCACACTTGTTGAATGTAATCAGAGATGATTGACAATGGAAGATCGCGGTACATTATCTGTTGAACACCCAAAAATGAGTTGAGATTAGTTTGCTGACTACAAATGTTTATCATGGCACCTTGTCTTTTAGTTTCCAGAGTTTCAGGCATGCTTTTGCTATTTTTTTACTGCTTGGAGTTGGAGCATGCTTTGTTCTTTCTGCTTTTGAATGGCCTACAGACACTAGTATCACTATTTTGAAATCATTCTAGTAGTTATAAATATGTAGTAAAAGAGCCAACATATCTCTAATCTCGGCGGATAATACTTCAGAATATGATCCCCAATCCCAATAGATGAAATATCTAAATGATTTGTGCCAAAATTCATAATAAATCTCGATCGGATGGAAATATAAGCACATAGGAATTTAAGCCAGTGAGGCTATGTGAGTCTCTTTGTTGGTTGTCGTTAGCACTTTTATTTACTTAGTTCTTAATCTGTCTTAATAATTTTATTAAATTAACTGCATGTACCTGGTGTATTGAAGTATTGCCTCTTAGGTTGGAGAGAGGAGAGGGAAAGGGAGGGAGAACAAGAAAAATATTGAAGTTTTTTCTACCGCTTGGAGCAAGCTTTGTTCTTTCTGCTTTTGAATGGCCTTAGAGACACTAGTATCACTAGTTTGAAATCATTCTAGAAGTTATAAATATATAGTTAAAGAGCCAATATATCTCAGATCTCGGCTGATAATACTTAAGAATATGATCCCCAATCCCGATAGATGAAATATCTAAATGATTTGTGCTAAAATTCATAATAAATCTCGATCGGATGGAAGTATAAGCATATAGGAATTTCGCCAGTGAGGCTATGTGGGTCTCTTTGTAGGTTGACGTTAGAACTTTTATTTACTTAGTTCTTAATCTGTCTTAATAATTTTATTAAATTAACTTTCATATACCTGTTGTATTGAAGTATTGCCTCTCAGGTTGGAGAGGAGAGGGAAAGGGAGGGAGAACAAGAAAAATAGGAAGTCTTTTGATGGCACCATCAAAGATGAAAGCTATATGGAACCACCCCGTCGGCCCTAAAACTGGTTCTCTCTCCCACTCTCCTTTGTGTCTCTGTTCGTTCTCTCTCTCTTTCCACACCCCACACCCTTTTTCTCTGTCTCTCTTTGCAAACATGAAAACATAAAGATATGACTGATACCCATTGAAAACCACATTTGCGACATAGAATAATCAAAGGAGGTGAGAGGCATTACTGACAGGAGCCTATTTTTTATGGTGGCAAGTCTAGATTTGAGAGTTAGAGAGGCATGACACATTACTAGGTTTACCTTCTTGCATACGTAACACTTGATGCCTATATTGATTCATAAGTTATTTTTATGCAAATTATGGCTAACTTGTGTGTCTGGTGCAGGGATAACCGCTCAGTTGTGGGTAAGAATTATCATGTGCTTATGCTATATATATCGTCTATGTTTCCTTGCATTGAATTGTTAAAAAGAAACTAGACAACCAGAAAGATCACCTAATAATGCTAGCTTCATATGCTTACTTAGTGTGGATTTCTAAGGTGAGTTTGGCCACGGTCGCTCACCAGTACATGTGGTAGTACTGATCCATGTTTGTGGGCAATATCCAGGTACTGGAAGCGAGAGTTTGGCAAGCATCTTGAATCTGAATCAGCGTCCACGCATCCTTCCGTAGGACTGTGTTCGTGAGGCTTCCTTCGCTTTCCTCTCTAGTGGGCTACTCCTCTTCTGCTAGATGTTTTGTTATTTTGGTCCTACTACAAGGATGTAATGTTTCGATGTTATGGCTAGTTTTGGGAATGTAAAAAGAGTTGTAAGCCTTCTAAGGCATATTTTGTAACTCAGCCAAGCAAGCACTTTGTAATCCAAATCTTCAGTATTCAATAAAAGAAAGTATTTTGTGCCTATCAATGTGTTCAACTTTGGTTATCTACATTTTCATTCTGTGCCTATATATATGTATATTTTCGTCTATCTTGTGTCTTGTGCAGGTACGTCGCCTGGTGCAAGCACAACTTAGGCTTGCACGACATCGCGTCCAAGCGAGGACGAACGGTTACGTAGGGACCAAGCGAGGACGATCGGCCCCTACGGGATCGGGGCACGACACCATGGTTCATGTTGGCGGTAAGAGGTCTAAGCCACAGAGTTGTACAGATTGTCCGAGTGCAACAAAATTATAAACGCATAAGCGATTGGTAACAAGTTCACAGAGTCGTCAATAGCGGAAGCATTGAATAACACAAGTATTGAAGTAAAGCAAAGTCTTTATTGATATTGAATAAGTGTTACAAGCGGCGTATAGCCGAGATTACAAGTCGCTCAAGCCTCTCTCTCTCTGAAATAGTAAAAGTATGCCATGTGGCTACATTTGAGGAATGATACATAGACGTTGTTGTTTGATGATAAATAAAAGAAATTGAAACTAGGTTTATATGAAATTCTTTCTTTGTTTACAAACAAGAAAAAGAAGTACAATTAATCCTATACGAGGATGTTAAGTACAAAAAAATAATTCTGGAGAAATATTGCTATAGGAGTCTGATCTGCGGTTGATCACTTTGTCCCTTGGACCACACGATGACGAAGAAGTGCTGTAGAAGAAGAAGAAGAAACTTCAAAGACTACAGGAGGGATTGAACTCTCGTTGCCACAGTTGTCAATCAACACTCTCTGTATGTGCTCTCTCTCTGATCTCCTCTCTGTTTTTCTCCACTGATTCTGACCCCGACCTCGACCTCCACCTCCACCTCCACCTCCACCTCCACCTCGACCTCCTGTGGCCGGAAGTCTCTATTTATTGAGCTCGGTCACAGTAACTGACCAGTCGGCGTAGAAACCAAACAGCGGAGAGAGTTGCACCTTTTACGCGACGGTTATAATAACTGCTACCTACGTCTGAATGATCTCCTGAATCTGCGTGTGACGCGTGTCCCATTATGAGGTAACGCGTATAATCGTTCATCGAAGATCACGGCATGCAAACCACGTAGGTAACTGTCCCTCGCGTAGAGATGGTTGGCATAAAAGCCAAATAACTGTCTCGTTGGCGTAAAAGCCAAATAGTTATCTTGTTGGCGTAAAAGCCAAGTAGCTGTCCTGTAAACTCCCTCACCCAAAATAGGTTTTTGTGTATATTTTATATTATTATATTTATTATATATGTTAAATTTATTTAGAATTTTAAGAAATTTATTTAGATTTTAAAATTATTTAGGATTTATTTGGATATATATAGTCTTAATATTAGATAGATACTAATTTAGTGTTAATAGATATTAATAAGATTTTATAAATTATTTGTATTATCTTTAATTATATTTAAGATTATAAATTATTGAGATAAATTCAAACTATATTTTAAATTAATTCAAATCCTGAACCTACTAGGAAATCAACTTCATGCATATCCTATCCTTATTTAAATTCATCATAATCCTATCCAAATTAACCAATCCTATTCGTATTTAATTAAGTAGTATCCACCATTATAAATACCTCATCCTTCATATTTTTCTTTCCCAAATTCCTCTCTTTTTCGTCCAAAAAATAGTCAAAATTCGTCATAAATTCAGCCTCATTTTCTACTAGTTATGACGAATTAAAAAGACGATATCTCCTAGCTCCGGACTCCAAACACGCTCTAGTTTTTTTTGTTAGAACGATAATGAGGTTAGATTTCTGATAATATAAATTTTTTTCTAAATTATTAGTATTAAATTCTGGAAAATTCGTAGAGCACAGCATGTCCGAAAATAGACGTGTTTCGATGTTTTTGCGATTCCGGGAGAACCAGGAATCAGAATCACAAACCGTTTAAAGTTTCGAAAAGCTAATGTCAATATCATCGACATATATTTTTTCCAGAATTTATTTCAAAGTATTTACATACTGTTAATTCTGTAGAACTTCTAGGTTAGAATTTAAACATCGGTGCACAATACAAAATTTGTATGTGCCATAATTTCCAAACGAATTTGAATTCAGACGAGCCATAAATTCCAGTATATTTTTGATACTGAAATCTATAGGAAATTATGCATGAAAGTCGAGTTTGTATCGGTTGACTTTTTGGTCAACAGATCGCCTCGATTTGCGTGCCATGAGTCTCGAGTTGATAAAATTCAGTTTCTTTGGACAAAATTTAGGAATTAACATAAAAATCAGAATAATAAGATTAAAATAGGATTTTAGAGTAATTATTCCAGAATTAAATAAATTAAAATAAATTAATGGTTATATTATTATATAGTTATATGAATATATATGTAAGTAAATGCTAATTGATAATTATGACTAAATATTCAGACTGTATGACCCTAGGACATTGTGGACTATCCCATACTTACCTTGACCATGTTGACCCTAAGAACTTGTGAATTTGTCTGCCTTGCGTATACTAACGTACTGGCATAGACACCTGTCAGTTGACTGACTGATTTCGTACAGTACTTGAAGACACGACACCCGCGTAATTCAATGCGTAATTGACCGTGTTAGATGACTAGTGTTACCCCTAGTATACCCCCTGATTTCAGTATAAATATGGTTGAGTATGTGCTAGTATAATGACTAATGATTCTATTATATTATATTTATGTGTACATAGGATATTGGATTGTTCTGCGCGATTTCTGGAGCAGGTTATTGGTACATTGCAGCTTCCTTGCCAGGCAAGTATACCTTGCCATTGTACTGTTTTTACATTCCATATGAGGCATGTATGTTTATTTTCTGTTTATTTAGTTCATTTATTTTAAACTGCTATATAAACTGCGCGTCCAAGGAAACTTGGGTGCAATGACGGTGTCGTCGTACTATATTTTTATTTATATATATGCATTGGACCTACTTTATGAGACTACCCCATTTTTATGAGGTATTTATGTTTCATTGGCCATGACACTATTTATACACGAGTGTGAGTCACATGTAGGACACGGACTTGCGTATTCGGCTGGCCACTGGTACGTATAGGTCGTGCGACGGATAGGGATAACTGCCAATAAAAACTTTGTATGCTAGTAGACCTGGCGGTTATTAGAGGTATTATCGTGTCATGGATATGACATGCTTAGAGCATTGGGTGGGGAGAACAACAAGTACCGCATTTGGGCTCCTTTGTACTTTCCTTGTGTAACCCGTACGCTCCGCCGGAGATACGCGGTCATGATGACCCCTATATATTATCATGGCGGGCCTCCGACGTTCGAAAGTCGTCGTGCCTTTGTAGGCCCCTGGATCTCCAAGAGAACTATGCCAATCCTATTTATGGCCAGATAGCCCACTTGTTAGAAAGTTGTTCTCAAACTGCATTCACATAGATGGTTAGGCGACCCCAATGGATGTTTATTTTCAGTACTTTATTGGCATGTGCTTTTTGTATCTTGTTACGTCCCTCTGAGGACCTGGTCCCTTCCACATATAGGTGAGCAGGAGTACCTGCAGGAGTATGGACCTGGACCTGACGCTTCCTATCAGCCTGAGGAGATATTACCTTCTGATTATATGTGATTCATTGCAGCTGTTTAGAGATTCTAGTTGCTATTCTTTTCTAGACATTATTCTTATATTAGAGTTTATTCTCTTCTCTCTTTAGTAGTTTATTATAGTTGATTGGTAGTGGATTTATTTCCACCCGACTATCACACTTTGAGATTACTATTTGAGACTGCTTCTTTGATATTCAGTTATTGATTTTCTTTATTCTATTATTTGTGCTGTGGATGAGATATAGAACTGCGTGTGACTGGTTGTGACATATATTTACCACTATGGATTGGATATTCATGTACAGCGTACGTGTGTATATGGTTTCCATATATTGGAGTTCGTATACATACGGCTGGCGTGTTACGTATTCCTAGTCCTACGTATTTTGGGACTGGGGCGTGACATGTCCTGTTGGCGTAAAAGTCAAGTAGCTGTCTTGTTGGCGTAAAAGCCAAATAGTTGTTCTGTTGGCGTAAAAGCCAAGTAGTTGTCTTGTTGGCATAAAAGCCAAATACCTGTTCTGTTTGCGTAAAAGCCAAATAGTTGTTCTGTGGGCGTAAAAGCCGAATAACTGTTCTGTGGGCGTAAAGGCCAAGTTCTGCGTAAAGCTTGATGCTGCATAGGTAGGTAACCAGCGTAAATTAGCCAATTATCCTTCCTTGACTGAGGTCTTGAGCGTATTCTGGGCCAAATAGCTTTATCATGTACCTTTGCAAATATAGCCTGAGTTGGCGTATTTCGAGAAGATAGCATATGGCGTACTCCTATAGATGAAAATAGCCAGGTTGACGTATTTCGAGGAGATAGCATACGGCGTGCTCTTATAGTTGAAAATAGCCGGGTTGGCGTAAAATGCCAGGATGGTGACGTGAGCGTATTAGCTCTAATTTTAGCTCTCTCAGTCATTAAAAGTAGAACCAAATCTCGTGCATTAAATGCAGAGATCTGCCCCCATCTCGCGCATTAACTGCAGAGACGTGCCTCGAGTTCTGTACGAAGAACAACTTTTGACGTGGCGTTTGGTTTCGTCTCATCTTGAGCGTAAAAACTCATCTCTGCCCGTGTAGAATAGGCAGCGTATTCCTTGAATGCGTAAACAACGTCTTATATCAAGGATTATGTCACTAAACGACTGTCTGGGTCTCCGTGCAGAATCATCATTACAGCCGTCCTTTTGATCGTCGTGCAGTACTCTTTGTCATGAGTCAGGTTCATTGTTTTGTCTGACAGGTTCATTCGAGGAATACGAAGAGTTCCTCGTACAACTTCACGCTGCATTAAAAGCAGACATATTTTACGTCGAAGTGGCGATGTAACAACCTTTTTACGCCAAAGTGGCCTGGAAGTACTGCTTTACGCGGGTTGTTCTGGAGCTCTTTTTTACGCTGAATGGCGTTGAAGCTCTGTTGTACAATGGCTCTGAAGTCATATCTTACGCCACACAATACTGGAGCTCTGTTTTACGCGAGCTTCATGCATGTTGGGGGTTTTACGCGTATAATTTCCCAGCGTACTTTTTATGCTTCTACAAGACCCCCTTCAAAGTTTTCAAATTTCTCGTAATTTGAAATACTTTGAATGAAGCATGAAACGGTCAAATTTGACTCGTTCTGCGAGGCTGATTTCTCGGCAAATTTTTAGGAATTTTTTAGGATTTGGTATGTTCTCTTCTGCCTATATAAAGGCAAGCGAGTGAACCTGTTTCTCCACACTTCCTTCACCAAAAAAAGATGTTTGCCGAGATTCGTGGGGCTGACCTGAGGAAGAAGAAGATCATGCTCTTCCAGCATGTAAGGAGCCATAAAAGAAGGTGTCTTCGAGCAAATATCCTCTGCAACGATGGATCATGGAAGGATATCATAGCTTCCTTTGCTCGGGATAATCAGCAACTTCATATGGCGATTCGTCCAGGAGAGAAGAAGGGTCGCATTCGACCACACAGCTTGCTAGCTGTATTTTCTTTCATTATGAATCTGGACGAAGGTAGGCAGCTTGGCCCCGTCTTCCAGTATTGTGTTGGGTCTGAATCCCTAACACAATTCTAGGGCGTGTCTGCCATGGCGTATGGAGGGTGGGCTTGAATAATGCAGGCCCAGTTTTGTATCCTCCCGCCATTAATCATTTTCTTGTTCATCGGCCGCAGAAGCCGATGAACTGCCGTAGAAGAAGAAAAAGATCTACACCAATATGAGAACCTGGTACAACAGATTCTCGGCGTGATCTTAAATGAAAATGAGAAACCCTTTGTAGAAAAAGGATTTTTATCATATGTAATCATGAAAATAAAAAATCCTTTGTAAACTGGATTTCCATCATATGTAATCATGATTAATAGATTTGTCTTCTTTTACGCATAGCTGATTTGCCATATTTGTTGTGAGAAAGTCTGATAATCTGCAGCTTCGGCACGTCTGAATAATTTTATGCTGACTCTGATAAACTATTATCCGATCACGTCCCGACTTTTACGCGTAACGGTAGATGCGTAAAAAGCTGTCATGCTGTTTTTGGACGAGGAGTCGCATAAAATTTTGAACTGTCACTTCTCTGATACGAAGAACTTATGTTCAGAATCATCATCTTCAAGAATGGTTTCCCCGAAAATCCCTCAAAATAGGGCGAGAAATGTCCGTCGAACAGGCCATACTTGAACTTTAAATGTAATTGGCCTTCGAATGGACCTCCAATGGCCTGAGAAGAAGAGTCATCTTCAATGCTGACCTCTGTGTGTTTCAGGCACTTAGAATATTTTGCAGCCAAAAAGGAGCATTTTCTGCGTAAACCCTTATAATTGGCCATATGTAGCTTCTGAGCGTAGAATCGTAGATTTGTAGCCTCCGAGCGTAAAGGCTTCTGAGCGTAAAATCGTAGATTTGTAGCTTCTGAGCGTAAAACCGTAGATTTGTAGCCTCTGAGCGTAAAAGCTCCTGAGCGTAAAACCGTAGATTTGTAGCCTCTGAGCGTAAAAGCTCCTGAGCGTAAAACCGTAGATTTGTAGCTTCTGAGCGTAAAATCGTAGATTTGTAGCTTCTGAGCGTAAAAGCTCCTGAGCGTAAAACCGAAGATTTGTAGCCTCTGAGCGTAAAAGCTCCTGAGTGTAAAACCGTAGATTTGTAGCTTCTGAGCTGTAGCCTCTGAGCGTAAAAGCTCCTGAGCGTAAAATCGTAGATTTGTAGCTTCTGAGCGTAAAACCGTAGATTTGTAGCTTCTGAGCGTAAAACCGTAGATTTGTAGCTTCTGAACGTAAAAGCTTATGAGCATAAAACCGTATATTTGTAGCCTCTAAGCGTAAAAGCTCCTGAGTGTAAAATCATAGACTTGTAGCCTCTGAGCGTAAAATCTGGATCCGTTACGCAGCATGACTGTCCGTCTTCTTTTTCAAATGATAGGCTGACGTGGTCCCAAATCATAACCGACTTATTAAATATTGAATTTGGTTAGGGATTCGAAGAGTTATCAGAACTCTATAAATAGCCCAAGGTCTTGAGAGAGAAAACCCTTCATCTGTCTTTGCAAAACCCTTCTTCTCTTTGAGAACTCTTCCTCTTCGTCTCTTTTCTGAGAACTTTGAGCTTCGCCATGGCACCGAAACAGGCTTCCAATGCTAAGGGAAAGAAAAGTGCTTCCTCATCTCGCTCCTCTGCTCAAGCACGAGCAACCCCCATTAGGCTAAGCGAGCCCCGATCTGAACGAAGTGCTCCTCCGACGAGCTGCGCTCCGGGCATCACAGGTAAAGACTTCGAGAGGAATAAAGGACCTTTCGCACACGTTGTACGTGTATGCGAAACAATACGCCCATATTTTTAATGTGTCAGCGTAAAAACTCCATCTTTTCGCAGTCTGGCGTAAAAACTCAGACTATCGAAATTTGGCGTATACTACAAACTTTGAGTTTTACGCGCTGGATATAAATTCCGGCGTAAAAACTCAAATTTTGGCAGTCTGGCGTAAAAAGCTCAGACTGTTAGATTTTGGCATATTCTGCCAACCCTGAGCTTTACGCACCGGAAATAGGTTCCAGCGTAAGACTCAAGTTTTTGCAGTCTGGCGTAAAAGCTCAGACTGTTAGTCTTTGGCGTATACTGCAAGAGTGTAGCGTCTAGCGTAAAAACTGACTTATTTTCTTGCATTTTGCAGTGGACTTACAGATCCCTCCTTTGGCTGAAGTGATGGGCTCTGCTGCTGGGATGTTGAATTCCAATTATCTGGAGGACTTGTCCCATGTGACATTCCCCATCTCTGGAACCGAGTATCCTCAAGAAAGGGGAACTCTGATCTCGTCCCAAGGAGAACGAATGCTGCTGAGTATGATCAGTGGGGAGCCCCTGATATACATAGATGAGACTGAATATAAGAAACCAGGTGTTTGTGGTATTAAACGAAAGAATGAAAGTGTATTTCAATGACAGGGTTTATACGAGACCCGTGCCCTTTGGTTTACAAACAAACTTGTACAATTCGATGCTATACGAGGATACGGGAGTACAATTTATTTAATCTGGGTATAAATTGCTATAGGTGTCTGATCTGCGGTCGATCACTTTAGCCCTTGGACTACACGATGTTGAAGAAGTGCCGTGGAAGACAGGATGCAGCTTCGGAGGTTGCGAAGGAGGGTGGATACGCGATGCTGAAGGTCGTCGCTCCCTATTCCTTGCCTGAGCTCTGTATTCTTCTCTCTCTCTCTCTCTGTCTCCTGATCTCCGGTTCGGTGACCTTGTTCGATCTTCCAAATTGTCCCCCCTGTTCCCCATTGATAGGGGTCTCTATTTATAGAGTTTTGGTGACAGTGACCACTCCATCGGTGTAACAACCGAGGAGTGGCAAGTACAGCACCCTATTACACAACGGTTAAAGTAACCAATGCCTACGTATAGATGATCTTTTGAATGAGCGGGTGACGCGGGTCCAACTAAGGGGACACAACGCGTACAATTGCTACTAAGATCACGGCGTAAAAGCCACGTGGGTAGGTATCCATTGTGTAGAAGGGGTTGGCGTAGAAGCCAAATGTCCGTCACCATGGCATAGAAGCCGAGCAGGCATAGAAGCCTGAGTAGGCATAGAAGCCGAATAGGCATGGAAGCCGAGCAGGCATAGAAGCCGAACAGGCATAGAAGCCGAGCAGTCGTAGAGACTGGGAGGGCATTAAAGCCGGATGGGCGTTGAAGCCGAGTAGGCATAAAAGCCGAACAGGCATAGAAGCCGAGTAGGCGTGAAAGTCGTAGGAGCACAGATCCTGAATGGGCGTAGAGGCCGCTGCGTACCGTGCCAGGGTGCTGATGTGGACGTCTTTAGCCGAAATTACGGCTTTCGGAGATCAAATCTTTGGCAGAGATTTGCCATCATCCTGTGCATTAAATGCGGAGACGTGCCTTGAGGGGAAACTGTCACCGCTCTGTGCGTTTTGACGGAGGGACGTGCCTTGAGCCCTGTACGAAGCGCAACTTTTGACGTGGCAGGCGGTTTGTCTTCTACGGAGCGTAAAACAGCCCATATTTGCCTGTGTAAAACAAGGCATCGTGTTCTCTTTGCACGCGAAAGAGCGGTTTATGCCGGGGGATTTTAGTAAGCACCGGTTTGGTGATATTTTAACCAAATCTTCTGCATTAAATGCTGAGATCCGCCATCATACTATGGAGCGCGTCCCGAGGGGTCTGCCCCCGTTCCCAGCCGTCGTTTGGGTAGCTGTGCAGCCCTTTTTGTCAGGAGTCAGAGGTCAGGTTTTACTGTGTGACTGGACAGTTTCTTTTCGGGAATACGAAGCGTTCCTCGTACGCTTTAACGCTGCTTTGAGAGCGGCTGGGTTTTACGCCATGGAGGCGATGAAGAATCCTATTTTACGCTGGATGGCTCTTGAAGGCCTCTGCTTATGCTGCTCTGTATCAAGATGCTGCGTAGATCTTCCAAGCATTTTTTTCATGCTTTTACAAGACCCCCTTCAAAGCTTTTAAATTCCTCGGAATTTGAAATGCTTTGAATGAAGCATGAACGGCCCCTCGTAACTCGAAACGTTTCTGAATGGAGCGTTGAAACGGTCGATGCTGACTTTATGGCGGATTTATTGGGGACCGCTGTGATCTCTTTTGCCTATAAAAGGCTGGGGGGGTGAACCTGTCTTCACCATATTCCCATTGTCATACAGAGATGATCGCCGGAGTTCGTCGGATCGATCTGAGGAAGAAGGAGATCATGTTCTTCCAGCATGTAGGGAGCCGTAAAAGACGGCATCTTCGAGCAAGTGTCCACTGCAACGATGGATCACGGAAGGACATCTTAGCCTCTCTTGCTCGGGATAATCAGCAACTTTGTATGGCGTTGCCCCAGGAGAGAGGAAGGGTCGTATTTGACCACACTGCTTGCAAGCAGTGCCTTCTCTCGATGCCTCTGGTGACGAGAGGCAGACAGACCGGCTAGCGTGGCGGTGGTCTGTAGGAAAGCAGATTTACCCTGCTTTCCTCCTGTTTGGAGGATGGGTCATCTGCCCAGTTCTGTATCCTCCTGCCACTGATCATCTTCTTGGATGAAGAGGAAGATCGCCGATGCCAGAACCTGTCAGAACAGATTTTCGAGGGCGACGTCCGGACGACGAGGGGGTATCTCCTTTGTAGACGGAGTTTCCCTCAGATGTAATCATGAGAAATAGAGAAAAACCCTTGTAGATTGAATTTCCCTCATATGTAATCATGATTTTAATCTTTAATAAAATCGTCTTCTTCTCCATATGATCGTCTTGCCATACGTTGCTTGTGAAGTCTGAATATGTGCAGCTTCGACACGTCTGAATCTTTACGCTGACTCTGATAGAAAGAGTATTAGGCCCCGTCCTTTATGCATAGCGGATAGTCCGTAGAACGCTGCTGAGCACTTTGAATATTTAGAACTGTCCTGTTGCTAGGACTGCGTAGAATTTCTGAACTGTTGCCTCTCTGATGAGCAGAATTTTGTTTTGTTCAGAATTCGTCTTCAAGAATGATCTCTCGAAACTCCCTTGGAATAGGGTCAAGGTTTTTGGCTGTCAAACTGAGTTGCCACTTTGATAGACGAGATATTCAGACTGGAATCTGGATGAACCTCCAATTTTCTGGACCCGAGAGGAGTAATTTCTCAATGTTTGAACTCTGCATACTTCGGGTACTTGGGGATGCTTTGGGGCAAGAACGAGTATCTTCTGTGTGAACTCTTTGTACTTGACCGCCTTGGGGACTGTTTGGATATGCGGAAAGTCGTGGAGCGGGAAATCATGTCTGTAGCCTCTTGAGCGTAAAACACCATCGAGCGTGAAATCGTAGACCTGTGGTTCCTGAGCGTGGAGTCGTAGGTTTGTTATCTCTCGAGCATAGAATGCTACCGAGCACAAAGGCATCCGGGCAAGAAAAAACCATAGACTTGTAGCCGTCGAACGTAAAGCCGTTAGATTCGTAGCTGTCGAGCGTAGAAAAGCTCCTTTTAGCATAGGACTGTAGATCTGTAGCCTGTGAGCGTAGAACACCATCGAGCATGAAATCGTAGACCTGTGGTTCCTGAGCGTGAAGTCGTAGGTTTGTTGCCTCTCGAGCATAGAATGCTACCGAGCACAAAGGCATCCGGGCAAGAAAAAACCATAGACTTGTAGCTGTCGAACGTAAAGCCGTTAGATTCGTAGCTGTCGAGCGTAGAAAAGCTCCTTTAGCGTAGAACTGTTTGATTTGTAGCTCCTGAAAAGAAAATTTCTTCGAGCGTGAGGTTTGCGGATCTGTTACTGCTGAGCATAAACTGAGCGCCACCGAGCGTGAGATCGTCGATTTGGTATCTGCTGAGCGTAAAGTCGTGGGTTTGTGGCCTCTCGAGCATAAAAGCTACCGAGCACAAAGGCATCCGGGCGTAAAACCATAGACTTGTAGCTTGCGAGCGTAAAACCGTAGATCCGTTGCTGTCGAGCGTAGAAAGCTCATTTAGCGTAGAACCCGCTGAACCGTCTTGCACGAAAAAACCTTTCGAATTCGTTGACTGTCCGTCTTCCAAGGGTAGTGGGCTGACGTAGCATCCAATCATAACCAACTATTAATTGCGAGATTTGGTCAGGGTCTCGAGGGGTTCGTCCGAGGATTCGAGGAGTTGACCCGGACTGTATATATATCCCCAGTTTCTGGAAAGAAAAACTCTTTATCTGTCTTTTGCGAAAGAGAGCTTTCGACTGTTCAAGTTTTTTCTTCGTTCTTTCTTCGAGCACTTTGAGTCTTTCAGAAATGACGCCGAAACAAACCCCCTCCGCTAAGGGAAAGAGCATAAGTTCTTCTTCTCATTCTTCTGTCCCGACGAGGGAATCTCCGGTCGGGCAAGGTGAACTTCCCTCTGAGGGGAGCATCCCGCCGACGACAAGCGCTCCCGGCTTTAGAGGTAGAACTTTTTGGGATGACACAAATGACGAAAAATTCTTCGCACATGTTGAACGTGACTGCGCTAGGTCGTCTTCTGTGCTGATAGCCTCTTTTGAGGAAGGTGACGCACGGAGGCATTTTCATCTTTTACGCCCACATTTCTAATGTGTCAGCGTAAAGACTCCATATTTTCGTAGCTCTGGGTGTAAATAGCTCGGGCTACCGAAAATTGGCGTATTTCGTAAAATTTGAATTTTACGTTCGTGGAGGAGACTTCCGGCGTAAGGTGACCAAATTTGTACAATCTTGGCGTAGAGCACAGACTGTCGTTTCCTTGGTCCGTGTGTTTGTGCCAGACTTGTAATGACATATCTTCTTTGTATTATCTTGCAGTAGATCTGGGTGAGTCCCCATTGGCTGAGGTGATGGGCTCTGCTGCGGGGATGCTGCACTTGAACTATCTG
The DNA here is from genome assembly GCA_036927795.1 of Iris macrosiphon. Lineage (NCBI taxonomy): Eukaryota > Viridiplantae > Streptophyta > Magnoliopsida > Asparagales > Iridaceae > Iris > Iris macrosiphon. Next base: position 199,131,268 of record JAYESA010000002.1, on the reverse strand, counting down.
GAGGATCTGTCCCATGTGGCATTTCCTATCTCTGGACCCCAGTATCCTGAGGGAAGGGAGCTCCTGATATCGGCCCAGGGTGAGCAAATGCTGTTGAGTATGATCAACGGCGAACCCTTGGCACGTGTAGATGGGGAGCGGTACATAAAGCCGGCTTTCCTTTTTGGGGACATGATTGATAAACAGTCCCAGACGAAGCCCAAGAGGGAGCCTTGGGTTTTCCCTGCCGGGGATTTGGTCTTGTACCTGCCGACGATGCCGAGGGATTATCCCATCTCGGCCTTCTCCCATGCGACGCATCCCAGGAAGATGTCTTGGAAGCTGACTCCTGATCTTCACGGAAAGCCGGGAAAGATCTTTCATCTGAAAGGCGCTGACCAGGGGTCATTTGTTAGTCGCCCTTCTGGCGTTGTGACGCTGTTCCGAGGACTATGCCCGGGCAGTGTTCCAAGTGAAGATAGCTCGGTGATCCAGCCGGTCCAATTGCCGACCTTCTGCAATGACTTCATGGGTCGAGGTGGGGTATATCCCAAGGAGAATCCTCGGTGTAATGGGTGGATCGCCCCAACGAACTCCCGATGGAGATGCCTAGTTGACTAGGCCTTAAAGCACTTTCAGAGAGAGTTGGAGGGCATTGGACTATATGCCGTCGTGAGTGCGACGAGCGTCGGGCTGCCTCCGAACCCTAATTTGTTCCTGGCACTGATGGAGCGGTACATTTCGCTCACCGGGACCTTCGCCACTCCACTAGGGGAGTTAGGGTTGGCCCTTCATGAGATGGCAGTTGTCTCGAGACTACCGATGGGGGATACCCCATATGAAGAGTACGTTCCCACCAACCGGGAGTTGGGAGATATGGACCCTCGGGTGATGGAAGTATATCAGGAGCTGATGTGTCAGTACTTCGCGTGCACCACCTTTTATAACGAGCCTTCTGATTTGGCTCACACCACCAAGTGGATGTCCTACCTCTTCTTCCATCGGGCTAGGGCCACCAAGTCGGAGAAAGCTTCGGGGGGCAAGAATGAGCCCGTGAACTGCTTGGACGTCCTCAGTGCCCAGGTCGTTGTGACTCTTATGGAAGACGCCAAGGCTCCCGATCAGATTCTCGTCGATGGGGTAGGAAAGTACCCCGAAGGTACAAAGGCCTACAGTTATCTGAGGTGCTGTCGCAGGCCTCTGTCTAAGGAAGCCCAGCTGGCAGGTTTCCTCTCCATATGGCTGCGTCAAGTAGTGGTGCCAGGCATTGCTTTCGCGGATCGCATTCACCGGAACATCCTATGGCCCGCAGTGCGTCTGGTGTTTGGGACAAGACTGGGCTTACTTCTTGCCATGGTGTACCGTATACAGGCTGGCCTGAGGGCCATGACAGATGGGTTGCCCGTTGATGAAGCTCGGCGGGAGAGCTTCCCTAGGTTGGAATTACCATACTTGTATTTGATGGGATGGTTAATTCTCCACAGTTCCCGGGTTATGTCACCCGGTTCCGGTAGCAGCTCAGGGGGTATATTCCTATTGAATTACAGGGATTCCTCCTGGAATGTGAATACAGTTTTAGACTGTCGGCTGGTTTTGAACCTCAGCCATGGCTGGAAGATCCTTTGTACTCCTCCTTCTGTGCACCGCAACCAGTCAGGGCTGTGGCTCGAGGATTCAGGTCGAGGGAAGACCGTTCTTTCTCCGGAGGCGTTTAATTGGTTGGTCTGTATTAGACCTTCCCATCTGTTGTATAGGAGCGAAGACCATTGCTTCTTCGAGCCCTACCTGCCTAGTCGGTTCGCCAGGCAGTTCGGGTATGACCAGTTGCATGTGGGCAACGCCGTCACCAGCTTCAGGTCCAGGGGTGGACTCATTGATGGAGCTAGAGGGTGGCAATATTTTATCATGGGTTGTACGGAGGCAATTTTTATCGTGCCGGTCGTTACAATCTCCACGAAGCTGCGCATCCTTCACTCCTACGCCCAGTTCTATATGGCGATTAACACCTTCTATCGCGATTTTGACATGCGTGGAAGCTTCAGAGTGCCTTCTGCCAAGCCTGGGGGAAGGGTCGAAGTCCCCTCGGTCTCTTCTGATGAGGGTGAGGAGTTTGGTACCCCGGATGAGCCTCTGGTGCCGTTGCCGAGGTGTGCAGTGCCTCCGCCGGCGGGGGCTCTGGTAGTCTCTTCTGGGAAGTGACGGGCTTCTGCTCCAAAGGAAGCTTCCCTTCGTAAGAGGAGGAAGGAGACGGTGGCTTGTCCTCTCCGCATTCCTGGTATCGGGGCTCCTGTGAGTGAGCCGGCATCTCCCTGTATCAGGGATGATTCTTTGGCTGGAGGTTCCTCGCCTTTTAGAGAGGGACCTTCCACAGTTCTGGCTGGTGGCGCCGGAGAGTCCTTGCTAGAGGCTGCTGTTGCTGCGGCTGCTCCAAGCAGCAAAGCGTGGTTGCCTGCGTGGCCCCAACAGATGGGAGAATCTTCCCTGAGGTCAGTAGTGGGCGGAGTTACTCCTGCGTCAGCGAGCGCGCCTAGCGAGACTCCGGCTGATGAACCTCGACCGCGTCTCGGTGAAGGCTTGACCGAACTCTTGGCGATGTCGGTCGGCCCACCTCTTTCTCCAGGTATGACAGTTCGTATCGCGTCATTAAGGCGTGGCTTAGCTACATCTGCTGCAGATGCGTCGTATATGCCGTTGGTTCCGGATAAATGTCGTTTCGATGTCTCCTCCTAGGAGGATTACCACTGTGTTTGACATTTTGTTTCCTTGTCCTTTTTTCAGGGGATGATGTCCACGGGGAGCATGGCGTTGAAGCGCCTTCCGGCTTTGTTCTGGCTCCAGGCGGTGACGTGGAGGCGCCGGATCTTGAGGCAGGAGTGTCTTCGGGGGCTAGCTCGCCCGGGGAGGTTTCGTCATCTCAAGGGGAAGACGAACCTGTCATCGTGACCTCGCCTGTTGCGAGTATGCCGACGACTTCGATTGTCGCCATCGCACCTTCTTCGGGCGTGCCACCTGTTGAGGCGGTGGTGGCTACCTCGTCTGCAGTTGTGGCTACTCCGGGCGCTCAGTCGGGTTTAGTCGCGTTGATCAAGCAGCATTCCAGCCTCGTCTATACTGGCTTACAAACGATGATACCGATGGTATTGGCGAAGAACCTTGACTTCGAGCTCCTGAAGAAGACTTCTCAGCTTTCGATCGAGGTTGTCAGGGGGCTTGGCAATCCTGGAGTGGCTGACGCTCTGGAGGCGGTGGTTAATGGTTTAGAGCAACCCATTAACGAATACTTGCAGCGGACTGAGGGCAGCCTTGATGCTGATGTCCAGGCTCGGTATGACCTCATGTCTGAGCGGTTTGCCGCAAAGCTTGAAAGCCTAAACAACTCTATCCAGACGCATAAGCTGGAGATGGATAGGAGAAGAGCTGTTGTGGAAGAAGCCCTTGCCGTTGAGATGCAGTGTCGATCCGAGCATGAAGGGAATACGGCGAGGGTCTCCAAGCTGCGGGAAAAACTTGCTCGGGCAGAGGAGTGGGCTTCCCAGTCGTTGGCAGGTTTGGAGGTAGCGACTGGCCGACTGAGAGAAGCGCGACGGGATCTGGACCATACGAAAGCTGCCCGTACGGGCTGTCTTCGGGCAAGGGCTAATCTGACCCTTGCGCATACTCCGGAGGCACGGCTGGAGCAGGCTCGCACCGATGCTTTGGCCCTTAGGAATGAGAGGGTAGCTGTACTGGAGCGGCAGATTCATGGCCTGATTACTCCGCCATCTTGATGTACCCCTTCTTATGTAATTCTGCCTTCTTCGGGAATAAATAACAGCGACTCTTTTCTGACTGTTGTGGATCCATCATTTCGGAATGTAAATGACCGGTTGGGTGAGAGTGATATCAGAGGTAGTATGGACGTGATAAACTCTCGATAAACTTTTTAGCGGGACGTATCTATTCAGAGGTCATGCGGACATGATAGAGTGTAACCCAACTAATTATGTTTTTTGGAAGTAGTTTTGTCAGAATCGAGGTCCTTGCTATTTTCCTCTCTGAGCAGGAGAGATTAGGCATAGTACCTTTTCAGGAATTTGCCGTTGATAGGAGCCATCAACAGATCTCCGTTGGGCTGGGCTATCCTGTAGGCGCCGTTTGAGAACGTTGTCTCGATCACATAAGGGCCCTCCCATTTGGGCTGAAATTTGCCTTTACTTCTGTGAGTTAGGATCATCGGCCTTCTCGCGGCTAGAACTAGCTCGCCGAATTTGAATACTCTTTTCTTTACTTTATGATTAAAAGCTTTGGAAATGCGTGCTTGGTAGAGCGCGATGCGCTGCTGAGCTTGGAGGCGTTTCTCGTCTAATCCTTCGAGCTCTTGGAGCCTCAACAGGTCATTCTTTTCTCGAGTCAGCTCACTAGTCACGGCTATTCAGAGCGACGGGATCTGGATTTCGATAGGAAGGACCGCCTCGCTTCCGTAGACTAGTGAAAAGGGGGTACAACCTGTTGGTGTCCGTACCGTTGTGCGGTATGCCCAGAGACATTCGCCCAGCTTCTCGTTCCAGTCTCTTTTGTTTGAAGAAACGAACTTCTTCAGGAGCTTGATAATGGTTTTGTTGAAGGCTTCCGCCAAACCATTAGCAGCTGGATAATATACCGTAGAGGCAATATTGTGTATCCGGTTATTATCGCAAAATCGATGAAACGCTTGGCTGATGAACTGAGGTCCATTGTCGTAGATTATCCTTTGGGGAATCCCAAAGCGATAAATGACATGGTGTTTGATGAAGTTGATTACGTCAGACGCCTTTACTTCAGCCAGAGGGATTGCTTCGGCCCATTTGGAAAAGTAATCTGTGATGGCCAGTATGAACCGGTGGCCTCTGGAGGAAGACGGGTGAATGGGCCCAACGATATCCATACCCCAGGCTTCGAAGGGCAAGGAAGCAATCGTAGGATGTAGATGTTCAGACGGTTGATGTATAAAGTCTGCATGGACCTGGCAGGCCCTGCATCATTTTGCATAGCTGATCGCGTCTGTGATCATAGTGGGCCAGTAATAGCCCATTCTCCTGATGCGGTCCTGCTGCTTAGGACCGGGCTGATGCGCTCCGCATACGCCGTCGTGAGCTTCACGAATAATCTGTTGTGCCTCGGCGCCAGCGAGACATCTTAACAGCATTTCGTCGTAGGTCCGGCGATACAGGTATTGTGAAGATGCATCGAAGTAGAAGCGTAACGATCGTCTCTTGACGGATACTGCTTCTTTGGGGTCCTCTGGCAAGATTCCATATGCCACGAAATCTATGAAGGGACTCGTCCAATCTCTTGTAGGAGGATCGGCGTTTACAGCGTAGCTGCGTTCTAGGTGACAACTGTTCTTCACACAGAATAAATCTCTGTTAAGAAGGATTACCGAATCCTGCCTTCTTATAGGGGTGGCTAAGTCCGCAGCTAGGCTGGCCAGGGCATCAGCTTCCAGATTCTGAGATCGAGGTACATGCTCTAGGTAGAACCTTTTGAACGTCATGGCTATCTCGACTGTTGCTTGGTGATAGGGGATGAGGTCTGGATTCTGGACTTCGTATATCCCTTTGACTTGGTTGACGATGAGCAGAGAGTCGCCGAAAGCTTCCAGGGATTCTACCCCCAGCTCTTTAGCGACTTGGAGCCCTATTAGCAGGGCGTTATATTCTGCCACATTGTTGGAGCAGGGCTCGCTAAGAGAATATGCTCGGTAGATGACGAGCTGATCTGGAGTAACTAGGACGACTCCTACTCCTGAAATGACCCTTCCCTTAGGACCGACTCTGGAGGCGCCATCGAAGAATAGTTGCCATACGTCACTTTCCCTTGCAAAATTATATTCCGCAACTTCATCGGGGATGTCTTCGTATAGCTTGGAGGTCTCCGGGATTGAATGAGCTGCTAGGAAGTCGGCCAGTGCTTGGCCTTTGATGGACTTCTGTAGGACGTAGACCATGTCATATGGCGTCAGTAGCAATGCCCAAGTCGCGAGTCGGGAGTTAAGGGCACTTGGCTTGCTCATCAGCACCCGGAGAGGGTTGATCCTGGAGATGATATGAATAGTCTGGCCGGCGACGTAGTGGCGCATCTTCTGGACAGCGAACATCAGAGCCAAGCATTCCTTCTCCACTGGGTTGTACCTGTAGCACCCCGTTCTCCCGGTGAGGAGAGCGCGGCTAAGAAACATAAGACGGTATCGTTCGATCGGGATAGATTGAATTAAGAACTCGTCCTCGTTATGGATTTGTTTCTTCAGAATCGATTCCCATATTCAGTAGACTGCGCCCCAAGGATCGTCTTAGCGGCAGAGTCAGGAGGGACCTCTCCGCTGCTATCTTTTATTGCCTCGGTTTTCGATGTCGCTTGTTGCTTTCGTGCTTTGAGTTGGTTTTGGGATTTGCTTGTTTTCCTTGAACGGTTTCGATGGTTTTTATTGTTTTCGTTCATTGACTTGCACTTCTATTCCGAGATTAGAAAGAGAGGAAGAAGTATTAATCGAGCTGTTCGTGTGCAGGTGAACGAGCAGTAGGCGGCTTGTGAGCGGAGTCGTGAAGCGTCTCTTTCCTTCTTCTTTCCAAAATCTAAGTGAGTGGCTACCAACCCGATTAGCTAGCCCTGCTTCCAGCCTCACTCCTTCGCCCCGATCAAACGATACCAAGTAATAATAAAAGAAACCAAGATAAAAGAGAATAACTTGGTTATTATGCTTGTCAACAAACTTATGAACGGTTATCATCATGTATGCTAGTTCGTCTATAACTGTTCTATGAATCGTGCTAAGTATGGAAATATATGCTTGTTATGAAATAAACTGTCAGGATGACTATGCAAAACTGTACGCTATGGAACAAATTCTATGAGTATTCTCGATCACGGACGACTTGTGCACAAGGTATGTTATGAGTTCCGCGGACGGTCACCGGGGCGCCGGGACCGATCCGATCCGGACGGAACGTATGTATAGTCGTATGTTATGGGGCAAAGTATTATGCAGCGGGGCTCGCCACCTGCGGTGTATATTATTTGTGTCTTGAGACTATAACCCGTCCCTTCGTGGCATCAAGCCAGTGATCCTATGTATATTTAAACCTGTTGCATACTAATTTGTGTCTTCGTTTCAGGGAAGGCATGGTAAGTATTGTGCAGGTAATTCAGACGGTCAGGTAAAATCCACCGAACGGTGGCACGTTCATTTCAGTAAATTTCTATATGCTGCTTACTTGTAAATGAACTAAGGCAAGATAGAAACCCACAAAAATATGCATGCTTCACTAAACAATGTGTTGATTGGTATAGTCAGGCTAGCTCGCCTTCACCAGCATGTTTCGATATGCTGACCCTCGTTGAAACAGGTTCTCCGCACCAAGGCGAACCGAGCGAGGAGCCAAAGTCGTCTTCCCGATCCAGTCCAGCTGTTGGCGCATCTTCACCGCGCCTCGAAGCCTTTTGAAGCCAGAAGCTGCAACTCTTCATACACAAATGCAGCTCCGTGGCAAAGCGATCCTCCAGCCTGGAGGTCTTTATCATTTTGAGTTTATAAAGGGATGTAATGTACAGGACTGCTATCTCATTTTGAGTCATCTCTTTTGTAAGCCGTTCGGCATATTAGCTAACTCGTTCAAGAGTTTGTAATAGATGTTCATTATCAATAAAGAGAACTTTTCTATGTTACAAATCTGTGTTTCAATTTATCTGCGTACTCTGAATATGTGCTTGCTATGCAAATCATTAAAGCCTTGTGCGAGCGCAACTCCAGGCCCGCACGGCGGTCACGACTCGGGGGACGCCTCGGGGCGTGACATAGTGGTATCAGAGCACAGATTCAAAGTTCCTTAGACTTCGTGCTAGAAAAGTTCCTTTAACGATCAAATTCCTGTGCGAACTCTTGAACTCGCTAGGCCAAAATGAGATACGTTCATGCAATAAGTCTATAATACATTATGATTCTAATATAATTTACCTTCTTTTGAAGGAATGGATCCAGCGCAATCTGCAGCACAACCACCGATCGAAACACAAGAAAGCAGTTCGGGCAATTCGGGAAGCTCTCGAAGCCAAAGAGGCATGTCTCAAGTCGACCCGCTTGAGCGGGTAATGCAAATGTTAGAATCGCAACGACAACGAGATGATGCTCGCCAAGCCAAGCTCGAGAGTAATCTAGAGACCCGATTCTCAGTCCAACAGAAGCAGGTCGATGCCCTGCAACAAATTGTTCAGACTTTGGCTGCCAATTATTCCGCCGCAACAGCAGCGACTCCAGTGGAACAGCCCGTGCTTGAAGTGGAGACGCCTCAAATTCCAAGGCCGAGGGACGTGACTGCCTTCAACTTGGGCCATTTCAAGAAAGTCTGCAACACCCCATTCAACGGGACTGAGGACCCAGTGGTAGCTCTAGATTGGCTAGCCGAGCTCGAAGATCACTTCGCTCTGCTAGAGGTCCCCGAAGATAAGCGCGTCGCCTGCGCGCAGCTACAGCTCCGCCTCAACGCACACGATTGGTGGGACGTGCATCGACGATCTCTCCAATTTGATCATGGAGAGGAGGCAATCTCGTGGACGACCTTTCGTGCCGCGTTCGAAGAGGAGTTTATACCCCCTCCAGTACAACGTCAAATGGAAAATGACTTCGTGCAACTGAGGTAAGGCAGGATGACAGTTAAAGAGTATTCCGCCGAATTCAACCGACTCTCCAAATTCGCTAGGGCCTATTTACCTGATGCAGCGAGTCGAGCTAGAAGGTTTGAAGGTGGTCTCCGTCCTGCCATCCATTCGCACGTGGCCAATAATTAGTACGGAACAATGCGTGAAGTCATGAATCACGCCCTATCGCTCGAGCCACAGTATCCTCACGTTTCCACCGGCGCTGTGCATACCTACAATCACAAACGCCAAGGCAACGATAGAGGAAACACCGCTGCAAAGCGCCCTAACCATGGCGGTCCCCACAAAGGGAACCCGAGACCATTCTGTGATTTCTGTAAAAGGCAATGACACTCTACGGAGAGATGTTACAGCAGAAAAGGTCTATGCTTCAACTGTGGCGGGCCTGGCCACGTAGCTCAGGATTGTCCACTCCCCTCTAAGCTCCTGCCTCAACCCGATAATCCCTAACGGTTGGTTCTATTCCTAAGTTTCGGGACGAAACTTCCAATTAGTTGGGTAGGATGTAGCACCCCGTTCTCCCGGTGAGGAGAGCGCGGCTAAGAAACACAAGACGGTATCGTTCGATCGGGATAGATTGAATTAAGAACTCGTCCTCGTTATGGATTTGTTTCTTCGGAATCGATTCCCATATTCAGTGGACTGCGCCCCAAGGATCGGCTTAGCGGCAGAGTCAGGAGGGACCTCTCCGCTGCTATCTTTTATTGCCTCGGTTTTCGATGTCGCTTGTTGCTTTCGTGCTTTGAGTTGGTTTTGGGATTTGTTTGTTTTCCTTGAACGGTTTCGATGGTTTTCATTATTTTCGTTCATTGACTTGCACTTCTATTCCGAGATTGGAAAGAGAGGAAGAAGTATTAATCGAGCTGTTCGTGTGCAGGTGAACGAGCAGTAGGCGGCTTGCGAGCGGAGTCGTGAAGCGCCTCTTTCCTTCTTCTTTCCAAAATCTAAGTGAGTGGCTACCAACCCGATTAGCTAGCCCTGCTTCCAGCCTCACTCCTTCGCCCCGATCAAACGATACCAAGTAATAATAAAAGAAACCAAGATAAAAGAGAATAACTTGGTTATTATGCTTGTCAACAAACTTATGAACGGTTATCATCATGTATGCTAGTTCGTCTATAACTGTTCTATGAATCGTGCTAAGTATGGAAATATATGCTTGTTATGAAATAAACTGTCAGGATGACTATGCAAAACTGTACGCTATGGAACAAATTCTATGAGTATTCTCGATCACGGACGACTTGTGCACAAGGTATGTTATGAGTTCCGCGGACGGTCACCGGGGCGCCGGGACCGATCCGATCCGGACGGAACGTATGTATAGTCGTATGTTATGGGGCAAAGTGTTATGCAGCGGGGCTCGCCACCTGCGGTGTATATCATTTGTGTCTTGAGACTATAACCCGTCCCTTCGTGGCATCAAGCCAGTGATCCTATGTATATTTAAACCTGTTGCATACTAACTTGTGTCTTCGTTTCAGGGAAGGCATGGTAAGTATTGTGCAGGTAATTCAGACGGTCAGGTAAAATCTACCGAACGGTGGCACGTTCATTTCAGTAAATTTCTATATGCTGCTTACTTGTAAATGAACTAAGGCAAGATAGAAACCCACAAAAATATGCATGCTTCACTAAACAATGTGTTGATTGGTATAGTCAGGCTAGCTCGCCTTCACCAGCATGTTTCGATATGCTGACCCTCGTTGAAACAGGTTCTCCGCACCAAGGCGAACCGAGCGAGGAGCCGAAGTTGTCTTCCTGATCCAGTCCAGCTGTTGGCGCATCTTCACCGCGCCTCGAAGCCTTTTGAAACCAGAAGCTGCAACTCTTCATACACAAATGCAGCTCCGTGGCAAAGCGATCCTCCAGCCTGGAGGTCTTTATCATTTTGAGTTTATAAAGGGATGTAATGTACAGGACTGCTATCTCATTTTGAGTCATCTCTTTTGTAAGCCGTTCGGCATATTAGCTAACTCGTTCAAGAGTTTGTAATAGATGTTCATTATCAATAAAGAGAACTTTTCTATGTTACAAATCTGTGTTTCAATTTATCTGCGTACTCTGAATATGTGCTTGCTATGCAAATCATTAAAGCCTTGTGCGGGCGCAACTCCAGGCCCGCACGGCGGTCACGACTCGGGGGACGCCTCGGGGCGTGACAGTACCGGTGTTCGGCCCCAACCATCATCCTGCTGAGGTAGTAGATAGCCTGTTCATGACCCGCATCGTTCTTCTGTGCAAGAAGAGCTTCTAGCGAATGATCCATTGCCCGAACGTACAGCAAGAAGGATTTTTCCATGACGGGAGGCACCAGAACTGGTGGACTGGTTAGGTAGCGCTTGATATCCCCAAACGCTTGCTGGCAGGTTTCGTCCCATATAAAGGACACACCTTTCTTCATGAGGTGAGAGAAGGGCTGACATTTCCCCGAGAGTTTGGATATGAATCGCCGGATGTAAGCCAGACGTCCTTGGAACCCCTTGAGTTCTTTCAGATTACGGGGTGGTCGCATTGCTATGATCGCCTAGACTTTGTCAGGGTCTACTTCGATGCCTCTGGCGGTAATGACAAATCCCAGGAATTTGCCACTGGATACCCCCAGAAAGGACTTTGTAGGGTTCATCTTGAGTTGATGCTGGCGCATTAACTCGAATACCGCCCTCAGGTCTCGAACGTGATCACCTTTGAGGCGGCTTTTGACAGCTATGTCGTCCACGTAATATTCCACTGTCTTGCGTAACTGCTCACAGAATATGTTACTCATAGCTCGTTGGTATGTAGCCCCGGCGTTCTTTAATCCGAAGGGCATGATCGTATAGCAATATACCCCCAGTGGTGTCCGGAAGGCAGTGTGCTTTTCGTCTTCTGGATGCATCTTGATCTGATTGTATCCTGAGAACCCGTCCATAAAAGACATACGCTCGAAGCCGCAGGTGTTGTCGATCATGATGTCCGTGATGGGAAGGGGGAATTCATCTTTGGGGCAGGCCGCATTCAGATCTCGGTAGTCGATGCAGATACGTACCTTCCCATTTTTCTTTATGACTGGGACAACGTTGGCAACCCAGTCGGGATGTTGTTCTTCCCGAATGAAACTGCAGGTTATCAACTTCTTGACTTCGTCCTCGATGGCGTCCATCATATCCGGGCGAAACCGACGTTGGTGTTGTTTCACTGGCTTCGAATCGGTTGAAAATATTGAGCTTATGAGTAGCTACCCTCGGGTCTAGGCCCGGCATGTCCTCATAACCCCATGCAAAGACGTCGACATATTCCTTTATCAGCTGTATGATTTCTTCCTTTTCGACCGGGGGAAGATTGTTACTGACAAATATTGGCTTTGGTGAGAGCTCACCCCCAACATTGACTTGGATAACTTCGTCCTTGGTGGGAGGTTCTCTCTGCTCAAAGCGAAATTCCCACTGTGTATCCATTTGTTGAGCCCAGGGGTCGTTCTCGAACGGCTCCGACTTTGGGGTTGTGACTCCATCGGGGATGGAGGTATACATCTGCTCAGAGGTAATATGGACATGGCAGTTTTGTGGACTTAACATCACTGGCGTGCTTAGAAATTAAGTACGGATGTTAAGTGTAGATGACAATCAATATCAGAGGTAATATGGACATGATGATTGACGGCCGAAAGTTTTATTCAGAGGTAATATGAACATGACAAACTTTTGTGATTGTGACTCCATCGGGGATGGAGGTACACATCTGCTCAGAGGTGATATGGACATGGCAGTTTTTGTGGACTTAACATCACTGGTGTGCTTAGAAATTAAGTACGGATGTTAAGTGTAGATGACAATCAATATCAGAGGTAATATGAACATGATGATTGACGGCTGAAAGTTTTATTCAGAGGTAATATGAACGTGACAAACTTTTGTGATTGTGACTCCATCGGGGACGGAGGTACACATCTGCTATCCTGCTGAAGTAATCGTTCCCTTGTTTTTTTATAAACGCAGAGTGACGACCTTAGCATCGATTAATTCCTGAATTCTCCTTTTTAGCACATAGCAGGTCCTTGTAGGGTGATGAGTGTACCGATGGAAGAGGCAATAATCTGGGTCATCGACTCTGTCGGCCCTCTCAGGGTACCTGATGTCGGGTAGCTGAAGCTTATGTTCCCCTCTCAATATGTTGAAGATTTCAACTATGTCATCTTCCTTGAAGGAGAAAGTTCCTTTTGGTCGCAGGGCTCCTGATGCCTGAGTTTCACGGTCTTCCGGGAAGATTGTCGTTGATGTATCATCTCCGACTCTCGAGGACCTTCCGTCCCTAGCCTTGGACGCTGCTTTGTTCCATCGAGGTGAGTTACCCCCGGACACGCTGTGGCCTCTGGTCAAAGAAACTGATTCAGCAGGAGTTGCCTCGGGTGGTACAGGATTAGATTTTGAAGTTTTGGGTTTTGCAGCATATCCCAACCCGAAACGAGTTTGTTGATGGTGAGAAGTACTCTGCAATGGTGTTCGTCGGCCTTTTCCATAGTTGAGGCCTTGCTTTGATTTTAAACCATAACCCATGTTCTGTATAATCTTCAAAGCCTGTGGGTTGTATCTGTGGATTTGCATTTTCCCACTCTCAGACTCGCGGAATTCTTCCTGTTCAACCGGATCACTCCGCTTGTGTTTGAAGACTATCGGATGCTGATCGTCGCGGGTAGGAGGGACAATAAAGGCTTCATTTTCATATGGTTCATACATCATGATGACATTAGATGTTGTTGCATCTTCCCATATAATCGCTCCCCGTTTGACAGTTAGGGGTTCTAAAACTTGTTTACGACTCCTGTCTTTGTCTTTCTGGATCAAATAGGTACGCAGGTCAGTAGATTTTGCAGAAGAAGAAGACGAAGGCTTGTTTCTTCTGTTCCTATCAGCGGGTATGCGGAGGATGGGCACCATGGTTTCCCCTATGCCACCTGTATACAACAGGTTGGCTATCTGGGCGGCGGATAATCCCCTGGGAGGGAGTCTTTCCGCGATCTGAGCTTGTTTTACGCCGAGGGACTGTGCCTGGCGTAACTTGGGGATTCGCTCAGTCTGGCGTAAAGCTGGACAAGCCCTCAGTTGGCCACTAGCTTCTCGTGTAATCCGGAGAATAGGCGGATCATTCTTTTGCTGGCGTAAAGGCCGAGGAGTTGAGTATTCGCCCGCTTGCTTCCCCTTGCGGAGATCGCAGCGCTCATCTGGTTCACCGTAGAGGTCAGATGTCGTCCCGCGCCTAGAGCGTGATCTGTACTTCTAATTTGGCGTTGAGGCACCATCAGAGGTTTTGTCTGTACCGCGCATAGCGGGAGACTGGTTTCTGCACGTATAGCGCAGTGGATACTCCTGGGTTAGCGCTGAGGCTTTACCAGAAGTTTTGTCTGTACTGCGCGTAGCGGGAGATTGATTTCTACGCGTATAGCGCACTGGATACTCCTGGGTTAGCGCTGAGGCTTTACCAGAAGTTTTGTCTGTACCGCGCGTAACGGGAGACTGAATTTTACGTGCGGGGCACGGAGGGAGCGATGCTACCACCTCATTGGTCGGAGAGATCGGAGAGTCCACAGGAATGGCGGAGGATGTCTTGGGCATCCACACTTTGCGTAGCTTCCTGTTGTCTTGGACGGAGAGAGAGTGAGAGCTACCCCCAGTCCGAAGCATGTCTTCGTAGGCAGACTGGTCGAAATGAACGACCAGTGTCTTCTTCACGGTTCCTACAGATACCGCATCGTGTTGAGCAATTACTTCCTCGTCAGAAGAGAAAGATGTCCCCAGCAGAGTCGCCATCTTGTTTGTGGTATTAAACGAAAGAATGAAAGTGTATTTCAATGACAGGGTTTATACGAGATCCGTACCCTTTGGTTTACAAACAAACTTGTACAATTCAATCCTATACGAGGATGCGGGAGTATAATTTATTTAATCTGGGTATAAATTGCTATAGGTGTCTGATCTGCGGTCGATCACTTTAGCCCTTGGACTACACGATGTTGAAGAAGTGCCGTGGAAGACAGGATGCAGCTTCGGAGGTTGCGAAGGAGGGTGGATACGCGATGCTGAAGGTCGTCGCTCCCTATTCCTTGCCTGAGCTCTGTATTCTTCTCTCTCTCTCTGTCTCCTGATCTCCGGTTCGGTGACCTTGTTCGATCTTCCAAATTGTCCCCCCTGTTCCCCATTGATAGGGATCTCTATTTATAGAGTTTTGGTGACAGTGACCACTCCATCGGTGTAACAACCGAGGAGTGGCAAGTACAGCACCCTATTACACAACGGTTAAAGTAACCAATGCCTACGTATAGATGATCTTTTGAATGAGCGGATGACGCGGGTCCAACTAAGGGGACACAACGCGTACAATTGCTACTAAGATCACGGCGTAAAAGCCACGTGGGTAGGTATCCATTGTGTAGAAGGGGTTGGCGTAGAAGCCAAATGTCCGTCACCATGGCATAGAAGCCGAGCAGGCATAGAAGCCTGAGTAGGCATAGAAGCCGAATAGGCATGGAAGCCGAGCAGGCATAGAAGCCGAACAGGCATAGAAGCCGAGTAGGCGTGGAAGCCGAGCAGTCGTAGAGACTGGGAGGGCGTTGAAGCCGGATGGACGTTGAAGCCGAGTAGGCATAGAAGCCGAACAGGCATAGAAGCCGAGTAGGCGTGGAAGCCGTAGGAGCACAGATCCTGAATGGGCGTAGAGGCCATTGCGTACCGTGCCTGGGTGCTGATGTGGACGTCTTTAGTCGGAATTACGGCTTTTGGAGATCAAATCTTTGGCAGAGATTTGCCATCATCCTGTGCATTAAATGCGGAGACGTGCCTTAAGGGGAAACTGTCACCGCTCTGTGCGTTTTGACGGAGGGACGTGCCTTGAGCCCTGTACGAAGCGCAGCTTTTGACGTGGCAGGCGGTTTGTCTTCTGCGGAGCGTAAAACAGCCCATGTTTGCCTGTGTAAAACAAGGCAGCGTGTTCTCTTTGCACGCGAAAGAGCGGTTTATGCTGGGGGATTTTAGTAAGCGCCGGTTTGGTGATATTTTAACCAAATCCTCTGCATTAAATACTGAGATCCGCCATCATACTATGGAGCGCGTCCCGAGGGGTCTGCTCCCGTTCCCAGCTGTCGTTTAGGTAGCTGTGCAGCCCTTTTTGTCAGGAGTCAGAGGTCAGGTTTTACTGCGTGACTGGACAGTTTCTTTTCGGGAATACGAAGCGTTCCTCGTACGCTTTAACGCTGCTTTGAGAGCGGCTGGGTTTTATGCCATGGAGGCGATAAAGAACCCTGTTTTACGCTGGATGGCTCTTGAAGGCCTCTGCTTATGCTACTCTGTATCAAGATGCTGCGTAGATCTTCCAAGCATTTTTTTCATGCTTCTACATCAGGTTTCTTATTCGGAGATGTTATCGATAAACAATCCCAGACTAAGCCCAAGAAGGAGGATTGAGTGTTTACTGCTGAGGGCACGGTCATGTATCTGCCCAGGATGCTCAGAGATTACCCTATCTTGGCATTCTTTCATGCCACACATCCTAGGAAGATAATGTGGACTCTGACTCTAGATCTTCATGGGCGGCCAGGGAAGATCTCATACAAGAAATTCTTGAACCGAGGAGTCTTTGTGAGCAGTCCATCAGGCCCTGTTATGCCTTTCAGAGGATTACTGCCGGGTAGCGTCCCGAGTGAAGATACTTCACTGATCCAGCCGGTTCAAATATCGACTTTCTGTAATAACTTTATGGGGCATGGAGGAGTGTACCCTAAGGTTAACCCTCGGACCAGTGGATGGCTTAGCCCCGAGAATTTTTGATGGGCCAGTTTAACTACCTGGGCCCTGAAGCACTTTCAGACGGAGCTGGAAAGCATTGGCTTGTTCGCGGCTGTGAGTGCCACCAGTGTTGGGCTGCCTGTCAATCCCAACTTATTCTTAGCCTTGATGGAGCGATACAACTCGCTTACTGGGACTTTCGCCACTCCGCTTGGGGAGTTGGGCCTGGCCCTTCATGAGATGACAGAGATTTCAAGGCTGCCAATGGGGGACACTCCTTATGAAGAGTACGTTCCCACAAATAGGAAGCTGAGGGATACAAACCCTCGGGCAGTGGCGGTATACCAGGAGTTGATGTGCCACTATCTTGCCTGCACCACTTTCTACAAAGAGCTCTCTGATTTGGCTCATATCAACAAGTGGGCATCCTACCTCTTCTTCCATCAGGCCAGAAATGCTAAGCCGGACAAGGTTGTAGATAGCAGAGATAATCCCTTGAACCTCCTGAGCATGCTTAGTGCCAACACGGTCGATGACCTCATTGAAGACGCATGGGCTTCAGATTATATTCTCGATGAGGAGATAGGGGGTTATCTTGCAGGCACTAAAGCCTTTAGTTATATGAGGCATTGTCGTAAGCCTCTGTCAAGGAAAGCTCAACTGGCTGGCTTCCTCTCTGTCTGGTTACGCCGATGGGTAGTGCCAGGCATCGCGTCTGCGGATCGTATTTATCGCAACACCTTATGGCCCGCGGTACGTTTGGTGTTTGGAGCAAGATTGGGCTTGCTTCCCGCCATGGTATGTAGAATACAAGCTGGCTTGAGGGCCCTTACTGATGGGCTGCTAGCTGATGATACGCAGCGTGAAGGATATCCCAGAGTGGAACTACCATTCCTATATCTGATGGGATGGTTAATCCTTCACAACACTAGAGTGATGTCTCCCGGCTCTGCCAGCAGTTCGGGAAATAACTTCTTGTTGAATTACAAGAATTCTCTTTGGAATGTGGCGAGCGTCATTGATTGCCGGCGAGCATTAAACTTTGCCCATGGCTGGAAGCTCTTCTGTACCGTCCCCCCCGTACATATCAATCAACAGGGGACGAAACTTCAGGATGCAGGCCAAGGGAGGACTATTCTTTCTCCTGAAGCCTTTTACTGGTTGGTCTGCATTAGACCTTCCCACCTGCTGTACAGAAGTGAGGACCACTGCTACTTGGAGCCTTATCTGCCTAGCCGATTTGCCAGGCAATTTGGGTACGACCAGTTGCATGTGGAGAATCCTATCACTAGCTTCAAGTCCAAAGGTGGACTCATTGATGGAGCCAGAGGATGGCGGTATTTTATCACGGGCTGTACCGGAGCATTCTTTATTGTGCCTGCGACTTCTTTCTCCATGGAGTTGCGCATTTTTCACTCGTACGCGCAATTTTATGCGTCCATCAATACCTTCCATCGTGATTTTGATGTATATAAAAGTTTCAGGATGTCCTCCCATAAGTCCACTGGAAGAGAGGAGATCCCCTCCGTCTCCTCTGATGAAGGTGAAGACACTGTCGGTGCAGACGATTTTTTGTTGATAATACCGAGAGGCGTAATAGCTCCGCCAGCAGAGCCTCTCGTCATCTCAAATAAGCGAAAGGCTTCCACTCTGAAAGAGCCTTCCCCCCGCAAGAAGAAGACTGTCAGAGGTCCTAAAAGGACTTCCACCAAGGGGGCCTCTAGGAGTGAGCCTGTTGTTTCCCCTGTTGGGGATGATTCTTTGATCAGAGGTCCTTCGCCTTTTAGAGAGGGAACCTCCACAGTTCCAGCTGGCAGTGCTGGAGATTCTTTGCTCGCGGTTGCTGCCGCTATTACCGCTACTAATAGTGCTTCGAGGTCGCCTTCAAGACCGAGCATATTAAGAATCAATATACCTTTATCCAGACAAATAATGGGAATAACCCCACCTTCGTCTGTAAGTATTTCCAGCGAGATTCCATCCGATGAACCTCGAGTGGATCTAGGTGACGACTGGGATGACTACCCTCAAACGTCAGTTGGTGCACCCTCTTCTCCAGGTATGACAGCTTGTTTAGCATCATTAAGAAATAATTTAGCTGTACAGGCTGCAGACGCAACATACATACCATCAGCCATGGGTAAATATTGTCTTTACGCTTCTTTTAGGAAAATTAACATCGAATTGATATTAACTTTCTCTTGTCTTCTTTTCAGGCGAAGACGTCTCTGGAGAGGGCGGAGTTGACGCAACCTCTGACTTTGTTGCGGATCCGGCTGATGAAACGGCGGTGTTCGACGTCGAAGAAGCATGCTTTGAAGCTGCCGATCTTTCATCCGCAATATTCTCGGATGTCATCCTGCCAGTAGCAGTCCAAATAACACCGGAGGAGGATGAGCCCATTATCACGACTGTGCCTCCTTCGTTGAGTATGCCACCAACTTTAACCGTTGTTGGTGTTCTTTCTTTTTTTGCGCCATCCATTGAAGCAACGGCTGTGGCAACATCCTCTGCGGCCATCCCCGAAAGGAGATTTACCGGTATTACAGCCACTCCCAGCGTACATCCGATCTTTGATATGCTAGTTGAACAATATACTAGCATATTCTACCGCACTTTGAAGGAGTTGATATCCATGGTGCTGGAGAAGAACCTAGGCTTTGATGGTCTGCGGACGTCCTCTCAGCTTACGATAGCGCCGATTAGAAACTTCAATGACGCTGAAAGAGCTGATGCGCTAGAGCAAATAGTTAATGGTTTAGAACAACCCATTAACGAATATTTGCAACTATCCCGGGGCAGCATCGACGATCTGGTTCAGGCTGAATACGACTCCTTAACTGCAGAACTTACTGAGTAAATGGAATCTCTAAACAAATTTATCCAGGCACAGCAGCAAGAGATGGATGAAGAACAGGCCGTCTTGGTGGAGGTCATTCCTCAGCTTGCTAAGTGCCAGACCGAATATGAGGGAAATGAAATAAAGGTTCAAAAATTGGAAGTTGAACTCGCTCAGGCAAGGGAGAGGCTTCTCAAGACGTCGGCAGCTCGAGATGTGCTGAAGGGCCAAGTGGATACAGCTCAGCAGAACTTGGCACATGCGGGTGTCATCCGCGCCGGTTTTGTTGATGCTCGGTCCGAACTATCTCGCTTTAGCGATGACGAGGCACGGCTGGAACGGGGTCGCGCTAACATCTTGAACTCCAGGAATGAGAGGATGGCTGCTTTGGCGAAACAGATTCGCGATTTAACTGCTCCTCCCCAATGATGTACTTCTTACTTTTTGCTCCTTATTTTTTCAGAGATAATAAAGATACATTTTATGACTTTGTGGACCCATCACTTTAAAATATAAATGATAGGCTTAGATGAAAGTGATATCAGAGGTAATATGAACATGATATACTTTTGGTAAGGCTTGGTTGAATGTAAATCTATTCAGAGGTAATATGAACCTGACAGAATATAATCCAACTAAATTTGTATACAAAACACTATCAGAGGTAATATGAACATGATAGGTTTATAAATTAGTTAAGCAGATATATTCAAAGGTCATATGATCCTGATAGAATATGATCCAACTGACCTTTGTAAGTGGTGTCGTCAGAATGGAATCTTCACCATACTCCGTTAAGCAAAGGAGATCAAGCATAGTACTTCTTCGAGAATTTGCCGTTGATAGGAGCTATTATCAAATTTGCATTAGGTTTGGCTAATCTGTAAGCGCCATTTGAGAATATTGTCTCAATCACATAAGGGCCCTCTCATTTGGGCTGGAATTTGCCCTTACTTTTGTGTGAACTTCGAATATCGTACCAGAGGTAATATGAACGTAGTACAATATCATGTTTTGTTGAGGACATCCCACTGGGGGATCTTTGGTGGACCTGTTATTTATTGTGCACGTTGAGTGCAAATAATAAATTTGAAACAAGCCCTATCAGAGGTAATATGGATGTGATAAGTTTTGTGGGTAGTAAAGACATTCTGCCTGGGGATTTTTGTGGACCCATTACTTTCTGCGCACGTTAGTGCAAGTAATAGGTTTGAGACAAGTCCTGACAGAGGTAATACGGACGCTGAAAAATATGAGTCTGTGGGGATAGTGGAGAGACGTAGTTCAGATGTAATATGAACATGACTTGACTTTTTCTTTGCTGGGGAAAATGAGGATAGTTCAGAGGTAATATGGACATGAAAAATGTGTTTCCATTGCGGACATCCCACTGGGGGATTTTTGTGGACCTATTACTTCTTGTGCACGAGAGTACAAGTAATAAGTTTTAAGACAAGCCTGCCAGAGGCAATATGGATGTGACAGTTTTCGTGGACCTAACACCACTGGCGTACTTAGAGTTAAGTACGGGTGCTAAGTTGAGACAACAACCGATATCAGAGGTAATATGGACATGATAGTCGATAGTCAAATCCGGAAGGTTTGCTCAGAGGTAATATGGACATGACAAACTCATCCTGGGAGAAATATTATGACAGCAGTTCAGAGGTAATATGGACGTGAACTAATGTCCGAACAACTCATTTGAGGAGTGATTCGTTGAGTGTGATCTATCTGAACATGAAGATAGACCAAAGGATTGTTCCGCTGGGGAGATTGATGGGACGATAGCTCAGAGGCAATATGAGCATGGCTAGCGTCAAATGAGATTGGTTTGACTAGTCACTGCAGGAGTGTGCAAGTAGACCTAAAGATTGCTCCGCTGGGAAGATTTTGAGGATCCATAGTTCATTGCATATCCAGGACTCTTGGATACGGATGATGGTTTCAAGAATTTGTAACGAAGGAGAAAATGTTGCACACAGGCACTTGCCGGGGATGAAGAATCAAGAGTTGATTCGAACATAAGTTGAAATAACTACTACCAGGGGTTATGTGAACGCGATAGTAGAAAGTCAGAGAGCAGAACTTTACTCAGTGGTAATGTGGACATGGAAAAGTTCTAAAAATATCTTACTCAGAGGTAATATGGACGTGGTAAGATATGACTTTGTGGGGATAAAGAAAAACAGGACAGTGATAATATAGAAGTGACCATTTTTGTGGTGATAGATTTACTCTGCCGGAGAAAGTGAAGAGACGTAGTTCAGAGGTAATATGGACGTGAACTGATCGATAGAAACAACCTGGGAGGTTTGCTCAGAGGTCACTTGGACATGGCAAACCCAGTTGGGAAAAAAATGTTTGGACAACAGTTCAGAGGTAATATGGACGTGAACCGATCTCCGAGAAATTCACTGGAGAGTGATTTACTGAGTGAGGATAGTCCTAAAGGTTGTTCCTCTGGGGAAATTTTAGGGACTCATTATTCGGTACCTCTTGAGGGGCAAATTGACACGTTAGAGTGATATCAATTTGCCGTGACCGTCATCTTGTTTATAAATGCAAGGTGATGACTTTGGCGTCAATCAAATCCTGGATTCTCCTTTTCAGTACATAGCATGCCTTTGTGGGGTGATGAATGTACCGATGAAAGAGACAATATTCTGGATCAGACCTTGCCTGCCCTTTCAGGGTATTTAATATTGGGTAGCCGAAGTTTGTTTTTCTTCATCAATATATTGAAGATTTCAATGGTGTCATCCTCATTGAAGGAGAAAGTCCCTTTTGACTTTCGGGCTCCCGATACCTGAGTCGTACGGTTCTCATGGAAGATGGTCATAGCTGCATCATCTTCGGACATAGAGGGAATTTTACCCCCAGCTTTGGATGCTGCTCCGTTTCGTCGAGGGAGACCACCCCCAGACATGTCGTTGTCTGGTTCTTCTTCTTCTTTTTGTACTCCTTTGTCCACAGAAGTTGATTTAGAAGGACCTGCCTCCAGTATTACAGGATCAGACTCTGGAGGTTTGGAGTTTGCAAGAGACGCAGTATATCCTAACCCAAAACGAGTTCGTTGATAGTAAGGATCACCATGCAACGGTATTCGTCTGCCTTTTCCATAATTGAGACCTTGTTTCAACTTCAAATTATAACCCATGTTTTGCATAATCTTCAAAGCCTGTGGGCTATATCTGTGGATTTGCATTTTCCCACCATCAGACTCGTGAGATCCTTCTTGTACAATCGGTCTATTCCGCATTCGACCGAAGATTATTTGATGCTGATCGTCGCGAGTAGGTGGAACAATAAAGACAGATTCTTCATGTGGCCCATATGTCATGACGATATTAGATGTTGCCGCTGCTTCCCACATGACCTCCCCACGCTTGGTAGTTAGGGTCACTAAATCTTGATTTTGACCCCTGTCTTTGCCTTTCTGGATCAAGAAATCACGCAAATCAGAAGAAGAAGAAGAATAAGAAGGCTTATTCTGCCTTTTTACCTTAGTGGGGACGTGGAGATTGGAAACCACAACCCTCTCTCTACCTTAGGAATACAGCAGTTCATCCATGTGAGTAGCATACGATCCATCATCCGTCTGAGGAGCGTATTTTCCCATAAAACGGGTCTTCTTAACGCGGATGGGCATATCCTGGCGTAATCTGGAGCTTTGCACAGGTTCACGTAAAACAGGGAAAGTTCTCAAATGGCCTCCAGCGTCACGCGTAATCTGAAGAGCGGGCAACTTCTTCTCTTGGTGGCGTACAAGCCTAGAGATCGGGCGATTCGTCACTTGTTTTCCCTTGGTGTGATCAAAGGGACCATCTGCCTCATCGTAGATGGGAGATGTATTTTTACGCACAGGGCGCGTTTGAAATTTCTGAATTGGCGCTGAGGCCTTGTCAAAATTATGTCTGCCACATCACAGACGGGAGACGAAGTTTTACGCGCAGGACGCGTTGTAGACTTCTGGATTGGCACTGAGGCATTGCCAGAAGCTTTGTCTGCCACGTCACAGACGGGAGACGGATTTTTACGCACAAGGCGTGTTGTAGACTTCTGGATTGGCACTGAGGCATTGTCAGAAGCTTTGTCTACCACGTCACAGACGGGAGACGGATTCTTAAGCACAAGGCGTACAGGTTGTGATGTCACAACCTTGTTGGTCGAAGAAAGAGAGAGAGCTTGCAGGAAGGGTAGAGGATGTCCGGGGTATCCATACTTTACGCAGCTTCCTGTTGTCCTGGACAGAGAGGGAGTGAGAGCTACCCCCTGCGCAAAGCATGTCTTCATAAGCAGATTGGTCGAATTGGACGACCAAAGTCTTCTTCGTTGATCCGACGAATACAGCATCGTGTTGAGCAATGGCTTTCTCGTCAGATGAGAAAGTACTCCCCACCAGAGTCGCCATCTTGTGTTTGATGATAAACAAAAGAAATTGAAACTAGGTTTATAGGAAACCCTTTCTTTGTTTACAAACAAGAAAAAGAAGTACAATTAATCCTATACGAGGATGTTAAGTACAAAAAAATGATTCTGGAGAAATATTGCTATAGGAGTCTGATCTGCGGTTGATCACTTTGTCCCTTGGACCACACGATGACGAAGAAGTGCTGTAGAAGAAGAAGAAGAAGAAGAAGCTTCAAAGACTGTAGGAGGGATTGAACTCTCGTTGCCACAGTTGTCAATCAACACTCTCTGTATGTGCTCTCTCTGATCTCCTCTCTGTTTTTCTCCACTGATTCCGACCCCGACCTCGACCTCGACCTCGACATCGACCTCGACCTCCACCTCGACCTCGACCTCCTGTGGCCGAAAGTCTCTATTTATAGAGCTCGGTCACAGTAACTGACCAGTCGGCGTAGAAACCAAACAGCGGAGAGAGTTGCACCTTTTACGCGACGGTTATAATAACTGGTACCCACGTCTTAATGATCTCCTAAATCTGCGTGTGACGCGTGTCCCATTATGAGGTAACGCGTATAATCGCTCATCGAAGATCACGACATACAAGCCACGTAGGTAACTGTCCCTCGCGTAGAGATGGTTGGCATAAAAGCCAAATAACTGTCTCGTTGGCGTAAAAGCCAAATAGTTATCTTGTTGGCGTAAAAGCCAAGTAGCTGTCATGTTGGCGTAAAAGTCAAGTAGCTGTCTTGTTGGAGTAAAAGCCAAATAGCTGTTCTGTTGGCGTAAAAGCCAAGTAGTTTTCTTGTTGGCGTAAAAGCCAAATAGCTGTTCTGTTGGCGTAAAAGCCAAATAGTTGTTCTGTGGGCGTAAAAGCCGAATAGCTGTTCTGTGGGCGTAAAGGCCAAGTTCTCCGTAAAGCTTGATGCTGCATAGGTAGGTAACCAACGTAAACTAGCCAATTATCCTTCTTTGACTGAAGTCTTGAGCGTATTCTGGGCCAAATAGATTTATCACGTACCTTTGCAAATATAACCTGAGTTGGCGTATTTCGAGGAGATAGCATACGACGTACTCCTATAGTTGAAAATAGCCAGGTTGGCGTATTTCGAGGAGATAGCATATGGTGTGCTCCTATAGTTGAAAATAGCCGGATTGGCGTAAAATGCCAGGATGGTGACGTGAGCGTATTAGCTCTAATTTTAGCTCTTCCAGTCATTAAAAGTAGAACCAAATCTCGTGCATTAAATACAGAGATCTGCCCCCATCTCGCGCATTAACTGCAGAGACGTGCCTCGAGTTCTGTACGAAGAACAGCTTTTGACGTGGCGTTTGGTTTCGTCTCATCTTGAGCGTAAAAACTCATCTCTGCCTGTGTAGAATAGGCAGCGTATTCCTTGAATGCGTAAACAACATCTTATATCAAGGATTATGTCACTAAACGACAATCTGGGTCTCCGTGCAGAATCATCATTACAACCGTCCTCTTGATCGTCGTGCAGTACTCTTTGTCAGGAGTCAGGTTCACTGTTTTGTCTGACAGGTTCATTCGAGGAATACGAAGAGTTCTTCGTACAACTTCATGTTGCATTAAAAGCAGACATATTTTACGCCGAAGTGGCGATATAGCAACCTTTTTACGCCAAAGCGGCCTGGAAGTACTGCTTTACGCGGGTTGTTCTGGAGCTCTTTTTTATGCTGAATAGCGTTGAAGCTCTGTTGTACGCCAATGGATCTGAAGTCATATCTTACGCCACACAGTGCGGGAGCTCTGTTTTACGCGGGCTTCATGCATGTTGGACGTTTTACGCGTATAATTCTCCAGCGTATTTTTCATGCTTCTACAGTTGTTCCAACATTATGTCTTGTATATGTGCTTCAGTTCCGGACGCAATGCTCCAAGGCTTCAGAGTGAACTCCACACCTTAGCACGCATGAAGGAGGCATCCGTATCGAATGAGGTTCACCCGCACCCTGCAAGCAATCTGGTGGGTTATCAGTACATGAATGCACTGGTGGGGAGGCTACTCGCCCGCTCGATAAATCCAAATACGTTCAATAGGTTCCGTGCACCATCTATTTAGTTATCTTTCTAATCTTACCTAGGATCAGTTTTATGGCAATGTTGAATAGCCTAACTCGTGTGGCAGTACGATATAAGAGAAAACACGGCGAGACTTACCAACTTACCATTTATCCTTCCATGTCCAAGGCAAACCAAGTTAATTCAAGCACAAGCAGCATATATAATGAAACTCAGGGACAATAACATATATAAACACTGTGTTGTGAGCGTGATTACGTTCCGGGTGCACGATTACACATATTATCTGAAAGTGTTGCTTAGGATGTTCAAATAATTCTATTCTTCACAAGTATCTCATATTCATATCGTTTAGCTGTTTTAGATTATTGGATGCGATGCAATGACTCGCACACGGATAGCCGCTAAGCGAGGATGGCTTATCTGTATGACAAAAGTCACTGGCATAGCCATAAAGGACGGGTTACAGTCTTGAGACAAAAATGATATGCAACGTAGGTGGCGAGCCCCCCTACATAACACTCCGTCCATAACATACGACTGTGCATAATGTTCCGTCCGGATCGGATCGAGCCCAGCGCCCCGGCAACCGTCTGCGAAACCATACAACTTGTGCACAAGTTGTCCGCGACATGCAAGTCTTGGGTCAATCCAGATTCATAACGATAATTCTTAATTCTTTTCTGAGCGAACATTGCTCCACGAGCTGTGATTTATTTCTTTACTTAACACGGTTCTCGTTCAGTGTTCAACTTGACTTGGTGCAATCTAAGGCAATATGAGCATGAGAGAATCACATAGCATGATCTGTCTTTGCATAGTCTCCCTGAGCCGTTAGATTAGGTACACGACGAGTATCACTTTTCTGAGGTATTTCGATATTATCTTGCTTAACTGTCCATTGATGCAGTCCCCTAGTTCGGGAAATGCCTTGGCGACCTAACGGTCCCGAATACTTTCAATGTTCATACTTGCACGGAACGACTATTAGATAGTCTTTCGGTGGTTTGGATGAATGCAAGACAAGGTAGTGTTATACGGTCATGGCATAAATTATGTGACAAGCATTGAATCGAGAAAACGAGTACAAGTTAACATATAAGCAGGCAAGCATTGCATTCATAAGAAAACTTAAGCATTTACGTTGGCTCGGGCCCAAGGGTAAGCCGAGGAGTAAAACCGTAAAGGGACTTACCAAGCAACATAATCTAGGGTCGTGTAGTGTAGCAAGTAAAACAGTGCACTCCGAAGAGTACATACATATCGTTCTACTCGAGGTATAGCGGGGTCTAGTTGCACAAGACAAATGTAGCATACGAGGGTCTGATTATAAGCAATATTTTATTTTTATGTTCTAACACAAGCAATACAAGTTGGGATTATTCCCTTAGCTAGGTGTGTTGTATTCTTTATTAGCATGCATGGGGTGATTCACCTAGCGAATTGCATAAAACGTCCATATTTTAAGTATGCTGGCTAAGCAAACACAAGTTCATCGTAGCCACCAACCTTAGCGATGATTCGCCTCGGTCGAGCGATACTCCGAGCAAGCCTCTGAAAGTCTAAGCCGAAACTCCTGAAGGACCAAGTCGGAAAATCCTTTTGACTCAAATGAGCATTCTCGCTGAGCAAAGTTGGTCGGGACGTTGCACTTTTGCCGTTTGAATCGGCAGTCCACTTGAACGGAACGGGTTGTTACATAAAGTAAGGGCACTCTTAATACGAATATATTTTGTCACTCGAAAGTAAAATCTGGATTCACCCAAGTGTGATACAACAATCAATACTATCTAGCCACGACTAAAGTCACTATCCAACTACTAGATCCGTGCATAAAAATAATAACATATATCACGTAGCAGAAGTATGTGGCACTACGACTCACTATTTATATATATATCAAGTAGAACTCTCGGTGCGATCAAGTGTATCAGCACAGATACAATAGTCAGGACAGGAACTAGTTCTAGTATCTAGATCATGGACAAGTTATCAATAACAAGTTATTCAGGACATGATAGTTTAATACTGGTCAAATATAATTTGTCACTTTATTATATCGATGAATGAGAATAATAGCAGTGCGAGAACCCCTCGAGATCAGATCCACAACCCTTAAACCAAATAAGGACCGGGTTGTAGAACGTCACCAGAGTTGAACTACGCCTCTTATTCTATCCAATGTATAATAAGATAATCAAGAAAAAGTAAAGTAATTGGCAAGTAAAAATAGCAAGTGCATATAGGGCCACATCTACAAAGCTCGACGTCATGTAAAACTCCTATTCCTAGAAACCGTATTTACCTTTTTTTAATTATTAATTATTAATTTAATTGTAGTAATTAGTGGCTAATGAGGAGAAATAGATTTTTATTAAATTTTATTTTAGGTGTTGGTGAATTTAGAAGATTTATGGGGCCATTAGGAATTTTTCCGAATTTATTTCATGTAGGGGACCCCTTGAGCAGTTGCTAGCTTAATGGTGTGCATTAATATAATTCTAGATTTTTCTATGAGTATATACGTATATATAAATATATATATATACATATATATTAAAAGAAAAAGAGTAAGAAAAGAAAAGAAATGGAGAAAGAAAAAACTATTAATTTAAATAACTATTCCCTATTGGATCCTAACTATCCAACCCATTCAAACCTATTACCCAAACCATCCTATAGTACCTACCCGCCCCTTGTGAGCCCAGCCACCCGCTGGCTCTTGCTACCAGCAAACACCCTTTGCAAACTCCACAACAGCCCCTTAGCAATAAGCACCCGCACCTAGCAAACAAACCCCCCCCCCCCCCGCGAACGCGAACGGACCCCCCCTCTCTCTCCTCTCTTATATATTCATATATAATTCAGTTTTCAACCAAAAATTCTAACCCTATATCATTCAAACTCTTCCTCTTCCCATCTAGACCTAGAGAGCGCCGCCACCGCAGTCGGAGAACCGCGTCAGACCATCCAAACCAATCCCGACGACCGTGACCCCGCGTACCCCGCGCACAACAGAATTCAGCAGTGAGGTACCTGTGTTCCAGAGTTGTTTTTCGTCGCCTCGCTCAACCAAACGTCACCCCGTCTTCATCGGTATGCTCATCCCTTAACCCGCTTCAGTATATTTATGATAGTAGACCTCGAACAATGCGTAACCATAGGCGAAAACAACGCCAAAGTTGACAGAAAAGGACCAATTTCTGGGATCGCAGAAAACTGCGGTGATCACCTATGTTCCCGGATTCGTATCTCCCACCACAGATATTCGAATTCGATGATTCTTTTTGGTATGCGTAGACTACTTGACCTAGTTTAATTTTTGTTAAATAACATTAGATTATTAACTGCTGTAGGTAGAATTAAATTCGTTGGAAAACCCCCTAAACACACTTTTTCCAAATTTCCAAAAGTTGTGAAACAGAGTGCGCTCCGCCAAACGGAACCGTCCCGCCGTGTACCAAGTGTACCAAACGGTGCGCGCAGCGTAACCGGACACGTGAGAGTTCGTATAAACTGATTCGGAAGCGTGTGCGTGCCGAAATCAGCCCGTATCCGCGGACAAATCCCGTATTGCAACTTTTGTGAAAGTCGTGCATATTTTGTGCATGCTCGTCAGATTGTGAAGAAACTTGCGCCACTGGACTCGTGGTAACGCGATGGTCCTGTGACCCAATTTTCATGCAATTCTGAGACAGTTGACCAAGTCGTCAATTGGCGGGCCCTATGGTTGACTTTTTGGGCAAAATTGTGTTCGGCCTATCGGAATCTACATTTGGATATACCGTTGGGTTCGTATTAACATCTAGAGTTTGTTTGACCTATAATTTATCCCATTTAGAGACTGTTACCTTTGGCACGCTTTTTGGTACAAAGTGGGCCACACGTAGGCCCAACTTTTATCCGAAATTACCGTTTTGCCCCTGTGTCCAAATTGGACGAAAGAAAAACGTTGGTGATGTCTATTTCAGCATCCGGAGACGTTTGTTAGGAGGAAATTAGTTCCAGATTCCGTGTCCTTGACATTGGACGCTTACACTTTACAGATTTTTTGCCAGGCAAGTATACCTTGCCATTGTACTGTTATTCATATTTCATATGTTGCATGCATATTTTCTGTCTTTAGTTCATATATTTTAACTGCTATATAAAATGCGCGCGATGGTATCGTCGGGATATATTTTTATTTATGTATTTGCATTTACCATGTTTATGAGACTACCCCCATTATCATGTAGCATCATTAGGTTCATTGGACGTGACACAGTTGTTACATGAGTGTGAGTCCCATATAGATCACGGACTGTGTGACAGGTCTGGCCTCCTGTACGTATGGGCCGTGCGTTAGGGATAACTGCTAATAGAAACTTTGTATGCTAGAAGACTTAGCAGTTATTAGAGGTCTATAGACATAGCCTATTGTAGTACGGTGGTCCCATCCTTGTCCTTGTTTGGTTGCAGGATTGGGCTAGAGTATTAAGAATAGGCTATGAACCAAATTGTGACATGGATGTGACATGCTTAGAGCATGGGGTGGGGAGAACAATAAGTACCGCATTTTGGCTCCTTTGCACTTTTTCTTTTGTAACCCGAAAGCTCCGTTGGAGATACGGGCGATGATGACCCCTATACTACTTGGCGGCCTCTGCCGTTCAAAAGACGACATGCTTTGAGGCCCCTGATTCTCCGAGAGAGTCGTGCCAATCCCATTTATGGCCAGATAGCCCACTTGTTAGAAAGTTGTTCTTAACTGCATTCACTTAGATGGTTAGGCGACCCATTGGATATTTATTTCAGTACTTTATTGGCATGCTTTTATGTATCTTGTTATGTCCCTCTGAGGACCTGGCCCTTCCAGGTGTATCTGTTCTTGAGTATTCGCAAGAGCGCAGATTCAGATGGTTACATATGTTTCAAGGATGTCTCCTCTTCGAGCCCATGATTGTTAGCTGGTATTCTTATATGGTGTTGGTTGTGTTGTACTTATATTGTATTTGCTCTTATATTCGAGTTGGTAGTGGATTTGTTTCCATCCAACTATCATCCTTAGATACTTCTTATTGAGATCTAATTTCATAGATACTGGCTATTTATTTATATTTGATTTTTCTGTGGATGGGATTTAGATTATACCCTATGACTTGTGATAGATTTATACCACTTGTGGATTTGATATTCATATTACATCGTACGTGTGGATTTTAGTTTCCATATATTGGAGTTGCCATATCCATACGGCTGGCATGCTTACGTGTCCTAGTCCTACGTATTTTGGGACTGGGATGTGACACGTCAGCAGGAAACAATAGGCGCACAAATGACCAAAACTGGCCAGTGGCGCACAAACGAACATAAGCAAGGTTGGCGCACAAACGACCAAAACTAGGTTGGCTCACAAATGAACAAAATTAAGGTTAGCGCACAAACGAACAAAAGCAGGGTTGGCGCACAAACGACCAAAACTAGGTTTATGCACACAAAAAAAGGATTGGCGCACAAATAAAAAAAGTAGGGTTTGCCCACTTTGTCAAGTTGACCAACACGATGCACTTGACAAAAGTGCACGGGCAAGAATAAAACGTGCTTTCAAAAAAAATGCATGAGCAAGCTAGCTACAAGACAAAACACACAATCCGAGGTCAAAGCTCTACAGTCGAAAAACTCGTCAGTCGAGGAGCACACAAATCAATAACACAGAGGAGTTGAGACAATACCCTAGAGGAGTTGAGAAACCAATCAAAGCTTCGTCACTCAGGAAACAAAGAGGGAAAAGTACGCGAGCTACCAAACGTAAGCAAAGTGTGCCAGCTGATGAAACATAAAAAAATGTGCCAGATTGCCAACTCGAAGAAAGTGCACGGACTGACTGTGGGGCACTTTCCCTTGGTTTTCCAGGGAGAACTTTGATTTAATACGCACCAAAGTGTGCCAACTGGATTTTCTCTCAAAAGTGCGCCACTGACTAAAGGAGTGTGACTGACGCACTTTTGCTAGGAGACTAAGTACAGTATGATTAGTACACACGAGGAGTTAAGACAACAGCCTAGTGCGTCCAAAGTGAAACATACATATTTCTATGTCAAAGGGGTTCTCTTGCATACTCTTCACAGATCACTATTCTTCTTCTCCAGTAAGCCATTTGGTATACGTATTGTATCAAGTTTCAGCACTGAACTTACCTGGACTCGAAAACAAGACGGGCAAAGGCAAAGTTACATAAAATATGATACTCAATGAGCTAATTAGTTTTGTAAAACATAAAGTTTTGGGAGATCAATCTCCAAGAAAATAAAAGTGAACCCATAGACCTAAACTCTGGTCCATGCAATTCCAACCAAGAAAATCAAGAAAGACAAGTATTAAAGATGAATGTGTGCTCGATCCCAACAATATGAGCTAGAAACAAATATAAATTATTAAGAATTAAAAGCATGCATAAATTTATAATTCTTCTCTTGTGCAAGATGTACTTGCCTACGGAGGGAGAGAAAATCTAAGAGAGAAAATGGAAAAGAAATAATGAGCAGAGAGAGAAATGGAAATATATATAGGTTTAGGTTTGAGATGTGGAGCGTTGGATCACTAAAACCCATCCAAGCCACACATGCCACCAACCCAACAAAAGCCACTCTGCTCCCCAAATCACGAGTCCGGTCTAAACAAAGGTCGGGCTAGCAACCAACATGCACCAAAGTGCGCCAAAGTACGCCAGAAAATGGGGCTGACAAGATGGCTCATTTCTGAGCCGTTTGTAAGACGCATTATACTAGTAGAGATATATCATATTTTTAAAATTATAAATATATTTATTATCATATATTATTATTTTAATATTATATTTCGTGTTTCCTATATAAAAATTCTAGTTAAGCCATGTATTTGTTCTGAATGCATCCCTAGTACAAATGGTTCAACTAGACTGAATAACGCATTGTAGTAGCATTTCACAGTCCAATCATTCGGATAAGCAGGTCCAAAGCGGTTTGTATGACAATGCCTGAAACCCAAAGTCTTTAAAAGGCTATTAAATTTTTTACCTTTACAATTTAGTAATTATCAATCTCCTACGAGTGTTTTTTATAGTATAAAAATTATGACGTGTTTTGAAAGATTGGCAGGCACGTTCGGCCGGAGTGGACCAAATGAGTACTGACGAGTTTATAAGGTCATCAGGACGTGAAGCTTTACAAGCCATCAACAGAATGTCTCGATTCGCTTTCGTCATCATATGCGGTGGAATCCGGAAACCTGGGCACGACGTAAGAAAATATTTTTTCATGTTTATTATAGTAATTACCTATACAATTTAGGAAAGTTAGGAATATTTTTTTCCCATTTTATTATAGTATAAAATATTCTGACATGACTTGTTTTGAAATATTAACATAAACAATTTAGGAAAGTCTCATGTAATTTTTTTCGTAATTATAATATGACATTTCATATCAATATAGTAATTATAATAGTTTATGACATTTCATATCAAACTAGTATATTTTCAAAATTATAAATATGTTTATTATAAATTATTATTCCAATAATAAACTTCGTGCTTCCTAGATGAAAATTCTAGTTAAGCCATGTATTCGTTTCAAATGTACCCCTAGTTCAAATGGTTCAACTAGTAGTAACAGTTCGTGGTATAAAACTATCAATCGGATAAGTCGATCCAAAGCAAAGTCTTTAAAAGGTTATTAAAATTTCACTTTTACAATTTGGTAACTATCAATATATGTTTTTATGGTATAAAACTTATGACGTGTTTTGAAAGATTGGCATAATGTTCATGTTTATTATAGTAATTACCTGTACAATTTAGGAAAGTCTTAAGTAAATTTTTTTTCAGTTTATTGTAGTATAAAATATCCTGACATGACATGTTTTGAAAGGTTAACATAAACAATTTAGGAAAGTCTTATGTAATTTTTTTCGTAATTATAATATGACATTTCATATCAGTATAGTAATTATAATAGACATTTCATATCAATATATCATATATTTGAAGTTATAAACATGTTTATTATAATATATTATTATTTTAGTATTAAACTTCGTGCTTCCTAGATGAAAATTCTAGTTAAGCCATGTATTCTTTCCAAATGCACCCCTAGTTCATATGGTTCAACTAGACTGAACATCGCATTGTAGTATCAGTTCGCGGTCCAATCAATCAGATAAGTCGATCAAAAGCAGTTTGTATGACGATGTCTGAAACCCAAGTCTTTAAAAGGCTATTAAAATTTTACCTTTACAATTTAGTAATTATCAATCTGCTACGAGTGTTTTGTATGGTATAAAAATTATAATGTGTTTTGAAAGATTGACGTGACGTAAGAAAATATATTTTCATGTTTATTATAGTAATTACCTATACAATTTAGGAAAGACTTAAGTAAAATTTTCTTCTTCAGTTTATTATAGTATAATTTATATCAATATATCATATTTTTAAAATTATAAATATGTTTATTATAATATATTATTATTTTAATTGTAAACTTTATGCTTTCTAGATGAAAATCCTAGTCAAGCCATGTATTGGTTCCGAATGCACCCCTAGTTCAAATGGTTCAACTAGACTGAACATCGCATTGTAGTAGCAGTTTGCGGTCCAATCAATCGGATAAGTCGATCCAAAGTGATTTGTATGACGATGTCTGAAACCAAAATCTTTAAAAGGTATTAAATTTTACGTTTACAATTTAGTAATTATCAATTTGCTACTAGGGTTTTTTATAGTATAAAAATTAAGACATGTTTTGAAAGATTGAGATGACGTAAGAATTATTTTTTTTCTTTCATGTTTATTATAGTAACTACCTATACAATTTAGGAACGTAATTTTTTTTTCCAGTTTATTATAGTATAAATATCCTGACATTACGTGTTTTGAAAGATTAACATAAACAATTTGAGAAAGTCTCATGTAATTTTTTTCGTAATTATAATATGACATTTCATTATCAATATAATAATTATAATAGTCTATGACATTTCATATCAATATATCATATTTTTAAAGATATAAATATGTTTATTATAATATATTATTTTGTTAATATTAAACTTCCTACTTTCTATATGAAAATCCAAGTCAAACCATATATTCGTTCCCAATGCATCTCTAGTTCAAATGGTTCAACTAGATTGAACAATACATTGTAGTATCAGTTCGTGGTCCAATCAATCAAATAAGTTAATTCAAAACGATTTTTATGATGATGTTCGAAACCTAAAGTCTTTAAAAGACTATTAAAATTTTACCTTTACAATTTAATAGTTACCAATATGTTACGTAAATTTTTTTTATAGTATAAAAATTATGACGTGTTTTAAAAGATTGACATGTCGTAAGAAAATATTTTTCATGTTTATTATAGTAATTATCTATACAATTGAGGAAAGTTTTAAGTAAAAAAATTATTGTTTTCGTATAAAATATTATGATATGACGTGTTTTGATAGGTTGACATAAACAATTTAATGTTCATGTAAAAAAAATTTCGTACAATCTTTTTATTGAGAAAATATTTCTGTTTTGGGCCCGTAATTGGTGCTTAGGCGTCTATAAAAGAAGGCTTACAAAAGAAAATTTTACTTTCTATTTTTCTCGGTGTAATAATTCCGATCCACTCTTTGGACTCTCTCTTCCAATTCGTTCCCTTTTGTTTCTGAGCTCGTCCTTTTTTCTTCTTCTCTTTCCTCCTATTTTCTTCTCCGTAGTTCGTAGCCGCTTCGATCTCCTCCAAATTTGAAGGTATTATTACTCTTCTTTGGTTTAGTCTTGATGCTTACTTGATGTGGAATGTAAGCCCTAATTTAAATATCAACGGTGCTTCACCTGAAACAAAATTTAGGTTCTGCAAGATTTTATGCTGTTATAAAATTTGATCATGGTCTAGGAAGCTGGCGTGCCCGCGTCGGACACGCATTTGGAAACAGGGCACGTCCGGAAGTAAGGTGCCATGTCGTCGTGTTTGTGTCCGTGCAAACGAAGGTTATGGTTGGTTCTACTATTCTCCAAAGTGGGAATGCGGTTATCAAGTAGGGGCCGTCGGAGTTGCACCTGCAGCCTCCGGCTAGCCGATATTACACAAAAAAACCCTGCTCGCAATCAAAGAAATTAGGGTCAAAATTGGGTCTTAGACAAAGGAGGAGGATTTAATCAACCTAGTACTTTTGATTAGTTGCAAAACACGAAAAGTATTAGTCTGTTGCCAGACACTCGAAATCGTACAAATATTAATTTGTCCGGATTAAGAGAGTTCCGGTGTCCAAATGTTATGAGGATTAATAGGATTTATTATTAACATGAACAACAATCTATTACTTCCGCCTCAATTGGAGATCGGTGCAGGTAATTTTCTCCTTGGTGTGGTAAACTCTCCTACTAATCACTAAGTGACTTTGAATAAACTACCTCCCAAAGGTGAATTTGTCTCCGGCTTTCTATACATGCCAACCAGTGAGTTTTCTTAATTTATTGCCTAAAACACATAATAGCACCGTGCCCAATGGCACTCCTATATCCATTGTAATTGAACTGAATGATACATACATCAGTAACATCCTCCAATATCCCCCGAACCTTTTTTCCGAGGGCAATCATAGAGCAAGATGTGTCACCCAACCCAGTCTGCCACCCCTGTCTGCCCTATCAAACAACACAGTTTATCGCTAACCATCATTAATGCCTCTCTTTCCTAGCAAGTAACAATGTATATGTCAGGAGCCATTCGTGCTGAACTTTTCAAATCAACTGGTTTAGTATCAACAATTTTAAATTTAAAGCCTAACTGCAGTTGCTGAATCCATGAAGATCCAGCAACTCTCGTCTATTATTCTCGCTGCACGACTTGGTTAGTTTACCAACTTTAACTTGGTCATGACTCATATTTGATTTACTACCACTTGCTTGATGCAATCCAATGTATCCAAATATGAGATGTAGGCATCGATTGATGTGGTTTTTTGTTGGTTTTATGTAGAATGCTAAATGGGCTGTTTTATATGTGGTGTCCGATGCACTTAATCTGTCTATACAAATAGACAATTGTAGAAACAAAACCCTTATCGACTAGGATGCACAGACACTCCAAAAATGTGACCTTGTCCAGACACTAAAAAAATGTGACACTAAAAAAATGTGACCTTGTTATGTCAGACACATATGAGACACTCCATGGATCAGACACTCCATGGACACGTATCAGACACTCTAGGAACACTCCAAAATACACTAGGATACAACAAATAGGTGTCATGTCCGTGTTATTGTATCGTTAGTGTGTTGTGTTCGTGTCCGTGCAACATGGCTATCGACAATCTTATTAACCCAAAGGAAGGGCTAAAACCTAGGTTGCACGGACACGAGTAGGATGCAACACGTCATAACCAATGTTTAAAGTATCGGCCGATACCGATACGTATCGGACGTATCGAATCGGTTTTGTCCCCTGACGATACGATACCAACATAAAAGATCGGTATCGGCCGAAACTGGTACAAAAAAGTTCGTATCGGTCTGTATCGGCCGATACGGGCCGATACAGACCGATACTGGCCGATACGGGCCGATACATGCTGATACGGGAAAAAATCAGATCAAATCAGATCATCACATGAACTTTAACAAAGTAGATGTTCTACAAAAAGCCAAAAAAAAAGTAGAAATTGATTCCAGACATCAAATCCAACAGAAAACAATAATGAAGAACTAAAATATTAGACAAAAAAAAACTATAAATAGAGGCAAATTCTTCTGCAGACATACACATGATGACTATTGTTTTATTCAATTATAATAAAAAAAAACTTAAATAATGCATAAATATGTAAATTATTTTTCTAATTTTTTTACTAATTTATTAATAATTATTTAAATATTGTCGATACAGTCGATACCAAAAAATCCGATACTCCGATCCGATACCGTCGATACTGCCGATACTGCCGATACGGATACTCATACAAACTGTCCAATACCGATACCGAGTTTTTGAACCTTGGTCATAACCTCTTTTGGTGTCCTAGTATATTTTTAGTGATGTCTCCAGTACTTGTCCGACATGGATACACGAATAGAACATAGCTTTTTGAAGTGGCCTATGTTTCCTAGGCTAAACCTCAGCACCCTGAATCCCAATTGGATTATTAAACATGTAAAAATTTATGTCAAACAAGTAGAACTAATCGTAGAACAAAGAATCATTTAGAATTTGGATGGTGAACAACCGCATGCTATTTTTTCAGAATCATGTTAGAAGTTTATCAATTTTGGGTCTAATCGAAGCTGAGAGTTGAGGAACCTTGACAGTTAAGTGATGTAGATGTTATTAGTGAATCTTTGTATGTGCTTTCCGCCTTGAATTCGTCCCTTCAACAACTAAATTCCCATCTCCTAAAAATTCTTGTTGACAAAGAGAAGAATCATTTAAATAAACCATCGTCTCACATAGCTGGAACTACAGAGAAGATAAGAGACCAAAAGAAATTTGGGTATACAATATATTGGATCAGGATCATATCAGAATATGGGGGAAGGAACTTCTTTCTTTTAATAATGAGGAAAGATACACGGGTATGCATTCTTGAATAGGTCCTTTATTTCAATTTGACAAGGGGAGTTTAAAAAACAAAACAAAAAGGTTAAATGAAGGATTGTTCTAATTATTACCTGTTTTGCTCATCTGCATATACCACATATGCACTGAGGCATACCCTTTTTTCCTGGGCTTATGTTTCTCATATATGCTCGAGGAATGCCAAGTATATGAGCATGGTTACTTGATTAAGCTTGTATTATATCAAATTTTGTTTTGGAATATGAAACATTATACTTAACATATTCTCTATTTTTATAACTATTTGCTCTTTCTCATCCATTTGATGACAAATGTGGAAGGAATTTTTGACTGGTTAGGATAGTGGATGTTCTTTGAGTTTAGGAGGTTATATGCATATTGACTAGAAATTAACATATATTACTTGAGTTTATGAGGAATCTTTGGAGGGCAGATAATTTTTTTAAAGATTCAAACTTGTTTGTTTCTTTGTGAATAACTACAACAATAACTTGTGCTGAAATTTGTCAGCCACATACATCAATTTACCTTTTCTAATAAATTATATCCTGAATATCATGCATAATTCAGCCTATCAAAGATGCAAAGATTTGTAGTGAACTAGCATATATAATAATTATGGAAAGATTTATCATGAAGATAGATAGTATATGAACTAAAACGACATATTATTTGTTTGGGAAAATGTATCAAGGATATCATTCATTTATCAGTCACTTGCTAGGAAACCAAGATTTGGCATGTTTAAGGACATAACATATAAAACAATGACAACAATGGTAAACCTTAAGTGAGGGTATTTCCATTATTTTTATAAAGATGTACAAAGTTGAGAAGGAAATATGACATGTTATGAACTAAAACAACATATTAGTTGTTTGGGAGAGTTAGGTATTCAACATATTCGATGTTTCATATTGTTGGCTAACCTAAGTTCATGGTTTTCAGAGTACCGAAGATGGAAGGACCCAATAGAGGAGGCAGCACTGCTGATGTACTTTTGCCAAACTATAAGCTAGGAAAAACTCTGGGTATTGGATCGTTCGGGAAGGTAAAGATTGCGGAGCATGCACTAACTGGGCACAAAGTGGCAATCAAGATTCTTAATCGCCGAAAGATAAAAAACATGGAAATGGAAGAAAAAGGTATTCTCCGATCAACTGTTTGTTATCTGCAGTTCTTATTTTTAAATGTGGAAGTGAGGTGCTTTCTTTGAAATTCTACATGATTTGGGGTCAAACAAACAAATACTTTCGGCATTGGAGTTTCTAAAAAAAATAAAGTAGCACACACGGTAGATTGTTGCATTCTTGTCAATAACCAGGCATTATTGCTGTTTAATCTAGTTAGCTTTTGCATTGTTGGTTATTCATTTGTGTGGGTGGGTTGGGGTGTTTTGTGTGTGTGTGTGTGTGTGTGTGGGGGGGGGGGGGGGGGGGGGGGGGGGTGCGTTATAATCCAAGTCAAATTTTATTTTGAAATTATTATTTGCATTAGTCAACTCCTAATTCAAGTGCTGTGACTTGGAACACTTTGAATATATTATAATGTAATTCAAATAAATATTTTCTCAATAATAATAGTTTAATTTATATTTACAGTATAGTTTTTATGATGTTAACTCGTTGTTGTTTTAACTCATATGGATTATAAAACTACAAATAGTGTTAATAAAATACCATGTATTTGAATGTCTTAGATGATGCTAA
The DNA here is from genome assembly GCA_036927795.1 of Iris macrosiphon. NCBI lineage: Eukaryota > Viridiplantae > Streptophyta > Magnoliopsida > Asparagales > Iridaceae > Iris > Iris macrosiphon. The sequence continues at coordinate 199,091,273 of JAYESA010000002.1, read as the reverse complement.
AATAGCCAAAGCAATATAAGCATATAGATTAAACTAAAAAGATATAAACTATCTAAAAAAACCATATATAGTGCAACATTCAAGAACTAGCTTTTTTCATTATCAAGTGTAAAACATAACGTGTAAATATTCATAAAATGCATAAACATGTCGGAGAGTAAATGTAAATGTCAGTTATGTCTTCATGAGAAAATTGACAAGATGTGTTATCAATGAAAATTTTTCTTCGATTATAATTTGCAAGTGTGTAACAGAAACAATAATAAAGCCTTTACCTATCATGTGTACACATGGATAAATAAAATAATTCATATCAGTATTATGCATGCAATCTATATAAATTTTGGATTTTTATATCAAACACTGCCGGTGGATGTTATAGATGGGTGCCATGTGTCCGTGACTTGGTGCCATGTATGCGAGGTTGGTTGTAGTGGGACACGTGGCAACCATATGTCCGCAATAGCCAGTGGATATTTTGGCCTCCACCAGCTCTGTATGAAATATAAATTCTTAAAATTTACACTACATAGCCGTATATAATTACAGAATATAAACGGGTATAACGACAAGAATAGGGCCTTTAACCATCATGTGCAAAACAGATGCATACAATCTGTAAGTTTTATACTCTCGTTATGAAAAAGTATACGCCGGAGCAAGAACTTGGGTCTAGGACAAAGCAAATCCCTCCTATTCTCCCATCTAATACCAGATTTTTTTTTAATATTTATAACATGTAACTACTTTTCAGCTATATCAGCTGTTCATAGTCGACCTAGATAAGGAAAATGCCAGATAAGGTTTTCCTTTATTAATTGAGCATGCTAATGTAGGTACTGGTTATTATGATTCATATAAATCTAGAGAACATCAAGAGTGTGTGTGGAAGTGAAGCTATAATATATGCTCACGGACTGAGAAGCAGATGGGGTCTTGTTGGGATTTGGGAGGAGTAGATGAGGAAGAAGGCCTTGTTTGGAGGAGCAGGCAAGGGAGAGGTCATGAATTGGTGGGTGGCACATAATTCAAGGAGAGGCTCGAAGGGAGTGTTCAGTTGTGACCTTAGAAGCCAGAAGCGGGAGCGGGGACGAAAGCGGGGGCGGGAGCGGGGTCGGGGAAGCGTGACTACTTAGAAGATTCTAAATTTGGGAGCGTGATGGGAGCATGCGCTAATAATTTTTTAATGTTTATTAATTATTGTTATCAAAACTTATAAATATCTTACAATTTATTAGAATTTATAAAGTTCAGTTCAAAGTTACATAGAGATCTTTCGCATGTTAATATTTTATGACGTCAAAGTAAGTAATCTTTAGTTTCTTGGTACTTTGATAAATGTGTATTGAAAATATTCCAATCTCTCTCACAAAATTTATGTCATCTTCTAAAATTATGGTCATATTATGGGAAGCGATCATGTCGTCGGGAAAACGAAGCTCCCGTCATCGGAGAAACGAGCTCCCAAGCAAGAAACGCCGAATCGAAGGTTCTTACTGAGATTTGTTGACCTCCTAGGAGTTTCTGGCTTCTAAGGTTGTGACATCCTTTTGAAGACGGGGACTTTGATTGGGTTTGGGTGTATAAGAAGAGCAAAATGGCTTTTGAACTTTTCTCGTCTCATGGTGAAGAATGGGAGAAGGAAACTGCAATCCCTTTTTCTAAGGAGAATAAAAGTAAGTTTAGTCATGATCTTCCAAGTAAAGAAATGAAGGATAGTGACAAGCGCAAGATATAAGATGTGTGGAAACATAGGTAAAGTATTGAACCAAAGAATATTCATAAAGGGATAATAAGTCATCCTTATTGTTGTTTGTGTATAGCTATTGTTTTATTTGTATCGTAAAGGTCCATATATTTGTGCTTACAAAGATGAAATGTAGAAGATAGAAATGATCATTTAATAGGAGAAATAGAGAGGACTGGTTCAAGATGAAAGGACTTCAATAACTAATTTCTCGCTCCTAGCTGTTGTTGTACTTTTGTCCCAGTTGGAAATTTTTATGTCGATGGGAAATGGTTTGACTTATTAGTTATTAGTGAACAATATTATCACTTCTGTTATATCTTCCATAATCTTACAGTTTCTGCTGCTGACAATGGTATCGGACTTAAAATAACTGTTGGAGATGTTGCATGCATCCGGTTAGACTAGGACTGCCTATTTACTATAATGACTAATCATCAACATTTTGCAGGATATATTTTACATGTCTAACTCAAGATATGTGCATATTTGATATAACATTGTTAAATCCTTCAGGAGATGGTTAATAAGAAGCTTTTATCGCTCTATTTCAGCAAACATTTGCTTACTTAGAGGATTAATTGTAAGTTGCACCGTCAATAGAGGTTATTTGGTAGGCTTTTTGTCCTTTATTTCTTGCAATATTTGTCTGTACTAAAATATGATACGACTGCAACCCTTTTTTTCTAAATACATCTCCACATTCTATAACATTTCAGCTAGACATACAATGTGCTTTTGGCCTAAATGTAGTATATTATACGAATACGAGCCTTTTGCTATGCCTACTTAGCCTATGATCCTTCCTTGCTTTCAGATTCTTTTGGCACACAATTGTATATACTGATATCATGTTGCACTTATCTTGGTTGAAGAATAGATGATTTTAAGACGGCTCTTATATTGTATGTATTTCTTCTATGTTTTGTGTTTCAGTGAGACGGGAGATCAAAATATTGAGACTATTTATGCATCCACACATCATACGCCTTTATGAGGTAATAGAAACACAGACTGACATCTACGTTGTCATGGAGTATGTGGAGTCTGGAGAGTTGTTTGACTATATTGTGGAAAAAGGGAGATTACAAGAAGATGAAGCTCGCCAATTCTTTCAGCAGGTAATAGTATGAATTCTTCTCGTTGCTGTAGAGTTTCTCAATTAAGAAAATGAAACTTGAGCAGTTTGTTGGAATATTGATAGTAGAGAAGGTGGTAGTTTTATGGGAACTTTTGTTATCTTTTGCATTTTTTATATGCAAACTAATATTGTTCTTTTTGAGTTGCTGGCTGAGGCAGTTCTTGGAAAGTTTTACTTGTTCAAAATTGTGAAGGTTTTCCACTTGTTTTTCTCTCCTTTCTAAATTCTTGAGGCGAATCTTTATACTGTCGTAAACAGATCATATCTGGTGTTGAATACTGCCACAGAAACATGGTAGTTCATCGTGACTTGAAGCCAGAGAACTTGCTATTGGATTCAAAGTGCAATGTCAAAATTGCAGATTTTGGGTTGAGTAACATAATGCGGGATGGTCACTTTTTGAAGACCAGCTGCGGGAGTCCCAACTATGCTGCTCCTGAGGTACAGAACTTCAAACTTAGTACAACTTTAGGAAGCCTTGCATGCATGTTGTGTTAACTAATACTATTATATTTCTCACCTGTTCATGATAAAACATTGTTTAGGTGATTTCTGGTAAACTATATGCTGGGCCTGAGGTTGATGTCTGGAGTTGTGGAGTCATCCTTTATGCCCTCCTATGTGGCACTCTTCCCTTTGATGATGCGAACCTTCCAAACCTTTTTAAAAATATTCAGGCAAGATAGCATGCTTATGTCCTTCACTACAAGACTCGGCTAGTGTAGTTGAATCTCTGATTTACAATTTTCTGTTTGTTAGGGTGGGATATATACCCTTCCTAGCCACTTGTCTGCCCTAGCAAGGGACTTGATTCCCAGAATACTTGTTGTGGATCCCATGAAGCGAATGACAATTCGTGAGATTCGTAAACATGCATGGTTTCATGCTCGTCTTCCACGCTATTTGGCTGTGCCTCCACCAGATACAATGCAGCAAGCTAAAAAGGTACATTTCTCTAATTGATTTGTTTAGATATTTCTTCAAAAAAAATCCTGATTCTCTTGTTAATTTAATTGCTCTACTTATATTGAAGGTGCTCTCTTGTTCGTGTCACTGTCCTTTTTTTGGATTTACAGCCTATACAAAATTATTATTAGTGGCAATAGTTGTTAGTGATACTCATCAATGATACCCATGCAGGTCGTTCTTGGAAGATCGACTATATCTGAAAGTTAATTTGTTCTATGAGTAACATCAACATGGCATGTTCTCTCTTTCGTTTATACAACAATAGTAGTGGCCTTATACTGCCTCTGTTTTCCATTTGTTACTACAAATATCTCTTTGGTCGGTAAGACTTCATGTTACTCATCAGTGATACCCGTGCAGGTTGTTCTTGGAAGATTGACTATATCTGAAAGTTGATTTGTTCTATGAGTGACATCAACATGGCACATTATCTCTTTCGTTTATACAACAATAGTAGAGGCCTTATACTGCCTCTGTTTTGCATTTGTTACTACAAATATCTCTTTGGTCGGTAAGACTTCATGCCATATTTCTCTGTCCTTATTTGGCTTTATTGTCACCCCTTTTGCTTTGTCATCTATGTTGGGGATGGAGCATGATTCGAAATCAAGAAGCTCATCAAATATATATAACAGGGTGTCGTCATGCTGTCTTTTTTCCATGTGTGGTGCTAGATTCCTAGCCAAGGCAAATATGAACAAAAGAGCCCTTCCAATTTGAGCTACTATGTTTAAGTTGCCCTTGTGTTTTTTCTTCATTGTATCCATGAAAGTACTGGAAGTCAATAAGAACTTTGGCCATTACTTTTGCCTTTTAAGAAGTCCTGGCCACCTTTATATGATTTGTATAATCTTGGTGCTTTGTGCTCACCTGTGAATGATTTATTTATAAACTTGGTGCTTTGTGCTGCTTTTTAAGCCTTTTTTTTTATGCATTTGCCTCTTGTATATGTACAATTCTACTTAGGTTATCACAATTTGATTCACCATTCCTCAGTGTTTAGCCTGCATACCAATTATAAAATTTATTGCCTCTCACATCGAGCCTTTTTGCTATTTTTGTTGCAGATTGATGATGACCTTCTTCAGGAGGTTATTAAGATGGGTTTTGATAAAAACGAGTTGGTTGAATCACTTCATAGCAGAGTACAAAATGAGGTATCTAATGTGAATCGTACTTATTCAATATATTTAATTGCTTGAGGCAGAATGATTTAAGAAGTCTTTTTACAGGGAACTGTTACATATTATTTGCTGTTGGATAATCGGTTCCGAGCAACTAGTGGTTATCTTGGTGAAGAGTTTCAAGAAACTATGGTGCGTTTTGAAACATTTTGTTGTCTAGCTTCAAGGGCAACTTGACATTTTTGTTAAAATCTTTGAAATGTTTATTGCATGATACCTTTACCCCAAAAGAATAATGATGTTAAATATATTTGTACTCTTTAGGAATCTGGTTTCTCTCGCATGAGTTCTTGCAACAGTCCAACTTCAGCCATTGCACATCGTCTTCCAAATTATACTGATCGTCTGGGGATCAGCATGAGGCCACATTTACCTGTGGAAAGAAAATGGGCTCTTGGACTTCAGGTGACTGATATTTTTTATTTATTTGTCTCATCTCTGTTTTCCATTTTTCTGATCTGAATGTAACTTCGCTGTGCTGTGTGGTGGTGTTGTTCTGTAGTCCCGGGCTCATCCTCGTGAAATTATGACTACGGTCGTTAAATCTCTTCAAGATTTGAGGGTTGGTTGGAAGGAGATTGGACACTACAACCTGAAATGCCTATGGTTTCCTGGTCGGCCTGAGAATACGCTCAATAGTCCTGTGCGTTCTAATAGCTTTGGCAATGAAACCAACGTTGTGGAAAGTGATAAAGCTGATGGGAACACATCCAACGTAGTTAAGTTTGAGATTCAGGTATGTGTCTCTTCCATTTTATCGTCCATTGTTGCTTATAGGAGAGATGCTGTAAATTATTCTTTCTTGTTAGTTTTGAGACTGTCCTGATGTTTCCTGATGGTTTTTCCCACCCCTCTTTGCATTGTAGTTGTACAAGACGAGGGAGGACAAATATCTCCTTGACCTACAGAGGGTTAGTGGGCCGTATCTTCTCTTCCTGGACCTCTGTGCTGCCTTCCTCGCTCAGCTTAGGGTGTTGTGAAGATCATCTCTTTTTATTAATTTGCTAGAACTCAAGGCCATAGTTGTTCAGCTGATACTGTTAATATAATTTGGATCTTTGAAGTAGGCTACTCTGTGTTATTAATATTGAACTTTCGTTTCAGTGCTTACACAAGTTGTGGCAGGTTATTCAATTTGAGCCACTTTTCAATGTGTTGTGGTAACTCCGTCAGATATATGGGTGTGTTATGGTAACTCCATCTGATATAGGATAGAATATTAAAGAAATTTAATTTTTTTTTCTTTTTTTTTCTTTGAGATATTACAATTTTCATCCATTTTTCTTTCTTGTGTTTGGAAGGAATGTGAATCCATAGGGTAGAAAAGTGAAACCTTGGGGTGGGGGTGGGGGTGGGGGTGGGGGTGAGGGTGAGAGGAACCATTTTTTTTTTCTTTGAGATTTCTCTTTTTCTTGTTTTTTTTCTTTGGGTTTTTTCTTTTTTGCATCCATGAAATTAATAACCTTTTTTTTTCTTCCTAAGATTCTGATTTTGCGAATCAAACATGGCTGGCCTATATGATAACAAAAAGAGTCAAGCTTAAGAAATCCACAAGAATTTTGAAGTGTGTTTTTAACTTGCGACACTTCATCCTTTTCTCTAACTCTATTGTTTTGTTATGTATTGTGATTTCTATGTAGCATGAGACACAAGATGATGTCTTTTTTAGGTGGTATGACTATATTCTCGAAAGACAATGAAAAAGAAAAAGTTCCTCTAGTATTGAACAATGTTTTAAAAACCGGATTGATAATCGAACCAAATTTTTTATGATACACGTTTCATCGGGGTTCAATCAGATTCAACCTGGTCAGACAGATTTTTGTGAATTGTATACTTAAATTTAGCTTGATTAAATTTCTAGTTTTAGTTATTAGCTAAACTTTAGTTTGACCCTGTCAGCGAACTACCACTGCTTTTCAATACCTAGGGATGTGTGTACCGCTCATTGTCATAAACCTCACAGCATGCATGCATGTCCTGACAAAAAAAATGTTCCAGCTCTTTCCGTAACAAAGAACTCACTTCACTAGTCAAGAAAAACGAACACTTTCACACACACACACCATGCACGGTCTAATATTGTAATATTCGAGGTGGTATATAGCAGTCAAACATCATGTTGAGATGAGATAATTGGTGTGAAAAGCTGGCCTATACACCAAGAGCTAGCTAGCTCCCATGGACCTAAGCTAGAGAATAGTTCAGTAAAAAATTAAGCGGTCGGTTCAAATGAATTCGGTTCAGACAGTTTATCGGTTAAACTCCGTTTATATAAAAAATATCGGTTCTTAAAAAAAATTAACGGTTCAAGTTAGAACGGACGAATTTTTTGATAAAATTCGGTCAGACCCAGTTCAACCGGTCTAGTCCGATTTTGACAACACTGATATTGAAGTATTGAGATACTTACTTTTTTTTTTAACTTTCAAAGACAAATTCTCATTTTTTTTTCCTAAATATTTTTTGTATTTATAATTGAAGACATTGAGGTGAATATATTATCAAATATATTGTATAGAATTAGACAATCAATTTTGCAATGTCTTCTATAATTTTTGATATTTTAGTTTTACAATTTCATTGGCAACAACTCCCCCCCCCCCCCCCCAGTGTTGGAGATTCTCTTTGATTGATAGTATCTTGTTTCAAACCTCGGTCCATATTGCAGAAAAAGAAACTATCGTACGTGTCGCCGTTGACTTTCAGTTCCACAATTCTATCCATGTTCTAACATGACCCATGCTTCGTCATTTCATAAATAGAGGAAACTGGTAATAAATCAATGTTGTTAGCGTGCACGAGACATCTGCCAATTTTTTCTAATTTGGGTGCCGCTGCCATGCCATGCTACTCGATCACTCACTCAGTCAAACCTATTAAACAAATAAATAAAATAGGAAATTTTTTTTTAAAAAATGAAAAAAAAAACACAAAAAAAATTCTTTAAGATCCGTAAAACTCTCTCCCAACCCATCAGTTCATTCTTCCTCCCCCTTCGTTCCTTTTTCTTTCAGCAGCAAAAGGTCAGTTCTCTCTCCTAATAATCTCCTAATTATTTTTTAACAGGGAAAAGCCCCTCTCTCTTCTTTTTTCCGTCAAAAATTTTTGGTGTGATTTCTGGGAGCTTAGCAATCTGAACTCCTTTGTATCGATTTTTTAAGTTATTTATTACTATGATGATGAAGAAGGAAAGAGAAGATAGATAAGTGAGAGGTCAGATAATAACAAAATCTAAACTCCTTATTTTATTTTATTTTGCATAAAAAAATCTAAACTCAAGTCTTTTTTATTCTTGATTTACTATACATTTGTATCCTTCGGATTATTACCTAGAAAGCCCAGATGCTCTGGGATCAGTCGTGTCGAACACTGCTCGGGGCACACCAAAGCACGTGTCGTGTCCGTGTCGCCATGTCCCATCCTTCTCCTTGTTGTAACATAGCTTATTACATATGAGATGGAACTCTCCTATGCTTCTTTTTCTCCAAATAGTTTTTTTTTCCCTCCAACAAATTATGGTAGCCCCCATCCCTTCTCTTCCTCCTCTCCCATGGCTGTTGACATCTAAAATACAAAAAAAATAAAAAATCAAGAATCTCTAGTAAGAAATAGATATTGGCTACATTGCACAGATACGGATACAACACAGTAAGGACACGGCGACATGGACACAATACCTATATTGGTGTGTCCTAGTATATAATAGAGTGTCCGGGCATTCTTGAATTCAGGGTTGGCACGTGAGGAAACCATAAGAGGGCACTCCTTAGGACTCTTCAATCGGCTATGTCAGATCCAGTCTCCGACACGACACGGCCCAGACTTTTGGGTGTCCGTGCTTCCTAGGATATTGGACTACTTAGAGAAGAAATTGTATTGTATCTATATCTATATCTAAAAGTTCTCATATTAATATCACACTTGTTGAATGTAATCAGAGATGATTGACAATGGAAGATCGCGGTACATTATCTGTTGAACACCAAAAAATGAGTTGAGATTAGTTTGCTGACTACAAATGTTTATCATGGCACCTTGTCTTTTAGTTTCCAGAGTTTCAGGCATGCTTTTGCTATTTTTCTACCGCTTGGAGTTGGAGCATGCTTTGTTCTTTCTGCTTTTGAATGGCCTACAACACTAGTATCACTATTTTGAAATCATTCTAGTAGTTAAAAATATGTAGTAAAAGAGCCAACATATCTCTGATCTCGGCGGATAATACTTCAGAATATGATCCCCAATCCCAATAGATAAAATATCTAAATGATTTGTGCCAAAATTCATAAAAAATCTCGATCGGATGGAAATATAATCACATAGGAATTTAAGCCAGTGAGACTATGTGAGTCTCTTTGTTGGCTGTCGTTAGCACTTTTATTTACTTAGTTCTTAATCTGTCTTAATAATTTTATTAAATTAACTACATGTACCTGGTGTATTGAAGTATTGCCTCTTAGGTTGGAGAGAGGAGAGGGAAAGGGAGGGAGAACAAGAAAAATATTGAAGTTTTTTCTACCGCTTGGAGCAAGCTTTGTTCTTTCTGCTTTTGAATGGCCTTACAGACACTAGTATCACTAGTTTGAAATCATTCTAGAAGTTATAAATATATAGTTAAAGAGCCAATATATCTTAGATCTCGGCTGATAATACTTCAGAATATGATCCCCAATCCCGATAGATGAAATATCTAAATGATTTGTGCTAAAATTCATAATAAATCTCGATCGGATGGAAGTATAAGCATATAGGAATTTCGCCAGTGAGGCTATGTGGGTCTCTTTGTAGGTTGACATTAGATTTTTTATTTACTTAGTTCTTAATCTGTCTTAATAATTTTATTAAATTAACTTTCATATACCTGTTGTATTGAAGTATTGCCTCTCAGGTTGGAGAGGAGAGGGAAAGGGAGGGAGAACAAGAAAAATAGGAAGTCTTTTGATGGCACCGTCAAAGATGAACGCTATATGGAACCACCCCGTCGGCCCTAAAACTGGTTCTCTCTCCCACTCTCCTTTGTGTCTCTGTTCGTTCTCTTTCTCTTTCCACACCCCACCCCTTTTTTCTCTGTCTCTCTTTGCAAACATGAAAACATAAAGATATGACTGATACCCATTGAAAACCACATTTGCGACATAGAATAATCAAAGGAGGTGAGAGGCATTACTGACAGGAGCCTATTTTTCATGGTGGCAAGTCTAGACTTGAGAGTTGAGAGGCATCACACATTACTAGGTTTACCTTCTTGCATACGTAACACTTGATGCCTATATTGATTCATAAGTTATTCATATGCAAATTATGGCTAACTTGTGTGTCTGGTGCAGGGATAACCGCTCAGTTGTGGGTAAGAATTATCATGTGATTATGCTATATATATCGTCTATGTTTTCTTGCATTGAATTGTTAAAAAGAAACTAGACAACCAGAAAGATCACCTAATAATGCTAGTTTCATATGCTTACTTAGTGTGGATTTCTAAGGTGAGTTTGGCCACGGTCGCTCACTACTACATGTGGTAGTACTGATCCATGTTTGTGGGCAATATCCAGGTACTAGAAGCAAGATTTTGGCAAGCATCTTGAATCTGAATCAGCGTCCGCGCATCCTTCCGTAGGACTGTGTTCGTGAGGCTTCCTTCGCTTTCCTCTCCATTGGGCTACTCCTCTTCTGCTAGATGTTTTGTTATTTTGGTCCTACTACAAGGATGTAATATTTCGACGTTGTGGCTAGTTTTAGGAATGTAAAAAGAGTTGTAAGCCTTCTAAGACATATTTTGTAACTCAGCCAAGCAAGCACTTTTTATTCCAAATCTTCAGTATTCAATAAAAGAAAGTATTTTGTGCCTATCAATGTGTTCAACTTTGGTTATCTGCATTTTCATTCTGTGCCTATATATATGTATATTTTCGTCTATCTTGTGTCTTGTGCAGGTACGTCGCCTGGTGCAAGCGCAACTTAGGCTTGCACGGCATCGCGCCCAAGCGAGGACGAACGGTTCCGTAGGGACCAAGCGAGGACGATCGGCCCCTACGGAATCGGGGCACGACACCATGGTTCATGCTGGCGGTAAGAGATCTAAGCCACAGAGTTGTACAGATTGTTTGAGTGCAACAAAATTATAAACGCATAAGCGATTGGTAACAAGTTCACTGAGTTGTCAATAACTGAAGCATTGAATAACACAAGTATTGAAGTAAAGCAAACTCTTTATTGATATTGAATAAGTGTTACAGGCGGCGTATAGCCGAGATTACAAGTCACTCAAGCCTCTCTCTCTCTGAAATAGTAAAAGCATGCCAAGTGGCTACATTTGAGGAATGATACATAGACGTTGTTATAATATTATGTCTTATATATGTGCTTCAGTTCCGGACGCAATGCTCCAAGGCTTCAGAGTGAACTCTACGCCTTAGCACGCACGAAGGAGGCATCCGCACTGAACGAGGTTCTCCCGTACCCTGCAAGCAATCTGGTGGGTTATCAGTACATGAATGCACTGGTGGGGAGGGTACTCGCCCGCTCGACAAATCCAAACACGTTCAATAGGTTCCGTGCACCATCTATTTAGTTATCTTTCTAATCTTGCCTAGGATCAGTTTTATGGCAATGTTGAATAACCTAACTCGTGTGGCAGTACGATATAAGAGAAAATACGGCGAGACTTACCAACTTACCATTTATCCTTCCATGTCCAAGGCAAACCAAGTTAATTCAAGCACAAGCAGCATATATAATGAAACTCAGGGACAATAACATATGCAAACACTGTGTTATGAGCGAGATTACGTTCCGGGTGCACGATTACACATATTATCTGAAAGCGTTGCTTAGGATGTTCAAATGATTCTATTCTTCACAAGTGTCTCATATTCATATCATTTAGTTATTTTAGATTATTGGATGCGATGTAATGACTCGCACACGGATAGCCGCTAAGCGAGGATGGCTTATCTATATGACAAAAGTCGCTGGCATAGCCATAAAGGACGGGTTACAGTCTCGAGACAAAAATAATATGCAACGTAGGTTGCGAACCCCGCTACATAACACTTCGTCCATAACATACGACTATGCATAAGTTCCGTCCGGATCGGATCGATCCCAGCGCCCCGGCTACCGTCTGCGAAACCATACACCTTGTGCACAAGTTGTTCGCGACATGCAAGTCTTGGGTCAATCCAGATTCATAACGATAATTCTTAATTCTTTTCTGAGCGAACATTGCTCTATGAGCTGTGATTTATTGCTTTACTTAACACAGTTCTCGTTCAGTGTTCAACTTGACTTGGTGCAATCTAAGGCAATATGAGCATGAGAGAATCACATAGCATGATCTGTCTTTGCATAGTCTTTCTAAGCCATTAGATTGAGTACACGACGAGTATCACTTTTCTGAGGTATTTCGATATTATCTTGCTTAACTGTCCATTGATGCAGTCCCTTAGTTCGGGAAATGCCTTGGCGACCTAACGGTCCCGAATACTTTCAATGTTCATACTTGCACGGAACGACTATTAGATAGTCTTCCGATGGTTTGGATGAATGCAAGGCAAGGTAGTGTTATACGGTCGTGGCATGAATTATGTGACAAGCATTGAATCAAGAAAACGAGTACAAGTTAACATATAAGCAGGCAAGCATTGCATTCATAAGAAAACTTAAGCATTTACGTTGGCTCGGGCCCAAGGGTAAGCTGAGGAGTGAAACCGTAAAGGGACTTACCAAGCAACATAATCTAGGGTCGTGTAGTGTAGCAAGTGAAACAGTGCACTCCGAAGAGTACATACATATCGTTCTACTAGAGGTATAGCGGGGTCTAGTTCCACAAGACAAAGGTAGCATGCGAGGGTCTGATTATAAGCAATATTTTATTTCCATATTCTAACATAAGCAATACAAGTTGGGATTATTCCCTTAGCTAGGTGCGTTGTATTCTTTATTAGCATGCATGGGGTGATTCACCTAGCGAATTGCATAAAACGTCCATATTTTAAGTCTGCTGGCTAAGCAAACACAAGTTCATTGTAGCCACCAACCTTAGCGATGATTCGCCTCGGTCGAGCGATACTCCGAGCAAGCCTCTGAAAGCCTAAGCCGGAACTCCTGAAGGACCAAGTCGGGAAATCCTTTTGACTCAAATGAGTATTCTCGCTGAGCAAAGCTGGTCGGGACGTTGCACTTTTGCCGTTTGAATCGACAGTCCGCTTGAACGGAACAAATTGTTACATAAAGTAAGGGCACTCTTTATACGAATCTATTTTGTCACTCGAAAGTAAAATTTGGATTCACCCAAGTGTGATACAACAATCAATACTATCTAGCCACGGCTAAAGTCACTATCCAACTACCAGATCCGTGCATGAAAATAATAACATATATCACATAGCAGAAGTTTGTGGCACTACGGCTCACTATTTATATATATATCAAGTAGAACTCTCGGTGCGATCAAGTGTATCGGCACAGATACAATAGTCAGGACAGGAACTAGTTCTAGTATCTAGATCATGGACAAGTTATCACATAACAAGTTATTCAGGACATGATAGTTTAATACTGGTCAAATATAATTTGTCACTTTATTATATCGATGAATGAGAATAATAGTATTGCGAGAACCCCTTGAGATCAGATCCACAACCCTTAAACCAAATAAGGACCAGATTGTAGAACGTCACCCGAGTTGAACTACGCCTCTTATTCTATTTAATGTATAATAAGATAATCAAGAAAAAGTAAAGTAATTGGTAAGTAAAAATAGCAAGTGCATATAGGGCCACATCTACAAGGCTCGACGTCATGTAAAACCCCTATTCCTAGAAACCGTATTTACCCTTTTTAATTATTAATTATTAATTTAATTATAGTAATTAGTGGCTAATTAGGATAAATAGATTTTTATTAATTTTTATTTTAGGTGTTGGTGAATTTAGAAGATTTATGGGGCCATTAGAAATTTTTTCGAATTTATTTCATGTAGGGGACCCCTTTAGCAGTTGCTAGCTTAATGGTGTGCATTAATATAATTCTAGATTTTTCTATGAGTATATACATATATATATATATATATATATATATATATATACATATATATTAAAAGAAATATAAAAGAAAAAGAGTAAGAAAAGAAAAGAAATGGAGAAAGAAAAAACCATAAATTTAAATAACTATTCCCTATTGGATCCTAACTATCCAACCCATTACCCAAACCATCATATACTACCTACCCGCCCCTTGTGAGCCCAGCCACCCGCTGGCTCTTGCTACCAGCAAACACCCTTTGCAAACCCCACAGCAGCCCCTTAGCAATAAGCACCCGCACCTAGCAAACAAAACCCTCCCGCGAACGCGAACGGACCCCCCCTCTCTCCTCTCTTATATATTCATATATAATTCAGTTTTCAACCAAAAACCCTAACCCTATATCATCCAAACTCTTCCTCTTCCCATCTAGACCTAGAGAGCGCCGCCACCGCAGCCGGAGAACCGCGCCAGGCCATCCAAACCAATCCCGACGACTACGACCCCGCGCACTGCAGAATTCAGCAGTGAGGTACCTGTGTTCCAGAGTTGTTCCCGTCGCCTCGCTCAACCAAACGTCACCCCATCTTTATCGGTATGCTCACCCATTAACCCTCTTCAGTATCTGTATGATAGTAAACCTTGAACAATGCGTAACCATAGCCAAAAACAGTGCCAAAGTTGGCAGAAAAAGATCAATTTCTGGGATCGCAGAAAACTGCGGTGATCACCTATGTTTCCGTATTCGTATCTTCCACCACAGAGATCCGAATTCGATGATTCTTTTTTGTATGCGTAGACCACTTGACCTAGTTTAATTTCTGTTAAATAACATTAGATTATTAACTACTGTAGGTAGAATTAAATTCGTTGGAAAATCCCGTAAACACACTTTTTCCAGTTTTACAAAAGTTGTGAAACAGAGCGCGGCGCCAAACGGGACCGCCCCGCCGTATACCAAGTGTACCAAACTGTGCGCGCAGCATAACCGGAC
This sequence comes from Iris macrosiphon, assembly GCA_036927795.1. Classification (NCBI taxonomy): domain Eukaryota; kingdom Viridiplantae; phylum Streptophyta; class Magnoliopsida; order Asparagales; family Iridaceae; genus Iris; species Iris macrosiphon. The sequence goes on along the minus strand of JAYESA010000002.1, from coordinate 199,076,214 downwards.
ACGTGAGAGTTCGCGGAAACTGATTCGGACGCGTGTGCGCACAAACGACCAAAACTAGGTTTATGCACACAAAAAAACAGGATTGGCGCACAAATGAAAAAAAGCAGGGTTTGCCCACTTTGTCAAGTTGACCAACACGACGCACTTGACAAAAGTGCGCGGGCAAGAATAAAACGTGCTTTCAAAAAATTGCACGAGCAAGCTAGCTACAAGACAAAACAAAACACACAATCAGGGGTCAAAGCTCGACAGTCGAGAAACTCGTCAGTCGAGGAGCACACAAATCAATAACACAAAGGAGTTGAGACAATACCCTAGAGGAGTTGAGAAACCAACCAAAGCTTCGTCACTCAGGAAACGAAGAGGGAAAAGTACGCGAGCTACCAAACGTAAGCAAAGTGCGCCAGCTGATGAAACATAGGAAAATGTGCCAGATTGTCAACTCGAAGAAAGTGCACAGACTGACTGTGGGGCACTTTCTCTTGGTTTTCCAGGAAGAACTTTGATTTAATACGCACCAAAGTGTGCCAACTGAATTTTCTCTCAAAAGTGCGCCACTGACTCAAGGAGTGTGACTGACGCACTTTTGCTAGGAGACTAAGTGCAGTATGATTAGTACACACGAGGAGTTGAGACAACAGTCCAGTGTGTAAACCCCCTTATTTTCAAGATTTATAAACTGGATTTTTCAGAATTTTCTGGGATTTTTTGGGAATTTTTGCTAATTAAAAACAAGGTATTTTTGGCATTTAATAAAATTAAATATTTTTATTATATATTAAAATATTATGAAAATAATATTTTTGGGTGTAAAATAAAATACTAGACTTAGGGTAATTTTCTGGGAATTTATTGGACCCCGAAAATATTTTTTAAATGCCCAAAAACTATTTTATTAATTAATTTAAAAATAAAATTCAAAAAAAAAACCAATCGAACCGGACTGAATCGGGTTCAAACCGGACTGAACCGGCCGAACCCGGTTCAGCCAGACCGGACCGGTCCCGACTGGCCTAGCGGGTCGGGTCGGGTCCACCCGCACCCGCCCGAACCCGTTTCCCTTCCCCCACTCGCCTGTGACCCGTTCTTCCCCCCCGCATCCGTAGCCGCCGCCTCCGGACACGCGGCGCCTCGCCCGGCCGCGCGCCCCGCACCCCGCGGCCACGTCGCCCGCTCCGGCCCGCCTCGCCCGGAGCCCCGACCGCCTCTTTCCCCTATATAAACCCTAGAACCCCCGCCCCTCCGGCCAGATCAACCCCTCCGGCCGCCTCCCCTCGCCACGCGCCACCGCCGCATCCCTCGCCGCACACCCTCCGTGCCCCACCTCCCAGCTCCGCCGCACCGCCCGCAGCTCCCTCCTCCGCCTCCTCCTTTTTCCTTTCCCTCTCTCCTCCCAGCACCTCGAGCGCCGCCTCCGGCAGCCGTCGGCGTCCCCCGCCCGCTCTGGTGCACCGCCAGCGCCGCCCCTCCGTCCTGCCATTGCCGCAGTGCCGCCCCGAGCCGCCGGAGCTCCGGCAGTGTCCCCCAAACCCTAACCCTAGGGCGGACACGGTCCCTTCGCGTCGTGTCAGACACGGAACATTTTGGTTTTTCGAGCCCTGTTCAGGTACCCGTATCTCTCTGCTCGGTTACCCGTTTTTGATTCCGTCTGTTGTATCGCGTAGCCTGCATGACCCCCTCGGTGCCCGTGCTGTCACGTCCCAGTCCCAAAATGTCGAGGGACTGGAGACGTACGCAATTGCCAGCAGCACGCACCGATGGACAACCCAATTTAATGGATCCATCAGGGCATGCTTAAGCTGTAGTCTAACAGGAATTAGAACAATTGTTACAAGTCACAGGTTATTCTAATCTCATCCACAACAGATAATCACAGATTAAATGTCAGAATAAATGCAATTAATATAAACTAACAATCTCAATAAAAGTGTCTCGGTGAACAATCCGAGAACAAGTCTGATACATCAAGCAAATAGACAGGAAATAAAGGAACTGAAAATAGAAACAGAAATAACTGACTATATACAGCCAATGCTCAGGAGAAGTCCTCTGGTACGATCTCGTCCTCGGGTTCTGGTACAGCTCCTGGAAGTGCTCCTGTACGGTGTATCTCTGGATGGATCTCTTCGGCTATACCTGGGGACATAGTCCATTCCAGGTCCTCAGGGGACATAACAAGGTACAGATAACACAAGCCAAAATAAATGCAGTGCAGAAAATAAATGAAACAATAGGGTAAAACTATGTAACCAGCTAAGTGATAAATACAAGTTGAGAGCATCACTAGAACTCAGGCTGAAGCTGCTACAAGCTCTGTGTCGGGGAGCCGGGTAGCAGTGATATCATGTAGTTGTCTAGCTCAATGGGAGACTACGACGTCGGCATAATATAAAATCAACCTGTAGCCTGTGTAACTCTCCCCACCCAATGTAATCACGCATATCATGACCATAATGTCTCATGTCCATGTCAAGCGGGATCATAGCTAATGCAACAAGTCATAAAGTCTCTAGGAACATATGTCAATGTCAAGTCCTGTATCCTATACAGAATCACCATGAATGTCTCAGGAAGACTCTGTCTCATGAATAGTGTCAAGTGTCCTGGGTTCTGTTGTACTTGATAGGACAAGTACCAAGAGTAAGGGTATCGAATGTCCATCTCTAATGACGTACCCAACACCGCGTACGGTGTTGGCACCCGACTATGATCGGACACTAAGTACGTCACACGTTTCCTAGGTTAAGCAGTTAAAACAAGTTTATATGAATTTACACAAGAACTCTAGCAAAATATTATCACAGGAACTACTGAGAATTGATGAGCTTTACTTGCCCAATGATGCTAAATTAAGCCAAGGAAATAAATAGCAGACTGCAGGGTTTGGCAAGGTACACTTGCCTGTGGTTCCGGTTCCAATTGCGGCTCTGACTTCAGCTGAATTTGCAGGCGGTATTCCGGTTGCTAAAATAAATATCACCATCAGATCCAGAAAATATCAATCAGCTAGAAACGCCTGTCCTTGAGTCCAATTTGGAGACAAGGACAGAAACGACAGTTTCGGGTCAAAATGGGGTCCACAAGTGGGCCCGCTTTGCACCGAAAAACGTGTCCGGGTCAAAGATCTCCAAATTCACCAAACTTAGTGTCAACAGGTCAGGAATGATGATACGAACCCAACAGAACTTCCAGAATTGGATTCCGATGAGCCGATCACAAAATCGTCCGTCGAGCGGGGCCTGTGGGGCCCACGACACGCGATTTCGTCAACGTTCTCAGAATCGAACCAAACTTGGGTCACAGGACCAGCGTATCGCTACGAGTCCGATGGCATAAGTTTCATTTCAATCCGACGTGTGTACACAAAGTTAGGGTAAAATACAGAAAAGTCGGATACGGGGCGATGTCCGCGGATACGCGTTGATTCCGGTGTGCACGCACATCCGAATCAGCTTCTGCAAAATCTCGCACGTCCGTATCGATGACACGCACGTATCTGTAAAGACCGCACGCGACCAAGTCGTCCCATTTGGCGGAACGTACTCAGTTCCGGGGTGAAACAGGGTCTGGTTTTTCCTGTTTTTGGATCGCGGTGTGCGATCACCACAGGACGCGATGCCCCGAGCGGTTTGTCCGGGCACCGAGAGGGTCATACAGGCTTCGCAACGCAATTTACGGAATCAAAATCCGAGCTACGAGCAAGAAGATACACGCACCTGAAATGAGCTGAAAAATTGGGGTTGGAATCGTGTCCGACACGTGTCCGACACGTGTCCGGATTCGAAGTTAGGGTTAGGGTTAGGGTTAGGGTTTCGGATCCGGCGGCTCAGGGCGGCGCTGAGGCGGGGAGCGGCTGGCCGGGGCAGTGGGGGCACGCGGCGGAGGCGGCGCGGTGGCGGTGCTGAGCGGCACGGCGGGCGGAGGCGCCGGCGCTGCTGCTCGATGCTGCTGTCGAGGGTGCTCGACGTCGTCGACGCCGGAGAAGAAGAGGAGGAAGAAGGTGGGAGGTGGCTGAGCGTGGCGGAGGGGGCTGCGGGCAGGTGGCGTCGGCCGGCGAGGCAAGCGGTGGCGGCGTGGTGGTCGTGGGGGAGGTCTGGCCGGAGAGGGGCTGACGGGGGGGATTTATAGGGCTGAGGGAGGGCTGTCGTGGCCGGGTTAGGCGGAGGCGAGGGGTAGACGTGGCGGCGTAGGATGCGGGCGGGCGGAGTGTGGCCGAGCGGAGCGGGCGGCGGCCGGGGGACGCGCCGGAGAACGCGGGGAGGGGGGGTGACCGGGTCGTAGGGGTGCGGGTTCGGGCACGGACTAGCGGGTCTGGTCGACCCGACCGACCCGCTAGGCCAGGGCTGGGCCGGGTTAGGGCTGGGCCCGATGGGCCCGGTCCAATGGGCCGCGGGCTGGGCCGATCAAAAATAATAATAATAATAGTAATAGTAATAATAATAATTAATAATTAATAAAAACATTAAACAATTAAATAATTAAATACATAATTATTTTTAGGTGTTTAAAAATAGGTCCGGAGCCCGATAAATTCCAGAAAAATTACCCTAAGTCCAGTTTTTCATTTTACACCAAAAAATATTATTTTCATAATATTTTAATATTATATATTATCCTTTAAAAATCATTTAATAATTAAAACCCTGTTTTTAATTACAGAAAAATACCAGAAAATTGAGAAAATTCCAAAATTAAAAATTTTGAAAAATCAGGGGGTTTACAATCTACCCCCCTTAAGAGGATTGCGTCCTCGCAATCAAAGAATAACCGTTCAGCCGAGATAACACGGTTGCTAGTATTGTTCGAAACACATCACAAGATACTTAGAAAAATATCGTTTTCCTAAGAAATGAAAGTTATGCACTTTCCAGAGAAAATCTAGTTAAAGTAAAAACTATACTTTTATGAAAACCAGGTTGTTATTAACAAGTTGCAAATTACTAGGTTGGGACTGAGGTCACGAACCAAGAGGCACGAGCTACAACAAGACCAAAAACGGATAACTACGAATCACTTACGCGCATTAGCTACTCCACGAGTCTGCGCGTTCTCCACTGTCATCGTCAGGGCTTGCTCGCGTCCTTGCAGTTGATTCTTCTGCTGTTGAGCCTGCTGGAAGAGTAGTTCCTGGGGTATCAAGGGTGGCCTCGGCTGATACCCTCCTGGAGCTGGTGGTAGGACTTCTTGAACTTTCGTTTGCGGTGCTCCTGATGCTGGAGAGGCTGACCTCGGTACTGGTAACGCTCGTTGGTTTACCCTTGGTGCTCTTTCTCGACGCTCAGGGCATTCCCTCAGTAAATGCTGACTGGATCCGCAAGCCAAACATAATCTCATTTTCCGTCTGCACTTGTTTTCTATATGACCTCGCCTGTGACAATATGGGCAGACAGGTATTGCTTGTGGAGATGCTTCTGGTGGCTGGTGCATGCGAGGCCTTTTTGCTACTTCTTCTTGTGGTGCTCCGGCTGGTGCTGACGTGGATGGCCGCTTCAGACTGGTCTCTCTCCTGATGACGCGCTCCATGCGTCGTGCTGCAGCAAGGATGTAAGAATACGAAGTAGGTGCAACGGATCCAATTAGTTTCTGTAGCTCAATATTTAGTCCGTCGAAGAATTTCTCAGCCTTCTCTTCTTCTGTTGGGATCAATGTTGGAGCGAAGCGACTTAGACGAATGAACTCAGCGTTGTACTCTTCCACCGTCTTAGTATCCTGAGTGAGGTGATTAAACTTGTCCCAAAGTTCTGATCGAGCGACAGCTGGAATGTACATCTCCTGAAAGAGTCTAGAGAACTCTTCCCAAGTGGCTCGGTCTGGTCCGAGCCGTGCTTCCTCAGATAGCCACCAGTGATGTGCATTGTCCGTCAACTGCATTCTTACGGCAGTCATCCAACGTTCCTTTGGAAGCTCAGCTGCTTCTAATTGATGTTGAGTGTTGGTGAGCCACTCATGAACTTCAGTGGGCTCTTCTTTGCCTGAGAAGGTACGAGGCTTCAGCTGGCGAAAATCAGAAATAGAGCCCGTCGTTGGTCGTCGTGCTGGTAGGTCTGCTTGCTCTAGTGCGGTTACTAGGCTGCGACTGAAAGCCTCTTGTTGAGCTTGCGTTATTGCATAGATCATTTGAAACATCTACTGTCCATCCATGGCCTGCCCTGGTAGAATTACGGGCATTGGTGGAGTAAATTGCGTCGATGGTGGAATATCATCGCGCTGGACTCTCGAGGCACGTTGTTGAGCTGATTGTCCTCCATCCACTAGTGTTACTTCATCTTTGTTGGTTACCTCAGCATCTCGTGGTGACGTTATGGGAGTCTCATCGTTTGCTTGTGAATCCATAACCCTGCAACCAAAATAAACAATAAGAGGCGCACAGGGATCAAGGCAGGATGCAAGTCAAGAAATTAATTCGAAGTCGATATAGATATCAAGAACGTTTCAAGCAAGTGGATGAGATCCTAAACTTATCCTATTTTATTGCAGGCCTGTTCGGTCCCTGAGTTAAAACCGAACAATTTAGTCGCTGACCTGCATGGGCCACCACAAAAACCATGTCACGCCCCAGTCCCAAAATGCCGAGGGACTGGAGACGTGCGCAATGGCTAGCAGCACGCACCGATGGACAACCCAATTTAATGGATCCATCAGGGCATGCTTAAGCTGTAGTCTAACAGGAATTAGAACAATTGTTACAAGTCACAGGTTATTCTAATCTCATCCACAACAGATAATCATAGATTAAATGCCAGAATAAATACAATTAATATAAACTAACAATCTCAATAAAAGTGTCTCGGTGAACAATCCGAGAACAAGTCTGATACATCAAGCAAATAGACAGGAAATAAAGGAACTGAAAATAGAAACAGAAATAACTGACTATATACAGCCAATGCTCAGGAGAAGTCCTCTGGTACGATCTCGTCATCGGGTTCTGGTACAGCTCCTGGAAGTGCTCCTGTACGGTGTATCTCTAGATGGATCTCTTCGGCTATACCTGGGGACATAGTCCATTCCAGGTCCTCAGGGGACATAACAAGGTATAGATAACACAAGCCAAAATAAATGCAGTACAGAAAATAAATGAAATAATAGGGTAAAACTATGTAACCAGCTAAGTGATAAATGCAAGTTGAGAGCATCACTAGAACTCAGGCTGAAGCTGCTACAAGCTCTGTGTCGGGGAGCCGGTAGCAGTGATATCATGTAGTTGTCTAGCTCAATGGGAGACTACGACGCCGGCATAATATAAAATCAACATGTAGCCTGTGTAACTCTCCCCACCCAATGTAATCACGCATATCATGACCATAACGTCTCATGTCCATGTCAAGCGGGATCATAGCTAATGCAACAAGTCATAAAGTCTCTAGGAACATATGTCAATGTCAAGTCCTGTATCCTATACAGAATCACCATGAATGTCTCAGGAAGACTCTTGTTTGTGGTATTAAACGAAAGAATAAAATGTGTATTTCAATGACAGGGTTTATACGAGACCCGTGCCCTTTGGTTTACAAACAAACTTGTACAATTTGATCCTATACGAGGATGCGGGAGTACAATTTATTTAATCTGGGTATAAATTGCTATAGGTGTCTGATCTGCGGTCGATCACTTTAGCCCTTGGACTACACGATGTTGAAGAAGTGTCGTGGAAGACAGGATGCAGCTTCGGAGGTTGCTAAGGAGGGTGGATGCGCGATGCTGAAGGTCGTCGCTCCCTATTCCTTGCCTAAGCTCTGTATTCTTCTCTCTCTCTTCGTCTCTCCCTTTTGATCTCCGGTTCGGTGGCCTTGTTCGATCTTCCAAATTGTCGACCTTGGATCCGATATCGGTTTCTTGACCAATTTTTCCGACCTTGTTTCCCATTGATAGGGGCCTCTATTTATAGAGTCTTTGGTGACAGTGACCACTCCGTTGGTGTAGCAACCGAGGAGTGGAAAGTACAGCACCCTATTACACAACGGTTAAAGTAACCAATGCCTACGTACAGATGATCTTTTGAATGAGCGGGTGACGCGGGTCCAACTAAGGGGACACAACGCGTACAATTGCTACTAAGATCACGGCATAAAAGCCACGTAGGTAGGTATCCATTGTGTAGAAGGGGTTGGCATAGAAGCCAAATGTCCGTCACCATGGCATAGAAGCCGAGCAGGCATAGAAGCCGAGTAGGCATGGAAGCCGAGCAGGCATAGAAGCCGAACAGGCATAGAAGTCGAGTAGGCGTGGAAGTCGAGCAGGCATAGAAGCCGAACAGGCATGAAAGCCGAGCAGTCGTAGAGACTGAGGGGGCGCGGAAGCCGTAGGAGCACAGATCCTGAATGGGCGTAGAAGCCGCTGCATACCGTGCCAGGGTGCTGAGGTGGACGTCTTCAGCCGGAATTACGGCTTTTGGAGATCAAATCTTTGGCAGAGATTTGCCATCATTCTGTGCATTAAATGCGGAGACGTGCCTTGAGGGGAAACTGTCACTGCTCTGTGCGTTTTGACGGAGGGACGTGTCTTGAGGGGAAACTGTCACTGCTCTGTGCGTTTTGACGGAGGAACGTGCCTTGAGGGGACACTGTCACCGCTCTGTATGTTTTGGCGGAGAGACGTGCCTCGAGCCCTGTACGAAGCGCAGCTTTTGACGTGGCAGGCGGTTTATCTTCTGCGGAGCGTAAAACAGCCCATGTTTGCCTGTGTAAAACAAGGCAGCGTGTTCTTTTTGCACGCGAAAGAGCGGTTTATGCCGGGGGTTTTTAGTAAGCGCCGGTTTGGCGATATTTTTAACCAAATCCCCTATATTAAATGCTGAGATCCGCCATCATACTATGGAGCGCGTCCTGAGGGGTCTGCCCCCTGTTCCCAGCCGTCGTTTGGGTAGCTGTGCAGCACTTTTTGTCAGGAGTCAGAGGTCAGGTTTACTGCGTGACTGGGCAGTTTCTTTTCGGGAATACGAAGCGTTCCTCGTACGCTTTAACGCTGCTTTGAGAGCGGCTAGGTTTTACGCCATGGAGGCGATGAAGAACCCTATTTTACGCTGGATGGCTCTGAAGGCCTCTGCTTACGCTGCTCTGTATCAAGACGCTGCGTAGATCTTCCAAGCGTTTTTTTTATGCTTCTACAAGACCCCCTTCAAAGCTTTTAAATTCCTCGGAATTTGAAACGCTTTGAATGAAGCATGAACGGCCCCTCGTAACTCGAAACGTTTCTGAATGAAGCATTGAAACGGTCGATGCTGACTTTATGGCGGATTTATTGGGGACCGATGTGACCTCTTTTGCCTATAAAAGGCTGGGGGGGTGAACCTGTCTTCACCATATTCCTATTTGTCATGCAGAGATGATCGCCGGAGTTCGTCGGATCGATCTGAGGAAGAAGAAGATCATGTTCTTCCAGCATGTAGGGAGCCGTAAAAGATGGCGTCTTCGAGCAAGTATCCACTGCAACGATGGATCATGGAAGGACATCTTAGCCTCCCTTGCTCGGGATAATCAGCAACTTTGTATGGCGTTGCCCCAGGAGAGAGGAAGGGTCGTATTTGACCACGCAGTTTGTAGACTGTTTATTTCTTCCTGAGGCCTTCGCGGACGAGAGTCAGAAAGACTCATCCTGTCCCGGCTTGAGCGGTGCACGGAGCATGGGATCTGCAAAATCTATGCAGGCCCAGTTATGTATCCTTCCGCCGTTTGACCAATATGTCAGTCAGTTTCCGGTAAACCGACTGACTGCTGGAGAAGATGGATGAAGAATTGAGGCCCAGCGAGAGCCTGCCAGAACAGCTTTTGGGCGATCTTCAGACGACAAGGGGGTATCTCCTTTGTAGACGGAGTTTCCCTCAGATGTAATCATGAGAAATAGAGAAAAACCCTTATAGATTGGATTTCGCTCATATGTAATCATGATTTTAATTCTTAATAAAATTGTCTTCTTCTCCATATGATCGTCTTGCCATACGTTGCTTGTGAAGTCTGAATATGTGCAGCTTCGACACGTCTGAATCTTTACGCTGACTCTGATAGAAAGAGTATTAGGCCCTGTCCTTTATGCATAGCGGATAGTCCATAGAACGTTGCTGAGCATTTTTTTGAACATTTTAGAACTGTCCTGTTGCTAGGACTGCGGGACGGCATAGGATTTCTGAACTGTTGCCTCTCTGATGAGCGGGATTTCGTCTTTGTTCAGAATTCGTCTTCAAGAATGATCTCTCAAAACTCCCTTGGAACAGGGTCGAGGTTTTTGGCTGTCATACTGAGTTGCCACTTTGATAGACGAGATGTTCAGACTGGAATCTGGATGAACCTCCAGTTTTCTGGACCCGAGAGGAGTAATTTCTCAATGTTTGAACTCAGCATACTTCGGGTACTTGGGGATGCTTTGGGGTCAAGAACGAGTATCTTCTGTGTGAACTCTTTGCACTTGACCGCTTTGGGACTGTTTGGATATGCGGAAAGTCGTGGAGCGGGAAATCATGTCTGTAGCCTCTTGAGCATAAAACACCATCGAGCGTGAAATCGTAAACTTGTGGTTCCTGAGCGTGAAGTCGTAGGTTTGTTGCCTCTCGAGCATAGAATGCTACCGAGCACAAAGGCATCCGGGCAAGAAAAACCATAGACTTGTAGCTGTCGAACGTAAAGCCGTTAGATTCGTAGCTGTTGAGCGTAGAAAAGCTCCTTTTAGCGTAGGACTGTAGATCTGTAGCCTATGAGCGTAGAACACCATCGAGCGTGGAATCGTAGACCTGTAGTTCCTGAGCGTGAAGTCGTAGGTCTGTTGCCTCTCGAGCATAGAATGCTACTGAGCACAAAGGCATCCGGACAAGGAAAACCATAGACTTGTAGCCGCCGAACGTAAAGCCGTTAGATTCGTAGCTGTCGAGCGTAGAAAAGCTCCTTTAGCGTAGAACTGTTTGATTTGTAGCTCCTGAAAAGAAAATTTCTTCGAGCGTGAGGTTTGCGGATCTGTTGCTGCTGAGCGTAAACTGAGCGCCACCGAGCGTGAGATCGTCGATTTGGTATCTGCTGAGCGTAAAGTCGTGGGCTTGTGGCCTCTCGAGCATAAAAGCTACCGAGCACAAAGGCATCCGGGCATAAAACCATAGACTTGTAGCTTGCGAGCGTAAAACCGTAGATCCGTTGCTGTCGAGCGTAGAAAGCTCATTTAGCGTAGAACCCGCTGAACCGTCTTGCACGAAAAAAAAAACCTTTCAAATTCGCTGACTGTCCGTCTTCCAAGGGTAGTGGGTTGACGTAGCATCCAATCATAACCAACTATTAATTGCGAGATTTGGTTAGGGTCTCGAGGGGTTCGTCCGAGGATTCGAGGAGTCGGCCCGGACTGTATATATATCCCCAGTTTCTGGAAAGAAAAAACTCTTTTTCTGTCTTTTGCGAAAGAGAGCTTTCGACTGTTCGAGTTTTTCTTCGTTCTTTCTTCGAGCACTTCGAGCCTTTCAGAAATGGCGCCGAAACAAACCCCCTCCGCTAAGGAAAAGAGCATAGGTTCTTCTTCTCATTCTTCTGTCCCGGCGAGGGAATCTCCGGCCGGGCAAGGTGAACCTCCCTCTGAGGGGAGCATCCCTGCGACGACTACCGCTCCCGGCTTTAGAGGTAGAACTTTTTGGGATGACACAAATGACGAAAAATCCTTCGCACACGTTGAACGTGACTGCGCTAGGTCGTCTTCTGTGCTGATAGCCTCTTTTGAGGAAGATGACGCACGGAGGCGTTTTCATCTTTTTATGCCCACATTTCTAATGTGTCAGCGTAAAGACTCCATATTTTCGTAGCTCTGGGCGTAAATAGCTCGGGCTACCGAAAATTGGCGTATTTCGTAAAATTTGATTTTTACGTTCATGGAGGAGGCTTCCGGCGTAAGGTGACCAAATTTGTACAATCTTGGCGTAAAGCACAGACTGTCGTTTCCTTGGTCCGTGTGTTTGTGCCAGACTTGTAATGACCCATCTTCTTTGCATTATCTTGCAGTTGATCTGGGTGAGTCCCCATTGGCTGAGGTGATGGGCTCCGCCGCGGGGATGCTGCACTCGAACTATCTGGAGGATCTGTCCCATGTGGCATTTCCCATCTCTGGACCCCAGTATCCTGAGGGAAGGGAGCTCCTGATATCGGCCCAGGGTGAGCGAATGCTGTTGAGTATGATCAACGGCGAACCCTTGGCACGTGTAGATGGGGAGCGGTACATAAAGCCGGCTTTCCTTTTTGGGGACATGATTGATAAACAGTCCCAGACGAAGCCCAAGAGGGAGCCTTGGGTTTTCCCTGCCGGGGATTTGGTCTTGTACCTGCCGACGATGCCGAGGGATTATCCCATCTCGGCCTTCTCCCATGCGACGCATCCCAGGAAGATGTCTTGGAAGTTGACTCCTGATCTTCACGGGAAGTCGGGGAAGGTCTTTCATCTGAAAGGCGCTGACCAGGGGTCGTTTGTTAGTCGCCCTTCTGGCGTTGTGACGCTGTTCCGAGGACTGTGCCCGGGCAGTGTTCCAAGTAAAGATAGCTCGGTGATCCAGCCGGTCCAATTGTCGACCTTCTGCAACGACTTCATGGGTCGAGGTGGGGTATATCCCAAGAAGAATCCTCGGTGCAATGGGTGGATCGCCCCAACGAACTCCCGATGGAGATGCCTAGTTGACTGGGCTTTAAAGCATTTCCAGAGAGAGTTGGAGGGCATTGGACTATATGCCGCTGTGAGTGCGATGAGCGTCGGGCTGCCTCCGAACCCTAATTTGTTCATGGCACTGATGGAGCGGTACATTCCGTTCACCGGGACCTTCGCCACTCCACTAGGGGAGTTGGGGTTGGCCCTTCATGAGATGGCAGTTGTCTCGAGACTGCCGATGGGGGATACCCCATATGAAGAGTACGTTCCTACCAACCGGGAGTTGGGAGATATGGACCCTCGGGTGGCGGAAGTATATCAGGAGCTGATGTGTCAGTACTTCGCGTGCACCGCCTTTTATAACGAGCCTTCTGATTTGGCTCATACCACCAAGTGGATGTTCTACCTCTTCTTCCATCGGGCTAGGGCCACCAAGTCAGAACAAGCTTCGGGGGGCAAGAACGAGCCCGTGAACTGCTTGGGCGTCCTCAGTGCCCAGGTCGTTACGGCTCTTATGGAAGACGCCAAGGCTCCCGATCAGATTCTCGTTGAGGGGGTAGGAAAGTACCCCGGAGGTACAAAGGCCTACAGTTATTTGAGGTGCTATCGCAGGCCTCTGTCTAAGGAAGCCCAGCTGGCTGGTTTCCTCTCCATATGGCTGCGTCAAGTAGTGGTGCCAGGCATTGCTTCCGCGGATCGCATTCACCGGAACATCCTATGGCCCGCAGTGCGTCTGGTGTTTGGGGCAAGACTGGGCTTGCTTCCCGCCATGGTGTACCGTATACAGGCTGGCCTGAGGGCCATTACAGATGGGTTGCTCTCTGATGAAGCTCGGCGTGAGAGTTTTCCCAGGGTGGAATTACCCTACTTGTACCTGATGGGATGGTTAATTCTCCAAAATCCCTGGGTGATGTCTTCCGGTTCCGGTAGCAGTTCAGGGGGTTTATTCCTGCTGAATTACAGGGATTCCCTCTGGAATGTGAATACAGTCTTAGACTGTCGACTGGCGTTGAACCTCAGCCACGGCTGGAAGATCCTTTGTACTCCCCCTCCTGTGCACCGCAACCAGTCAAGGCTGTGGCTCGAGGATTCAGGTCGAGGGAAGACCGTTCTTTCTCCGGAGGCGTTTAATTGGTTGGTCTGTATTAGACCTTCCCATCTGCTGTATAGGAGCGAAGACCATTGCTTCTTCGAGCCCTACCTGCCTAGTCGGTTCACCAGGCAGTTTGGGTACGACCAGTTGCATGTGGGCAACGCCGTCACCAGCTTCAGGTCCAGGGGTGGACTCATTGATGGAGCTAGAGGGTGGCGATATTTTATCATGGGTTGTACGGGGGCAATTTTTATCGTGCCGGTCGTTACAACTTCCACGGAGATGCGCATGCTTCACTCCTACGCCCAGTTTTATGTGGCGATTAACACCTTCCATCGCGATTTTGACATGCGTGGAAGCTTCAGAGTGCCTTCTGCCAAGCCTGGGGGAAGGGTCGAAGTCCCCTCGGTCTCTTCTGACGAGGGTGAGGAGTCTGGTACCCCGGATGAGCCTCTGGTACCATTGCCGAGGTGTGCGGTACCTCCGCCGGCGGGGGCTCTGGTAGTCTCTTCTGGGAAGCGACGGGCTTCTGCTCCGAAGGAAGCTTCCCTTCGTAAGAGGAGGAAGGAGACGGTTGCTTGTCCTCTCCGCATTCCTGGTATTGGGGCTCCTGTGAGTGAGCCGGCATCTCCCTGTCTCAGGGATGATTCTTTGGCTGGAGGTTCCTCGTCTTTTAGAGAGGGACCTTCCACAGTTCTGGCTGGTGGCGCCGGAGAGTCCTCGCTAGAGGTGGCTGTCGCTGCGGCTGTTCCAGGCAGCGGAGCGGGATTGCCTGCGTGGCCCCAACAGATGGGAGAATCTTTCCTGAGGTCAGCAGCGGGCGGAGTTACTCCTGCGTCAGCGAGCGCGCCTAGCGAGACTCCGGCTGATGAACCTCGACCGCATCTCGGGGAAGGCTTGACCGAACTCTTGGCGATGTCGGTCGGCCCACCTCCTTCTCCAGGTATGACAGTTCGTATCGCGTCATTAAGGCGTGGCTTAGCTACATCTGCTGCAGATGCGTCGTATATGCCGTTGGTTCCGGGTAAATATCGTTTTGATGTCTCCTCCTAGGAGGATTACCACTGTTTTTGATATTTTGCTCTCTTGTCCTTTTTTCAGGGGATGACGTCCACGGGGAGCATGGCGTTGAAGCGCCTTCCGGCTTTGTTCTGGCTCCTGGCGGTGACGTGGAGGCGCCGGATCTTGAGGCAGGAGTGTCTTCGGGGGCTAGCTCGCGCGGGGAGGTTCCGTCGTCTCAAGGGGAGGACGAACCTGTTATCGTGACCTCGCCTGTTGCGAGTATGCCGATGACTTCGATTGTCGCCATCGCACCTTCTTCGGGCGCGCCACCTGTTGAGGCGGCGGTGGCTACCTCGTCTGCAGTTGTGGCCGCTCCGGGCGCTCAGTCGGGTTTAGTCGCGTTGATCAAGCAGTATTCCAGCCTCGTCTACACTGGCTTACAAACGATGATACCGATGGTGTTGGCGAAGAACCTTGACTTCGGGCTCCTGAAGAAGACTTCTCAGCTTTCGATCGAGGTTGTCCGGGGGCTTGGCAATCCTGGAGCGGCTGACGCTCTAGAGGCGGTGGTTAATGGTTTAGAGCAACCCATTAACGAATACTTGCAGCGGACTGAGGGCAGCCTTGATGCTGATGTCCAGGCTCGGTATGACCTCATGTCTGAGCGGTTTGCTGCAAAGCTTGAAAGCCTAAACAACTCTATCCAGACGCATAAGCTAGAGATGGATAGGAGGAGAGCTGTTATGGAAGAAGCCCTTGCCGTTGAGATGCAGTGTCGATCCGAGCATGAAGGGAATGCGGCGAGGGTCTCCAAGCTGCGGGAAAAACTTGCTCGGGCAGAGGAGTGGGCTTCCCAGTCGTTGGCAGGTTTGGAGGTAGCGACTGGCCGACTGAGCGAAGCGCGACGGGATCTGGACCGTACGGAAGCTGCCCGTACGGGCTGTCTTCGGGCAAGGGCTAATCTGACCCTTGCGCATACTCCGGAGGCACGGCTGGAGCAGGCTCGCGCTGATGCTTTGGCCCTTAGGAATGAGAGGATAGCTGCACTGGACCGGCAGATTCATGGCCTGATTACTCCGCCATCTTGATGTACCCCTTCCTATGTAATTCTGCCTTCTTCGGGAATGAATAACAGTGACTCTTTTCTGATTGTTGTGGACCCATCATTTCGGAATGTAAATGACAGGTTAGGTGAGAGTGATATCAGAGGTAGTATGGACATGATAAACTTTCGATAAACTTCTTAGCGGAACGTATCTATTCAGAGGTCATGCGGACATGATAGAGTGTAACCCAACTAATTATGTCTTTGGAAGTAGTTTTGTCAGAATCGAGGTCCTTGCTATTTTCCTCTCTGAGCAGGAGAGATTAGGCATAGTACCTTTTCAGGAATTTGCCGTTGATAGGAGCCATTAACAGATCTCTGTTGGACTGGGCTATCATGTAAGCGCCGTTTGAGAACGTTGTCTCGATCACATAAGGGCCTTTCCATTTGGGCTGAAATTTGTCTTTACTTCTGTGAGTTAGAATCATTGGCCTTCTCACGGCTAGAACTAGCTCGCCAACTTTGAACACTCTTTCCTTTACTTTATGATTAAAAGCTTTAGAAATGCGTGCTTGGTAGAGCGCGATGCGCTGCTGAGCTTGGAGGCATTTCTCGTCTAATCCTTCGAGCTCTTGGAGCCTCAACAGGTCATTCTTTTCTCGAGTCAGCTCACTAGTCACGGCTATTCGGAGCGACGGGATCTGGATTTCGATAGGAAGGACCGCCTCGCTTCCGTAGACTAGTAAAAAGGAGGTACAACCTGTTGGTGTCCGTACCGTTGTACGGTATGCCCAGAGACATTCGCCCAGCTTCTCGTTCCAGTCTCTCTTGTTTGAAGAAACGAATTTTTTCAGGAGTTTGATAATGGTTTTGTTGAAGGCTTCCGCCAAACCATTAGCAGCTGGATAATATGCCGTAGAGGCAATGTTGCGTATCCGGATATTATCGCAAAACCGATGAAACGCTTGGCTGATGAACTGAGGTCCATTGTCGTGGATTATCCTTCAGGGAATCCCAAAGCGATAAATGACATGGTGCTTGATGAAGCTGATTACGTCAGATGCCTTTACTTCAGCCAGAGGGATTGCTTCGGCCCATTTGGAAAAGTAATCTGTGATGGCCAGTATGAACCGGTGGCCTCTAGAGGAAGACGGGTGAATGGGCCCAACGATATCCATACCCCAGGCTTCAAAGGGCCAGGATGCAATCGTAGGATGTAGATATTCAGACGGTTGATGTATAAAGTCTGCATGGACCTGGCAGGCCCTGCATCGTTTTGCATAACTGATCGCGTCTGTGATCATAGTGGGCCAGTAATAGCCCATTCTCCTGATGCGGTCCTGCAGCTTAGGACAGGGCTGATGCGCTCCACACACGCCGTCGTGAGCTTCACGGATAATCTGCTGTGCCTCGGCGCCAGCGAGGCATCTCAACAGCAGTCCGTCGTAGGTCCGGCGATACAGGTATCGTGCAGATGCATCGAAGTAGAAGCGTAGCGATCGTCTCTTGACGGATACTGCTTCTTTGGGGTCCCCTGGCAAGATTCTATATGCCACGAAATCTATGAAGGGACTCGTCCAATCTCTTGTAGGAGGATCGGCGTTTACAGCGTAGCTGCGTTCTAGGTGACAGCTATTCTTCACACAGAATAAATCTCTGTTAAGAAGGATTACCGAATCCTGCCTTCTTATAGGGGTGGCTAAGTCCGCAGCTAGGCTGGCCAGGGCATCAGCTTCTAGATTCTGAGATCGAGGTACATGCTCTAGGAAGAACCTTTCGAACGTCACAGCTATCTCGACCGTTGCTTGGTGATAGGGGATGAGGTCTGGATTCCGGACTTCGTATATCCCCCTGACCTGGTTGACGATGAGCAGAGAATCGCCGAAAGCTTCCAGGGATTCCACCCCCAGCTCTCTAGCGACTTGGAGCCCTATTAGCAGGGCGTTGTATTCTGCCACATTGTTGGAGCAGGGCTCGCTAAGAGAATATGCTCGGTAGATGACGAGCTGATCTGGGGTAACTAGGACGACTCCTACTCCTGAAACGACGTTTCCCTTAGGACCGACTCTGGAGGCGCCATCGAAGAATAGTTGCCATACGTCACTTTCCCTTGCAAAATTACATTCCGCAACTTCATCGGGGATGTCCTCGTATAGTTTGGAGGTCTCCGGGATTGGATGAGCTGCTAGGAAGTCGGCCAGTGCTTGGCCTTTGATGGACTTCTGTGGGACGTAGACCATGTCATATGGCGTCAGTAGCAATGCCCAAGTTGCGAGTCGGGAGTTAAGGGCACTTGGCTTGCTCATCAGCACCCAGAGAGGGTTGATCCTGGAGATGATATGAATAGTCTGGCCGACGACGTAGTGTCGCGTCTTCTGGACAGCGAACATCAGAGCCAAGCATTCCTTCTCCACTGGGTTGTACCGGTGTTCGGCCCCGACCATCATCCTGCTGAGGTAGTAGATAGCCTGTTCATGACCCGCATCATTCTTCTGTGCAAGGAGAGCTCCTAGCGAATGATCCATTGCCCGAACGTACAGTAAGAAGGGTTTTCCCATGACGGGAGGCACCAGAACCGGTGGACTGGTTAGGTAGCGCTTGATATCTCCAAATGCTTGCTGGCAGGTTTCGTCCCATATGAAGGACACACCTTTCTTCATGAGGTGAGAGAAGGGCTGACATCTCCCCGAGAGGTTGGATATGAATCGCCGGATATAAGCCAGACGTCCTTGGAACCCCCTGAGTTCCCTCAGATTACGGGGTGGTCGCATTGCTATGATCGCCTGGACTTTGTCAGGGTCTACTTCGATGCCTCTGGCGGTAATGACAAATCCCAGGAATTTGCCACTGGATACCCCCAGAAAGGACTTTGTAGGGTTCATCTTGAGTTGATGCTGGCGCATCAACTCGAATACCGCCCTCAGGTCTCGAACGTGATCACCTTTGAGGCGGCTTTTGACAGCTATGTCGTCCACGTAACATTCCACTGTCTTACGTAATTGCTCACGGAATATGTTACTCATGGCTCGTTGGTATGTAGCCCCGGCGTTCTTTAATCCGAAGGGCATGACCGTATAGCAATATACCCCCAGTGGTGTCCGGAAGGCAGTGTGCTTTTCGTCTTCCGGATGCATCTTGATCTGATTGTATCCCGAGAACCCGTTCATAAAAGACATACGCTCGAAGCCGCAGGTATTGTCGATCATGATGTCCGTGATGGGAAGGGGGAATTCATCTTTGGGGCAGGCCGTATTCAGATCTCGGTAGTCGATGCAGATACGTACCTTCCCATTTTTCTTCATGACTGGGACGACATTGGCGACCCAGTCGGGATGTTGTTCCTCCCGGATGAAATCGCAGGTTATCAACTTCTTGACTTCGTCCTCGATGGCGTCCATCATATCCGGGCGAAACTGACGTTGGTGTTGTTTCACTGGCCTCGAATCGGTCAAAATATTGAGTTTATGAGTAGCTACCCTCGGGTCTAGGCCTGGCATGTCCTCATAACCCCATGCAAAGACGTCGACATATTCCTTTATCAGCTGTATGATCTCTTCCTTTTCGACCGGGGGAAGATTGTTACTGACAAATATTGGCTTTGGTGAGAGCTCACCCCCAACATTGACTTGGATAACTTCGTCCTTGGTGGGAGGTTCTCTCTGCTCGAAGCGGAATTCCCACTGTGTATCCATTTGTTGAGCCCAGGGGTCGTTCTCGAACGGCTCCGCATTCTGTTCCTCGATTTCTGAGGGGTTTGTCATCACCATATTCACTGATAGTGTTAGTTTGAGTACATCAGGTGAGTCGGAGGACGACGAGCTACTTTGGGAAGATGGAAAGGGGTCCTCATCTGGCTTGGAAGTCGCGAGGGAGGTGGCATACCCCAACCCGAGACGAGTCTGTCGATAGCGGGTGTCGCCGTACGGCGGCGTCCGTCTGCCTCTTCCGTAGTTGAGGCCTGGCTTCCGCTTCAAGTCGTAGCCCATGTTTTGCATGATCCTTTGCGCTTGCGGGCTGTATTGGCGAACCTGCACTTTCCCGGTATCGTCATCGAAAGGATCTTCCTGGACAGTCGGTTGATTCCGCATACGGCCAAAGACTATTGGATGCTGGCTGCTGCAGGTAGGTGGGACAAGGAAGATAGAATCCTCATGTGGTCCATATGCTGTGACGACGTTGGATGGCGACGTTACTTCCCAGACATACGGACGGTAGGAGTTTATAGCTTCTAAGAACTTTTGAGCCATTGGTTCTACCTCGTCATGTGGAGTGGGTTCATGTTTCGGAATCTGAGTACCGATGTACCGGAAAAGAGGATGTTTATTATCATCTGGAACTCCGTTCCTGGTGGCATTTACATCAGTCGGCTGCTGGTTGCGCCGAAGTTTGATGACTATTGGTTACATCAGTCGGCTGCTGGTTTCGGAATCTGAGTACCGATCTCCCAAATCAGATGCCGAGAGTATAGAGTCAACTTCTGCAGCGACCTATACTTACCCTTCGACGACGCCCAGAGAAATGGGAGCTTACGCCATCGAAGACGAACGCGAAGGAGCGCCGCCATCAGGAGACGCAGAGCAACGCATCACTGACCTGGAGATTGGCGACCCCCAGCGTCGGAATCAGACGAGTACGGAGCTGGTTGCTGTGACCTTGCACGGGTATTTTGGAATACCCCAGCTTCAGCGTTCCTGAGGAGGTCTTCGAATTTTCTCTGGCTCGGAGGTCCAGAGGGAAGACGCTTTGAGCTCGACCCTCTTCTAGGTATGCGTGAAGCCATGTTCACGGACGCATACGCGTGCTCCTCTTCCGGGAAAGATTGAGAGTAGTTCAATCGGTCGAAGACCGATCGTTTTACTTTAGAACAGTAGCAGTCAATCACAATCTTATGACTATTACAACATTGTTCCCTAGGGGGCGTAATAGACATGTTGGAAGGTTCCCTCTCCTTATGCTTCTGGATTAGGCCTTCGCGTAGGTCAGGAGTAGCTATTCGAGTTTGTTTTGCGCCGTGGGACTTACCCAGGCGTGATTTGGAGATTCGCTCAGACAGGCGTAAAGCTGAAGAGGTGTTCAGTCGACCGTTGTCTTCCCGTGTAATCCGGAGGATAGGCAGATTGCTTCTTCGCTGGTGTAACGGCCGAGGAGTTGAGTACTCGCCTGCTTGCTTCCTCTTGGGGAGATCACGGCGCTCATCTGGTTCACCGTAGAGGTCAGATGTCGTTCTGCGCTTGGAGCGTGATCTGTACTTCTGATTTGGCGTTGAGGCACCATCAGAGGTTTTGTCTGTACCGCGCGTAGCGGGAGACTGATTTCTGCACGTATAGCGCAGTGGATACTCCTGGGTTAGCGCTGAGGCTTTACCAGAAGTTTTGTCTGTACCGCGCGTAGCGGGAGACTGATTTCTACGCGTATAGCGCAGTGGATACTCCTGGGTTAGCGC
This sequence comes from Iris macrosiphon, assembly GCA_036927795.1. NCBI lineage: Eukaryota > Viridiplantae > Streptophyta > Magnoliopsida > Asparagales > Iridaceae > Iris > Iris macrosiphon. The sequence goes on along the minus strand of JAYESA010000002.1, from coordinate 199,055,031 downwards.
TGAGGCTTTACCAGAAGTTTTGTCTGTACCACGCGTAGCGGGAGACTGAATTTTACGTGCGGGGCACGGAGGGAGCGATGCTACCACCTCATTGGTCGGAGAGATCGGAGAGATCGGAGAGTACACAGGAACGGCGGAGGATGTCTTGGGCATCCACACTTTGCGTAGCTTCATGTTGTCTTGGACGGAGAGAGAGTGAGAGCTACCCCCAGTCCGAAGCATGTCTTCGTAGGCAGACTGGTCGAAATGAACGACCAGTGTCTTCTTCACGGTTCCTACAGATACCGCATCGTGTTGAGCAATTACTTCCTCGTCAGAAGAGAAAGACGTCCCCAGATCGCCATCTTGTTTGTGGTATTAAACGAAAGAATAAAATGTGTATTTCAATGACAGGGTTTATACGAGACCCGTGCCCTTTGGTTTACAAACAAACTTGTACAATTCGATCCTATACGAGGATGCGGGAGTACAATTTATTTAATCTGGATATAAATTGCTATAGGTGTCTGATCTGCGGTCGATCACTTTAGCCCTTGGACTACACGATGTTGAAGAAGTGCCGTGGAAGACAGGATGCAGCTTCGGAGGTTGCTAAGGAGGGTGGATGCGCGATGCTGAAGGTCGTCGCTCCCTATTCCTTGCCTGAGCTCTGTATTCTTCTCTCTCTCTTCGTCTCTCCCTTTTGATCTCCGGTTCGGTGGCCTTGTTCGATCTTCCAAATTGTCGACCTTGGATCCGATATCGGTTTCTTGACCAATTTTTTCGACCTTGTTCCCCATTGATAGGGGCCTCTATTTATAGAGTCTTTGGTGATAGTGACCACTCCGTTGGTGTAGCAACCGAGGAGTGGAAAGTACAGCACCCTATTACACAACGGTTAAAGTAACCAATGCCTACGTACAGATGATCTTTTGAATGAGCGGGTGACGCGGGTCCAACTAAGGGGACACAACGCGTACAATTGCTACTAAGATCACGGCGTAAAAGCCACGTAGGTAGGTATCCATTGTGTAGAAGGGGTTGGCGTAGAAGCCAAATGTCCGTCACCATGGCATAGAAGCCGAGCAGGCATAGAAGCCGAGCAGGCATAGAAGCCGAGTAGGCGTGGAAGCCGAGCAGGCATAGAAGCCGAACAGGCATAGAAGCCGAGTAGGCGTGGAAGTCGAGCATGCATAGAAGCCGAACAGGCATGGAAGCCGAGTAGTCGTAGAGACCGAGGGGGCGCGAAAGCCGTAGGAGCACAGATCCTGAATGGGCGTAGAAGCCGCTGCGTACCGTGCCAGGGTGCTGAGGTGGACGTCTTCAGCCGGAATTACGGCTTTTGGAGATCAAATCTTTGGCAGAGATTTGCCATCATTCTGTGCATTAAATGCGGAGACGTGCCTTGAGGGAAAACTGTCACTGCTCTGTGCATTTTGACGGAGGGACGTGCCTTGAGGGGAAACTGTCACTGCTCTGTGCGTTTTGACGGAGGGACGTGCCTTGAGGGGACACTGTCACCGCTCTGTGTGTTTTGGCGGAGAGACGTGCCTCGAGCCCTGTACGAAGCGCAGCTTTTGACGTGGCAGGCGGTTTGTCTTCTGCGGAGCGTAAAACAGCCCATGTTTGCCTGTGTAAAACAAGGCAGCGTGTTCTTTTTGCACGCGAAAGAGCGGTTTATGCCGGGGGTTTTTAGTAAGCGCCGGTTTGGCGATATTTTTAACCAAATTCCCTGCATTAAATGCTGAGATCCGCCATCATACTATGGAGCGCGTCCCGAGGGGTCTGCCCCCTGTTCCCAGCCGTCGTTTGGGTAGCTGTGCAGCACTTTTTGTCAGGAGTCAGAGGTCAGGTTTACTGCGTGACTGGGCAGTTTCTTTTCGGGAATACGAAGCGTTCCTCATACGCTTTAACGCTGCTTTGAGAGCAGCTAGGTTTTACGCCATGGAGGCGATGAAGAACCCTGTTTTACGCTGGATGGCTCTGAAGGCCTCTGCTTACGCTGCTCTGTATCAAGACGCTGCATAGATCTTCCAAGCATTTTTTTCATGCTTCTACAACTCTGTCTCATGAATAGTGTCAAGTGTCCTGGGTTCTGTTGTACTTGATAGGACAAGTACCAAGAGTAAGGGCATCGAATGTCCATCTCTAATGACGTACCCAACACCGCGTACGGTGTTGGCACCCGACTATGATCGGACACTAAGTACGTCACACGTTTCCTAGGTTAAGTAGTTAAAACAAGTTTATATGAATTTACACAAGAACTCCAGCAAAATATTATCACAGGAACTACTGAGAATTGACGAGCTTTACTTGCCCAATGATGCTAAATTAAGCCAAGAAAATAAATAGCAGACTGCAGGGTTTAGCAAGGTACACTTGCCTGTGGTTCCGGTTCCAATTGCGGCTCTGACTTCAGCTGAATTTGCAGGCGGTATTCCGGTTGCTGAAATAAACATCACCATCAGATCCAAAAAAATATCAATCAGCTAGAAACGCCTGTCCTTGAGTCCAATTTGGAGACAAGGACAGAAACGCCAGTTTCGGGTCAAAACGGGATCCACAAGTGGGCCCGCTTTGCACCAAAAAACGTGTCCGGGTCAAAGGTCTCCAAATTCACCAAACTTAGTGTCAACAGGTCAAGAACGATGATCCAAACCCAACGGAACTTCCAGAATTGGATTCCGATGAGCCGATCACAAAATCGCCCGTCGAGCGGGGCCTGTGGGACCCAGGACACGCGATTTTGTCAACGTTCTCAGAATCGAACCAAACTTGGGTCACAGGACCAGCGTATCGCTACAATTCCGATGGCGCAAGTTTTGTTTCAATCCGACGTGTGTACACAAAGTTAGGGTAAAATATAGAAAAGTCGAATACGGGGCGATGTCCGCGGATACGCGTTGATTCCGGTGTGCACGCACATCCGAATCAGCTTCTGCGAAATCTCGCACGTCCATATCGATGACGCGCACGTATCTGTGAAGACCGCACGCGACCAAGTCATCCCGTTTGGCGGGACGTACTCAGTTCCGGGGTGAAACAGGGTCTGGTTTTTCCTGTTTTTGGATCGCGGTGTGCGATCACCACAGGACGCGATGCCCCGAGCGTTTTGTCCGGGCACCAAGAGGGTCATACAGGCTTCGCAACGCAATTTACGGAATCAAAATCTGAGCTACGAGCAAGAAGATACACGCACCTGAAATGGGCTAAAAAACCGGGGTTGGAATCGTGTCCGACACGTGTCCGACACGTGTCCGGCACGTGTCCGGATTCGAAGTTAGGGTTAGGGTTAGGGTTTCGGATCCGGCGGCTCAGGGCGGCGCTGAGGCGGCGCTGAGGCGGGGAGCGGCTGGCCGGGGTAGTGGGGGCACGCGGCGGAGGCGGCGCGGTGGCGGTGCTGAGCGGCACGGCGGGCGGAGGCGCCGGCGCTGCTGCTCGATGCTGCTGTCGAGGGTGCTCGACGTCGTCGACGCCGGAGAAGAAGAGGAGGAAGAAGGTGGAAGGTGGCTGAGGGCAGGTGGCGTCGGCCGGCGAGGCAAGCGGTGGCGGCGTGGTGGTCGTGGGGGAGGTCTGGCCGGAGAGGGGCTGATGGGGGGGATTTATAGGGCTGAGGGAGGGCTGTCGTGGCCGGGTTAGGCGGAGGCGAGGGGTGGACGTGGCGGCATGGGACGCGGGTGGGCGGAGCGTGGCCGAGCGGAGCGGGCGGCGGCCGGGGGACGCGCCGGAGAACGCGGGGGGGGGGGGGGGGGTGACCGGGTCGTAGGGGTGCGGGTTCGGGCACGGGCTAGCGGGTCTGGTCGACCCGACCGACCCGCTAGGCCAGGGCTGGGCCGGGTTGGGCTGGGCCCGGTGGGCCGGGTCCAGTGGGCCACGGGCTGGGCCGATCAAAAATAATAATAATAATAATAATAGTAATAGTAATAATAATAATTAATAAAAACATTAAACAATTAAATAATTAAATACATAATTATTTTTAGGTGTTTAAAAATTGGTCCGGGGCCCGATAAATTCCAGAAAAATTACCCTAAGTCCAGTTTTTCATTTTACACCAAAAAATATTATTTTTATAATATTTTAATATTGTATATTATCCTTTAAAAATTATTTAATAATTAAAACCCTGTTTTTAATTACAGAAAAATATCAGAAAATTCCAGAAAATTGAGAAAATTCCAAAATTAAAAATTTTGAAAAATCAGGGGGTTTACACGTGCAACCCTCTCGGTGCTTCGCGTCCTGTGGCGATCGCGAACCGCGATCCAAAAACAGGAAAAAATAACGCCATGTTTCACCCCGGAACTAAGTACGTCCAGCCAAACGGGACGACTTGGTCACGTGCGGTCTTCACCGATATGTGCACGCCGTTGATACGGACGTGCGAGATTTCGCAGAAGTTGATTCGGATGTGCGTGCACACCGAAATCAACGCGTATCCGCGGACACCGTCCCGTATCCGTCCTTTCTGGAACGTGTTGTAACTTTGTGTACACATGTCGGATCGAAATAAAACTTACGCCATCGGACTCGTAGCGATACGCTGGTCCTGTGACCCAAGTTTGGTTCGATTCTGAGAACGTTGACAAAATTGCGTGTCGTGGGCCCCACAGACTCCACTTGACGGGCGATTTTGTGACCGGCTCATCGGAATCCAATTCTGGAAGTTCCGTTGGGTTCGTATCATCGTTCTGAACTTGTTGACACTAAGTTTGACAAATTTGGAGACCTTTGTCCCTGACACGTTTTTCGGTGCGAAGCGGGCCACAAGTGGACCCCGCTTTGACCCAAAATTGTCATTTTTGTCCTTGTCTCCAAATTGGACTCAAGGACAGGCGTTTCTAGCTATTTGATATTTTCTGGATCTGATGGTGATGTTTATTTCAGCAACCGGAGTACTGCTTGCAAAATCCCGCTGAAGTCAGAGCTACAGTTGGAGCCAGAACACCACAGGCAAGTGTACCTTGCCAACTCGCAGTGATTCCTGTTATAGTACCTTGCTTGAGTTCTTGCATATACATATATAATCTTGATGTAACTGTTTAACCCAGGACCGTGTGACTTTACTTAGCGTCTGATTAATAGTCGGGTGCCAACACCATATGCAGCGTTGTGTATTGTCATCTAGACATGGATACCGAGACCCGATATTTCTCGTACTTGTCTTATCAAGTACATCAGAACCCAGGACACTTGACACTATTCATGAGACAGAATCTTCCTGAGATATTAATGGTGATTCTGTGTAGGATGCAGGATTGACATAGACATTATATTCATAGATATTAGATGACTAGTTGTATTAGCTATAATCTTGCGTGTCATGGACATGAGACGTGTGATTTCATTGGGTGGGAAGAGACACACAGGCTACAGGCTGATATATATATATATATATATATATTTATTATAGTGAAGCCTTGACTCTACATCAGAGCTAGGTACTCTACTAGTGTTATATTTATTGTGAGACCTCAGACTCTATATCAGAGCTGAGCACTCTACTAGTGATATTACTACTACCGGCTCCCCGACACAGAGCTTGTAGTGGCTCAGCCTGAGTTTTAGTGATGCTCTCATCTTGCATTTCACATAGATGGTTATATAGCTTACCCTATTATTTCATTTATTTCTGCACTGCATTTATTTTGGCATGAGCTTTCTTGTACCTTGCTATGTCCCCTGAGGACCTGGATCCGGATTATGTCCCCAGGTATAGCCGAAGAGATCTACCCCGAGGTGTACGGAACATGAGCACTTCTCGGAACAGTACCAGAGCCTGAGGACGAGATCGTGCCAGAGGACTTCTCCTGAGTACTGGCTTCATATACTCAGTTATTTCTATTTGGAGTTGCTTTATTTCCTGTCTATTTGCATTGATGTATCAGACATATTCTCGGATTGTTTTCCGAGACACTTTTATTGAGATTGGTTAGTTTCTTCTATTTGCAATTATTCTGGATTTTGATCTGTGATTATCTGTTGTGGATGAGATTAGAATAGACTGTGACCTATATCATTTGATCTACTTATTGTTGTCCTACAGCTTAAGTATGCCCTGATGGATCCATTAAATTGGGTTTGTCCATCGGTGCGTACTGTTGGCCATTGCTACGTGTCCAGTCCCTCGATATTTTGGGACTGGGGCGTGACACAGTGCGTCCAAAGTGAAACATACATATTTTTACGTCAAAGGGGTTCTCTTGCATACTCTTCACAGATCACTATTCTTCTTCTCCAGTAAGCCATTTGGTATACGTATTGTATCAAGTTTCAGCACTGAATTTACCTGGACTCGAAAATAAGACGGGCAAAGGCAAAGTTACATAAAATATGATACTCTATGAGCTAATTAGTTTTGTAAAACATAAAGTTTTGGGAGATCAATCTCCAAGAAAATAAAAGTGAACCCATAGACCTAAACTCTGGTCCATGCAATTCCAACCAAGAAAATCAAGAAAGACAAGTATTAAAGGTGAATGGGTGCTCGATCCCAACAACATGAGCTAGAAACAAATATAAATTATTAAGAATTAAAAGCATGCATAAATTTATAATTCTTCTCTTGTGCAAGATGTACTTGCCTACGGAGGAAGAGAAAACCTAAGAGAGAAAATGGAAAGGAAATAATGAACAGAGAGAGAAATAGAAATATATATAGGTTTAGGTTTGAGATGTGGACCGTTGGATCACTAAAACTCATCCAAGCCACACATGCCACCAACCCAACAAAACCCACTCTTCTCCCCAAATCACGAGTCCGGTCTAAACAAAGGTCGGGCTAGCAACCAACATGCACTAAAGTGCGCCAGAAAATGGGGCTGACAAGATGGCTCATTTCTGAGCCGTTTGTAAGACGCATTATAATAGTAGAGATATATCATATTTTTAAAATTATAAATATATTTATTATCATATATTATTATTTTAATAGTATATTTTGTGTTTCCTATATAAAAATTCTAGTTAAGCCATGTATTTGTTCTGAATGCATCCCTAGTACAAATGGTTCAACTAGACTGAATAACGCATTGTAGTAGCATTTCACAGTCCAATCATTCGGATAAGCCGATCCAAAGCGGTTTGTATGACAATGCCTGAAATCCAAAGTCTTTAAAAGGCTATTAAATTTTTTACCTTTACAATTTAGTAATTATCAATCTCCTACGAGTGTTTTTTATAGTATAAAAATTATGACGTGTTTTGAAAGAATGGCACGACGTAAGAAAATATTTTTTCATGATTATTATAGTAATTACCTATAAAATTTAGGAAAGTTAGAAATTTTTTTTCCCCATTCTATTATAGTATAAAATATTCTGACATGACTTGTTTTGAAATATTAACATAAACAATTTAGGAAAGTCTCATGTAATTTTTTCGTAATTATAATATGACATTTCATATCAATATAGTAATTATAATAGTTTATGACATTTCATATCAAACTAGTATATTTTCAAAATTATAAATATGTTTATTATAAATTATTATTCCAATAATAAACTTCGTGCTTCCTAGATGAAAATTCTAGTTAAGCCATGTATTCGTTTCAAATGTACCCCCTAGTTCAAATGGTTCAACTAGTAGTAACAGTTCGTGGTCTAATCAATCGGATAAGTCGATCCAAAGCAAAGTCTTTAAAAGGTTATTAAAATATCACTTTTACAATTTGGTAACTATCAATCTATGTTTTTATGGTATAAAAATTATGACGTGTTTTGAAAGATTGGCATAATGTTCATGTTTATTATAGTAATTACCTGTACAATTTACGAAAGTCTTAAGTATTTTTTTTCCAGTTTATTATAGTATAAAATATCCTGACATGACATGTTTTGAAAGGTTAACATAAACAATTTAGGAAAGTCTTATGTAATTTTTTTCGTAATTATAATATGACATTTCATATCAGTATAGTAATTATAATAGACATTTCATATCAATATATCATATATTTGAAGTTATAAACATGTTTATTATAATATATTATTATTTTACTATTAAACTTCCTGCTTCCTAGATGAAAATTCTAGTTAAGCCATGTATTCTTTCCAAATGCACCCCTAGTTCAAATGGTTCAACTAGACTGAACATCGCATTGTAGTATCAGTTCGCGGTCCAATCAATCAGATAAGTTGATCAAAAGCAGTTTGTATGACGATGTCTGAAACCCAAGTCTTTAAAAGGCTATTAAAATTTTACCTTTACAATTTAGTAATTATCAATCTGCTACGAGTGTTTTTTATGGTATAAAAATTATGATGTGTTTTGAAAGATTGACGTGACGTAAGAAGATATATTTTCATGTTTATTATAGTAATTACCTATACAATTTAGGAAAGACTTAAGTAAATTTTTCTTCTTAAGTTTATTATCGTATAATTCATATCAATATATCATATTTTTAAAATTATAAATATGTTTATTATAATATATTATTATTTTAATTGTAAACTTCATGCTTTCTAGATGAAAATCCTAGTCAAGCCATGTATTGGTTCCGAATGCACCCCTAGTTCAAATGGTTCAACTAGACTGAACATCGCATTGTAGTAGCAGTTTGCGGTCCAATCAATCGGATAAGTCGATCCAAAATGATTTGTATGACGATGTCTGAAACCCAAAGTCTTTAAAATGTATTAAATTTTACGTTTACAATTTAGTAAATGTCAATTTGCTACGAGGATTTTTTATAGTATAAAAATTATGACATGTTTTGAAAGATTGACATGACGTAAGAATTTTTTTTTCTTTCATGTTTATTATAGTAACTACTTATACAATTTAGTAACGTAATTTTTTTTCCAGTTTATTATAGTATAAATATCCTGACATTACGTGTTTTGAAATATTAACATAAACAATTTGAGAAAGTCTCATGTAATTTTTTTTCGTAATTATAATATGACATTTCATTATCAATATAATAATTATAATAGTTTATGACATTTCATATCAATATATCATATTTTTAAAAATATAAATATGTTTATTATAATATATTATTTTGTTAATATTAAACTTCCTACTTTCTAGATGAAAATCCTAGTCAAACCATATATTCGTTCCCAATGCACCTCTAGTTCAAATGGTTCGACTAGATTGAACAATACATTGTAGTATCCGTTCGTGGTCCAATCAATCAAATAAGTTAATTCAAAACGATTTTTATGATGATGTTCGAAATCTAAAGTCTTTAAAAGACTATTAAAATTTTATCTTTACAATTTAATAGTTATCAATATGTTACGTATATTTTTTTTATAGTATAAAAATTATGACGTGTTTTAAAAGATTGTCATGACGTAAGAAAATATTTTTCATGTTTATTATAATAATTATCTATACAATTGAGGAAAGTTTTAAGTAAAAAAAATTATTGTTTTCAGTTTATTATAGTATAAAATATTATGATATGACGTGTTTTGATAGGTTGACATAAACAATTTAATGTTCATGTAAATTTTTTTTCGTACAATCTTTTTATTGAGAAAATATTTCTGTTTTGGGCCCGTAATTGGTGCTTAGGCGTCTATAAAAGAAGGCTTACAAAAGAAAATTTTACTTTTTATTTTTCTCGGTGTAATAATTCCGATCCACTCTTTGGACTCTCTCTTCCAATTCGTTCCCTTTTGTTTCTGAGCTCGTCCTTTTTTCTTCTTCTCTTTCCTCCTATTTTCTTCTCCGTAGCTCGTAGCCGCTTCGATCTCCTCCAAATTTGAAGGTATTATTACTCTTCTTTGGTTTAGTTTTGATGCTTACTTGATGTGGAATGGAAGCCCTAATTTAAATATCAACGGTGCTTCACCTGAAACAAAATTTAGGTTCTGCAAGATTTTATGCTGTTATAAAATTTGATCATGGTCTAGGAAGTGACGTGCCCGCGTCGGACACGCATTTGGAAACAGGACACGTCCGGAAGTAAGGTGCCGTGTCGTCGTGTTTGTGTCCGTGCAAACGTAGGTTATGGTTGGTTCTACTATTCTCCAAAGTGGGAATGCGGTTATCAAGTAGGGGCCGTCGGAGTTGCACCTGCAGCCTCCTAGCCGATATTACACAAAAAATCCTGCTCGCAATAAAAGAAATTAGGGTCAAAATTGGGTCTTAGACAAAGGAGGAGGAATTAATCAACCTAATACTTTTGATTAGTTGCAAAACACGAAAAGTATTAGTCTGTTGCCAGACACTCGAAATCGTACAAATATTAATTTGTCCGGATTAAGAGAGTTCCGGTTTCCAAATGTTATGAGGATTAAGAGGATTTATTATTAACATGAACAACAATCTATTACTTCTGCCTCAATTGGAGATCGGTGAAGGTAATTTTCTCCTTGGTGTGGTAAACTCTCCTACTAATCACTAAGTGACTTTGAATAAACTACCTCAAGGTGAATTTGTCTCCGGCTTTCTATACATGCCAACCAGTGAGTTTTCTTAATTTATTGCCTAAAACACATAATAGCACCGTGCCCAATGGCACTCCTATATCCATTGTAATTGAACTGAATGATACATACATCAGTAACATCCTCCAATATCCCCCGAACCTTTTTTCCGAGGGCAATCATAGAGCAAGATGTGTCACCCAACCCAGTCTGCCACCCCTGTCTGCCCTAACAAACAACACAATTTATCGCACACCATCATTAATGCCTCTCTTTCCTAGCAAGTAACAATGTATATGTCAGGAGCCATTCGTGATGAACTTTTCAAATCATCTGGTCTAGTATCAACAATTTTAAATTTAAAGCCTAACTGCAGTTGCTGAACCCATGAAGATCCAGCAACTCTCTTGTCTATTATTCTCGCTGCACGACTTGGTTAGTTTACCAACTTTAACTTGGTCATGACTCATATTTGATTTACTACCACTTGCTTGATGCAATCCAATGTATCCAAATATGAGATGTAGGCATCGATTAATGTGGTTTTTTGTTGGTTTTATGTAGAATGCTAAATGGGCTGTTTTATATGTGGTGTCCGATGCACTTAATCTGTCTATACAAATAGACAATTGTAGAAACAAAACCCTTATCGACTAGGATGCACAGACACTCCAAAAATGTGACCTTGTCCAGACACTAAAAAAATGTGACCTTGTTATGTCAGACACATATGAGACACTCCATGGATCAGACACTCCATGGACACGTATCAGACACTCCAGAAACACTCCAAAATACACTATGATACAACAAATAGGTGTCATGTCCGTGTTATTGTATCGTTACTGTGTTGTGTTCGTGTCCGTGCAACATGGCTATCGACAATCTTATTAACCCAAAGGAAGGGCTAAAACCTATGTTGCACGGACACGAGTAGGATGCGACACGTCATAACCTAGGTTTAAATTATCGGCCGATACCGATACGTATCGGATCGGTTTTGTCCCCCGTCGATCCGATACCAACATAAAAGATCGGTATCGGCCGAAACTGGTACAAAAAGTTCGTATTGGTCTGTATCGGCCGATACGGGCCGATACATGCCGATACGGGCCGATACGGAAAAAAATCAGATCAAATCAGATCATCACAGGAACTTTAACAAAGTAGATGTTCTACAAAAAGCTAAAAAAAAGTAGAAATTGATTCCAGACATATCAAATCCCACAGAGAACAATAATGAAGAACCAAAATAGTAGACAAAAAAAAAACTATAAATAGCGGCAAATTCTTCTACAGACATACACATGATGACTATTGTTTTATTCAATTATAAAAAAAAACTTAAATAATGCATAAATATGTAAATTATTTTTCTATTTTTTTTACTAATTTATTAATAATTATTTAAATATTGCCGATATAGTCGATACCAAAAAACCCGATACTCCGATCCGATACCGTCGATACTGCCGATACTGCCGATACGGATACTCATACAAACTGTCCGATACCGATACCGAGTTTTTGATAAAAAAAACTTAAATAATGCATAAATATGTAAATTATTTTTCTATTTTTTTAACTAATTTATTAATAATTATTTAAATATTGCCGATATAGTCGATACCAAAAAATCCGATACTCCGATCCGATACCGTCGATACTGCCGATACGGATACTCATACAAACTGTCCGATACCGATACCGAGTTTTTGAACCTTGGTCATAACCTCTTTTGGTGTACTAGTATATTTTTAGTGATGTCTCCAGTACTTGTCCGACATGGATACACGGATAGAACATAGCTTTTTGAAGTGGCCTATGTTTCCTAGGCTAAACCTCAGCACCCTGAATCCCAATTGGATTATTAAACATGTAAAAAATTATGTCAAACAAGTAGAACTAATCGTAGAACAAAGAATCATTAAGAATTTGGATGGTGAACAACCGCATGCTATTTTTTCAGAATCATGTTAGAAGTTCATCAATTTTGGGTATAATCGAAGCTGAGAGTTGAGGAACCTTGACAATTAAGTGATGTAGATGTTATTAGTGAATCTTTGTATGTGCTTTCTGCCTTGAATTCGTCCCTTCAACAACTAAATTCCCATCTCCTAAAAATTCTTGTTGACAAAGAGAAGAATCATTTAAATAAACCATCGTCTCACATAGCTGGAACTACAGAGAAGATAAGAGACCAAAAGAAATTTGGGTATACAATATATTGGATCGGGATCATATCAGAATATGGAGGAAGGAACTTCTTTCTTTTAATAATGAGAAATTTTGAAGTGTGTTTTCAACTTGCGACACTTCATCCTTTTCTCTAACTCTATTGTTTTGTAATGTATTGTGATTTCTATGTAGCATGAGACACAAGACGATGTCTTTCCTAGGTGGTATGACTATATTCTCGAAAGACACTGAAAAAGAAAAAGTTTCTCTAGTATTGAACAATGTTTTAAAAACCGGATTGATGATCGAACCAAATTTTTTATGATACACGTTTCACCGGGGTTAAATCAGATTCAACCAGGTCCGACAGATTTTTGTGAATTGTATACTTAAATTTAGCTTGATTAAATTTCTAGTTTTAGTTATTAGCTAAACTTTAGTTTGACCCTGTCAGCTAACTACCACTGCTTTTCAATACCTAGGGATGTGTGTACCGCTCATTGTCATAAACCTCACAACATGCATGCATGTCCTGACAAAAAAAATGTTCCAGCTCTTTCCGTAACAAAGAACTCACTTCACTAGTCAAGAAAAATGAACACTTTCACACACACACCATGCACGGTCTAATATTGTAATATTCGAGGTGGTATATAGCAGTCAAACATCATGTTGAGATGAGATAATTGGTGTGAAAAGCTGGCCTATACACCAAGAGCTAGCTAGCTAGCTCCCATGGACCTAAGCTAGAGAAAAGTTCAGTACAAATTTTAAGCGGTCGGTTCAAATGAATTCGGTTCAGACAGTTCACCGGTTAAACTCCGTTTATGTAAAAAAATATCGGTTCTTAAAAAAAAAATAACAGTTCAAGTTAGAACGGACGAATTTTTTGATAAAATTCGGTCGGACCCAGTTCAACCGGTCTGGTCCGATTTTGACAACACTGGTATTGAAGTATTGAGATGCTTACTTTTTTTTTTAACTTTCAAAGACAAATTCTCTTTTTTTTTCTAAATATTTTTTGTATTTATAATTGAAGACATTGAGGTGAATATATTATCAAATATTTTGTATAGAATTAGACAATCAATTTTACAATGTCTTCTATAATTTTTGATATTTTAGTTTTACAATTTCATTGGCAATAACTCCCCCCCCTAAAATTAGCATAGTATTGGAGATTCTCTTTGATTGATAGTATCTTGTTTCAAACCTCGGTTCATATTGCAGGAAAAGAAACTATCGTATGTGTCGCCGTTGACTTTTAGTTCCACAATTCTATCCATGTTCTAACATGACCCATGCTTCGTCATTCCATAAATAGAGGAAACTGGTAATAAATCAATGTTGTTAGCGTACACGAGACATCTGCCAATTTTTTCTAATTTGGGTGCCGCTGCCATGCCATGCCATGCCATGCTGCTCGATCACTCACTCAGTCAAACCTATTAAACAAATAAATAAAATAGGAAAGAAATTTAAAAAAATGAAAAAAAAAACAAAAAAATTTCTTTAAGATCCGTAAAACTCTCTCCCAACCCATCAGTTCATTCTTCCTCCCCCTTCGTTCCTTTTTCTTTCAACAGCAAAAGGTCAGTTCTCTCTCCTAATAATCTCCTAATTATCTTTTAACAGGGAAAAGCCCCTCTCTCTTCTTTTTTCCGTCAGAAATTTTTGGTGTGATTTCTGGGAGCTTAGCAATCTGAACTCCTTTGTATCGATTTTTTAAGTTATTTATTACTATGATGATGAAGAAGGAAAGAGAAGATAGATAAGTGAGAGGTCAGAGAATAACAAAATCTAAACTCCTTATTTTATTTTATTTTGCATAACAAAATCTAAACTCAAGTCTTTTTTATTCTTGATTTACTATACATTTGTATTCTTCGGATTATTACCTAGAAAGCCCGGATGCTCTGGGATCAGTCGTGTCGGACACTGCTCGGGGCACACCAAAGGGGGCACACCAAAGCACGTGTCGTGTCCGTGTCGCCATGTCCCATCCTTCTCCTTGTTGTAACATAGCTTATTACATATGAGATGGAACTCTCCTATGCTTCTTTTTCTCCAAATAGGTTTTTTTTCCCTCCAACAAATTATGGTAGCCCCATCCCTTCTCTTCCTCCTCTCCCATGGCTGTTGACATCTAAAATACAAAAAAAAAAAAAAATCAAGAATCTCTAGTAAGAAATAGATATTGGCTATATTGCACAGATACGGATACAACACAGTAAGGACACGGCGACATGGACACAATACCTATATTGGTGTGTCCTAGTATATAATAGAGTGTCCGGGCATTCTTGAATTCAGGGTTGGCACGTGAGGAAACCATAAGAGGGCACTCCTTAGGACTCTTCAATCGGTTATGTCAGATCTAGTCTCCGACACGACACGGCCCAGACTTTTGGGTGTCCGTGCTTCCTAGGATATTGGACTACTTAGAGAAGAAATTGTATTGTATCTATATCTATATCTAAAAGTTCTCGTATTAATATCACACTTGTTGAATGTAATCAGAGATGATTGACAATGGAATATCGCGATACATTATCTGTTGAACACCCAAAAATGAGTTGAGATTAGTTTGCTGACTACAAATGTTTATCATGGCACCTTGTCATTTAGTTTCCAGAGTTCCAGGCATGCTTTTGCTATTTTTCTACCGCTTGGAGTTGGAGCATGCTTTGTTCTTTCTGCTTTTGAATGGCCTACAGACACTAGTATCACTATTTTGAAATCATTCTAGTAGTTATAAATATGTAGTAAAAGAGCCAACATATCTCTGATCTCGGCGGATAATACTTCAGAATATGATCCCCAATCCCAATAGATGAATATCTAAATGATTTGTGCCAAAATTCATAATAAATCTCGATCGGATGGAAATATAAGCACATAGAAATTTAAGCCAGTGAGGCTATGTGAGTCTCTTTGTTGGTTGTCGTTAGCACTTTTATTTACTTAGTTCTTAATCTGTCTTAATAATTTTATTAAATTAACTGCATGTACCTGGTGTATTGAAGTATTGCCTCTTAGGTTGGAGAGAGGAGAGGGAAAGGGAGGGAGAACAAGAAAAATATTGAAGTTTTTTCTACCGCTTGGAGCAAGCTTTGTTCTTTCTGCTTTTGAATGGCCTTACAGACACTAGTATCACTAGTTTGAAATCATTCTAGAAGTTATAAATATGTAGTTAAAGAGCCAATATATCTTAGATCTCGGCTGATAATACTTCAGAATATGATCCCCAATCCCGATAGATGAAATATCTAAATGATTTGTGCTAAAATTCATAATAAATCTCGACCGGATGGAAGTATAAGCATATAGGAATTTTGCCAGTAAGGCTATGTGGGTCTCTTTGTAGGTTGACGTTAGAACTTTTATTTACTTAGTTCTTAATCTGTCTTAATAATTTTATTAAATTAACTTTCATATACCTGTTGTATTGGAGTATTGCCTCTCAGGTTGGAGAGGAGAGGGAAAGGGAGGGAGAACAAGAAAAATAGGAAGTCTTTTGATGGCACCGTCAAAGATGAAAGCTATATGGAACCACCCCGTCGGCCCTAAAACTGGTTCTCTCTCCCACTCTCCTTTGTGTCTCTGTTCCTTCTCTCTCTCTTTCCACATGCCACCCCCTTTTTCTCTCTCTCTTTGCAAACATGAAAACATAAAGATATGACTGATACCCATTGAAAACCACATTTGCGACATAGAATAATGAAAGGAGGTAAGAGGCATTACTGACAGGAGCCTATTTTTCATGGTGGCAAGTCTAGACTTGAGAGTTGAGAGGCATCACACATTACTATATAAATAATAATTCTCATGAGGTTTTATCATGTAGACATAATGGCTTTTGAACTACTTTTGCTGAAATGAAGCTAATATATTGCTTCAACTTCTTCTATATTTATATTTTCTAGCATCTTGTAGGACCAAAGTCTTCAGCTATAATGACTTCTTTTTGTGCTATATTTGTTCTTAACAATAGACTTTAGGTTTACACATGATTTGCTTAGTATATTGCATATTGGTTGGGTGTTTAAAGTCTGAGACATTTTAATCCCCTTCATCGGTTCTGATAGTTAACAAAGTTTGTTATTTGTATTCATTTCTGGTTTTGGAAGCAAGGACACTCTGCCGGGTTGTATCAGACACAACACGGACACTCCAGAATACACTAGGACACAAAGATAGATGTTGTGTCCATGTTGTCGTGTCCTTATTGTGTCGTATTCATGACATAGTTCCTCCTTTGTAAGTGGGATAGCTTCGAATTTTCATTTGTCATGTCTATTTATTTCTCTCCCCATTTTGCTTTTTGCTGTTATCTGGCAGTATGAGCTTACCTTTAAGTTCTAGTGTGTGTGCACCCCACTTGGGTATTATTATTCTATTTAGACCTTCTTCAAGCCATTTCAACATGGAAAGTACCTCATACATTTTCCAGACAGTGGTGGTAGAGTAGTCTCAAATTCTTATACCATATGGACATTGCTGGAAGTGTGGTCTAAAAATCTTTACCATATGGACAGTGGTGGAAGAGTGGTCTCAAAATATTTACCATGTGAATTTGTTGTATTTTATGATTCATAGGTGGTTGTATTTCTTGTAGCCCATTTAATTACATAAAATTTTGTTTCAGAAATTATTCATATAGATTTTGGGAAGTGTTAGTTAGATTAGCGAGATGAAGGGATGATCACGAGCGCTAAATGCTTTATACCGTCCATCACAACTAGTAAGTTTTGATACATGTGCTAAATGTTGTGCACAACATAGCTGTATGGTTTAAGTGATAGGATTGATCTAGTATGTGCTGATGGCCTCCAAATTAAACGAATCAGGAGAGGAAATCTTTTTAGTTTTTCGTATCAAATGATGGCAAATTACAAATGATTTGTCATGTGTATGGAAATTGCGGTGACAAGAGTTTTGGGTCATCTTTCAACAGAAGCATTTTATATTCCCATTTTCATGTGAAATCTTCAATGTTGCAGTTTTTTTCTGGGCTCCAACTTTCAAATGGGGTCTCATCGTAGCAAATGCTGCCGACTTTGCCACCCCACCTGAAAAGGTTTCTTATCCCCAGCAAGTTGGTAAGTAGAAATTAACACCCCAAATATTTCTTCCCCTTCTTAATAATTTTTTTTCCACTCTATTCCTCTTCCAGAGTCGTTTTGAGGCAGAACACTTTTGTCATGTTTAATAACTTTTGTCATTTTTAATGTTATCCAGCTGTTGCTCTCACTGGAGTTATCTGGTCCCGCTACAGCTCTATAATAAAACCGGTAATCCTTCAAGCGAATCCATCTTTAGATTCTTGTTTTGAACTTGTGATCTTTATAGAGTGTATAGTAGTTTGTTAGATTTATAATGGTTTTACTGTCGGTTCTTTGGCTATATGCTATACATTTCTACACTCTCTTCCATCCTGTCTACTCACTTCACCTTTCACCATCTCCACCTTAAATTATAGCCACTATGAAGAGGTATGTTAATATGGATTTTCTCTTTGTTTTTCTCTACCCATGTTATTCTGTTTAAGAGCTGACATCCACCTTTGCGGTTTCTTCTTTTGATACTGAAATGGTTGTCAATATGGGTTAGACTCTCAAGATGTATATCCATCTTCCGAAAGTGGCTAATGGTGGGCATGTTTAAATCATAATTTGTAGTATCGGCCTGTACTGATCCGATACGGCCGTTACCGATACGGTTTGGCATGTCCCGATCCGATACTATCCGATATCTGATACCGACATTGGGGGTCTCTTTTTCGTTCAATTCGGCAAAGAAAATTGAACGAGAAAAGACCAATCAACAAGGGTGTAAAAGCATAGTAAGGTTGTAAAAGCATGTAAAAGAAGAAACTTATCTATCACATCTAAACAATCGGCAAGGGTGACTATTATTCATTCAATTTCAAAACTACTAAGAAACAATATTGGAAATACGTAAAATTATGCCTAAATGTATAAAAATATTTTTCTAAATTGTTAATAATTTATTAATAATTATTTGTGTTTTGATACCAAAAATCCGATACTCCGATCAGAAACAGCCGATATTGCCAATACCGCCGATCTCGATACTCATAGCAATGGTCCGATACCGATACTGTGACCTTGGTTTTAATTACCTCTGCCTAGTCGAAGCTCTTCTGAGAAGCCTCTTTATGTGGTTGCCATTCTTTTGCTTTGCTAATTCTATAAGATGTGCCTGTTGGATGCACAAAGATTACTGAAGCTTTGTGATCCCTATTAAACCATTGTTAGAAGTTATCTATTTGTTATTAGGATCCTTCATGCCATTGCTTCTAATTGCTTTCCTAAGCATCAAAACTCATAATACCAGGTTTTGTTTATTAACAATAAGTATTAGTGTTATAAATTGTGTAACTATCAAAGCTCAGATTTTCCCTTTTCAACTTATCTCTTACATGAATCATATAGATAGCTGTCAGAAGAACATAAATTTGACATGAGTAAATTTGGGTTGGTACTCCTTTTATTACTAGTTAGACTTGATCAATGGTTGGCTATTTGGAACCAGAGATATCTAAGCGGACCTAATCAAGAAATATTTAGCTCCAAGCCTAATTATATGACTACCAAATGGCATGTGCATCATTTATCTACAGATCAGCATAGTTGGCTTAAAACTCGTATCAAATTATTTTATACAAGGATCTCTTCACCAGGCCTTCCCCATTCAAAATCCATACTGAAGAAGAGAAGTCGAGCACTCCCCACTCTCCATTGCACCATATTAGCAACAAGATTTCCTTTTCTATTCAGATAAAACTATACTGAAACTGAAAGAAATGTGCATTAGCAGTATGTGTCTGCTTGTGTTGGTTTTGGGAGGGTGGCAGATTGTAGTAGTGGTGGTGGTGAAGGCGAGTATGTAAATATGTCAAATCTCGAGTTTGAGTCTACATTAACCAGACATGTTAAAGCTGAGTTCCCTAACTAATCGAGAAGCTTGAGCTTGGTTTTCTTACAGCTTATTCCCAGCAAATAACCTTGTTTAAATCCAAATTTAAATTGTTTGGCATCAAAAAACAAATTGAGTCATTGTGCTCAAGATTGTTTATGCACATGTACATGAAACTGACTCAGCAAATACTAATATTTACTATCGAAGCTTGAAAAAACTGTTAAAGTTGATATTATATATTCTAATTATCACAATATACTGTAACATGTTTTTTCCCACTCAACTAGCCTAAACTAATTTTTTTTATCAGGTTGACATTCTGACCCTTTTTTTCATTTTATCTTTAACTATAGCACTTTTTCTATTTGGTTCTTACAGAAAAATATCGAAAGGCTGAATTAAATTGCCTTATTAAAATTTAGAAAAATAAAAATAAAAATAAACCCCCTAACACTCCCCCTTCAAAATAAATACTTATTGTGCTCCGTTGCCATAGTTTTCCTAGGTCAAAATGTTAAAGCTTGACGGAAGTCTTTGGCTTCACACTTAAGGATAGTTTGGCCATCTATATTAGGATTTAGGAACCTCGTCAAGTTAAAAGCTCACATTCTCACTGTGCTCGCTTGAGATTGTCCTAATTGAGCAAGATCATAGATTGAGTTTGTACTATTTGGGCATATATATATATATATATATATATATATATATATATATACTATTTGGCATGGGTATTCCGAGAACTGATATTTCTATTTTTGGTATATATATATATATATATATATGTGTGTGTGTGTTTAGTTTTAAGAGAGAGTTCCTTCTTTTTTGCTCTGAAGAACCATTTTTGCAGCTTAGTACTTATAACTTGTGGATTTTTTTCCCCCTTTCCTTCAGAGGAACGTGAACCTTCTCTGTGTAAATCTTGCTATGGCCGGGACTGGAATTTATCAACTGTCTCGTAAAATTCGGTAATATTTTTTAGTTTTAAAGTTTGAACTGATTACATGTCTTCATTCCTTCAGTATATCTTAGTTTGCAGCTTATAGGTATTGATTATTTGTTTCAGTTATGATTATTATTCTGAAGATGTGATGGAACCTGCGAAGGAGGAGGAGTAGACAAATTCCTGCTAATACTTCCCTCCGGAGTGCAACTTCTGTACTAAAAATTTAGGCAACAAAATATACCCTTCTGAAGTAAGGATTCTGAAGTAATTGCTTATAAAGACTTATGATTGGATTAACAAATGGTAAATTTATGGATTCCTGAACCTTTACTCTGCTCTTAATTTTTTTACTAATTTTTTATTTATTACTAGGAAGAGCAAATGTCATCATCTTAATTTCTTTTCTATATGTAACTATCTAACTACCAATATTAATATTAAATTTAATAAATAATTTTAATTAGTAAAATAGGTAAAGATATTTTTGGAGAAATTTTAACTTTTCTTATTATATAATACGAGTACTCGACCTTCGGATAGAACACCATGTCTCTTTCTCGACCGCCACAAAGGGGACCACTAATCCCTTCCAATGGAGCTAGAACACCATGTCTCTCTACTAACCACTAGGCTAGAGGATCATTGGCTCTCTCTCTCTCTCTTTATATATATATATATATATATATATATATATATATATAAACGGGATATAATCCATAGTGCTCATATTTCTACATGAGTCATACACATGTGGACCAATAGGAATAGAGTGTACTAGTGCACATAGGTACACATGGGATGTATGAGTCCATTCTTATTGTCACTTATTTGGCGACAGGTACTTAATTTCTTAATACAAGAGAATTCGTAGAAGTTGGTACATCATTTGGGCTCGTGGTTTCGGAGGAGACCCATGAATACTTGAAAAAAAAAAATAAAGATAAATCAAGTAACAAGCACACTTTGTGCTATAGTTAGGCTCCCAAAGAATATTTAGGTGTCTGCTCGTAGTGTCTGACACGTGTCGGACATAAACAGACCCAAATCTTCATTTCAACTTTTGAAAATTGTAATTGAAAACACTTTTTTTTTCTTACGTAAATACCATCAGAATTTGAGTTATGTTCAATTTTTCTTTCCGAACAAGGTAAATATTAGAGTTAATTGTTGAAATTGTGTCAGAGGAATGTCATAACCGTCATTTTGATGATATATTTTTTTTTGTTAATTTGATACCTAAGTTTTACCTTTTGGTTTAAAAAGTGCATGAACTAGATTTCGCTGGTATTTTAAATGAAAATCGTTAAAAATGGACATGTGATGGTTACGTGTCTTATTTTTATGATTATTTTTGTCATGACCAACGATACGTCGGCTATAATTGATTGTAGAGCCGTCATTTTGTGTTCAACAAAAGCTATTTGTTTATGTAAAAAAAATTTGAACACCAATATTCTGAGTTGAAAAACAAAAATATGACAAAATAACTATGAAAAGTTAGGCAAAAGACCATCACATGTCTATTTTTATTGATTTTCATCTAAAAATAACAAAAAAAATATAGTTCAGATACTTTTTAAACCAAAATGCAAAAAATATATACCAAGTTAACGGGAAAAAAAGTTCTATCACCAAAACGACAATTACTACATTCTTCAGGTACCATTTGGATAAATTGTGTGTATTATGAAATAAGTCTCAACTAAACCTTAAATCGGAAATACATTGTTTGTATTATGAAATAAGAAAAAAAGGTTTTTAAATATCAAATTATTGTATAACCATATAATCAAAATAAAGAGAGGAATTTGATTTTAAATACAGAGATTTGGACCTTTTTTTAACTATTTCGTCTGCCCCCAAATAAATGAAAAGAATAATACGTTCCAGTGGTTCGATTTTTCGTCATTCAGTCAGGATCTTATACTTCTTTCCGGTAACCACAAGGGTCACTCGAGTTGGGTAGCCATCACAATTAAAAATTAAGAAAGATATTTTCTAACAAATAACTTAACTACCTTACCTACACATATATCTATAACAAATTATATATATATATATATATATATATATATATATATATTAATTGAAATATATGCAAATATTTAAACTAATTTTCAACGTTATCAGAAGAAAAAAAATTGTTTTACATCGCGACTTTACTAATATAACTTTTTTTTCTTCTTAATCCATACATGCATTTAATATTCAAGAATAACACTATCAGTGGTGCTAGAGAGAAGAAGGAAGGTTAATTGCTTGGAATTTGAATTATCTCGTCTACATTAGAGTAAATCTACTGAGTCTATTTTTGTTCACCTACAAAAACTAGAATAGATGTTCATTCTTTCATTCAAGGGTTGTCACGTGTCAAAATATTTGTCAAAACTAGTGTGGATATTCATCAAATCGTTCTCAAAGTAGTTTTAGTTTAGATAAAAATAATACGTGATAACCTGTTAGTGAAATGATGAACATCCACCATAGTTTTGGTGAGTGAATAAAAATAGACTCTAAATCTACTCTCTTAGCCCTTGGTTTTGTAGGAGTGTTGGGATTTGTGAGTAGTTATGGACTAAAAAATTTAGGATTGGTTCTGCATTTCGTATAGAAAGTAATCAAACTACATCAATTGTTGAAATTTTTATATATTTCGCGTCTTATGAGAGTCTCCTCTACAAATTCTCTTTAGGATATGATCAAAATTGTTCCTTAAATATTTTTTGATGGTCGATTTGGTTGTAGGAGTTGACGCATTTATCTAATGTATTCTTTTCTCTCATTTCAGGTGATTGGAACATATTAAAATTAAGAATATTTTAGCAAATATTTTTATTACAAATATAGAAACTTATAGATACTTTCATTTATTTTAAAAATTAGCAAATGTTTTTATTTCTTTGTATATAATATTTAAAATTTTAAGATATACTCTCACTATTTAATCAAAATTTTAATTATTTTACTCATAATGTGAATATTTGCTAATTTTTTAAATAAATAGAAATATATGTTAGTTTTTATATTTATAACAGAAAATTTACTGTAGCGAAATAAATTTACATTAAATTCATGTAAACGAAATAAGTTTGAAATTTTTTTTTAAAAAGTCACGGTCCGCCAACAGTGTTGGTGGAAAACGCAACTTTTGTACACGTACGCAGACAAACAAATTAAAAAAAAAAACGTGGGCCCAATAACGCCAACAGAGTTGGCTGAAATTGGGGCGGGCCAATTTCAGCCAACTCAGTTGGCGGAATTTGGCCCCATGGGGCCCACGTTTTTTTTTTTGGTTTTGTTTTGTTTGGTTTGGTTTGGTTTGGTTTGGTTTGTTTACTTAGTTTGGTTTGTTTACTTAGTTTGGTTTGGTTTTTTTCGTTGGTTTATTTTAATTAGTTATATTTTTGTTTTATTTATTTAGTTTAGTTTAGTTTTGTAATTAGATTTAAGTAAATTTATTTTAACGAAATAAAATTAAAATAAATTAATTGGAAAGAAATATTTAGAAATATTTTTTTTAAAACAAAACTAAATAAAAAATAAAACTAAATAAAAAAAATTCCTGAACCAACATCAATCCATAAATAAAAAAATAAAACTAAATATTTAGAAATTTATTTTTTTCAAACTGGGGTGCATCAAACCGAGGAGCATTATTCCCTTCCATGTGAACCAATTCCTGAACCAACATCAATCCATAAATAAAAAAATCAAAGCAAACCATAATTCAAAACAAAATTAAATTAAAAAAATTAAAATCCAAAACAAAACTAAATAAAAAAAACTAAATAAAAAAATGTTTGCTGAAATTGTTGGCTAAAAAAACTAAATAAAAAAACTAAACCAAATAATAAAACAAAACCAATTAAAACAAACCAACTAAATAAAACCAACCAAAACAATCCAAAACAAACCAACCCAAACCACCCCAAAAAAACCGTGGGCCCCACACCCAAAATCCGCCAACTATGTTGGCTGAATTTTGGTGTGGGGCCCACGGATTTTTTGAATGGTTTGGATTGGTTTGTTTTGGTTGGTTTAGTTGGTTTGGTTTGATTATTTTTTTTGTTTTATTAGTTCTTTTTTCATAATAGACATAAAATAATTAATTTAAATGTTTCTTAAATTTTTTTGAAGATCGAAAAATCATTTTAAATCCGTGGGGCCCCCACATCCAATATAAATTTATTTCACTACAGTAAATTTTAAATATTCAAAAATAATATTACCGAAAGTCAAATTTGGAGGTCGAAACATCGTTTTTTGACGATTCTAAAAATTTTCGAAGTCCGTCAAACGGTGAAACGGTTTATCCTGTAGTACTTTTCCATACGATCATTTTGGCACAAACTGGACCTTGTTTCGATCTCCCAGTCAAAAGTTATGATACTTTAAAGTTTTAAAATTTATATATTTTGCCTGTAACATATGCGTCTTATTTCGGATAATTTTTTTTTCTACATGATTTGTGTTACTCTCGTCGAAAACATACAAATCGACTTATTATTTAACGAAAAACGATTTCAAAACAAGTAGTTATGGCCGCTTGAAGTCTGCTCGAAGTCTGCTCGACGGCAGACGTAATAGTCTTACGACAGATTTTTAAAATTATTATTTTTTAACATCTGTTAACGACGAAAAAATTTACGATAAAAATATAATATTTATAAATATAAATGTCCAATTCATTTTGATATTTTTTCGTCATATTTTAAACTTTTATGCTTTAGATGGAATTTATACAAATTTTGATACTTTGGAAATAAATTTCCGAAAAAAATATTTCTAAATATTTCTTTCCAATTAATTTATTTTAATTTTATTTCGTTAAAATAAATTTACTTAAATCTAATTACAAAACTAAACTAAACTAAATAAATAAAACAAAAATATAATAATTAAAATAAACCAACGAAAAAAACCAAACCAAACTAAGTAACCAAACCAAACAAAACAAAACAAAAACGTGGGCCCCATGGGGCCAAATTTCGCCAACTGAGTTGGCTGAAATTGGCCCCCCCCAATTTCAGCCAACTCTGTTGGCGGAATTTGGCCGTGGGGCCCACGTTTTTTTTTAAATTTGTTTGTCTGCGTACGTGTACAAAAGTTGCGTTTTTCGCCAACACTGTTGGCGGACCGTGACTTTTTTTAAAAAAAATTCAAACTTATTTTGTTTACATGAATTTAATGTAAATTTATTTCGCTACAGTAAATTTTTTGTATTTATAATGAAGATATTTGTTAAAATATTTTTGAAATTATTAGTTGTTGAGTAAAGTATTTTTTGTCTAACGGTTAGGACTGATGAGATGGGACTAAAGTTATCGAGAAGAATATTCACATCGAATCCAGACCTCAATAATAATAATAATAATAATAATAATAATATTTCATAACATTCATAACACATAGTAAAAAAAATTATGATACTAAAAGGTGCATGTTAGTCAATGTAAAATATAAATATTTTAAGGAGGCTTTAGCTTGTCATGACTGGACTAAAACATGCAACACCAATAATATCGACCCTGAAGTTTGGAAATAAAAAATTTACAATTCCTGAATCATTCAATATATAATGGAGTTGGTCACTATACAATGGAGTGGATGAACAATGATGTATCAACAAAATATTTTATTTTATACAAATAAAGCTGAAAAATGTGGTAGTGGAATAGTACAGCTCGCATATGGAATTATAGATAATGACTTTGTCCGAGGAATGGTCCCCGTGCTACACAAATCTAGATATTTATTTGCTATGCATAGCTCATATCAATATTGTTAGTCCCGAAAGTCAAATTAAAGTAGAGAAGATCCACAAAGTAGAGACTCATACAAGATTTTATTTTTACTATAATTGGTGCATTGAGATCTACACAAGAGTTTCTCTACAGTGACACACAACTTCTCAGAAGCACTAAACCAGGAACATGTTACAAACTGACGATCCAAAGAAAATATAAATACAACAAAAATCAGAAAATCGTTCTTCTCTTTACGTTTGCAGACGCTATAACGAGAAAGAACGGGAACAAGAAAAGAAACACAAAAGAATGAACTCCTTGCTGGGGTGATCAAAACCACCAGTGCTCAAGGCAATATTCGCGCTATACGACGAACTGCTCTCAGGATCCAGCAAGTTCACATGAGAACTTCTGAAATGCTCTTGGTCACCTTCGGATCACTCAGAAAACACTTTGTGGAATGGTGCTCACAGTTGCCGCATAATGCTTTGGTGCTCTCTGATTTTTTCTGGTACAGTTAAAATTTCTCAACCCTCAAATGAAAGAGGAGCTTCTCTATATATAGGGAAAATCAGCACATATGCGGCACGAAAAAGCACGTGCCGCATATGCTCTGTCCGACCAGATACCAAGACGCATGCGCCGCCTCCGTCACATGCGCCGCCAAATGCCGAAAGTAGCCCCTGAGAGGAGACAACGCCGAAAGCAGCAGCGTGGCGCAGAAAACCATGCGCCGACGAGCGCTGCCTGAGCCGCACGCACCACACGCTGTTGCCAACAACAGATCATGTCCCCTCCACACCAGACATAGCACCTTGCCTCATGGCGACTCGGCTGCATAGCACTTGGCCGCATAACACCTGGACGCATAGTTCCTGGCCGCATAGCTCATGGGCAGCATAGTTCCAGGCCGCATAGCGCCACGAAGCATGCGTCCGAGCAAGCAACCGCGCATGCAATTGGCGCATAAAATGAGCGTACGAGTGTCATGCGATAATGCTGACGTGCTAAGTGCGCCAACAAAGCGCCACTTTGTGCCCTTGAGTCCGACTCGCTTTGGGGCTTAGCTCCTAAGGGAAACTTCTCATAGGTGGTGACAAAATAAAGATTGTCATAATGGAGTTCACACTTAATCTCTCTAGAAAAATTAACCCACATGGGCCACCACCACATGTGCATATACCAATACTAAGAAAAGCTATATATTGAGATATACACATTGATGGTTTTTTAATGTGGGACTAAAACTTCCAAAGCAAAGTGGAAAACACCAACAATCTCCCACATATATCACAATATATGGTCGAGCGTTCCTCACAGTGACTGCCCATCATACATTAGGATAGATGTCGTCTACGACTTGAATCTTCTCGCATGGGTCAAACAACAATATGATACTAGAATGGACTATGCCTTGAATTATGAATCATAGCTGTTGTTCTTCCCACTCGAACAATGACATCAGTTGTGCCTCCGGTCGCATATTAGAGGTCCTGTGCCGACCTGGATTCGGTTTATGTATCTTGGGTGTCTACAAGTTTACCCTCAAGATACGACATATATCTATGTTCATACACTTAGGTGAGTTCTTTTAAGAGAGTTTAATATATCCCAGCATGAAGCATTGCGCTTCCGTACAGTGCAACGCCGTTGTGACATGGCTCACAGCCGAGGTTAACTACCTCTTGTGGTGTCACCCACTGTAGCATGAGGTCACTAGTTAGTAGTGTTGTACTACATCCCAACATGAAGCCTTACGCTCCCGTGCGGTGCAATGCCGCTGTGACATGGCTCGCAGCCAAGGTTAAACTACCTCATGTGGTGTCACCCACTGTAGCAGAGGTCACCGGTCTCTTAGTATTGCTGTGCTACAACTCTCTATCTTTTCAGCATTAGGCTACCTGCTTATTAGCGGTGCTACTGTCGCTGTGACATGGCTTGCAACCGAGGCTTTACATTTTTTACCTCATCGTGGTGTCACACCACTGTAGCATGTGATACAGGTCCCTTGAAGTGCTGAACTTCACGTGCTTCCTGCAGCGCACGTCGGACATTCACTCTGTCCGAGAACTCATTAAGCCGTCGAAGCCACCCTTACATATGATTTGTTATATATATATAAATATACAGAAAAAGTAGTAGAGCACAGTGGTTCTGGGTACGTATCCCATCTTGTCCGGAAAGACTACCCAATGTACCTGATATTTTTCAGTCAATAATCCTCCCTTGAACCAAAAGCTAAATGCCTAGTAGATTTCTCTTTGAACTAATAGCATAAAACGTAATGGTAGGATTACAAAGACACAATATCAGAGGTCCTTCAAGCCCATTTTACCTGTTGTGTCTTCGACTAGCTGTCGCTTGAGACCTTTAGTGAACGAATCCGCCATGTTCTTCTGACTCGGAATATCTACCACTGCAATGACACTAGTCTTGATGAGATTGTTCAGTGCTCTGTGCTGAAGCCGCACAATTATCTTCTTTCCATTAAAAAGATTATTAGACGCCACTGCTGCAGCTGCCTGGTTGTCGCAATATATCGATATAGACGGAATATGCGCACCAACCATTGAAAAATCGTACATGAGCTTCTGAAGCCACTCTGCTTCATCTGCTACAGCCGCAAAAGCATAGAACTCAGACTCCATTGATGAGTGTGAAAGCATAGACTGCTTCTTCGACTTTCAAGATATAGTAGCTCCACCCATTGAGAAAATATATCCTCCTGTGGATCTTTCGCTCTCTTCTTCTGAGCACCAACTAGCATCATTGAAGCATTCTACCACTGCTAGATCTCCGTTGTAGTAAAGTACAAACTTCTGAGTCTTTTTGAGGCATCTCATCACCATTTTCATATCTTTCCAGTTTTCAACACATGGATTACTCGTGAATCTACTCAGGATCCCCACAACAAAAGCAATGTCAGGCCTAGTGGCATTAGTAACATACATCAAGCTCCCGATGACGCTAGAGTACTCCAACTGTCTGACGCTTTTTCTTGGGTTAGGCTTCAGATTCTTGTCACACCTATATGGTGTATTAATCCCTGGAAGATCCTGATATCCATAACGTGTGAGCATCTTCTCTACGTAGTGAGCTTGTGATAGAGCAAACACAGTTTCGTCCGGATTATCTTAATCCCAAGGATGACATTTGCATCTCCCATATCCTTTATACTGAATTTAGACGAGAGGAACATTTTTGTTCTAGTGAGACATTTTTCATCTATGCCTAGGATTAGCATGTCGTCGACAGAGACAAACGATGACACCTCTATCACCAACGAACTTCGTGTACACACACTTATTAGTTTTGCTGACCTTCTAGCCATTTGATCTGATAACTTTGTCAAACTTCTCGTGCCACAATTTGGGAGCTTGCTTCAGACCATACAGAGTTTTTACCAGTTTGCATACTTTTTTTCAAGACCGTTGATGACAAACCCTTCTAGTTGCTGCATGTAAATCTCCTCAGTCAGTTCACTATTAAGAAATGTTGTCTTGACGTCCATCTGATGAATCATTATCCTGTGAATAGCACCTAGAGCAATCAACATATTGATAGTAGTCATCTGTGCAACGGGAGCATAGGTGTAAAAGTAATCAATCTCCTGCATCTGAGAAAATTCCTTGGCAACTAGCCTGGCCTTGAACTTGTCAACAGTTCCGTCTACTTTCATCTTCTTCTTAAAGATCCACTTGCATCCGATGGGTTTAGCTCCTTCAGGCAGATCGACTAACTTTCATGTATTATTATAAGTTATCGAGTCATATTCGTCATTGACAACCTCCTTCCAGAAAATAGCATCTCTGGTCTTCATTGCCTCATCATAGGTAAACAGATCAGCTTCCACATGATAGGTAACAAAGTCTTTTCCAAAGTCATTCGGTCTCCTCACTCGCTTTGCTCTCGGCTCAGCAGGTTCTAGTTCAATTATTGTCTCATCAACGACAACTTCTTCCTGGACTACCTCTCTCTGAGAGGTATTTGCCTCGTCTGTGCTAGCAGTATTCTCCGGGATATCCACGAGAACAGTATTCTTGTGCCTAGCAAACTTGTCTTCAAAAAATTTGGCATCGCGAGATTCTATGATATGATTAGATTTGATATCAAGAAACCTCCGAGCATCACTCTTATCAGCATAATCCAGAAATATAGTCTTCATAGTCCTCGTTCCTAGCTTCTTTATCTTGAGGTCTGGAAGCTTCACATACGCCAGACACCCCTACACTCGAATGACATTCAAGTTGGGTCTGATTTTGAACCAGAGTTCATGAGGAGTAATGTCAGATATCGCGAACGACACTCTATTTAGAATAAACGTAGCCGTAAGCGCTACTTCTCCCCAGAAGTACTTTGGAAGTCCTGCTGTCAGCAACATGGAGTTCATCATCTCTGTCAGTGTCATGTTCTTCCTTTCTGTTATACCATTAAATTAGGGAGAATACAGAGCAGTCATTTCGTTGATAATTCCATGTTCTTTGTAGAACGATACGAATTCCAAGGAACAATACTCTCCGTCTCGATCACTTCTGAGTCGTTTGAGTTGTTGATGTAACGTCCCGCAACCGCACGGTGCGTTACGCTGAGTCGGATTGAATAAAAAATAGCTGGTTACATTTTGATTTGTTGGATTTGGAAACGAGTATTGATTTGAGTTGGTTTCATGTGCAGATTGCTAGCGGAGTTCGATGGAAATCAGGTGTTCGTTCAGAGAAGTACTAAGATAGCTGGATTTGAGCGATAATGCCGTCTTTCTTAGTCCGATCGGTCGGATGATTTGGAGAGCACGGCCTGCTCGCACGGTCATACCAGTTGAGTAGATCGTGCTTTGCATCGGACCACGGGTTCAAGAGATCGGCCGTATCGGCAGGTCATTATGCTTAACGGAATCAAACATAGGTGAGTGGGCTCTGTCCCTTCTCCTCTACTCTTTCATGCCTAATAATATAGAAAATACGTAAAGGCTTGAACACTTGGACTGGAACTTGGGAATCACTACACTGTGGCGTGCATAGAGTGTACGTCGTTTGCTTGGATATGATTGTGGCTTGAATTGGTTTTCGCGTATGGATAGTTGGAGCTAGAGTTGGATTACATTTGGGGCAGTTGGAGAAATAATTTAGAATTATGCTTGGAGAGTTGGAATCATATATCTTGGTTGGAACATCGGGAATTCGGGCGAGCGAGCGTGCATCCGTGCAAGAGTATCACTTGGGCACTTTGTCTTGTAAAGCGTGCAGTTGTGGTTCGAAATCGAACAACTGCATCGGCGAGGGCATTGTGCCACTGTTGGGACATTGTGCCACTGTTGCGGCATTGTGCCACGGGATTGTTCTAAGCGTGGGGTGTTGCACCAATTGGAACACTATGTTGAGAAGCGGCATAGTGCCTATGGGGATAACTTGAGATTTGGTGCCTTGGACTATATGTTGGAAGAATGGTTATGGATATTTTGGTTGGATATTTGGTTGAATGAGTCTAGGATCGCTTGGTGGGACGAGAATGCTCGATCCTCTCGTCATACCTACTTGGTGTCTGCATGTCACGGACAACCTGTGTTGCACAGGATTTCGTTTCCTCGAACGGGAGAGGCTCCGGGGCACCGGGACCGTTCGGCCATGGAGGAGACAAGGGTAACGCGTCTTGGGCGCGGTGCCGGTAGTTCGATACGAACTAGAGGGGGATAGCTGCCCATTGCTGGATCGGGTAGGACTGCCTATTGATTAGTCCGATAAATGTCCTTTATGGCTTGGCCAGTGACTTCATATAGATAAGTGTTGGCTTGCTTTTCATTGGTTGGTTTGTGCTTCGTGTAGGCACGGCCACCTTGCCTCGGCAAGAGTGTGCACTTTGAGATTGGATGGTAAGTTTTGGTTGAGGATGAATATTGAGGCTTGGTTGTTGGTTCGATAACTTATCGTGTTGCTTGGGCTTGAGTAGGACGGGTTGCATGCTAAATCCTTCTAGTTGGTTATTTATTGCTTGTCGATTGGATTGAGTTGAATGCTTGCATGCTTAACTTGCTTTACAGCTTTCCTTAACATGACATACCTATGCTATGAAACGAATCTAGGATTCAACTAGAAAGATCACCATATAACTGTTTGCATTCACTATTTTACTTAGTGTTGACTTAGACGAGTGGGTTACCCCGCTCACCAGTACGGCTGTGTACTGACCCACGTTTGTGGGCATTATTTTATGTACGCATGTGTAGTGGCGCTGCTTGGATATACAGGACATGATGTATGAACTGTAAGTACCTTTGTGGGCTAGAGAAAGAGCAAGAGTATTGTATTAGCCTTTGTGGCATCGCCATTGTGGCATTCTCATTGTGGTATTTTATTTGGACCCTATCGAGAGCTTCGCTACGTATACTCTGATGTGTGCTTGGTACATAATACTTGACTGTCGTTGCAACTTTGTCGTTTCGATAATAACTTTGGTGTTTGACAAAATCTTCTTGTACGAGCGCAACTCCAGGCTCGTACGGCATCACGTCCCGATGAGAACGATTGTCCTGCGGAAGAGCTGCAACGTGGTGATTCACGTTCAGCGGGAACTATTGAGCTTGCGGAAGATTGGGGCGTGACAGTTGACCGATTTGACGTTCTGCTTCAGCCTTGAAGTCTTTGAACTTCTCGAAAGTTTTGTCTTTCGATTTGAGAAGATATACAAATGTGTACTTCTAGAAATCGTCAATGATAGTGATGAAATACTTCATTCTGGCCTTTGTGGAGAATTGCTTGAAGTCACAAATATCTGAGTGTACCAACTCCAGAAGATCTGTGCTCCCATTCACTATTATGAATGACTTCCTGACAATCTTCGTCTGCGCACAGACTTCACATTTCTTCACCTCCTTATCCCCACATTTGGAGATAAGGCCTATACTAGACATCTTGTTAATGCGTTTACAATGCACATGTCCTAGTCTATTATGCCACAACTCAAGAGAATAACCAGAAGTAGAGACTGCATTGATGCAAGCATAAGGAGTTACAAGCTGCAGTTTAAACATCCCTTCGGTACAAAAAAAAATTTCGAAGTATGTTCCCTTGTCGGACATCACTATCTGACCGATATTGATATCCATCTTCAGGCCCACCTTGCACAACAGACTCCCAGAAACCAGATTCTTGGCGATCATATGTACGTGCCTCACATTCTCCAGTGTAAGTAACTTTCCAGAGGCCAGCTTCAGCACTACCGTCCCGATCCCCAGTACTGCAACTTGAGACTTATCCGCCATCAAGACTTTCTCAGAGATAGGCCCATACTTGACGAACAGCTCATTCTTAGAGCACATGTGGCAAGATGCACCAGTGTCCACCCACCAGTCAATATCCACGTCTTGTGACTCAGCCTGCGCAATTATAACAACTAGGTTAAACTTACCTTGCTCTTTCGGTTTAGGCTTTGACCTGCAGTCGCTCTTGTAGTGAGTCTTCTTGCCACAGTTGTAGCACGTCAAATCAGTCTTCGGCTTTGGTTTGAATTGAGCCAACTTCACCTTCAGCTGGTTGAAGTCCTTCTTCTTGTAGGAAAATTTCTGCTTCTCTTTAGAATCGCTTGCATGTACCATGTTGGCCTTAGCCAACTGCTTGGACAAGAAGTTCAACTTTAGTTACCCTCTGGCTTCATCTTCAATGTGAATCCAGTGAAGAAGATCTTCGAGCTGGATCTCCATTTTCTTGCGGTACATGTGAGTCTTGAACTTGATACAGCCTGGGAAAAGTTTGGTGACGATTGCACCCACCATAAATTTGTCTTTCTACTTCATGCCCTCTTCCTCCAGTTTTTGCTGCATCTTCAGAAGTTTCTTGACTTGAGGCAGCATCACCTTCTCGTCTTCGAATTGCAGACTGAAGAATTTCTCGACTAGATGGATTTTAGACATCTTCTCGTCAGTTTTGTAGTGCTTCTCAAGATATTCCCAGACATATCTTACTTTCTCCCTTTTGCTGTAGGACTCTGACATCGAGTCATCCATAACGTTTAGGATCAACAACCTGCAGAGGTCGTTATCATCCTTCCACTTGGAGTGCGCGTCCTGCGCCACGCCAACTTCAAGCTCTCCTCCATCTTCGGGAATGGTAGGTTCAGGATCAACCAACACATAAGCAACTTTGACAAGACGAAGATTCAAGGAGATATTCTTCTTCCAAATGTTGTAGTATTCGCCATCAAACTTCTCAAGCTTGTGAAAGCTAATATCGAGAAGGTTTGAACGGTTGTCCATTCTAACTCGGATCTTGCCTTAAGATTATTAGTCCCGAAGCCAAATCAAAGTAGAGGAGGTCCATAAAGTAGAGACTCACGCAAGAGTTCGTCTCTACTATAGTTGGTGCACTGAAATCCACACAAGAGTTTCTCTACAGTGACACTGTCTCTCCCTGTTCCCGAAATGTATATTTTGGGATATATTTATTTCTTGCTTGTATTTGTTTCCTGCTTAGAGTATTTTTTGCTTACATGATAATTAGGTTGCATGCATGGAGACTCGATCAATTCTTTGGTTCAATTAGATCCATGGTTTAATTGTTGGGTTGGTTCATTCATAAGTTGAACCCATTGTCTAAATCTCAAACCCTAACTATAAAACCTAACATTTTTCTCTCTTTCCTTATTCTCTCGATTTCCTCTTCTTCCTTCATTTATGCAAGTACATCTTGCACCACATGAAGAAATCTCTTGATTCTCGATTATTACTTTTTTCTTGCATTTTATTAGTCTATTATGTGCTCATGATGATTCTAAACACTTTTAGTACTTGGAGTTTTCGGTTTTGATTGGTGGATTTATGTGGATCTACTTTTCTAACTTCGGATTTCATGGATTCCTTGAGTTTTTGGTAGTTTTGATCTACTAAAATATAGTATTTTCGAAAAAATAGTTTTTGGGATGGATGGAGCATTTCATTTCGAGCATTTTGGCTTTTGGTTCACTCAATTCGGAGTTACAATAAAAATTTTATGAAGAAAATAAATTTTCGATTTTGGAGCTTTCGCTATGACTGAATCTGCTGTTTGGGACGATGAAGATTTCATGTGGCCGGCACCCTATGCGGCATAGTGCTATGCGGCATGAGAATGCTATGCGGCCTAAACTCCTTGTCGCATACCAGCATGTGCCCATCTCTTTTGGACGTATGACTGACTAATACACATGTGTTCTGAAGGGACTCCTTGTGTTTATTCGCTGAACGAATGCGAAATTCGCTAAGTCCAAGAGGCACTTATGCGGCAGGACAGACCATGCGGCAAGACAAGCTATACGGCCGAGTCTCTTTTGGACGCATAACTCTGTTTTGCCCTTCCACAAAATTCTATGATTTTTTCCTTTCCTCTGACACACTTTATGGCTTGTCATATCAGTCACATTGGTCACTTTTCTGATACACATTTATTATCCGTTGTTTCTGCACTTAAACCGAAGAGTGAACTTTGAATTATCTATGCGACAAATGATCCTATGCGGCAATGTCTCACATGCGGCAACTGATTCTATGCTGCAAGTGATCCCATGCGACCTTGATCCTTCTGTGCGCGTGCGGCCCCTTGCACACATTTTATTGGACTGGTTTTGTTTGAATGTTCCTTTGAACTTTATGGTTTGTATGTGTGACTTTGATGACCACAAGAGTATTAGACCCATCTATGTGCCATGATCCGACCACTTGTATCCGTGCTGATACACTTACTACGTGCTATATGTTCCTACGTGCTAAGTGTTCCTACGTGATTATATTACATGTTTACACTGCGGTGTACCTATGTGCTACGTGACATGTGATATGACTCAATCTCCAGCATGGACATAAGGGTTAGTCAATGACCAAGCATGGCTAGGATCTGTTGATTATTGCATCATGCTGGGATGAATCCAAATTGAACTATCAAGTGACAAAGTGGAATCGTATCTAGCGTGGCCGTACTATGGTACGTCATATAAGGGGAATACCATGTGACCACGTCATGTGATTCCATCTAATAATAGGGTTAACTAGGCAACTAAACTTGTAGAGTATTGGGAGAGAATGGAATCTCGAGATTGTGCCTAACTAGCCACCTCCAGTCATCTGAATTGGGGTATGCAGGCTAGTCCCCATGGATATTGTTTAAGTCCCCATTAGTGGATGGCAATATTCGACTATTATACTATACTATGTGTTCTATGCGATCTTAGTACGATGGCCTTACGAGGGACCGGTGTGCAATACTACGTGCTATGCGGCAATTTATGGCTCGGGTAATCATGCTAGTACTTGGTTCGATCTGAGGATTCCTATATGCATATCTCTGGGATAACCTGGACTCCATCTAGTAAGCCGTATAAATGAATGGCCGATTATGTAACTGAGCTTGTTTGTGTATTGTACCTGATGTCAATTAGTCTAGGAACATGGACTATCACGGTACAATGGTCTAACCCTTGTCCTTTTTTGTTGTAGGGTTAGATTATTGTGGCATGATAGTCTATGAACCGAAACTATGAGGCATAATTATATATGTATCTATTTCATAACCTGGTTTAATTTCTTCATTCGTGCTTCCTTTGTGGTACTTGCTATTTTGGGTCTAACCCCACTGGTTTTGCATGGTCAGATTTAGAGCTAGCGTCCGAGGATCAGGCGTACTTCTCCTAAACAATGACGCGCACAAGGCGGATGACCGTTGAAGGGAACAAGTGTGTTTCTTCTTCCCAACTCGTTTTTATGCATTTTAATATTTTGGGTGTTTAGCCACCGGCACTTGTTAGCCGTAAAATCTGGACATTTAGTTTTCTTTACATGATTGTAATTAATCAGACTGCAGCTGATCATGGTCATGTACTTTTGATTCTCTGTCGGCTTTCTTATTTTGTACAGCTAGTTTTCAGGATATCGTGGCAGGACGTTTGGGATGCCTTACTTCTTTGTCATATATGTTCTATGTTTATTGTTCTTGCTTGACTGATTGAGACAATAGATGTGCTATGTAACCCTAAGTGACTTGCTTGTAGTATGCACCCCTTGTCTAGTTATAGCCGTGACCGCCGTACGACATTCTATACCTTGTACGGGAGAGCTGGCCATGTCCGTCTTTGTATTCCGGTACTGGGGTGTGACAAGATTTTAGTGGTGGCTCATGCATGTCTGTATTTTTAGACTTGTGGGGTGTTATGATCATAGGAGTCCCAATCAAACATGCGCCTTTGAAATCCTGAATTCGTTCTTCTCGAAGCCTTGCTTGACCATCGAATCAATTGTTTCATTGATCCTTCCCGTCCTGTTCTTGATTTTTTTGTTCTTTTCTGTAGGGCTTCATCAGTCGCTGGAGCAGCAGGCATGGCAAGACAGGGTTCCCCTGGACAACAACGGGAGGAAGCACATGTTTAAAGTCAAATTCGAGTAGAGCCAGTAGTTGGACAAGCTGGCACAATAGAACCAGAAGCTGGACATATTGAGCAACCAGCCCCTGAGATTCCCATACCCCCGGTAGTACCAGCAATACCAGTGGTACTTGACACGCCGGCATTACTGGAGATCCTCCGGGGAATAATGGCTACGCAGCAGCATCAGATGACAGTGCAACAACATCAACAGTTTTAACAACAAGAACATAATGTCTTGTTGAGTTAAGGTTTACAGACGGCTCTGGAAAGAGGTGGGAGGACTGATTCGGGGGCGTCGGTTAGATTTTGCCGTCTTAACCCAAGGTACTTCAATGGCACGGAGGACGCCATCACAGCAGATGCCTGGTTGCAAAATATTGAGGTTATTCTGGCAGCAACAAGGGTTCCGACAGATGAACAAGTTGATCAAGTTCGATTACAGCTTCAAGACGTTGCCCGTGACTGGTGGACGTCAGTAGAGGTTGGCTTGAGGCGTCCTATCTCTTGGAACAGTTTTATGGCTCGATTCAGGGCTAAATATTTTGGAGTCGTAGCGCAGTATGAGCTCCATCAGAGATTTATCGGTCTTAAGAAGGCCGGTAGAACAGTTGATGGATATGCGACCGAGTTTTGCAGGCTGAGTAGATTCGCTTCGACTATAGTGGCTACTGAGTTGGACAGAGCAATGAGGTTCCAGCAAGGATTTCATCTGGAGATTCTACAACTGGTAGAGGGACACGACTACCAAACTTATGAAGAAGTACTTATAGCAGCTCGGAGGCACGAGCTTACCATGCAGAGGTTATTAGCAAGGACATGAGGCCAGAAGAGGTCTCATGTTCAGAGTAGAGGAGGAGTTGAAGGAGTACCTCGGACGTTAGCACCATCACCTGACGTTCGCATCCATGATTCAGTGCCAAGGAGGACGACAGTTTCAACTATGACAACACCGTCTCGACAGCAGCCAAGGCAACATCAACAACAACAACAACAACAACAACGCCAGGGGCACCGGCGGGATATACTTATTGTGACATGGGAGGCCACACTAGAGATGTATGTAGGACAGCCAATGGGTTGTGTATGAGGTATGCCAGTCCAGATTATCAGATTGTCAATTGTCCAATGATGTAGAGGCTGGGAGGGCCAGTTCAGTAATTCCCAGCACTGCCAGCACCAGGAGCAGTGCAACAAAAAGAGCTAGCGACAGCAGTACGACCATTAGCTCATCCGTTACTGACGCAAGATGAGATGTACCAGCAACAGGAGAATCAACAGCAGGGCCAGCAAAGGCCACAACAATGTCACCAAAAGAGATAACAACGAGGAGCACAACAGGACCAAGGGCAGGCATTCACATTATCTTTGGAGGAGGCTTTAGCATCGGATGACGTGGTGGCAGGTAACATTTTTGTCCCATCTTTTTCTGCTGTAGCATTGTTTGATTCAGGCATATCTCATTCATTTGTATCTGCACGATTCGCGATACGAATTAGATTGAAATTTGAGGCATTGCCAGAGAGGTTGAATATACTCACTGGTAATGGGCTCGTAGAAGTTGGTAGAATATGTATAGCGTGTACGGTCGTAGTGTGTTGGCGTTCACTACCAGCACGGTTGATCGAGTTCCCTATGGGTAACTTTGATGTTATCTTAGGCATGGATTGGCTGAGAGACAGTCATGCTACAATAGATTATCATAAGGGTAGGATATTATTTAGTATCCCGGGCACAGAAGACTTTGTCTTTGAGAGATCTGTAGGAGATCAACATGAAGAGAGAATCGCAGTGACAATGTTAGCAGAAGAACAACTTTTCGAGATAGTTACGGAGTACTTAGACGTCTTCTCAGAAGAACTACCAGGGTTACCCCCAGTAAAATATGTTGAGTTTTGTATAGAGTTGATTCCTGGAGCACGACTAATATATTGTAAAGTTTACTAGATGGCACCATCAGAGCTAGACATACTGTACAACATATAGAGGAACTGAAAGCAAAAAAGTTTATTCGAGCCAGTGGATCACTTTGGGGAGCGCAGTGGTTCTAGTGAAGAAGAAGGATGGGTCGTCATGGTTATGTATCGACTACAGACAGTTGAACGTTGTAACAGTGAAGAACAAGTATCCATTACCAAGGATCGATAATTTTTTTGATCAGCTGAGTAAAGCCAATATTTTCTCCAAGATCGATCTTCGATCAGGGTATCATCAAGTAAGAGTACGGGATCAAGATATACCCAAGACAGTATTTATGTCACGATATGGGCATTACGAATTCTTAGTTATGCCATTCGGACTGACTAATGCTCCAGCAATATTTATGGATTTGATGAACCGTATTTTTATGCCATATCTAGATCAGTTCGTGGTGGTTTTCATAGACGATATTCTATTCTATTCCAGTAGCGAAGAGGAGCACAGAGAGCATCTTCAGAAGGTCTTACATATTTTGAGAGAACACCAGTTATACGCAAAGCTCAACAAGTATGAGTTTTGGTTGGATCATGTGTCATTCTTGGGTCACATCATCTCTGGACAGGAGTAGCAGTATATCCGAAGAAGGTTGAGACCGTAGAGAGTTGGCAAGTTCCTAAGACAGTAGCTGAAGTGCGTAGTTTCTTGGGATTGGCAGGATACTACAGAAGGTTCGTAATAGTCTTTGCAAGGATTTCAGCACCGCTGACTCGATTAACGCGCAAGGAGGCTAAGTTCGACTGGTCAACAGAGTGCCAGGCATCATTTGAAGAATTGAAGAAGAGATTAATTTCAGCTCCGATTATCACGCTTCCAGTAGGTTATGGAGGGTTTACAGTGTATTGCGATGCGTCAGGCAAAGGACTTGGGTGTGTATTGATGCAATATGGAAAGATGATAGCTTATGCATCGCGGCAGCTTCGAGATCACGAGAAGAATTATCCGACTCACGATTTGGAGTTGGTGGCGGTAGTATTTGCACTTAAGCTGTGGAGGCACTACTTGTATGGTGATCGGGTAAAAATATTTACGGATCACAAGAGCTTAAAGTATGTATTCACCCAGAAGGACTTGAACATGTGACAGAGGAGGTGACTAGAATTAATAAAGGACTACGATGTGGAACTTCAGTACCATCCAGGCAAGGCAATGTGGTAGCAGATGCTCTTAGCAGGAGAGGTAGTACATTTATGTTGACATCACAGCGACATATCTTAGAAGATTTTCGAGAAATGGGGATCGAGATAGTACTCCCGCAAGACGTAGGAGTATTGTGTAGTTTACAAGTAAAATCTACCATTATAGAGAGGATTAAGGCAGCCCAGGCGGAGGATCCGAAAGTTCAGAAGCTTTGGGCGGAATATGAGTCTGGTCTCAGGAAAGAGTTGACGATTCATGAAGATAAAATTCTTAGGTTTGGAAATTGTCTATGTATACCAAGCGGAGATATCCAGCAAGAAGTAACGACCGAGGCGCACAATTATTAGTATTCAATTCATCCAGGGGGTACCAAGATGTATCAAGATATCAAGCAACATTTCTGGTGGAACATGATAAAGAGGGAGATAACACGATTCATTTCTCAGTGTTTGGTATGCCAACAAGTGAAGGCCGACCAACAAAGATCGGCATGATTATTACATCCGCTTCCTATTCCGAAGTGAAAGTGGGAACATATCACGATGGACTTTGTGACCGGTTTACCTTAATCCTCGATTGGCCGTGATGCAGTTTGGGTAATAGTGGATTGTCTCACGAAAGTAGCTCATTTTTTTTCTTTTCGAGTAGGACAATCCACATAGCAATTAGCAGAGATGTACATGCGACAGATAGTAAGACAACACGATATCCCAGTGAGTATTGTATCCGATCGAGACACTCGATTCACTTCACATTTTTTGAAGAGTTTACACCAAATTTTGGGCACCAAGTTGAGATTCAGTACCGCTTACCATCCACAAACAGATGGGCAATCAGAGAGAACCATCCAGACCCTGGAAGATATGCTACGAGCTTGTACCTTAGATTTTGGAGGGTCTTGGGAAGATCACCTTCATTTTGTTGATTTCTCATACAACAACAGTTATTAAGCAAGTATCCAGATGCCACCATTCGAAGCATTATATGGGATAAAGTGTAGATCACCATTGGCATGTGATGATATAGGTGAGTGAAAGATGTTAGGTCCAGAGATGATCACGCAGACAGTAGAAGTTATCAAGCAGATCAGAGAGCGACTTCGGGTTGCGCAAGATAGGCATCGGCATTGGGCAGATCAGAATCGTAGGTCTTTAGAGTTTTGTGTCGGCGACCATGTGTTCTTGCAGATTTCGCCAACCCGTGGAGTCATTAGATTCGGGGTTCGTGGGAAGCTTAGTCCGCAATACGTCGGTCCGTTCGATATTTTCGAGCGGGTGGGCGATGTTGCTTATCGTCTTGCCCTTCCGCCTTTGCTATGTGAGGTGCACGATGTATTTCATGTGTCTCAATTGCGTAGGTATGTCCCGAACCCGAGTCATATACTCGACCATTCCGAGCTAGTCGTTGGTACCGACTTGTCTTACGAGGAGCAACATGTATCCATTTTGGATAGAAGGGAGAAGGTGCTCAAGAATCAGACCATTCATCTTGTCCAGGTTGCTTGGAGTCGTCACCTTTGGGAGAGTCGACATGGGAGCGCCAGGACGATATCCGGTCTCGATATCCGCATCTGTTCGACAAGGAAGGTATATTCGTTCTTATGCCTTCGTATCTCGAATCTCGCGATTCGTTTACCCATGTTATGTGACACTATTTTTTTTATATGCTTGAATTTGATTGCATGTGTATATGAGCTTGTAGTTAGCGTAGTGCTTGTTCTGATTTCTCTAGCTAGACTTAGGTTTAAATTCTGAGGACGAAATTTTTCTAAGGTGGTTAGAGATGTCACTCCTCGTTCCCGAAATGTATATTTTAGGATATATTTATTTCTTGCTTGTATTTATTTTCTGCTTAGAGTATTTCTTGCTTACATGATAATTAGGTTGCATGCATGGAGACTAGACCTATTCTTTGGTTCAATTAGACCCATGGTTTAATTGTTGGGTTGATTCATTCATGAGTTGAAGCCATGGTCTAAACCTCAAACCCTAACTATAAAACCCAACATCTTTCTCTCTCTTTCCTCATTCTCTCAATTTCCTCTTCTTCCTTCATTTAGGCAAGTACACCTTGCACCACATGAAGAAATCTCTTGATTCTTGATTATTGCTTTTTGTTCTTGCATTTTATTTGTCTATTATGTGCTCATGATGATTCTAAACACTTTTAGTACTTGGATTTTTAGATTTTGATGGGTGGATTTGTGTGGATCTACTTTTCTAACTTAGGATTTCATAGGTTCCTTGAGTTTTTGATGGTTTTGATCTACTAAAACATAGTATTTTCGAAAAATAGTTTTTGGGATGGATGGAGCACTTCATTTCGAGCATTTTGGCTTTTGGTTCACTCAATTCGGAGTTAAAATGAAGCTTTATGAAGAAAATAAATTTTCGGTTTTGGAGCTTTCGCCATGGCTGAACCTGCTATTTGGGACGATGGAGATTTCATGCGGCCAGCACCCTATGCGACAGAGAGTGTTATGCGGCATGAGAATGCTATACGGCCTGAACTCCTTGCCGTATACTAGCATGCGTCCATCTCTTTTGGACGTATGACTGACTAATACACATGTGTTCTGAAGGAAATCTTTGTATTTATTCGCTGAACGAATGAAAATTTTGCTAAGTCCAAGAGACACCTATGCGGCAGGACATACCATGCGACAAGGCAAGCTATGCGACCGAGTCTTTTTTGGAGGCATAACTCTATTTTGCCCTTGCACGAAATTCAATGATTTTGTCATTTCCTCTGACATACTTTATGGCTTGTCACATCAGTCACTTTTCTGACACGTATTTATTACTCGTTGTTTCTGCACTTAAACCGAAGAGTGAACTTTGACTTACCTATGCGACAACTGATCCTATGCGGCAATGTCTAATATGCGGCAACTGATCATATGCGGCCTAGACCTATGCGGCAGCTGATCCCATACGGCCTTGATCCTTTTGTGCGCATGCGGTCCCTTGGACACTTTTTATTGGACTGGTTTTGTTTGAATGTTCCTTTGGACTTTATGGTTTGTATGTGCGACTTTGATGACCATAAGAGTATTAGACCCATCTATGTGCCATGACTCGACCACTTGTATTAGTGCTGATACACTTACTACGTGCTATGTGTCCCTACATGTTAAGTGTTCCTACGCGATTATATTACATGTTTACACTACGGTATACCTATGCGCTACGTGACATATAATATTACTCAATCTTCAGCATGGACATCAGGGTTTGTCAATGACCAAACGTGGCTAGGATCTGTTGATTATTGCATCACGCTGGGGTGAATCCAAATTGAACTATCAAGTGACAAAGTGAATTCGTATCTAGCGTGGCCGTACTATAGTACGTCATATAAGGGAAATATCATGTGACCACGCCATGTGATTCCAGCTAACAATAGGGTTAACTAGGCAACTAAACTTGTAGAGCGTTGGGAGGGAATGGAATCTCGAGATCGTGCCTAACTAGCCACCTCTAGTCATCTGAATTGGGGTGTGCAAACTAGTTCCCATGGATATTGTTTAAGTCCTCATTAGTGGACGGCAATATCCGACTATTATATTCTACTATGTGTTCTATGCGATCTTAGCACGGTGGCCTTACGAGGACCGGTGCACAATACTACGTATTATGCGGCAATTTATGGCTCGGATAACCCAGCTAGTACCTGGTTCGATATGAGGATTCCTATATGCATAATATCTCTGGCATAATCCGGACTCCATCTAGTAAGCCGTATAAATGATTGATCGATTATGTAACTGAGCTTGTTTGTGTATTGTACCTGCTGTCAATTAGTCTAGGGACATGGACTATCATGGTGCGATGGTCTAACCCTTGTCCTTATTTGGTTGTAGGGTTAGATTATTGTGGCATGATAGGCTATGAACCGAAACTATGAGACATAACTATATATGTATCTATTTCATAACCTGGTTTAATTTCTTCATTCGTGCTTCCTTTGTGGTACTTGCTATTTGGGGTCTAACCCTACTGGTTTTGCATGGCCAGGTTTAGAGCCAGTGTCCGAGGATCAAGCATACTTTACCTGAACAATGACGCGCATCATGCGGATGGCCGTTGAAGAAAACGAGTGGGTTTCTTCTTTCCTGCTCGTTATTGTGCATTTTAATCTTTTGGGCGTTTAGCCACCGGCATTTGTTAGCCGTAAAATCTAAACATTTAGTTTCCTTTACATGATTCACTACCAGAATAAGTCAATTTAGCG
The DNA here is from genome assembly GCA_036927795.1 of Iris macrosiphon. Classification (NCBI taxonomy): domain Eukaryota; kingdom Viridiplantae; phylum Streptophyta; class Magnoliopsida; order Asparagales; family Iridaceae; genus Iris; species Iris macrosiphon. Next base: position 199,010,122 of record JAYESA010000002.1, on the reverse strand, counting down.
ACGTAAAAAACGTCGCTAAATAATTTTAGCGACGTAATTATCGGCGTTCTGTTGAAGTCGTCTTTAAACTAGTCGTTGACAGAAAAAACGTCGCCAAACGTCACTATTCCGACGTTTTCTAGCAACGTATATGCGTCGTTATATTAGCGACGTTCAGCGACGCAACGTTGCTAAATTAGCAACGTGTATTTTTGTCGCTATATGTCGCTAAATTAGCGACGTAGATAGCGCCATTCGTAGCGACGTAAATAGCGACTTTTATAGCAACGTATGTGCGACTCATTTAGCGGCGTTGTGCGACCAATTTAGCGACGTTATTATGACCTGACAATACTGCCATGTCAGTAATTTGCGACGGACAACGACTTGTTTAGTGACGTGTGTAGCGACGTATTTAGCGACGCAGATAGCGACGTATACATCGACGTAATTAGCGACGTGAATAGACGTCGCAAAACGTCGCTAAAGATACAGTGAAAAAATTAAAAAAATGAATACTGAATTGTTTTCATACTTTTCTTCCTGCAATTTATGAATTCACAATTTGTACTAATAGACCCGGAGCAACCCTCCGTTGAATTTGCTGGGTTCGCCGACCCCCTTCGGTTGAACACTCAACACCGGTAAATTAACATATATTTAATATGAATAATATAATAAAATTTGAAGAAAACAAAATATTGAGATTACAAACCGAATCAGAAAAAAATATCGTCGTAAAGAATACAACAAATATCCACACAAATGAGTCTGAAAGCCCTCGCCCTAAAGAATACAAGAAATAATGTATGAATGCCTCAAAAATAAAAAATACCCATAAATGACCAAATATCATAGGTCTGAAACACAAATAATCAATAAACGGTCCTAACTAGGACTACTACGGATCTGCAGGAGGATGACCTCCGGCGCGCATGAAGGATAAGAACATATCATACTGCTCCCATGAAATTGAAATCGATGTCGATAGAGAAGGCATTGACGTCGGTGGAGTCTGTGTCGATGTAGGTGCACCAGGAGGACGTATCCGCTCCAACTATACTAGTCGCTGGTTGTATGAATCCATGGTAGATAACAGCCTCGTACTGCTATGAACCATTGAATCATGCAGATCCGTAGCTCTAAGATCAGCTGTCAAATCCCGGAGCTCCCTGATGTTGCGCTCGAGCATATCAAATCGTGCGATGAGCGTCGCATCGTCCGTCTACGGCTAGGATAGGGGATGCTCCTCTATCCTTCGCAGCAACTCGTCACGGAGAGACGCAATCTGACGATCAACAGCCTCCTAGACTCGGGCCGACGACTGCGAGGGCTGTGTGGAATGCGCACTTGTCGGGGAGGCCCTAGATGACTGCGTCGCAACAAGGGCGCCATATGATCCCGTATCGTAGTACGTACCCCTCTGGAGACCACCAGCGGCGATCACCCATAGCTCGTCCGTCGACGGAGCTGGAGAGGGCTGCGAGGAAGTACCAGCCTCTCCCGCTGTAGGTGCACTAGAAGTCGCCCGCTCACGCAGCCTAAGATACTCGACCTAGAAAAGTTTGGATACTCGATAATTGCCTAAGTTATATTAAAATTAACACAAAGTAAAGTAATTCTTACATAGGTCAGCGAGGCCCTCTCATCAATGAGATTTCCGTCCTTTCGATGGGTGGCCAGGAAGACGATCAACATGTTTGCATCCTCACCCCTCTGTACCTGTTAAAAATATATTATTTAGTACTAAAATTAAACATTTTTCTACTACCATTTTATCGTACTTGCATTAAAATAATATAACTGAAATAAAAAATATACCAAACGACGGAAATGTTCCGTCATCGGAATTGAGCCACCACACCACTTTGCTGCCTTTCGCCTAGCCGCCTTGGCCTTCTCAGACCTTTCCTTGTACCTCGGATCGTCGAATCTAGCCCTCATCGCAGTCCACTTCTCAGACGTGATCCAACCTTGGATCAGTTTTCCAACGCAATCACGGGCCTTCTGGTCATCCAGAGCATCACGGATAAGCTTTGCGGCAACGGCAGAAAACATCTGCTCGATCAACTCGACCCGGTGTGGAGGATAGAAATACATTTGCTACAATAAATAATTTAGTAAGTTATATAATATGCATAAATTAGAGGATTTATTTAATATAATTTTACCTTGAAGTGCGTAAACCAGAACGCCTTTCTCTCCTCCGAAGCTTCAGAATAGTTGATCCAAATGCCACCATAGTTGTTCCTCAGAAAGAAGCCCAGGCGTCTCTGTACCGTCGAGGGATGATATCTATACAGAGATAATTATTTTTATCGAAAAAGTCAATATATGATGAATAAATAAATACACAAAATATATGATGCTAAACCATCTAATTGACTTACTTTGTACCGTCGGCCCAAATCTCTGTCCTCGTCTCCTCCGGAGGTGCGCATGGAGGATCTAGCTGATGTTGGGACAACGTCGGCTCGACCTCCTCCATATGCTCATCCATCTCCATGGTTCCGTCAACAGGAGGAACGCTGGACGAGTGAGTACTATCAGGCCTGGAACTACTCATCCCAGGAGTGATGCCACGTAATGTCGTCGCAGTCGAAGATGTGACTGGTCGATATACTGGAGTACTAGGCGACGATGATCCAGAACCAACAGTAGGATGTACCGGAGGAGTACTCCGTCTACCTCGGGACCCGCCGAACCCTCCGCGTCGTCCTGTCACACCTGATAACAACATATGATGTATAAAGAAATACACAAATATATAGTACATTCTACAGTCAAAATGTTATGCATATCTCACAGCATTCATAGAATTGTGCAGTAAATAACTAGTGGTGTCACAAGTCTAAATGGATAATACATTTTACAGTCAAAATATAATACATATCTTCGTCAAAATAGTGCATTCTACAGTCAAAATATAGTACATTCTACAGGCAAAATATTTTATTTTCAATCATCTTCAGAAAATTTATCTTGTTCTCCTTCCTCATCCTCCTCATCTTCACTTTCATCTACTTCATCTTCGTCTTCGTCTTCCTCTTCGAATAATTCTACATCTTCTACATTATTACTCGTGTAATGAGTAACTTCCGTTGAGTCCACATCTATAATATTTGTTACAAGAGGTAGCTCGTCCTCCTGATATGCTATTTCGTCAATGTCGAAGGTATTTCTAGCTTTAGTCTTGCATACTGTCCACCAATCCGACCTCGCTGTCCCCCGTCTAGGATAAGTTGTGAAGTACACGAGTTGAGCCTGACTTGATAGGACAAATGGTTTATAGCATTGATATCTACGCTTGTAGTTTATATCCACAAGGCTATGCTTGTCAATTTTTCAACCTTGATCTTGAATCGGATCGAACCATTCACACTTGAATAGCGCGATCTTAGCAGGTTCTGTGCCATAATTATATGTCAACTCTACAATCTCTCGTAAGATGCCAAAGAAATTATTGCCTGGATCGACGTCTTTGTAGTTCGAAGATTTGATACACAAACAACTGTTTTTCGTGGAATCAAGATCCAGAAAGCTGTCTCTGATCGGAGCATTTGTTGACTTAAACCTAAATCCATTCACACAGAAACTTGGCCATATTTTGACGGCAGTAATTGGTCCCTTGGCTAGAGTTCTAATAGATTCAGTCTCGGATGTTATTAGACGATCGACCTAAATACCAAAGTAGCGATAGTAAGTTATTTATTGTGCAAGTGCAGAAAGAAAAAGTAATTACCAAGCTCCTTACATATGCGCTCAACCAAGAAGGAAAATGGCATCTCATTTCTTGTTCTACTTTTTCGTCTGTTATGTAGGGTCTAACCGACCTCAACTCATCATTATATGTGCTGAAAAATAACGAAGCAACCGCTGATTAGTAGCATAATAGTAGCTTATACTATTACATTGAGATGATGTAAACGTGGACGTATTAATTACTTACCCCTCTAGCTTCTCCACTTCATCCTCGCCGCAATTAAGTAATATATACAACTGAGCAGCCCTTACCTCATCGTCATTCAAATATCTCTTCTTCATTTTCCCCGAAGGCTTTTCGGACGCATTGAATACTTTGAGTATTGCATCATTAGATTCCTGATATCCATCGTCGTTTCTCGGAGCTCTCGTTCTTAGTAGCAACATGAGGTTTGAAATACGTCGAGCAAAATTTTGTAATCTTCTCGAGAACATAAGCTTCACAAATAGAGCCCTCAACCCGCGCCTTGTTTTTCACCTTTCTCTTTAGGTGATTCAGATGCCGCTCGGAGGGGTACATCCACCGATAACCGACAGGACCACCAACACGTGCCTCATAAGAAAGATGAATTGGCAAATGCTCCATAGAGCCGAAGAATTCAGGAGGAAACACCTTCTCGAGCTTACATAGTGTTACCGCAATATCCTTCTCTTGCTTTTCTAGACGATCGATGAGAAACTTAGTAGAACAAAGATCTTTGAAGAATATGTCGAGCTATGTCAATGGATCCCAAACGACCTGCGGTAAGAATTCTCGAAATGCAATCGGAATTAATCTCTCCATGAATACGTGACAATCGTGGCTCTTCATACCCGCCAGTTTGTTCTCCTTGAGGTCGACGCATCTTCTCAAGTTCGACACGTACCCGTCTGAAAATTTTAGACCCTGAATCCACCTACAAAGTCTCCATTTATCCTCCATCTCCAGTAAGAAAACTGACTTAGGCTGCTTTAACTTTCTATTCCCCTCCTTTATCAAATGCAACGCAGGACGTCTACATATTTCTTCTAAGTCCAACCTGGCCTTCGGATTGTCTTTCGTCTTTCCCTTTACCTCCATTACAGTATTAATTATGTTATCAAACACATTCTTCTCGATATGCATGACATCAAGGTTATGTCTGATCAGATTGGTGCTCTAATATGGAAGATCCCAGAATATACTCCTCTTCGTCCAGTTATGGGTGCGACCAAATCCGTCACACTTGTACCCCTTAGCAGGCTCTTCGATAGCACTTGGTAAATCTTTTACCTCTTCCCATATCGTGTATCCCGGCTACCTTGGCGGGGGATTGGCCTTCTCCACAACGCTCGCACGAAAAGCATCCATGTTCCTCCGGTACGGATGATCCTTCGGCAGAAATTGTCGATGACAATCGAAGAAGTACGGTTTGCTTCCGTGTTTTAAACGGAAAGCCTTAGTACGGTCCGTGCAATACGGACATGAGAGACGACCATGAGTGCTCCATCCCGATAACATTCCATACGCCGGAAAGTCGTTGATGGTCTACATAAGTGTTGCCCTCATCTAAAAATTCTGTTTTCTGGAAACATCGTACGTGTTGGTACCTACTTCCCACAGCTCATTCTACCAATCTATCAAAGGCTGTAAATATACATCGATATTCCTCTTCGGATTGTTCGGACCCGGGATAATAACGGTTATGAACATATACGGAGTCTTCATGCACATCCAAGGCGGTAGATTGTACGGAGTGACGATCACAGGCCAACACGAATACTGGGAGCCCGAGTCCGAATGGGGTAAAACCGTCGGAGGAGAGCCCCAATCTGACATTACGCGGATCCGAAGTAAAATCTGGATACTCTCGATCAAAGTGCTTCCATGCTTCTCCATCGGATGGATGATCTAATACTCCTTCGATATGTTTCCGCCTGTGCCAACTCATGTTTTTTGCAGTCTCATTCACCATAAACAACCTCTGCAACCGCGACGTCAAAGGCAAGTAGTGCATCGAATCGGTAGGCTTCTTTGCACCGACAGACTTTCCTCTTCCAGTAGCGTTGTAGCGATCAACACCACAGAATCTGCACGCATCTTCATCCTTGTCGTTTTTGTAGTACAACATGCACCCGTTACGACATGCATTATTTTTTTCATATCCCATCCAGAGCGATCTCACCATCCTTTTAGATCGGTAGAAGTCTTTAGGCAACTTTGCATCCTCTGGTAAGATCTCTATAATCAAATCCATCAGTCGGTTATAGCATTTTTGTGACATGTTAAAATCAGACTTTATGCTCAACAATCTTGTAACAACCTCCAACGGTGAATGATCTTCACAACCAGGATATAATGGAGTCCTTGCATTCTCCAGCAACTTCATGAACTTTGCAGCATCGGTATTCGGTGCCTCCTCAGCTGCATCATGATTGACCGGATCAAAACTAGGCCCCGCCGCATCAAAAACCATGTTCACCCACCAGTCGTCGTAAGCAGCGTAGTCGTGGACATCCATATACGGCTCCACATAAGGCTCCGACTCCGATGCTAAAGACACAAGTTCTCCGTGCGCGGTCTACTGAAAGTAATTCGGCGTAAAATCCTTCGAGTACAAATGATATGTGACTTTCACTTCTTGATGATATTTTAAGTTGCGACATCTCACACACGGACACTTAATTTTGGTACCGTCCATGTACTGAGGGAACGTCTTGGCGAACTGCAGAAACTGCTGTACACCCTCAATGAATTCATCCCGCACACCGCACATGTCATCAGGATGGCAGTTGTACATCCACGAACGATGACGCAGATAGTAATTCATATCCATTTCTAGATACTTCTGCAGCAAAAATGAATATACAATTATCTTCAAGTATATACTCATCGTTAAATACAGTACATGCACTGATACTCCTAGTCCTAGCATATATACTCATCGTTAAATACAGTACATGCACTGATACTCACTGCTACCTTAAAGTATTGTTGTTTGAGTGATCAACTGAAGGAAGAGCAGTGTGCAACTCTGTGCTAGCACAGCAAGGGGGAGCACAACTGAGCAGTATGCAGCTCTGTGCTACCACAGTACAAGGGGAAGCATACAACAGTTTATAGCAGTAGCAGCTAGTTGTACTGCACAGTGCAACAGTGAGGAATCAGTGTGCAACAACACTGTGCAGTGCACAGCAGGAAGGATGCACAGCAACAAGTAAACTCAGCAAGTAGCAGCAGAGCCAGTGCACTGCAGAGCCTTCAACAACAGGTTTAGCAGTCTGCAGTAGCCAATGCAACAGCTCGTGCAGCAAGAAGTATCAGCCCAAGTTGGATACGAGTTCTAGAAGAAGCCAATACCGTATATCGTGTTTCAACCCTTGTCCGTGTATACGACTCTCCTTGAGTCGAGATCTACATCGTATTATATACGTTGCAGATACACAAGGTTGCGTCTCAACTCAGACGGCTAACTAGAAGAGAGATAGGGTTAGGGTCTGTGTCTAAAACAATGGAGTACACCAATGGGGTGCACCCTTAAATATGATAAATAAAGTGAAGGACAAATCAAAGTATTAGGGTTAGGGTCTGTTTCCAGAAAGCTGTCTGAGTTAGGGTCTATGTCCAGAAAGCTGTCTCTATGTTTGTGTGTGTCTGTGTGTCCGTGTCAGTATTAGGGTTAGTGTTCGCATATGTTAGTGTGTCCGCGTGCGTGCGTGTGTGTCCGAGTTAGGGTTAGGGTTAGGGTCAGTGTGGGTCATGTCGTGTCGTGTCGTGTTGTGTTGTGTCATGTTAGAGAGAGAGAGAGTAAAACAGAGAAAGGAGACAGAGAGAGGAGCTCACCGAGTGATTGGAGAGAGGAGAACGCTGGAGGGAGGAGGAGCCGCCGAAGGGGGGAGGACGTCGGAGGGAGGAGGGGAGCTGAAGGAAGGAGGAGCCGCCGGAGGGGGAAGGACGTGGCCGGAGGGAGGAGGGGAGCCGGAGGTGGGGCACCGAGATGGGGGGACGGTTTAAAATTTTCGATATTTCGATCGAAATGGGGAGAAGAGAAATTCGTCAAACCCTATATGAAATAAATTAGCGACGTCGGTCTTTACGTCGCTAAACGTCGCTGATATAATATACTGTGACTTAAATACATAAACGTCACTAAGCGTCGCTAAAATTAAAAGTTAGCGACGTTTAGTGACTACCTAGCGACATATTATATATTTATAATAATTATAGTCGCTAAATGTTGCTCCACGTCGCTATCACCGACGTATTGCGACGTTTTATATGGACGTCGCTAAATACCTATAATTCAGCGACATTTTATTTTAACGTCGCTAAAAACGTCGCTAATCCCGTAATTTTTAGTAGTGATTATAATTAATCAGCAGGTGATCATGGTCATGTACTTTTGATACTCTATCAGCTTTTTTATTTTGTACAGCTCGTTTCTAGGATATCGTGGCAGGACGTTTGGGATGCCTTACTTTCTTGTCATATATGTTCTATGTTTACTGTTCTTGTTTGACTGATTGAGACAATAGATGTGCTGTGTGACCCTAAGTGACTTGCTTGTAGTATGCACCCTCTTGTCAAGTTACGGCCGTGACCGTCGTACGACGTTCTATACCTTATACGAGGGAGATGGCTATGTCCGCATCCGTATTCCGATACTGTGGCGTGACAGACACACAACTCCTCAAAAGCACTAAATCAGGAACATGTTACAAACTGACGACCCAAAGAAAATGCAATTACAATAAGAATCAGAAAACCGTTCTTCTCTTTATATTCGCAGACGGTACAACGAGAAGGAACGGGAACAAGAAAAGAAACACAAAGGAAGGAACTCCTTGCTGGGGTGATCAAAATCACCAGTGCTCAAGGTAAGATTCGTACTATACGATGAACTGTCCCCAGGATCCAGTAAGTTCACACGAGAACTTCTGGAACGCTCTTGGTAACCTTCGGATCACTCGAAAAATACTTTGTGGAAGGGTGCTCACCGTTGCCACATAATGCTCTGGTGTTCTCTGATTTTTTCTGGTACAGTTGGAATTTCTGAACCCTCAAACGAAAGTGGAGCTACTATGTATATAGAGGAAATCAGCATATATGCGGCACGAGAAAGCACGTGTCGCATATGCTCTGTCCGACCAGATACCAAGGCGCATGCGCCACATGCGCCGCATGCTCTGCCTCCGTCACATGTGCCGCCAAACGCTGAAAGTAGTCGCTGAGTGCAGACAACGCCGAAAGCAGCAACGTGGCACAGAAAAGCACGCGTCCCCGTGCGCTGCCTGCGTCGCACGCACCACACGCCGCCGCCAACAACAGATCATGTCCCCTCCATATCAGACATAGCACATTGCCTCATGGAGACTTGGCCGCATAGCACCTGGACGCATAGCTCCTGGCCGCATAGCGCCGGGGCCGCATAGCCCTGTAGAAGCATGCTAAATTATGCATGACGCATAAAGGTCATGTCCCCTTAAAAGGACAACCAAGCCACAAAGAAGCCATATGCGGCCTAAACAACCAAATCTCAGGGAAGCCACATGCGGCATGATCAACTAAAGATCTAGAAGCCGCATAATATACTCTATGCGGCCTGAACAACCACAGAGCACGGAGGTCGCATAAAATCTCCTGACACAACGTTCGATGACTGTCAAACTCTGACACATCACTCGTCATACCGAGATGCTTCGAGATTCGTGAAGATGGCGGCTAAGGAAAAGACAAAGGGTCACATCAAATCATTCATGGCCTCGACAGACGTGTCACGCTACGTGCCTATTCATATGCGGCTATATGCCCATGCGACCTAGTCATCTGGCGGCCAGATTGTCCATCCGACCAAGACCAGACGAGAGCTAGCATGCGGCTACATACCCATGCGACATCGTCATCACGCGGCCAGTGTGTCCATCCGACCAAGGCCAGACGAGAGCTTGCATACGGCTATATACCCATGCGGCCTCGTCATCATGAGGCCAGAGTGTCAAACGACCAAGGCCAAATGAGAGTACGTACGCGACCACGACGTTATACGGCTCTCGACTTGCAGGATATTTTCTGTTACAACCGAAGATGATTTCTCGCACAATCAGTGCTGAGACTACGTGTCCAGCTGACCAAGTCACGCACGCAACAACCCCGAGATCTCTTCAACAACATATCGTAACCAAGACCATGTGGGAGCCTATCCGTGGCATGCGGCCACAGTTACAACCCTATTCTGTTGAAGGAGTCATATACGACCACCAAACAGAGGCATATGCGGCATCTATAGCCCGTCGGTAGGATGGCTATAAATAGCAAGGGTAGCATACACTACAAAGCCCGGACCCGGCCAACTACGTACGTGCATACAATCTCATGAGAGAGAAGAGAAGAGAGCATCCTCATTCCTTCATCAGACCGTCAACGGAGTAAACGAGACGCTGCGCTCAAGCTCCATCGTCACTACCCAAATCCAAATATTGTAATTAGATTTTCTATTTATGATCTCTTTGTACTTCTTTGTTTCTTATTTCAACGTTCAACACTTGCAATGGAGGACAAGCACCTGGCCGCATAGCGCCACTTTGTGCCCTTGAGCCCGAGTCCGAATCTGAGTCCGAGTCGGGACTTAATTCCTAAGAAAAACTTCCCAAAGGTGATGACAAAATAAAGATTGTCATAATGGGGTTCACACTTAATCACTCTAGAAAAATAAATCCACATGGGCCACCACCACATGTGCATATTTCAATACTAAGTAAAGCTATATATTGCGATATACACATTGGTGGTTTTCTAATGTGGGACTAAAACTCCCCAACAAATATTACAATTTCATTAATAGAATGAAGAAGAAAAACAAAATTAAAGGATGAAACAAAAAATAGACAAATAGAAAAGGAGCAATACTTTTATAAAGTCTACAACTTCGCTTTGTGCTTTAGTATTTTGGAATTACTTCTCCCTTAAAAAAAAAAAAAAAAAAAAACAAGTCCATTTCCTTGTGGACACCATTATGACTTCTATTTAATTTTAAATTATTTCTAGTTGTCGTAGAAAAGTAGGGCTCATAACATAAGAATATGAGTCATTTTATTAAAAATATGGTAAAAAACACTTACAAAGCTAATAGAACAGAAATATGTACAAAGAACAATGAAAGAAATATCATAAAGCGCTATAGACTAACATCCTAACTCCGAACTAGCAAGATCCAAACTTTTACGTCCTTTACACAACTAGATGTGCAGTTATTTACATGGTTCGCAGTATCAGTATTGGAATTACTATCAGATCATTTCTATGAGTATCGGAATCGACGATTTTGGATTAGGGTCTCGGATTTTTTATATTGAAAAGCAAATAATTAATAATAAATTACTAAATTAAATATTTAATATATTTAGTTATAATTTTAAGTATTTCGTGTGTTATTTCTTACTTAGTTTTAAAATTGAATGAAATAGTAGTTACCCTTACTAATTGGTTTACCTATGGATAAGTTTTCTTCGTCTACATGCTTCTGCAGCCTTACTATGCATCCTTGCTAATTGGTCATTTCGTTCAATTTTTTTGTCAAATTGACTAGAAAAGATATCACAAATATCGGTATATCGGTTAGTATCGATATCAGTCTGTATCGAATCGAAACATGTCAAAACGTATTGGTACTGATCGGATCGGTATTTGTCGATACTGCAAACTATAGTTATGTAGAGAAAAATCCCACTCAGTAACTCCTCCCTTTGCAAATAAGTATCTAATTATTTGTTAGTGATTGGATCACTTGTCGAATAAACATGAATAAAAGTTAAGATTAGATTTTTTTTTTTTTTTTTACTAATATACGACATAAACACAAGGATCAACTATCCATTTAATTTTAATGGTGGAAAGGAGATAAAAAAAAATTTAATGGATCATCAGTATAATATTTATTTTTAATATATCAAAAAGAAATTAAATAGTTTCTAACTCGGTGGAAACGACATACCAAAAAAAAAAAAAACCTATCCATTTATTTTTAATATATATTTTATTTGCAAATGGAATGGGAAAAATCATAGATTATGAGTATAATTAATATTTACAATGAGATCGTCAGCATCTACTAAGTGTGCAAGTAGATTATGGAGGGGAAAAAAATATAAACAAGCGAGGAAAACATCTTGAAGCTAATCTTATGATCCAGTTTCTTTTATTTTATTTTCTTTTCTTCTTCCTGAGACACTATATCATTGAAAACTTTTTGTACATACCTAATCGATGACGGACTTAAAATATGTATTTCTCACCAGTAAGATGGATATCGTATCTTTCCTTTTTTAATAATAACTTTACTTGTAAGTTATCTAACATAATACGAAAGCAACACCCCTCCATCCATGTTCCAGGAGATCACGAGCCAACTTGATCAGCTGACACGGATCCGCCACATAGAGCGGACCCATTTCATTTGTTAAAACGACACGATTCGATTCCTTCTATTATTGTCATTGGAACAATAATATATATATATATGAGCTCTAGGCTATCATTCTTCTCCTCCCCCTTCATCCACCATACTTTATGACATACATACCAAACCAAAAGACTCAAATTAAGGTTCCTATGGAGCAGGTGCAGCAGCACTTCTTGGATTGTTGCTTCCTCTGCAGCAAGCCATTCGGCGCAGGGGACAACATGTACATGTACAGAGGAGACGCGCCCTTCTGCAGCGAGGGCTGCAGGAAGGAGCAGATGGATATGGACGCGGCCGAGGAGAGGATCAGGAACAAGCAACGAAAGAAGAAGAAGAAGAAGAAGATGAAGATGATGATCATGACAAAGGAGGAGGAGAAGAGTAGTAGAAGTATATTTCGTTCTGATGAGAAGATTGTACTATATGTGAAAGCTACCAGTGCTGCTGCTGCTGCTGGCTAACACATGACGAAAATATGTGTGTATATATGTATGCCAAGCCGAACCCCAAGGGAAAGAAACCAAAGGTTCTTTGAAGTGGAGGAGATTTTGTTAATAGTGCAGTTTTCGCCAACTTTCTTTTTATAAAGTTTATGCAATGAAGATGATGCAGTACTACTCCCAAGATTTTGCTTCCAAATATATATATAGCTCCGTTTACAAATTTCTGTGCTATGATGTTGAGGTATTGATAGAAGTACATATGAGGATTAGCTCACTGAATTTGGGAACAATGTTTTGCTAACGAAATTTTTTTTGGTTCGAGAATCCAACTGAACAAGAGATTCGGCGAAGTTTGAAAAAAGATTAGGTTCTGTTTGGATTTTAAAAATACTTAAAAATATATATTTAGTTTCTGTTTTGGCTTTCTGTTTGGGTCCAAAGCTAATAATTGTATAATTATTTTTAAGTATGTGTTTAAGAAAAAGAATTTATACAATTATTAGTAGAAGTATATATACTTTTTAAAAAGTTCTTTTTCTTTTCAAGTTTATGCAATGAAGATGATGCAGTTACTCCCAAAATTTTGCTTTAAATATAGCTCCGTTTACATATTTCTGAGAGAGTGCGGGAGAGAGAGAGAGAGAGAGAGAGAGAGGATCAGCTCATTGAATTTGGGAACAATGTTTTGCTTAACCAAAAAAAGTTTGGAAATTTTAACAATTTATTTGAGAATCGAACCGAACTAAAAAAATTCGGATTTTGTTTGGGTTTTAAAAATATTAAAAAAATAAAATTATTCAGTTTTGATTTTGGCTTTCGGTTTCGATCAAATATCAAAAATTGAGTAAGGCTTACACAATTATTATACCCACTAGAGATGAACGTCGGTATAATCGGTAGATTTTTGGTGACTTTTTTGATATTTTTTAATCGGTATTTTAAAAATCAATACCAATATTGTATTATTTAGAATCAGTTTTTTCCGATTTATATTAAATGGTATTTAGTTGGTTTTTGTTCGGTAACGATATTTTATCAATTAACATTCGATCAATCAACACACTTGTTATAACTTCTTAACCTATAAATTATTTTTTATTTTTTATTTTTTTGGAAGCATTAAATTTTAAAGTCAAGTCTCTACCGACCAAACAATTAATCAACTTTATTATATCAATACGTAACAAGTCGCAAATATCTAAAAATAAGCTTAAAAGTTCCAACACAATAACTAAGTTCAAACCTTAGAGCATCCACAGTGGGAGAGGTTTCAAGTGCTACATTTTAACTCTAGTCAAATTTTGTAACACTTGAAGGCTGCAGTTGACACTTGTACATACTTGAAAATTGTTAGGAAGCTACGAGACACTACAGATTTGGAGCGTGTCCTAACTCCTCTATATTAATTGATGGGCTTACTAAAAGTAACCAAACATGAAAAAAAAAATATAAAGAGAGAAAAGAGAGGAAAATTATTACTAAATAGAGAAGAAAAATAAATAGAAAAACGAGGAAGGAAAAAGAAAAAAAAAAAAATTTGGAGTGTTTATTTGGAGTGTATCAGTGTGTCAATATCATGGGAAAACAAAAAAAAAAATTAGCACAATTTTTAATAATTTGGAGCATCTGTTTGGAGTGTCCCCACTGTGAATGCTATTAGCATAAGTTTAAGTACACCAAAAATTATTTCTGGGTTCTAAGAAAACACAAAAAAATGAGTTCAAAATATCAAAAACTCAATCCTTAGCATTCTTAACATAATTTCAAGTGCACGAAAATCCATTCTAAGTTCTAATAAACTCACTCTCAACTAAAACAAAGATAAAAATAAAAATTAGTAGCAAAAAATTAAGGCTAAATTTAAACTTGATACCCTCAACTATTCATGTTTGACAATTTGATACCCTAAACTTTCAAAAAAGTCAACTTAATACCCTGGAAAAAAAAATTCTTCCAAAAATATCTTTATCCATCTTCGCCCTACCTCCGCAACCCCCCCCCCCCCCCCCTCCCGCCGCCCCGATGGCCCCCTATTGCGCCGCCCCCCTCTTCCCGTCGTTAGCCCTCCCACCCGCCCTCCTCTAGCGGCTGTTGCTACCGCCGCCGTGCACTGCCGGTGAGAGGAGGGGTGGAAGAGGGGGGAGGGGTAGTTTGGAATTTTTGTTTTGTTTTTGGATATGAAGCTGAAAAGATTTAATAGTTGATGATATTAAGTTGTTGATAAAAAAAAAAGATTTAGGGTATTAAGTTGAATAACTTGGATAGTTTAGGGTATCAAGTTAAAATTTAGCCTAGAATTAATCACGAACAACATTATGAGAAAGAAAAAAATATACAAATTTATGTACTACTTTATATATATATATATATATATATATATATATATATATATATATAAGCACACTTTTTAGGTGAGCAAATGAGCACATCTATTTGTGGTCTTAGGATCTTTAGAAGAGTTCAATCAAATGGTTGAAATATAGTTATCTTATTTTAGAAAGGTTATTGAGAATCAAAACTAACAAATCTAAGGTTATTTGTGATGT
Source organism: Iris macrosiphon (assembly GCA_036927795.1). NCBI lineage: Eukaryota > Viridiplantae > Streptophyta > Magnoliopsida > Asparagales > Iridaceae > Iris > Iris macrosiphon. The sequence continues at coordinate 198,994,975 of JAYESA010000002.1, read as the reverse complement.
TAAGCATCTCTCTTTCTTGGCAATCTTTCTTCTTCCGTAGGTCCAGGCAGTACACGTAAAAAAAATTGGGATTCTTTCTCCTACAGCATTGGAGAAATTCTGCGGAGAGTTAGAGTTCTTCTTTTTCTGCACATATTTTTTTCTTTACTTGAAAAAAATTGTTTCAAAAAAAAAAACAAATTATAAATTTAGAAGGTTAAAATCAAGTTGTGAAAAAAGTTAAGATATAAAAAATATTCGAACATTATAGTTTGGATGCCTTTATGATAATTTAATCTAAGTAGGTTTGACAGAGATTGGAGAAATAAGTAGATAAAGTACAAAATTAAGAACCATGTCGAAGAAAAAGGAAACAAGTTAGTGATTCAAAGAAAGTGTTAGATTTGTTTATCCATATGATTCAATAAAAGCAATTCTTTTGTTTAGTTCCACATCATTCTCCTTTACATATATTGCTTTATCCCTCTTAGTGGATAAGTGGACTTTGTAGGGGATGGACTAGATCTCATCCAACCCGCGAGCAGGTACGCGTTTATTAGTCGCGCACTTAGCACTTATTTTATTTCTCAACTTATTTTATTTTTCAACGGACATTGATACAAAGATAATTTCTCAACTTATTTTATTTTATTTTTTATTTCCGTTTGTTTGGTCTGGTGGGTTACAGATCTTCCGCGGAACCGTTCTCACGTAATCCCGTTACGGAAAGAGTAGGAAATGTTACGTGAGAGATATATTCAGGACACGATCCTGAGATCTGAGAAACATAAATCTGTTTTTTTTTCTTTTCTCTCTCTCGCTCTCAGTTCGGAAGGAAAGAACAATTGTACAGAGACGAAAAAGAAAAGAAAAACACCAGAACCTAAATTCCTCCAAAAACTCCTCCGTCCAATTTCTCTTCTTCGGACAAGGTTGTGATCGTTCGTGGGATTCGCCACCGGGTGCACGGTGAAGTGGACCAAAGAATTCGTTGTATCTCGGGGATAGATCGTCAGGAACCCACTGCACTGTTCGTGGGACGAAATTCTATTCTAAGGACAGCGTGTAACGTGTCTCGAATCCTCTACTATTTTCTGTCTTTAATTTTACATCTTTCAATTTGCATTCGTTAGGAATTTTTTCAACAGAAAGCATATAGGTCCAGGTGTTACATTTGTTCTGAAGATGTATCAATTAGGTCAGAAGATTAATTTTTATTTCCTGGACTGCACATATGATTGATTGTGATCGTACAAAAATTAGTAATTGGGAATCACTATGTCGACACTTTTGTTGCAAGATGATCAAGAACAAAATCAAAAGAAATTAGAATGTTTGTACAAATTACTAATTGTTAGTCCCGAAGTCAAATCAAAGTAAAGAAGATCCACAAAATAGAGACTCACACAAGAGTTCGTCTCTACAAAAGTTGGTACACTTGAGATCCACACAGAAGTTGCTCTACAGTGACACACAACTCAACAGAAGCACTAAACCAGGAACTTATTACAAACTGACGACCCAAAGAAAATACAAATACAACAAGAATCAAAAAATCGTTCTTCTCTTTACGTTCGTAGACGCTACAACGAGAATGAACGCAAACAAGAAAAGAAATACAAAGAAGGAAACTCCTTGCTGGGGTGATCAAAACCATCGGAGCTCAAGACAAGATTCGCGCAATACGACGAACTGCCTTCAAGATCCAGCAAGTTCACACGAGAACTTCTGGAACGCTCTTGGTCACCTTCGGATCACTCGGAAAATACTTTGTGGAAGGGTGCTCACTACGGCCGCATATGGCACTGGTGCACTCGGTTTTTTCCTTTCTTCTAAAAGAAAGAGAAGGTCATCTATATATAGAGGAAAACAACACATACGCGGCCTGAGAAAGCTTAAGGCCGCATATGCACTATCCGACACCAGGTCGCATGGGTAGCCGTAGCCGTAGCCGCATGCGTCGCCGTCGCCGCCGATCATCCTTCACAGGACAGAGCAGCCAAACGTCGAAAGCAGCCTCCACTGTGCACAGACACCCTCGCGCCGCATACGCCGCATAATTCGGATGACACGGATAACAATGTGCTGCATGCGCCGCCAACAGCAGACCATGTCCCCTCCACATGCGACTCGCTCATACAAGCTCGCTGGCCGCATAGCTCATGGCCGCATAGCGCCACGAAGCATGTAACTCACGCACGAGCGCCATGCCAGCACTTGGACGCATAGCGCCATAAAGCATGCGTCCGAGCAAGCAAACGTGCATGTAACCCGTGCACGAGCGCTATGCGACGATGCTGACGTGCAAAGTGCGCCAACAAAGCGCCACTTTGAGCCCTTGAGCCCGAGTCCAAATCCGAGTCGCTAAGCCCCTTCGGGACTTAGTTCCGAAGGAAAACTTTCCAAATGTGGTGACAAAATAAAGATTGTCATAATGGGGTTCACACTCAATCCCTTTAGAAAAATTAATCCACATGGACCACCACCCCATGTGCATATACCAATACTAAGCAAAGATATATATTGAGATATACACATTGGTGATTTTTCAATGTGGGACTAGAACTCCCAAAGCAAAGTGGAAAACACCAATACTAATCATTAGTCACTGTCTTGGCGGTACTATTGGGTGTTACTTTCAAGAAATTATTCAGTGGACCGAATATTGTTTATCTTCAATAGCAGCATAACAAATCACAAAAAGAACAAGCAACATGACACTACAAACATGATGTATCATGATGCAATTAGAGGAGAGCAAAACAACCACTATCATGTAGTGTGAGGCCGACCCATCAGATAATTTTTCTCTTTCATTAATAAAAATCATGACTTCCTCCCTGTATTATATATACAAGCAAGGGCGGAACCAAGACAGGAGCTGGAGTGGGCTGTCCATCACCCACCCCATTTTGTTTTTTTCATGTATAAATATTTTTTTAGCCGTTTTTTTTTTGTGATTCATTCTATACCTAGACCACCATAATCCATTCCAGTCCATCCCAGCTCATATTTCTGGTTCCGTCCTGGTTGTTCTATTCGAAGCTAATTTTGGTTGCTTCTTGATCTTTATTGTGAGTCGGATCTCGGAGGTCGTCCGTGACCCCGACCTTTGGTGGGATCATCTTGAGCCTGAGAATTGTCCTAGCAGAAGAGGATTGTCCAAGTCCGAAATATTGTCCCTCTTACGAAGGAATGCGCTTTCAGCCCTATCATCGCCAGAATCATTACAGTCGGTCGGTCGCTACAAGTTGACGACGGACAACGACGACACCTTGTCCCTGCTCCCTCCTGCCAGCTAGCGTAACGATGGCTCGATACTTCCGGGACGGACCAAAAGTGTCACTATTGCCATTGGGGCGGTTGCCAGCAATAAGTTCGAAAACAGGCACAGCTCCAATAATTATGTCTCTCGTGAACTTTACCACTATTCTTCGATCGATCGTAACAGGACGGGACGGGACGTAACACTGAATTCGTCGTCAATAACTTTTTTTTTGTCACTATACATACATTCATTCCCATTCATTCATTCATTCGAGAGTAGGAATCGGTCTACATGAAAGGGATCCGACCGTATGAAAGGGATCTAAGCGAATAAAAGTGAATTCTGTTTCACAAATGGACAAAATTAAAAACAAATATTTATACATATCTGTCAGATTTGTATTTTAGATTTATTTATAGAGATGGTTTGTATACCTATTTAAATACAAGAAATAGTACATGACTTACATAAATAATAATAATAATAAAAATAAAAAGAACAATAATGTAGCTTATAGAATTTTTTTAACTTCAAAGTATTAAACGATGTTACTGACAGACAAGAACTAGAAAGTATTAATACCACTGTACCGACAAAGGTTGGCAGGATTGTTACAAAAAAATAGCACTAGTTGTTACATTTTTCAGAAACAAGTTTTTGTTTTCGATTTTTCTTGATTCTTCCTATTCTAACTTTTGTACCTTAGTAGAAATATGATGCAACAAACAAATTATCATTTGAAACAGCTGAATTAGGTCTATCGTGCTCCTGTGGAACCTATTTTCATAACATGTCTAACACTTCAATTCATCTAGGACCTAACGAAAAGTACCCGTCCTCGCCGTTCATCAATTAATTTTTTTCTTCTCTAGCCACATGAGAATGTCTGTGAAGAAAGCAATTGAGGTGGATGTCATTGTCTTGATCTCATTTTAGTCGGTTAAATTTTGATCCAACTTTTACTCGAAATATGTATGTAACTCAAACCTTCTCAGGTGGTCAGTCTTGATTTTTGAAATCTTAAACTAGTATGTTTGACTTTGAGATGTGTAACAAAATTATATTCAACTCTTATTATAATTGATTATTGTGTCAACACATTTCTTACTCGGAGCAAACCTAATAAAAGAAGTCATTAACCTAAACTAATAGGTGAATCATAATTTCTGTTTATATTAATTCATTAATTGGATTGGTATTTGTTAATTTTCTTATTCGTATTAATCCACTAACAATCTATGTCATATATATATATATATATATATATATATATATATATATGAAATATTGCTTCTCCTACATAAAAATTCTGTTTAAGTCACTTTCGTACTCACTTATACATGGTCAGTCCTGACCCACAATAGATCGAACAATCGTCTAGTCCAAACTTTTGATGAGCACCAAAAAATTTAAATTATATATATATATATATATATATATATATATATATATATATATATATATATATAATTTTTTGTAATATTTTCAATATTGATGCTCCTACAATATAATATAGCCACTTACTTAGCAAAGTTAGTTTTAACTTACACTTTCTATGTAAAAGGGCATTGACATAATGTCTATCGGCCCTTTTTAACAAAAAAATTCTCATATAGAACATCAAACTTTGATAAAATTATGGGGAGACAAAAAAATTACTTGAAAAAATTGCAGAAAAAGAATAGAGACGTTCTTAGTAAGGACGTTTTAGTAGTTTCAATAAGAAATTAATATTTAGCCATCCAAACCGTCCCTATTATGGGCGTTAAATTTTTTTTTTTCGTTTGAAGATGGTAAAGAGAAAAATAAATAAAATTATTCTCTAATTAAGGGCATTTTCAAGTTTTCAAGTTTTTAATTTATTTTGAAGATTATTAAAAATATAATGGAAAACTAAAAAAAAAATTAGAAAACCCCCTAACGGCATTCTCACAAAAATAAAATTACAAAAATAAAAATAAGACAAAAAGTTAATTTAGTGGAAAACATTTGAACATTTTTCATTGAATATATATATATATATATATATATATATATATATATATATATATATATATATATATATTCTTATAGACGAAAATAAAAAAATTAAATAAATTTTAAAAACGTTCTTATTAAGGACGTTTTCGACGAATTATTATTTTTAATTCTGTTTCTGTTCTTTCCTTGAAAATTTAGCACTTTTCTTTTCTTTTTCTATAATTTTATTAAAATTTAATATTCTATAGAAAAAAGTGTTCTAAATTTTCTTTTTAGCTTTTTTTTTAAAAAAAATTACAAAGAGACAATTTTAATTTTTGTTTTAGACATCCAAAAAACCACAGAATATTTACTGTAGCGAAATTAATTTAATTAAATTAATGCAAACGAAACAAGTTTACCTAAATTAAAAATAAAGACACAGTCCGCCAAATCAGTTGGCGAAAAACAAAACCGCAACGAACACGTGCACAGACATGTACAATTTGGGTTGGTTTAGTTTGCTTTGTTTGGTTTGGTTGATTTGGTTTGATTTGGTTTATTTTATGAGTTTTTTTTAATTAGTTATATTTTGGTATTTTATTTAGTTTTTTTGATTTAGTTTTGTTTTGGATTTTGATTTTTTGATTTAGTTTTTTTTATTTAGTTCAGTTTTTTATTTGGGTTTGAAATTTGGATTTTGGTTTGGTTTGATTTTTATTTGGGTTTAAAATTTGATCTGGGTCTATGGATTGGTGTTAGTTTAGGAGTTGGTTTATGTCCAACGGCTATTATTTCGGTTGTGTTTAACCAGGAAGGAGCTAATGTTACTTAATAAAGTAACTAAAGTATAAAGGAGAAGAGACAAGAAAGATTATACAACAAAAATAATGAGAGACAAGAGACATGACAAGAAAAAAGAGGAAGAGACATGAGAGAGTAAAGATAAGGAGTCAGAGACATGTCTCGTGGAGGGAGGAAGTAAAGAAGAGGAGTAATGAAATAAAGAGGAGAAGTTGGTGGGAGGAGTGAGTTATAAGAAGAGGAGGAAGAAGAAGAACATAGTGCACTAAGAAGTAAGATACATTTGTCCTTGTGAGCATATAGCAGCAATTCGAGCAGCCTTCATTTTCTCTCCAGTGCAAGTGGACACAACAGTCTTTGTGAACACACACAATCCTTATTGTTGAAGGTCTCTATTCTATTCTCCTTCATTTATACTTTCATTTGTATATGCAATAATTTTATGTTAGTTTTTATTTTTTAAATGTTAGGATACTAGTGTTTATTTTGTGAATTTAAGTTATGTAACGTGCAAAACGATGGACAGCCAAAATATGTGTTTTGAAAACCATAATTGTACAGATGGACAGCCAAAACGATGGACGTATTCCTGGAGGGCCTACTACGGATTTAATAATCCAGCAACGTGCGAAACATATATCTAGTTTGGTATTTTATGGGAAGGTAAAATAAAATTTAATTGTGTAAATCAATATTAATGATATTTTGTACATATCTACTAATAACATCGATTATGTTTTTCATATATAGTAATATGATTATACTAATGATGAACAGTGCCGAGAGCATGTCTCGTGGCGTCACGATAACAGACTTGTGTATTGGAGGTTGAGCAACCACCAAGTGGCACTGTTGCAAATATTTTACTTTTATTATGTTGACAAGATACATTTTATGCAACACGATAGAGACTTAATCTTCAGTTTAGTTGAGCGTTGGTGGCCCGGACGAAATACCTTCCAGCTACTATTCAGAGAGATGAGTATTATTCTAGCAGATGTGACAAATATTTTAGGTCTACCTATTACGAAGAGCGGTCGCTACCCAACTTATAATTTTACCCATATATCCGCTAAGGTTGTACAACTAGTAAGGCTAGGTCTCAACTTAATAAATTATGGTATTGAATCTCAAGTCTGCAACACAAAATACAGCACCTAAGGTCTTGTCTTAGTGGCTTAACCTGCTAAATTCAGCAGTATATTCATCAACAGACAGGTTACCTTGTTCCAGTCTCTCGAATTGGCTTTCGAGAGCTTCCCGAGCCACTTCGGGGTAGAATTTCTCCTTGAATAGCCTCTTGAAGTCTTCCCAGGTGATGTCAGGAGCAGATAGTTGGGGTTCATCTCTGAACCAGGTTCGAGCAATGTCGAACAGTTGCAGGCTTGCGGACTCCACTTTGAGGTCATCAGGGACCCGAGCAGTCTTCAGAAGTCTCTCGACATTCTCTATCCACTCATCGGCATAGAGAATGCCCTCAGTTCCGTAAAATTCCAGGGGTCTAAGGTTCTTGAAGTCTTTGGCACTCCCTGGCCTCTTGAGTGGCGACTCCTGGGACTTAATAGCTTCTGAGAGGCTGGTCCGCAGAAGTGCTGTCTGTTCTTTCTGGGATTCCACCAATCCCTGGAACACTCCAAGTAGCTGTGCCCCATCCAGAGTAACTGCCGGAACAGATGGAGGCGGCGGGAGTGCAAGAGTCTCGGGCACGTTCTGCTCAGCTGGTTCTGATGTGCCTCCTACTGTGTTCCTCGTCTGAACCATTCTGAAAGATGAAGGGATAGGAAGATTAGAATAGATTACCTGGAAGTCAAGGGAGATAGGAAAATTTGCTAGAACCGATATCAAGATTGGAAAAAGATCTTATTCTGTGAATGAGCCTTTATCCTAAAATCCTCAATCTTGTTGCAGGCATGTTCGGTCCCTGAGTTGAAACCAAACAATTTATTCGTTTAGACCTGCATGGGCCACCACAAAAATGTGTCACGACCCGCACCCGGAAATTCGGGCACGAGTGCGTGGGTACGTCCAGCCTACGCCGCAGAGTCGGCGGTAGTACGCTGTCTAGGTCATATCCACATTTAACTAGTCTAGCTCATTCACAAATAACATAGGCAAGATAATAATGAGAAACAGGTACTTAAGATTGTAACTGAAATTAAATGTGACAACAGATTCAAATATTCTAGTACAGCAATTTAGAATGAAATCGGGGACAAACCCGATTAATTAAGATAAGAATATAAATGAAAGATAGCTACTACTAGCTACTCCGCAGGAGTAGCTTCCTGTGTGGGAACTGGCTCTGCAACTGTATCACCTGCTGCCTCAAAGGGGCCATAATAGGTGGGGGCAAGGTTCTCATCAACGCCTAAAACAACGGATCCAGTCAGGAAAGGAGCAAAGTACACAATGCACAACAAGATTTAAACTAAATAATTGTGACAGGTAGACAATAATTGACTAAGCATCATGTTAAGAATATACGTAATTAAGTAGTAGAATTAACTGAGAACTATGCTATAAATCAGGACTAGAAGTAAAATATGATTAATTGCCATAAACCAGAAATGAGTAAAACAGGAATAAATGTGGCAGGAAAAGTAGCTGTAACACGACAACAAGAACTGCAACACGACAAGAACTATGTGCGTGAACTTGTGTATTTAGAATACATCGTTGGCATGTAGGGGTTTATAAGGCTAATAAGGCCGTCATAGACGACTAGCACACAATGACAAGGGGAATAATCAAGTATAAGGCTGATGGTACAGTCGCGTACCAATAGCTAGCACACAATGACAAGGGAAGGGTAAACCACATGCCTCCTAGTATTCTCCCGCCCGACACGAAAAGCAAGACATAAAATCCAATATTCAAGACATGAAGTCCAGTGTTCTAACTCTACGTGTAATCATCAATGGTATTAATAAAGCAGGGAACTTATTTATCACAATATAAAGATTAAACTTGAAGTGCAGGTACTTGCCTGTTGTTTGGATCTGATTAATAGTGGCTCTTGGAGAAAAATTTCAGAGATGAGTCCAAAAGCTTAAATAGATATTACCAACACGCTCAGAAGATGTCAAATAGCTAAAAATGCCTGTCCTTGGGTCCAATTTGGAGACAAGGGCAAAAACGGCAGTTTCGGGTCAAAACGGGGTCCGCCGGTGGGCCCGCTTTGCACCAAAAAACGTGTCCGGGTCAAAGGTCTCCAAATTTACCAAACTTAGTGTCAACAGGTCAGGAACGCTGATACGAACCCAATGGAACTTCCAGATTTGGATTCCGATGAGCCGAACACAAAATCGCCCGTCGAGCGGGGCCTGTGGGGCCCACGACACGCGATTTCGTCAACGTTCTCAGAATTGAACCAAACTTGACCCAAAGGACCAGCGTATCGCTACGAGTCCGATGGCGCAAGTCTCGTCTCGATCTGACGAGTGTACAAGAAGTTAGGGCAAATTGCCGAAAAGTTGGATACGGGACGATGTCCACGGATACGCGTTGATTCCGGTGTGCACGCACACCCGAATCAGCTTCCACGAAATCTCACACGTCCGTATCGACGATGCGCACGTATCTGTGAAGACCGTACGCGACCAAGTCGTCCCGTTTGACGGGGCGCACTCAGTTTCGGGGTGAAACAGGGTCTGGTTTTTCCTGTTTTTGGATCGCGGTGTGCGATCACCACAGGACGCGATGTCCCGAACAGTTTGTCCGGACACCGAGAGGGTCATACAGGCTTCACAATGCAATTTGCGGAAATAGAAACAGAGCTACGAGGCGAAAGTTATACGCACCTGAAGGGGACCCGAAAATCAGGGTCGAGTCGTGTCCGACTCGTGTCGGACACGCGAAGGGGAAAATAGGGCTAGGGTTAGGGTTCAGGTGGATTTCCGGCCGTGGACGGCGGGGACTGGCCGGAGATGCGTCGGCGAGGGCGGGGGACGGTTCGCCGAGGGGCGGCGCGGCGTCCACGGGCGGAGCGGCGGCTCAGGGCGGCCGGCAGCGGCGGTGGGGAGCTGCTCGTGTTGCTGCTGCGGCTGGGCTTCGTCGGGGAGTGCTGACGGAGGGTCACGGCGCTGCGGCGGAGGAGACGAGGGGGAAGGAAGAGGACGGCCGGCGCGGTGGCGGCGAGGGGCTCTGCGGTGGCGGGGTGGAGGCGTGCAGCGGCGGAGCGGGGGCGAGGTGGGGGTTCGTGGTGGCCGGAGGGTTTGGTGCGGGGGGTTTTATAGGGTGGCCGGGGCCGGAGAAGGCGGGAAGAGGGGGCGGAGAAGGCGGAGGTGGGGTGGACGTGGCCGCGGGGTGCGGGTGAGCAGGCCGGAGCGGGCGGCGCTGCGCGCGGAGGCCGGCGCTGGACGCGGGAGGCGTGGGGCTGGGGAGACCGGGCTGGCGGGTCGGGCTGACGGCGGGTCGGGTTCGGTTGAACCCGACCCGACCCGATAGGGTAGGGTCTGGGCCGGTTAGCGGGCTGGGCCGCGGCCCAATGGGCCAGGAAAAAATAAAAGAAAATAAAATAAAATAAATAATAAATAATAAATAATTAAATAAATAGATAATTAATTAATTAATTAATTAAATAGTTTTCAGGCATTTAAAAATAGGTCTGAGGCCCAGAAAAATCCAGAAAAATTACCCTAAGTCCAATTTTCCATTTTACACCCAAAAATGTTATTTTCATGATATTTTAATATTATTTTGCCAATTAAAAATTATTTATTAATTGAAAATCTTGATTTTTAATTACAGAAAATTCCCAGAAAATTCCAGAAAATTGGAAAAAATCCAAGATTTAATAAATTGAAAAATTCAGGGGGTTTACAAGCAGATCCAGTACACTGTGAACATGCAGTTTTCTCTTTATACCAGGGCAAATTTGATACACTGAAGTATAACGAGGTAAAATATCTGTAATATTATTTTATAAAGTCATTATGACCATTATCTTATAATTTTTTGTCATAAAATAGGTGACATACTGTTTGTACCGGCTCGAGCAGAATCCTACTGAAATACAAACAACAGCCTATGACCTTAGTGTCCATAGTTGTTTCCTAATATTCGACGGTGAAATCATGTATCATCTAGCTGATCGTGTTATGCGACAATTCTGGGTGAAACAAAATATTCTCGATAAGCCACCATGTTTAAACCGTAGTAGAGGGAGTGCAACTAAAAGAGCACACAAAATAATTCCACAGTGAAATTCTAGATTGGAGACACAGCCCGCGGTACAGTCGTCTCAACTAATGGACTCTATAGATTAGGGTAAGTTATTTAAAAAGTTGAACAAAATAAAATTTTCAAAATTATATGAAATTATTCGCTCATATTTGTTTAAATGGTGTAGCATTGGTGATATTTCTTATAGATCTTGGTGGGGAGCTCCTCTTATCAGTAACCGATCCTACCGATATAAGGAGTTGCGATTCCAACATCGGGCCGTTGATGATGCTAGTTATTGTGAATGGTATCAACGTGTAAATGAGAAGGTACGTATTTTATTGATAAAAATATTTGTCTCCATAGTTTTTTATATGAATTAATTGGATTCTAATTAATATTTCAGCTTCCAAATTTGAATCTAGCATGTGAAAACCATCTAGTGAGAGACTTGTTGAGCACAGCAGTAAGATCATTTTTGGATGATGTACAAGCAATTCTGACTCCCCCGAACCCTCCGTTACATATTCTACCGGATTATCCTCAAGGCTTAGTTAGCCGACGGCAAGCACGTCCTGGTAGAAAGTATACCAATGTTTGGCATATGGATAGCCCGTCTCAACAAGATGACGAGGTCCCTAAGCAGGCTGAGCATGGAAGTTTCCAGCAGGCTGACCATGGCACTTCCCAGCAGGCTGACCAAGGCATTTCCCAGTGGGCTGGCCAGCACAATTATCAGTGGGCGGGCGAGGGGACGTCACAGGCACGTACCCTACAGATGGACCGAGAGGCGGGTGAGGGGACATCACAGCCTGGTGGTGACTATTGAGATTATTACATGCATATGGCCACTTCTATATTTGATGCACCACAGTTTGATACAGCTACTCAGTTATTTGTGACTCCAATATCGCCGGTGCAGGCACCATTGTCAAGGGAGAGACCCGAGGATACAGTAGTAAGAAGAAATAGACTTGGTCTTAGGCCAAGGTATCGTAGGTATTATGACAGGATGACAAGAGGCAGATAATGAAAATCTTGTACTTCTCGGTTTTGTTAGAAATTTATGTATTAAAAATAAAATAAAATAAATGAACTTATAAATTTTCTAAGAAAATCTATGCCAATACATTTATTCTCTTAGTTGGTTGGTACATATTCTTCTATTGTGTCCTAAACCATTACGGTTTGAATATTGCAAACAGATTTTTTTTTTTTTTTTACAATTTTCTAAAAAAACTAAATCGTTTCATTTTTTAAATTTTTCTTTACAATTAATTTATTTAAATTTTATTTCGTTAAAGTAAATTTTCTTAAACCAAATTCCAAAACTAAAATAAATCAAAAAACCTAAATCAAAAAAATCAAAATCCAAAATAAAACTAAATAGAAAAAAATTAAATAAAAAAATCAAAACATAACTAATTAACAAAAAATTATAAAATAAACCAAACCAAACCAAACCACCTCAACCCGCAGGCCCCACTGTCCAATTTCGGCCAACTTAGTTGGCAAAAATTGAGCAGTGGGTCCAGGTTGGAGCCCACGTTTGCCTTTACTATACACACGTGTCAGCTGCGTTTGTTTTCTGCCAACTGAGTTGGCGGACTGTTTGTTTATTTTTAATTTAGTTAAACTTGTTTCGTTTGTATTAATTTAATATAAATTAATTTCGCTATAGTAAATTTTTTGAAAAAACTATAAAAAATTCTATTTGAACCGCGAAATTTGTGACCACAAACAGCCCACAACCCACACTCCCCCCTCCCACTATTCGTTCCGCATGGGATCTACTCCTTAAAATCTGGTCTTCCCCTCTAATCGGGAGACCACACGTGGCTGCGGACCAGTTTTGCGGGCTGCTTCCACGGTTCATATATAGCTGCTCAAAAACTATGGCCCGGACATGACCATATGTTCATTCTACTTTTGTCATGCCTATTAGATGCTCATTTTGTTGTATGTAAACTTTGGCCGAAAATTATAGTACTAGGGTGCATAATCTTTGATAATTTTGTAGACTTTCATCTAAGAATTTTTTTAGGAGCACTACACTTCTTATTCGATATTGTCAAAAAAAAATTGGCAGGACTATTTGACAGTCTTTTCTAATTTTGACAGTCCTAAAATAGATATACTGTCAAAAAATTTGACAGTCCTATGTATTGGAAGGACTGCCAAATTTTTTTTCGATGTCCGACGATACGTACGAAACTTTGTGCATATTGTGTTGTATGCCATTTGGACACACTACTCCAATACATACATCCATCCATCCATACTTCCCCCGCGGTTTAATTCTGAGATCGTCAACTTAGCCAGGGAGGTTATACATCTTCTCGCTGACAACAAGAGCCAGCTGAGTTCGGTCTGTCAAATTTTTTGACAATCTTAAAGATAACAACTTTTGGTCTGTCAAAATTTTTGACGGTCCTAAAAGAAAAAAATTTGGACAGCCCGAATAACTTTTATAGTGACCCTAGAAAAAGAAAACCCTTTATCTAAACATTCCGTATAAAAGTTTGCACAATTAGTTAGTTAATTAGTCAATTTTAGCTTTTTAGCATGAAAAATAGTAAAGCAACTTCACGTGCAAGCCTAGTTAGAGCATCATGAGAGCATCATTAGTAGTTGAGACTCTCCAATGAATTTGAGGTCCAAAATTTGAAAAAAAAAAAAAAGTAAAAGAATAAGTTGGATTTGTATGAGAATAATAGAAAATGATAAAGAACTCCGGTCCCAAATATTATGTGGTCAAAAATTGATATGAAAAATAATAATATAAAATCTAGAATCTAGAAAGTTGAGCTCCAAATTGGGACTTATTATTCTACAAAATGAGTTCATACAATTTAGAATCTAGAAATTGGGAGACCCAACCTATAACTCCCATGGATGGAATGAAATCCAAAATCTAAAATTATTAGAATTAGAAATAGAACTTACTATTCTACAAAATGAGCCCCTACATTTTAAATCTAGAATCTAGAATATGTGATGGACTTTACTAATGATGCTCTTAGTGTAGGTTAGCGACAATCGTATCGTACAATATTGTTCTTTTTCTCAAATTCCTAGAGTCCATTTAATTTTAGGGCTATTTGATATTATCCTCTTCTTAGATTAGGTATATTGATATTACCCTCATATTAGATTAAAAGTTGAGAATATCCCCTTTGAAAGTGTCGTTAAAAACCTGAAAGTGACGTTAAAGAGTTTTGAAAGTGTCGTTAAAGAATTTTAACGACTTTCAGAATGATATTCTTAACTTTTAATCTAACATGTAGGTAATATCAATTCACATAATCTAAGAAAGAGGTAATATCAAATAGTCCGTAATTTTAACACGCGTGCTAACTCAACTAGAGAGAATCTGAATCTTACGCAAAATTTACTAATTTTTTTAATAATAATTTTATTTTATTTTTACCAAAGGGGACGTTAGATTTAGTAACATGTTGGCTTGCCACGGACCGTGGTTGCGTCGATGATATTATATCTAACTAATTACCTTCTTAATGACATTTACAAAATGTCAATTATATATATCAAAAAATACGATTAATTTGTACTATGTAGGCTATGTAGCCCTAACTAAAACGTGGTAATACTATAAAAAAATAAAAAAAGTAGAGATTAAAATAATTTAAAGGAGACTAAATAAAAGAAGGGTGAGATTCTTTACTTAGGCAGGTTAGGTAACATGTTGCTTGTGGAGGGAACACAAGTTTACTTGGTGGGTGGACACATGCATTCTAACTTCTCACATTGGATTAATTGCCACGTAATTCTTAATAATGAGAGACAACTTGCAAAATCCGGTATCAAACTCATCATTTCAGCTTAGCGACGGATCCATGATTACAATTCACTTAGAAATACAATCATAAAAAGGTTCGAAATAACGTTTTCAATTTTTTTTAAAATATAATAATATCATAATATTATATTATATTAAATAGTATTATTTTTATGCAATAAAGTAATATATCTCATAATTATTTTCTAAGAGTATTTATACTTTGAAAGTGTTATTTGTTGGGTGCGTCGCGAAAGCGTTTGCCAACTCATCTGAAATAACAGACCAATCTATGAACACCAAGTACAGATAAAGACAAGTATATAGCGGTGACTACATCACCTGGACAAATTTTAACCTTTATAAATCAGATAAAATTACAATATTGCAAAAAAATAATATTGAAACCCTTTGTCCTAATAGGTTCAACCCCCTCATCACACTCAAGAAGGAACGACAAAAATTATAATTGAAATCAGTCACCAACCCGTAGCAATTTTTCTAACCGAAGATGACGACTACTCGATTAGATATGTTCTTCCTTCTGTCTTATATGTAGAAGAACCGTAAGAGTAAAGTAAGAAATTTCTCTTAGATTTTATCTGGACGAGCACCCTGAATCTCTACTTTTGTGCATGCGTTGTGCCTCCACCCTCCTCCTATATTTAAAGGATGAGAAATCATATTTTAGGTCAAGATGTGTATTGGGCCGGCCCGGCCCGCGGTCCGGTTTAACCCCTTTTGACCGGGATCGGGTCGGTCCGGGCTCAATCTCGTGGAGGAAGCGGGCCGGGCCGGTCGGCTTGGCACCCGACCCAGCCATGACACGTGACCTGGTCCGCGGTGGCCCGTGGCCGAACCGATCTGGGACCGGGCCGGTTCACGGTAGGGCCGGACCGGCCCAATTTTTTTTCGGTTTATTTATATATTTTTTTATATATAATCTATATGATATAACTTATATGTTAATAAATTAAAGTTAAAATTTATAGGTTTTTTTGTAACTAAGTTAATTTTGTATAATTTAAAATTTATTAGTTATTTGTTATAAATTAAATTTTTATAATTTATGTAAAAATTATATAAATATTAAGTAAGAAATTTTTATTTGATTTGATTTATTTATATCAATATTTATATAATTTTAAGTATAAGTTAAAATCAAAATATTTAAAAGATAAATTTTTTCGATTTTTTTGAATAACTTATAATAAATGTATAAATCTTTTTTTAATTTAAATATGAATTTATAACTTGAAATTTAAAGAAGTTATTTATATAGAAATAAATAAGTTAAATGTAAACAACTTAGAACATTAAGTAAGAAAAAGATGAATTTTTTTTATTAAGGACAACAAAATTATAAATGTATTATAACATTAAGTAAAAAAAAATAGAAACTTGTATATAATATTTTATTTGCATAAAGTTTGTAAAAAAAATTACAAGTCCTTTCAAAATTTTCCGTCGTCCGTCTTTCGTTGAAGTTTATTGCTTAGCTCCTCCTTCAATAGCGTCAACCATATTAATAGATTAAAAGTCCAGCTCTGAGATATCGGCACTTTCATCGCTTGAGTCTTGAATTCTTTTTTCAGCACGGGTCCAATCAAGAACGCAGACACAAGCTTTCAAAATATCTGGCTGCAACCGACTACTCTTCTTTCTTAGCATCCTTGAACTTGCACTAAAATATGATTCTGATACAACCGTGTACACCGGGACCATTAGAATATTATGTGCTATAGAAGAAAGTACAGGGTAAATTTTTTCGTGTCTCTTCCACCATTCTAAAATTGAATAATAAGTTGAAGAGTCATCTTCATCTTCTTCATAAGAATTTAGATATACAGATAATTATTGAGTGGGTTGGGAGAAAATTTTTGTTTCTTCCTTTGCAGTACATTTTTAGCATATGATAATTTAGACACAAAACTAGAGCTACTACATTGAACGATTATACCGGTTCGGGTGGATACAACTCTTTTTTCATATAAATCAATTAAACTATCTAAAACATCCTTAATTTCTACTTTCAAACTACATACGTCAACTCTCATATTTTTTCAAATTCGGCTAATAAAATATATACACCATTTAATTTAATCTTAGGATCAAAAATATAAGCCAAACAATATAGAAGAGGTATATTACCCAAATATTTTAAAATTTTGGCTTCCTTTTTGGAAACCACATAATCAAAACTAGGAACATTTCTATATCTAGAAAATAAATGAGACATGTTAAGAATTTCTGTTAAAGCTAAAGGAGAAGTTGGATAATAAACTCCATATAGAATGGTTGTAGCATTGTAAATTAATTCAAAAAAATAAAAAATAGAAGTAGCAATTAACCAATCATTCTCAGTTACTAGATAATCAAAATTAGGATTAGCATTACAATAATGTGTAATAACGTCTTTAAACTTCATGGAAGATTTCAACATTAAATAAGTAGAATTCCATCTATGTGGTGCATCCTTAACAAATCGCCTAAAAGTAACATCATATTGTGTACATAAATTTCTAAAAGCTTATTGTCTACTTGCAAAAGTGTTCAAACTCTCTAAATATAATCTAACATTTTCTAAATTTAGTTGAAAGAATTCAAAATATTCTTGTACAATCAAATTAATAACAAGCACATCTAACATGAAAAAGTCTACCTTCTAACATAGACGTAAGTTATGTTTTCAAAACATTAATAAAATAAGTGTTATTACTAGCATTATCAAAAAAAATCAAAAATATTTTATTGTGCATATCATATTCACGCACAAATTGTATTATAGTGCCACCGATTACATCGTCGATATGTAAAAATTCTAAAGGCCTTAGACAAATGATACATTTTTGCAACATCCATCTTGGATCTATATAATCACTACAAAAATACTGTTAAAAAGCTACAGATCTCAACGACGAAAACTACTCCGTCGTTGAGTCAGCGACGAAAATTCGATGGAATAACGACTAAGTTATTTATGAAAACCAAATATATTATATTTCGTCAACAATCCGTTGCTAATCCGTAGCTGCGAAAACTTAAAGTTCTCAACTGCGTTTCATTTTCTCCTCTCTCTCTCTCTCTCCCTCTCTCTCCGGCGACCCCCTCCCCCTATCCGGCGACCTCCCTCTCTCTGGCAGCCCCTCCCCTTCACTCGCCCTCTCAAGACTCGACCCCTCACTCTGTCACGACCCGCACCCAAAATTTGGACATGAGCCGTGGGTACGTCCAGCCTACGCCGCAGCATCGACTGTAAAACGCTGTCTGTAGTGCCCCGTTCCGCGTCGACGCTACGTACAAGTGAGATCGCCTTGCTTGCTCGAACGGAAGTCTTCTCGGAGAGTTCCCGACCGATTAATCAATGTGAATGGGCAGAACTGCATTCTCTGATTCTTGCACGACTTAATAAGAAATCTGAGTTTTTGAATGCTTGTTTGCTTAAGAAGAATATTTTCATAAGAAGAATGATAGAACCGACTCAGCATGCTAATAAAAGAACTCACATAGCTTGTCATTGAAACGAATACGCTGCCTAACTAAGAGAATATGAATGCTTGTCAGAAATGAAATAGAACCATTGCTATGCTAAGAGAAAGATAGAAATGTTGCATGCTTAGAAACACCGACACAGCTCAAACAAACATTTGCCATGCTAAGAAGATCAGTAAATGAATCGCTTGAGATGTGTCCCTTGAATATGCTAAGAAGAGATAGTTTTGCATGTTAGAGATGAAATCAATCGTGCTTGTCATTATATGTTTCGCTTGCCTGTTTTGCTATCGAACTGCTATAAGTTATAAGTGTGAAAGAGAATCTAATAGTCTGCCCTGACGTCCGGTCCTTCGGGATCTTGGGGGGTGTGCTATTAGACTGTTGAAAAGATGTGTTTGTTTGAGAAGAGAGAGTCTAATGGTCCGCCCTAGCGTCCGGTCCTTCAGGATCTTGGGGGGTGTGTCATGCCCCGATCTCCCGCAGGCAATCGGCCGTTCCCGCTAGGCAGGAATCACCCTCGCCAGCGCTCCCGCGGAACGATCGCTTAACCCATCCGGGCGTGATGTCGCACGAGCGTGAGCCACGCCCGTGCAAGGCCATGGTTCATTGGTTGGCGGCAAGAGTTCTAAGCCACAGAGTCGCACAGATTGTCCGAGTGCAGCGGAGTCATGAACGCATAGGCGATCGGTAACAGGTTCACTGAGTCGACAAATATAGCGGAAGCATTGAAACACAAGTTGAAGTAAAGCAAGCTCTTTTATTGATATGAACATGTGTTACAGGCGGCGTTTAGCCGAGATTATAAGTCGCTCAAGCCTCTCTCTCTGAAACAGTAAAAGCGTGCCAAATGGCTACAACTGTGGAATAATTGTACAGGCGAGTTCGGGCTATGTTCCAACATTATGTCTTGTATATGTGCTTCTGTTCCGGACGCACCGCTGCTTCGGAGTGTTGTCCACGCCTTAGCACGCACGTTGGAGGCATTCGCACCGAACGAGGTTCTCCCGCACCCTGCATACAAACTGGTAGATTATCAGTACATTGAATGCACTGGTGGGAAAGCTACTCGTCCGCTCGACAAATCCAAACACGTAATATAGGTTTCGTGCACAACTATTAAGTTGTCTTTCTAGTTGCCTTAGAATCAGTTCATGCAAATATTGAATAGCCTAACGTGTCGGGCAGTGCGCCGTGCGATGTTTGAGGAAACACGGCGAGACTTACCTACTTACCATCTTCTTCCCTGTCCAAGGCAAACATTGAGGCAAACATGTTAATTCAACCACGACAAGTATAAACATTCAGGGGCATAGCATATGCAAACACGAGGGTCGTTGAACGGGACAGTATTCGGTGTGCTCAGTTGTTCTTTGGTGCGATGCAATGACTCGCACGCGGATAGCCGCTAAGCGAGGATGACTTATCTATATGAACATGAGTCGCTGGCAAAGCCATAAAGGACTAATCCCAGACGAGAGTGGAATGCAACGAGAGCACACGATGCGCTACGAACCATCTCGCCCGTACACGATGGATTGTACATGAAGTAGTCCAAGGCCAAGATGGAATGCAACAAAAGTACACGATACGCTACAAACCATCTTGCCCGCACACGATGGACTACACACGTGATGTGGTCCCGGGAAAGTGGAATGCAACGAAAGTACACGAGGTGCTGCAAACCACTCGCCCGAACACGAGGGACCACATGTGAAGTTCCATCCGGATCGGATCGGCCCCAGTGCCCCGGTGACCGTCCGTGGAACTATACCTCGTTTCCGAGTTGTCCGCGACATGCACTTTCTTTTGGGTCGATCAATTATCATGAGATACACGAGAACACGAGTGCACAGGAACACGAGAACACGAGTGCACTGGAACACGAGTACACGAGTACACGAGATACTTGGATCTTGTTTTCTGTACAGTGAATAACTTGTCAAGATCAATCAGGCACGGAACGACTACTTAGTAGTCTTCCGGGGGTTTGGATGAAAACAAGGCAACATTCAAGCAGACAAGCATGCGTTGTGTAAATACAATATTCACGTTGGCTCGGGCCCGAAGGTAAGCCGAGAAGCGAGATCGTTAGGGACTTTCCCGAGTAACACGTTCTAGGGCAGCATAACATGTGTTTCTAAGGAACATAAGCAGGCACGTTGCTCGGACCCGAAGGTAAGCCGAGAGTTGAAGCCGTTAAGGGACTTAGCATGCGAGGGTCTGAATATAAGCACATAAAAGCAGTGTTTCATTTCCATGTTCTAGCATAAGCAATACAAGTTGGGATTATTCCCTTAGCTAGGTGCGTTGGATTTATTAGCATGCAGGGGATGAATCACCTAGCGACTAGCATAAACATTCCAGATTTTATGTGTGCTGGCTAAGCAAAGACAAGTTCACCGTAGCCACCCACCTTAGCGATGATTCGCCTCGGTAAAGTGATACGTCAAGCGAGCCTCTGAAAGTCCAAGCCGAGATTCCCGTAGGGACAAGTCTGGATATCTTTTGCTTCTCATTTGAGGCAAGTCGGGTCGGGACAGTTGCACTATTGCCGATTGAGTCGACAGTCCGCTTGAGCGGAACGAGGTGTTACAGGGTGTGCTATTAGATTGTTATATGCTTGTGTATGTGAATGTGAATGTTGCTTGTTATGCATTGGTCTCGGACAACTTGTGCACAAGGTAATAGTCTCTCGATCGATTCCTGGGGCACTGGGAATCGGTCGGTCCGGAAGGGATTGTGAGAGCACCCTGACGTCCGGTCCTACGGGATCTTATGGGGTATTGTTGTCCAATAATGGGGAAACTCATGGACCGTCATATAGATAGGGCGCATACTAGGTTTATCTTCTTGCATACCTACCATTTGTGACACCAGAAGATTGATACATAAGTTTATGCATATATGCAAATTGTGGCTAACTTGTGTGTCTTCTGCAGGGATAACCGTTCGGCTATGGGGTAAGAAATATGAGTTTGTACATATAAGTCTGCTTGCTCATTAAGATGTGCATCATAGAGTTTATCTGATAGTGTTGCATGCATTTGCATCGGTCGGACAATGGCTATTGGTGAAGAGCTGAACCTTGGTTACGACTGCTATAACGGTAGTGATGTGCAACCCCGGTCACAGCTGCTAATAGCATCAGATAAAGGAGTCATTGGTTAGCTGGATTACCGCTACCAATCCTGAGTTTCTCGGGGACCGACCTCTGATTGATAGTTCAACTTGTATGCTTGATTTTATGATAGTTCCTATATGCTACCTTGCCCCCAAAGAGTTAGATTGATGCACAATACATGTTACGCACTGCACGATAGAGCACTGTCCCGATCGTATGCTTATAAGTTTGAATATGCAAACTGTTTTAAAGTTATATTTTCAAAAAGATGTAATCTAACTAGTTCTGAGCTGCATGAAATGAACTTAGGTAAAACTAGCAAGATCACTAGTAATGAAATATTTTGCCACATGATTACTTCGTGTGGGTTTCAGGGGGTGTAATTTCTGTTCAGTTGTTTTATCTCACCAGTACTTGTATAAAGTGCTGACCCACCAACAGTTTGCTTGTTCTCAGGTGCTCGTTCGTCTGGGGAAGCGATAGCCGTGCCTCATCCCAAGTAGCCGGAAATCTGGAGTCGATGCCTTGAGCCGCATCGAGTTTGTGCCTGCTTTGAGCTGCTTTTGTATAGAGGGACATAATGTATGGAACGGTGTTATTGTATTCGAGAGAAGAGTGCTTGAGCGAATTGTAACCTCGGCCATGTGCCGCTTGTAACACTTTCGATTATCAATAAAAGAGCTTGTTTTCATATGCCATTGTGATCTTCACTTTTCTGCAATATGTATGCCGCTGCTTCAGTATTGAATAGCTTACTTGCCCTTGTTCAAAGCTTTGGCCTTGTGCAAGCGCATCTTAGGCTTGCACGGCATCACGCCCGTGCGAGGACGATCGGTTCCGTAGGGACCAAAGCGAGGACGAACGGCCCTGCGGGACCGGGGCGTGACATAATGGTATCAGAGCGACTCGATTCTTTGTCCATTTCGTTGCCTCCAACTCTGAGATGTGCCTGATGTGAGATACAATGAACGTTCCATACAATGAGTCCATAAATATTCTCAAAGTTGTCGGCAAAAGTTTTCTGGATTTGTTTTCATTTGCTTGAGATATGATTTATTTTTTTTGTTGGCTAGAGTTTTATTGAGTTATGATTGCTGAGTTTTGATTTGGGATGGTGAGGGATGAGGACTATCGCTGCTCTGTGTTTTCGTGAGTTTCTCCTTGAGTTTCGAGGACGAAACTCTTTGTTGGTGGGTAAGTATGTAGCGCTCCGCTCCGCGTCGACGCTACGTACAAGTGAGATCGCCTTGCTTGCTCGAACGGAAGTCTTCTCGAAGAGTTCCCGACCGATTAATCAATGTGAGTGGGCAGAACTGCATTCTCTGATTCTTGCACGACTTAATAATGAATCTGAGTTTTTGGATGCTTGTTTGCTCAAGAAGAATGTTTTCATAAGAAGAATGATAGAACCGACTCAGCATGCTAATAAGAGAACTCACATAACTTTTCATTGAAACGAATACGCTGCCTAACTAAAAGAATATGAATGCTTGTCAGAAATGAAATAGAACCATTGCTATGCTAAGAGAAAGATAGAAATGTTGCATGCTTAGAAACACCGACACAGCTCAAACGAACCTTTGCCATGCTAAGAAGATCAGTAAATGAATCGCTTGAGATGTGTCCCTTGAATATGCTAAGAAGAGATAGTTTTGCATGTTAGAGATGAAATCAATCGTGCTTGTCATTATATGTTTCGCTTGCCTGTTTTGCTATCGAACTGCTATAAGTTATAAGTGTGAAAGAGAATCTAATAGTCTGCCCTGACGTCCGGTCCTTCGGGATCTTGGGGGGTGTGCTATTAGACTGTTGAAAAGATGTATTTGTTTGAGAAGAGAGAGTCTAATGGTCCGCCCTAGCATCCGGTCCTTCGGGATCTTGGGGGGTGTTCTATTAGATTATTATATGCTTGTGTATGTGAATGTGAATGTGAATGTTGCTTGTTATGCATTGGTCTCGGACAACTTGTGCACAAGGTAATAGTCTCTCGATCGATTCCTGGGGCACTGGGAATCGGTCGGTCCGGAAGGGATTGTGAGAGCACCCAGACGTCCGGTCCTACGGGATCTTGGGGGGTGTTGTTGTCCAATAATGGAGAAACTCATGGACCGTCATATAGATAGGGCGCATGCTAGGTTTACCTTCTTGCATACCTATCATTTGTGACACCAGAAGATTGATACATAAGTTTATGCATATATGCAAATTATGGCTAACTTGTGTGTCTGCTGCAGGGATAACCGTTCGGCTATGGGGTAAGAAATATGAGTTTGTACATATAAGCCTGCTTGCTCATTAAGATGTGCATCATAGAGTTTATCTAATAGTGTTGCATGCATTTGCATCGGTCGGACAATGGCTATTGGTGAAGAGCTGAACCTTGGTTACGGCTGCTATAACGGTAGTGATGTGCAACCCTGGTCACAGCTGCTAATAGCATCAGATAAAGGAGTCATTGGTTAGCTGGATTACCGCTACCAATCCTGAGTTTCTCGGGGACCGACCTCTGATTGATAGTTCAACTTGTATACTTGATTTTATGATAGTTCCTATATGCTACCTTGCCCCAAAGAGTTAGATTGATGCACAATACATGTTACGCACTGCACGATAGAGCACTGCCCCGATCGTATGCTTATAAGTTTGAATATGCAAACTGTTTTAAAGTTATATTTTCAAAAAGATGTAATCTGATTAGTTCTGAGCTGCATGAAATGAACTTAGGTAAAACTAGCAAGATCACTAGTAATAAAATATTTTGCCACATGATTACTTAGTGTGGGTTTCATGGGGTATAGTTTCTGTTCAGTTATTTTATCTCACCAGTACTTGTATAAAGTGCTGACCCACCAAAAGTTTTCTTGTTCTCAGGTGCTCGTTCGTCTGGGGAAGCGATAGCCGTGCCTCATCCCAAGTAGCCAAAAATCTGGAGTCGATGCCTTGAGCCGCATCGAGTTTGTGCCTGCTTTGAGCTGCTTTTGTATAGAGGAACATAATGTATGGAACGGTGTTATTGTATTCGAGAGAAGAGTGCTTGAGCGAATTGTAACCTCGGCCATGTGCCGCTTGTAACACTTTCGATTATCAATAAAAGAGCTTGTTTTCATATGCCATTGTGATCTTCACTTTTCTGCAATATGTGTGCCACTGCTTCAGTATTGAATAGCTTACTTGCCCTTGTTCAAAGCTTTGGTCTTGTACAAGCGCATCTTAGGATTGCACGGCATCATGCCCGTGCGAGGACGATCGGTTCCGTAGGGACCAAAGCGAGGATGAACGGCCCTGCGGGACCGGGGCGTGACACTGTCTAGGTCTCAATACAACTAAACATAACTCACAACCTGTCAATGATCTCAACTCCATAAGGAGGACAAAGAATAATGCATTGATCAACAATTCATAATATACTCAATCAGAATAACTATAGGAAGTAACTGGCACGATAAGATATAAAGATAAGGAAGTACTGACATAAGTCAAGCACAACAAACCAAATACAACAATAAACTAAAGTCTAGCTATCCAAATATAAATAGTCTCATCAATAATATAATCCAAGTCTCAAGTTTAGAACAAATAAATACAGAGAAAACTAGACCAAGAAACTGTCTAAACGACTGCGGGTAGTGTCTCCTCTAAGGAGAGTGACTCCTCTAGAATCTCCGGTATGTAGTCTCCCTCTACTCATGGGCCATAGTGAGTATGACAGAAGTCCTCAAGGTCCTCTTAAAAATGTTATCCAGTCAGGATTGGAGCGAAGCACAAGAACACCTATAATATAAAATAAACAAAACAAATACATCAACTAATAATCACGAGGCTCGAAGAGAAAACCTCCTCGAAATTTAAGTAGCTAGTCCGGATCCGCGCTCCTGCTAAGTCATGAACATCTACACCTGAAAAGGGACCAGGTCCTCAGAGGGACATAACAAGATACATAGAAGCATGCCAATAAAGTACTGAAATAAACATCCAATGGGTCGCCTAACCATCTAAGTGAATGCATTTTGAGAATAACTTTCCAACACGTGGGCTATCTGGCCATAAATGGGATTGGCATGATTCTCTCGAAGAATTAGGGGCCTACAAAGCATGTCATCTTTTGAACGACAGAGGCCGCCAGTAATATATAGGGGTCATCACCGCCACGTATCTCTGGCGGAGCGTATGGATTACAAAAAGGAAAGTACAAAGGAGCCCAAACGCCTTACTTGTTGTTCTTCTCACCCCATGCTCTAAGTATGTCATATCCATGACACGATAATACCTCTAATAACTGCCAAGTCTCCTAGCATACAATTTCTAACAACAGTTATCCCTAACATACATCCCATACGTACAGGAGGCCAAACCCGGCATGCAAGTCCGTGATCTATATGAGACTCATACTCGTGTAACAGATGTGTCACGGCCAATGAAACCTAATGATGCCTCATGATAATGGGGTGGTCTCATAAACTAGGTCAACATGCATATACATAATAAAAATAGAATACGACGACACCGTCGTTGCACCCAAGTTTCCTTGGACGCAAAGTTTATATAGCAGTTAAAATATATGAACTAAATAACATAAATAAAATGCATGCATAATATGGAATATAAATTATAGTACAATGGCAAGGTATACTTGTCTGGCAAGAAAGCTGCGTAGTACCAATAACCTGCACCTGAAGTCTCTCAGAACAATCCGAGATCCGAGGGTCCTATATACATATAATATAATACAATACCGTATTCGCCATTACACTAGCACATACACAACCATAATTACACTGGACTCAGAGGGTACGCTAGGGGTGATACTGGTCAACTAGCAGGGTCAACTGTGCGTCTAATTACGCGGGTGTCACGTCTTCAAATGCTGTGCTGTCATGCCCCAGTCCCAAATACGTAGGACTAGGAACACGTAAGCATGCCAGCCGCATGGATATGACAACTCCAATATATAGAAACCATAATCCATATGTACGCTGTAATATGAATATAAACTCACATGTGGTATATATAATGTCACAAGTCACAGATATGCTAATCTCATCCACACAATAAGTC
Source organism: Iris macrosiphon (assembly GCA_036927795.1). Lineage (NCBI taxonomy): Eukaryota > Viridiplantae > Streptophyta > Magnoliopsida > Asparagales > Iridaceae > Iris > Iris macrosiphon. The sequence goes on along the minus strand of JAYESA010000002.1, from coordinate 198,968,332 downwards.
ATAGAAAAGAAATACTAAGCTAGAATAAGGAGTTTGAAATATCCAGAAAATAATAGTCGGGTGGAGACATATCCACTACCAAGACTATATCCAAAACTAAAATGAGAGAGGAGTATAAAACCTCCAATATAAAATAATGTGAAGACAGAAGTGTATCAGCTAAAAGAATCCATCGCCAGATAATCAACGATAATCAGAAGGTAAGACCTCCTCGACAGAAAATGATGCGTCAGGTCCAGGCACGTACTCCTGCAAATACTCAAGAGCAGATACACCTGGCAGAGGACCAGGTCCTCAGAGGGACGTAACAAGATACAGAAAGTATGAGCCAACTTGAATACAGTAAACATGCATATAATTTGAAAATAAATAAGTACGCTGTACAAGACAAACTATATGAATGCAAATGAGGACAACTTTTCGACGTATGGACAAGGGTAGGCTACTCGATCTAATCCTCACAACCTCACGCTCGTCCATGAACATCATCAGCCGACATACCTCGGGGGTAGCGACCCTCGGACTCCATCAATCGACATACCTCGGGGGTAGCGACCATCGGACACGACCCACCATAGTTCGTGCTAGTGACTACGGTGTTACCAGAGTGGTTAAAACCCATACGCCTAATGATTGTCCTCTATGATACTAAGTGCCATGTGTGTGTCAACATATCTAATACATAGTAATGACTGAAAGAAAGCTACACATGCAAGAATAGACAGAAATGAAATAAATATAAAGAAATATAAATATGTAAGCCCCTGATTTTTCAAAAATACTAAAATTGGAATTTTTCACAATTTTCTGGAATTTTTTGGGAATTTTCTGTAATTAAAATCAGGGTTTTGAATTATTACAAAATTTTTAATTGATAATAAATAATATTAAAATATTATGAAAATAATATTTTTGGGTGTAAAATGGAAAACTGGACTTAGGACAATTTTTTCTGGAATTTATTGAACCCCGGACCTATTTTTAAATGCCTAAAAAGTATTTTATTATTTATTTAATTAATTAATTAATTTACTGATAATTATTTTATTATTATTTTTTTTTTTTCTTTTTATTTTTTTTTTTTCAGCCCGCGGCCCATTGGGCCTGATCCGGCCCGGCCCACTACCCCAGCCCAGCCCGCGACCCGCCTAGCGGGCCGGGTCGGGTCTGCTCGAACCCGACCCGCCGCCTCCGACCCGGTTCCCCAGCCCCCTCCCCACGACCCGGCTGCCGAAATCCACGCCGCTCCGGCCGGCCACGCGGCGCCCCACCGCGCCACGACCTGCCACGACGCCCCGCGTCTCCCGGCGACGATCCCCCCCGCGTCGCCGCCCTTCCCGGTGAAGCTCAGCCCCCTCTCCCCTATAAAAACCCGCACCCAGCCCTCTCCTCCGGCCACCCCGACCACGAACCGCCGCCCCTCCACTCGCCTCCGCCACCGCAGAACCCCCTCGCCGCCGCCGTGCTCCGCTCGCCTCGCAGCGCCTCGTCCCCGGCCCTCTCCACCTCCCCCGGCAGACCCTCCGGCGTCGAGTAGCAGCAGCAGTCGACGGCAGCGGCTCCGCCGGACGCCCGAGCCGCCCTAGACCCCGCCGTCGACGTCGCAGCCGCCAGCCCGGCCGGCCTCCCCCGCAGCGGCGCCACCCCTCCTCCGGCCGGCCTCCCCTCGCCGTGTCCAAGCCCAAACCCTAACCCTAAATCCCCATTCTCGTGTCGTGTCGGACACGACACGGACACGGTGGAACCCGATTCTCGAGCCCGGTTCAGGTACGTGTAACTTTCTCCTCGCTGCCCCGTTTTCAATTCCGTAAATTGCGTTGTGAAGCCTGTATGACCCTCTCGGTGTCCGGACAAACTGTTCGGGGCATCGCGTCCTGTGGTGATCGCACACCGCGATCCAAAAACAGGAAAAACCAGACCCTGTTTCACCCCGGAACTGAGTGCGCCCCGCCAAACGGGACGACTTGGTCGCGTGCGGTCTTCACAGATACGTACGCATCATCGATACGGACGTGTGAGTTTTCGTGGAAGCTGATTCGGGTGTGCGTGCACACCGGAATCAACGCGTATCCGCGGACATCGCCCCGTATCCGCCTTTTCGGCATTTCGCCCTAACTTCGTGTACACTCGTCAGATCAAGACGAAACTTGCGCCATCGGACTCGTAGCGATACGTTGGTCCTGTGGGTCAAGTTTGGTTCGATTCTGAGAACGTTGACGAAATCGCGTGTCGTGGGCCCCACAGGCCCCGCTCGACGGGCGATTTTGTGTTCGGCTCATCGGAATCCAAATCTGGAAGTTCCGTTGGGTTCGTATCAGCGTTCCTGACCTGTTGACACTAAGTTTGGTGAAATTGGAGACCGTTGACCCGGACACGTTTTTCGGTGCAAAGCGGGCCCACCGGCGGATCCCGTTTTGACCCGAAACTGCCGTTTTTGCCCTTGTCTCCAAATTGGACCCAAGGACAGGCATTTCTAGCTATTTGACGTCTTCTGAGCGTGATGGTAATGTCTATTTCAGCATTTGGACTCATCTCTGGATATTCCCCAAGAACAATTAATCAGATCCAAACAACAGGCAAGTACCTGCACTTCAAGTTAATCTTTATATTGTGATAATTAATTTCCTGCTCTACTAGTATTCTTGATGATTACACGTAGTGTTAGAATTCTGGATTTCATGTCCTGAATACGGGATTTCATGTCTTGCTTTCCGTGTCGGGTGGGAGAATACTAGGAGGCATGTAGTTTACCCTTCCCCCAGGTCCTGTTACTAGCTGTTGGTACGCGACTGTACCATCAGCCTTATACTTGATTGTTCCTAGTCACTAGTCGTCTATGACGGCCTTATTAGCCTTATAAACCCCTACATGCCAACTATGTATTCTAAATACACAAGTTCACGCACATAGTTCCTGTCTTGTTGCAGTTCTTGTTGTCTTGTTACAGTTACATTTCCTGTCACATTTTTCCTGTTTTACTCGTATTTCTGGTTTATAGCAATTAATCATACTTTACTTCTAGTCTTGTTTTATAACATTATTTCTCAGTTAATTTCACTACTTACTTACTCACGCATTTCTCAACATAATGCTTAGTCAGTTATTTCTACCTGTCACGAATATTTAGTTTTAATCTTGTTGTGCACTGTGTACTTTGCTCCTTTCCTGATTGGATCTGTTGATTTAGGCGATGATGAGGATCTTGCCCCTACTTATTATGGCCCCTATGAGACAGCAGGTGATACAGTTGCAGAGCCGGTTCCCACCCAGGAGACTACTCCTGCAGAGTAGTTAGCATTAGTTGTTTATTTCCTTTCATCTTAGTAATCGGGTTTATCCCCGATATAATCTATGGTTCTGTAATAAACTCTGGATCTGATTATCATATTCTGGTTATAAAATCTTAGCATTCTTTTCCTGCTATTATTTCTTGCCTATTTAATTATTGTGAATGAGCTAGATTTATCACCTGTGATCATGCCCTAGACAGCGTACTACCGCCGACACTGCGGCGTAGGCTGGACGTACCCACGCACTCGTGCCCGAATTTCCGGGTGCGGGTCGTGACAAAATAGCATGCAAAAGTACTGTAACAATTTGGCAAGGTATCTTGCCTGGTAAGAAAGCTGCAAGGTGTACTGTACAGAAGTCAACGCACAGGATCAAAAGCTATGGCCACAGAACAAATGTCTCCGGATGCTGAAATAAATATCACCAACGTTTCCGAAATGAGCAAAATAGCTAAAAAGCACATTCCTTTCGTCCAATTTGGACACAGAGGCAAAACGGTAATTTCGGGCAAAAATGGGGTCCACGTGTGGCCCACTTTGCACCGAAAAGCGTGCCGAGGGTAACAGTCTCTAAATGGGACAAACTATAGGTCAAACAACTCTAAATGTCAATACGAACCCAACGGTATGTCCAAATATGGATTCCGATGAGCCGAACAAAATTTTGTCCGAAAAGTCAACTGTGGGCCCGCCAATTGGCGATCTAGTCAACCGTCTCAGAAATGCGTGAAAATTGGGTCACAGGACCAGCGCGTTAGCACGAGTCCAGTGGCGCAAGTTTCGTCGCAATCTGACAAGCGTGCACAAAATACGTACGAGTTCCACAAAAGTTGCGACACGGGGTGTGTCCGCGGATACGGCCTGATTCCGGCGCGCACACGCGTCCGAATCAGTCTCCACGAATTTTTACGTGTCCGGTTATGCTGCGTGTACCGTTTGGTACACTTGATACACGGCGGGGCGGTCCCATTTGGCGGGGCGCGCTCCGTTTTCCAACTTTTGGAAATCTAAAAAAAGTGGGTGCGCGCAGTTTTGTGACGAATTAAACTATGTCCACAGCAACTAATAGCATAGGATTATTTAACAGAAAATAAACTAGGTCAAGTATTCTATAGGTATCAAAAAGAATCACCGAATTCGGATCTCTGTGGTGGGAGATACGAACTCGGCAATAGGGGTGGTCACCGCAGTTTTCTGCGATTCCAGAATTGGGTCTGCTCCGCCCACTTTGGACGATATTTTTCACCTAGGGGCACACGTTTTCCGATGTTGGCTATAAAACAAATATGGAAGAGGGTTAAGGGGTGATCATACCGGTGAAGACGGAACAGCGTTTGGTCGAGCGAGTCGACGGAAAATCACTCCGGAGCGAAGGTGCTTCGAGTGGGAATCTGCAGCGCGAGGTCGGCGTCGTCGGGATGGTTGGATGGCTTGGCGGGGCTTCTCTAGCTGCGGTGACGGCTCTATATGGGAAGAGGAGGTCTGGAGATTTAGGTTAGGGTTTTTGTGAAATAATATATATATATATATATATATATATATATATATATATATATATATATATATATATATATATGATATAATAGGGAGAGAGAGAGAATAGGAGGCGGCCAATAAAAGGGGGGTCCTGGAGCTATCCGCTGAATGGGGTCGGGTCTTCTAGGTGTTTTAGCAAATGGCTAAAGGGGGTTTGGTCATAGCAAGTTGCTGGAGCAAAGTACTCGTAGCAACTTTTGCTAAGGAAGGAAATAACATAACATTGTTATTATTATTATTATTATATTAGATTCTTATTTAATACTTTAATAATACTTATTTTACTTTCTTTTCTTAATCTTTTCTTTTCCTATTAGTATATGCATATATATATATTTGTATATATATAATATATATACTCATAGAAAAATTCTAGATTAGAAAAATGCACATCATTAGGCTAGCAATTGCTTAAGGGGTCTCCTACATGGAATAAATTCCGAAAAATTCCTGATGGTCCCATAAGTCCTCTAAGTGCCCGAACACCTAAAATAAAAATTAAGAAAAATCTATTTCTCCTATTTAGCACATAATTATCATAATTAAATTATTAATTAATAAAAAATAAAAAATATAATTTTTTTTAAAAAATAGGGGTTTTACATTCTATCCAACTTACAAAAATTTCGTCCTCGAAATTGACACTAACCCATATTCATAATGATAACTATAACTATTACACTACATTGGTATCTAGTAGGACTCCTAAAACTCATAGTCTGCCATTCTAACACTTTCTCATCTATTGTCCATACACTATTCTATCATCCTCTAACTTGTCTACACTACCCAACTTATAAGAATTCTACTAGTGGTCACCTTCTTTGAAGCTATTGTCTAGTTTGTAAGGCAATTATATTTATTGGGTCGAGAATCTTGGGATACCTGTCTGGAATCTCATAACTATGACTTTTTCCATAACCGTCAAGTATCATAGTCTAATACTGCCACGCCACCTGGCCAGTATGGCTGCAAGTAATTCGACTACTCTACCATAATTGTCTGGCGGCAACTGTCGCTACCTTGCCAGCGAATTGTCATAGTCATCAGTTCGTAACAAGTGCCTTCAACTCTTTTCTAAGCATAGTCTAAGTTTTTAGGGAGACACTTAAGGTCTTGACTAACTATTAGGGGTATGATCTAGCTCAAATGATCTAACAATTACTACTATGCTACATGGTGCTACTTAAGGGTTAAACTAATAAAGAATATAGATATTGCTATAGTGCAAATATATATTAAGAACTCATCCTTAGTTATCAAGCATTACTAACACATTTATGTTTAACTAACAAAATAGGGGTGAGATTGATATCAAACAATTCATAATGGCACGAAAGATATGACTATGATAGGAAGAGTTACGCACGAGATAAGGAATGGATATAAAAGGAGGAGATGAGTCACCCAAGAGGGCGAGATAAGGATAGGGGAAGAATACTACTACTGCTACTCCCGTCATCCATTAGCATCGCGTGTATTCCATCTGGATAGAATAGAAATATATTCTCATAATTGCTAGACTACCATATATATAATTCTACAGCTATTTGTGCATCTAAGAGCTTGTGTCACAATGGGGTTATGAGTATGCAAAGATAATTATAACTAAAGGTCGTACCTGTATCTACGGCTTCCTGTGTCTGCTCTCCCATACTTGTCATAATGAGTGCTTGGCCTTGTCCTTGGTTGTTCAACTGGGGTCTAGTCCCCTCCATTTGTGCAGACTGTAGAAGCAGTGGTGGGTCACTTTGGTCTTCTATACTTGAGGGTGTATGCGGTGTTCCTGATTCTAATGCCATAGGTCTCTGGTTCTGTTTAGGACATTCTCGGGCTTGATGGTGACTTGATCCACATATCATGCACAACCCCAATCGACGATGACATTCTCTTAGAATATGACCTGTCCTTCCACAATAGTGACAAGTACGGAGCTCCTTGGTTGGATATGGTGCAGCACTATCTGATTGCTGGCGTGTCAAAGGGTGTCGAATGGGTCCTCCTTGCTGTATCCTTACTGGTCCTTGGTGACTTCTCTGTTGAATTCCGTTTCCCTTGCTGATGGCCTCCTGGATCCTGGCCTCTGTCAATAGCTCGGCATAAGAGATCCGGGACTGGGAGCTAGTGTAGTGCTGGAGCTCCTGAGTCAGCCCGCGGTAAAACCTCTTAGCCTTCTCCAAGTCATTAGGTATTAGGACTGCGCCATACTTACTGAGACGGCTAAATTCTGCGTCATACTCATCAACCGTCTTGTCCCCTTGCTCTAGATGAAGGAACTGATCGTACAATTCGTCCCTTACAGTATCCGGGAAGTACTTCCTCTCAAAGCATTCCAAAAATTGTTCCCAAGTCTGACGCGTACCCAACTGGTGCTCCATTGATTCCCACCAGTGATGCGCGTTGCCTTCTAACTGAGTCCTCATGCCTATCATCCATAGGTCAGAAGGTAATTGTGATGCCTCTAACAACTTCTTGGTATTGGCAATCCAGTTTGTGGTCTCCTCTGGACTCTCATTGCCATTATATGGCCTAGGGCCCATCTGCACAAAGTCTTTGACTGAACCAACCCGAGATTGTGGTACTGAAACTAGTGCCTGGGTTGGTTTAGGGGCTAGTGCAGCCATTCTCTCAAGTGCTGCCAGAAATTCTAGCCGTTACTCTGCTGTTTGCTGCCTCTGTTCTTGCATTATCATCTGGAAGAGTTGGAACAGCTGCGCTTGGCCATCTTGCGGTGCTGGTGGAGCTGGAAAAGTCCCATTAGGTATCGTGGAAGGGGTTGATGGAATTTGATTGTTAGTCATTCCATCCGGTCCGGGAAGAAGAGGTGTCGTTGAGGTCACTCCGGGTGATTGGTCGTCGTCCCCTGGAGACGTGTTGTCCCCGGTGACGGTATGCCCGTCATGCAAATTCATCTCTCTGCAAGAGATGGACGAAGGATTAAGAAGAGTACATGAATCAAGCAGGATGCAAGAACTTAAGTAGGTCATGTTGGAAGGAAGGTAAGTTATAGTCAAGTGTGGATGAGATCTAAAATTCTAATCCTAGGTGCAGGCCCGCTCGGTACAGTTACGTAACCGAAATGGCTAACTCGACCTGCATGGACCACCACAAAAATATGTCACGCCCCAGTCCCAAATACGTAGGACTAGGAACACGTAAGCATTACAGCCGCATGGATATGTCAACTCCAATATATGGAAACCATAACCCATACGTACGCTGTAATATGAATATAAACTCACATGTGGTATATATAATGTCACAAGTCACAGATATGCTAATCTCATCCACACAACAAGTCATAGAAAAGAAATACTAAGCTAGAATAAGGAGTCTGAAATATCCAGAAAATAATAGTCGGGTGGAGACAAATCCACACCAAGACTATATCCAAAACTAAAATGAGAGAGGAGTATAAAATCTCCAATATAAAATAATGTGAAGACAGAAGTGTATCAGCTAAAAGAATCCATCGCCAGATAATCAACGATGATCAGAAGGTAAGACCTCCTCGACAGAAAATAATGCGTCAGGTCCAGGCCCGTACTCCTGCAAATACTCAAGAGCAGATACACCTGGCAGAGGACCAGGTCCTCAGAGGGACGTAACAAGATACAGAAAATACGAGCCAACTTGAATACAGTAAACATGCATATAATTTGAAAATAAATAAGTACGCTGTACAAGACAAACTATATGAATGCAAATGAGGACAATATTTGACGTATGGGCAAGGGTAGGCTACTCGATCTAATCCTCACAACCTCACGCTCATCCATGAACATCATCAGCCGACATACCTCGGGGGTAGCGACCCTCGGGCTCCATCAATCGACATACCTCGGGGGTAGCGACCATCGGACACGACCCACCATAGTGCGTGCTAGTGACTACGGTGTTACCAGAGTGGTTAAAGCCCATACGCCTAATGATTGTCCTCTATGATACTAAGTGCCATGTGTGTGTCAACATATCTAATACATAGTAATGACTGAAAGAAAGCTACACATGCAAGAATAGACAGAAATGAAATAAATATAAAGAAATATAAATAGCATGCAAAAGTACTGTAACAATTTGGCAAGGTATCTTGCCTGGTAAGAAAGCTGCAAGGTGTACTGTACAGAAGTCAACGCACAGGATCAAAAGCTATGGCCACAGAACAAATATCTCCGGATGCTGAAATAAATATCACCAACGTTTCCGGAATGAGCAAAATAGCTAAAAAGCACATCCCTTTCGTCCAATTTGGACACAGAGGCAAAACGGTAATTTCGGGCAAAAGTAGGGTCCACGTGTGGCCCACTTTGTACCGAAAAGCGTGCCGAGGGTAACAGTCTCTAAATGGGACAAACTATAGGTCAAACAACTCTAAATGTCAATACGAACCCAACGGTATGTCCAAATATGGATTCCGATGAGCCGAACAAAATTTTGTCCGAAAAGTCAACTATGGGCCCGCCAATTGGCGATCTGGTCAACCGTCTCAGAAATGTGTGAAAATTGGGTCACAGGACCAGCGCGTTAGCACGAGTCCAGTGGCGCAAGTTTCGTCGCAATCTGACAAGCGTGCACAAAATACGTACGAGTTCCACAAAAGTTGCGACACGGGGTGTGTCCGCGGATACGGCCTGATTCCGACGCGCACACACGTCCGAATCAGTCCCCACGAATTTTTACGTATCCGGTTACGCTGCGTGTACCATTCGGTACACTTGGTACACAGTGGGGCGGTCCCGTTTGGCGGGGCGCGCTCCGTTTTCCAACTTTTGGAAATCTGGAAAAAGTGGGTGCGCGCAGTTTTGTGACGAATTAAACTATGTCCACAGCAACTAATAGCATAGGGTTATTTAACAGAAAATAAACTAGGTCAAGTATTCTACAGGTATCAAAAATAATCACCGAATTCGGATCTCTGTGGTGGGAGATACGAACTCGGCAATAGGGGTGGTCACCGCAGTTTTCTGCGATTCCAGAATTGGGTCTGCTCCGCCCACTTTGGACGCTGTTTTTCACCTAGGGGCACACGTTTTTCGAGGTTGGCTATAAAACAAATATGGAAGAAGGTTAAGGGGTGATCATACCGGTGAAGACGGAACAGCGTTTGGTCGAGCGAGTCGACGGGAAATCACTCCGGAGCGAAGGTGCTTCGAGTGGGAATCTGCAGCGCGAGGTCGGCGTCGTCGGGATGGTTGGATGGCTTGGCGGGGCTTCTCTGGCTGCGGTGACGGCTCTAGATGGGAAGAGGAGGTCTGGAGATTTAGGTTAGGATTTTTGTGAAATAATATATATATATATATATATATATATATATATATATATATATATATATATATAATAGGTAGAGTGAGAGAATAGGAGGCGGCCAATAAAAGGGGGGTCCTGGAGCTATCCGCTGAATGGGGTCGGGTCTTCTAGGTGTTTTAGCAAATGGCTAAAGGGGGTTTGGTCACAGCAAGTTGCTGGAGCAAAGTACTCGTAGCAACTTTTGCTAAGGAAGGAAATAACATAACATTGTTATTATTATTATTATATTAGATTCTTATTTAATACTTTAATAATACTTCTTTTACTTTCTTTTCTTAATCTTTTCTTTTCCTATTAGTATATGCATATATATATATATATATATTTGTATATATATAATATATATACTCATAGAAAAATTCTAGATTAGAAAAATGCACACCATTAGGCTAGCAACTGCTTAAGGGGTCTCCTACATGGAATAAATTCCGAAAAATTTTTGATGGTCCCATAAGTCCTCTAAGTGCCCGAACACCTAAAATAAAAATTAATAAAAATATATTTCTCCTATTTAGCACATAATTACCATAATTAAATTATTAATTAATAAAAAATAATAAATACAATTTTTTTTAAAAAAAATAGGGGTTTTACATGTGCATAATCAGACAGTCAACTAACACCTATCTAGCCAGTACCTCGGTGTACACAAGGCAGACAAATCTCTAATATCAGGGTCACATGGTCAAGATAATTATGCAGGAAAATCCACAGTGTCCTAGGGTCTTACAATATAAATACATATATAGTCATTATTAGCATTATCATTTAATTACTTATACAATACATATATATATATATATATATATATATATATATATATATATATATATACCAATCTGAATATTATATATATACGCGTACGTGTACGCATATGGGTCATACGGTCATATATAAATACAGGGTATCTTATGGTCACTCAACATCTATAATACAGTCATACCTAGTACTAGCATTAATTACCACACAATGTATATGTATCAATTAATTATCCTACACACACGCACACTAGTCTTTAGGTCAACCGACACGGTCTGAACTCATAACAACTAACTGAACCAATATACTAAAACCCTACACTATTCACACAAGCATACATACACAATATGAAAGGAGAGGGACAGGTTCGAACCTTGGGGTTAGCGTGCACGGGCATGAGGATCGAGGGTGACTGCTGTAGGTCGTCTTCGGCGAGGGTGACGGGTCTACAATGACGACGATGATGTCGATGGTGATGATTATGTCGAGGGTGATGATGATTGGTGATGATGATGACGAGGGTGATGATGATGGGGATGATGATTGGTGATGATGATGGTGATGATTAGGTTAATGATGATTACGAAGGGATGATGATGGTGATGAGGATGATTAGGTTAACGACAATGGTGATGATGATGATGATGTAGGTTATGTTGATGATTGAAGGGGATGAGGTTACTCCGGCCAGGGGGACTCAGGCGGGCCAAGGAGGAGGAGAGTGGAGAGGAGGTGGACGGAGGTCGATAAGGGAGGCTGTGGTCGAGGAGAAGGAGAGAGCAGGGAGGAGACGGAGGTCGGGTCGCTGAGGAGGTCGAGGTGGTCGTAAGGGGATCGACTCAGGGAGGTCCGGTATTGGAGAGAGGAGATCGGGGCTGCTGTTGAGGAGGTCGGGGAGGAAGGAAGAGGTGGTGGTGAGCGGTATTTGCAGGAAGGAGGACAAGGAAGAGGAGAGACGAGGGAGGTACGACGGTTGTGGTGGTGAAGAGGGTGGCTCGAGATGCAGGAAGGTGGAGGAGTTGCGTGTGCAGGCGGTCGAGTCCGACGGGGGTCAGGGTCGGCCACGTGAGCGGCGGAGGAGTGGTGGTCGCCTGGGAACGGTGCAGTCGGGTTCAGCGGGGTCGGGATGGCCGGAGGGGATGGCCGTTGTTGTGGTTGGAGGACTCGGCGGAGGACGGCTGTTCAACGGGGATGGCAGTGTTCAGGCGAGGGAGGTTGGCTGCGCTCGGGGATCAGGTTCGCCGGCGGTTGGGAGCTGCTCCGGCGGGTGGTCACGGCTTGGGAGGATGATGAATTATAAAGGGGGTCGGCTAGGTATAGGTATAGGTATTGGGTTTTGTGATGTGGATGATAAAAAAGTAAGGAAAGTGATTATTTATACATGTAGAAAAGTAGGTTTGGGTGTTGACCTAGGGTGGTGGGCCGGTCAACATCCTTGGGATGGGCTTGGCTTCACATGGGGATGTTTGGAGGGCTAGCATTGCATGGTTTGAAATGCATGGCTAGGAATTGATGAGGGGGTGATGTTGAGTGCTACACACTCCAAAATTATGGAGAAAATTTACATGACCAAATAATGAAGAAAAAATAGGTTTCTTCATGTATTGTGTCCAATGGTGTGGACGCCTTAATGCACTTTTGTAATAAAGTCCCCAACAATTGGAAAATTACACAAAGATAAAAATTAGAATAAATTAATTAAAATTAATACAAATGGTGTTCTAAAATTAATTAGAAGTACATGGGACTAAAATTAGGTGGGACACAAGTGTCATGGATGTAGAGGGCTCAGAATAGAATATTATCATAAATTAGGTTGCACAAAACGAGTCAAGATTTTGTCTCCAATTTCGATTGGAACGCACAAGGATACAAAGTTGAATTTATTTAGAATTAAATATAAACGTCTGCGACGAATATTGTGCAACTAAAATGTAGCATAAGAGAGTATAATTATAAGTTACACAAAGGTCATAATAGAAGACTGGTACGTCTAGGACAAGGGTGTGAAATTCATTGGAAGGAAATGGCTAGTGTAGTGCTCCAATTATCGAAGCAACGGTAAGGTGCACTAAGTGATATAAATATTATAAAATTATCTAAAATACAATGTTCTATTTTTAATTGGATCCAAAAACTAGCTCTAGTTTCTCTATCTAAGCCAAGTAGGCCTAAATTTTGGTCCAGGGGGTTTACATTCTACCCAACTTAAAACAATTTCATCCTCGAAATTAAACTAAGGTATAATTTGTCTATCCTTCACGTTCGTACATAAGGCAAGTCAATCGCAATCTCTTTGCGACAATTTAAAATCTAATCAAATCCATCGCAATCACCTTCAAAATTAAATTAACCATTATTTAAATCAAAATTCAACATATCGTACTATCTTCTCGATTTTTAAATAATCAATCATCCAAATCTAATTCAAATCTATATGATATCCCACATCAAAATTTATATCGCAATCTCCAACTATCATAATCTCCTCTAGAAAATAATTCTAATAAAATATTATTTCTATTTTCAACTTAGGAATTTTATACTCTTCAAATTTTAAATTTAATTTTATCCTCAACATTTCAAATATGTGATCCAACAATCAAATTTTAACTCTTAATTCAAATCATCAAATTGTAAAAAAATTAAATCTAATTTACCAATTGTTCAAGTCTAAGATTCTATATTTATCCTCAAAATCTAAATTGATGATTCAACATTCAATATTCAAAATTTAAATCATATGCTCAAGTATAAATATTTGGTCCGCAATATCAAGGTTTTAAAATTAATTAAATCCTCATCATCTTAATCCTTCTTCTAAAATTTCTCAAAATTAAAATGACTTGAACCTCTCAATCTAATCTTACTTGATCACAATCTAAAAGAAATTCACCTCAAGTTGATAATGCAACTTCTACCCAACTTAGAATTTATCCATCTGTCACCTAAGGCTATACATTTAAGAAAGACTTCCTCAAATTACTTAATCGCGTTATTCAATCCTCAAAGTTTTAACACCAAATATATCACATATGATATGCCCTTAATTACAAAAGATAGTCACCAAATAATGCGGTTGGCCTATGGGGTATATCTAGTACTCTCTGTGTATCAAACTTATACCAAACACAAGATTTCGTCTTTCCGAAATAGGGGAAGACGAAGAACAATAATAAAGAGTTCAAGGGTGAGGTAATAGAATACAAGTCTGGGGATCAAGGAAATTAAAGAATTCAAAAAGAGAGTCGTCAAGGCAGTTGTGGATTAAAATCCTATTTTGGTAATTTCCTATTCACATGCTCATATCAGTACAGTTATGTAACTGATATGATATGCTCGGAGATGTCTAAGGGCAAGTATATTCGTCTAACAAGTTGAGTCAACTATATATCTCAATCCACGTATGGTAGTCATGCGAAGAGCGAACCAATTGTACTAAGGTTATCCAGACCGTAATACACTGATTCTGATTAGACAATTGTATCATTGTGTGGTTGATCAGGCCCCAATAACACATATGTCATGAACAAGCTCGATAAAAGAATAAGCTAGCAAAACTAGGCTATAATAGCGGCATAAGTCAAGGTAGTACAGAAAATATAAATACGCTGGATTATGATGGAATAAGGTATAGCCTATATGGAGATATGGGTACAAATTACGTGATTTAAAACTAAAGAATAATCATCAATTCATAATCTAAAAGAACAACTCAAATTATCAAGTTCTAACTACCAAGCACAGAAATTCAAAATTCAAGATTATAACTATAATCCTAGCAAACTATATATCCTTAACAAAAAAGGAATCACTTGGCCTACAATCAGAAGGGTTAGGTGGCACGAATTGAAAAGTGAAGGAAAAAATTTAGTCGTCGCATAAATAGCGAGCGTTAAGATTTTGGAGGAACAATTTATGAAATTAAATAGAGTGGCTCTTGATAATATCATGATTTCTTAAGGAAATATGGTATACTAATCTCTGTGTTCGAGGTATGATCAAGAAAAATATTATATTCATTCCTCTTGGCTTCCTAGGCATTGTCTGCTAATATCAAGACAAGAAGCTAAGGTTGTAGTTTTCTAATACTATCTTACTATGAAAGTTAGGTTTAGTCCTAATATTCAACCTTAGATTTCTATTGGTTCCTCAATACTAGGGTCAAACAATATGGTCAATTTCTAACTAACCTTATTAGTGTATATACTACTCTCAAGTCCTTCCTAAATATATCAAGGGATAATGGTCTACAAGTAAGGGATGCTAGGGTTTATTAGGTATGCTAAACTTTTAGGAGCTGTCAATATTCTAATTATATTCTTAGTAGGAATGTTACCCTAATTATCATCCTAACAACAAGGATTCCTATATTCTAATAGAAGGCTACACTCAAGGAACTATTAGGGAAGTACATGAATCAAACATGATGCAATTATTTAAATAGAACGGATTGGAAGAAAGATGAGTCATAGTCAAATGTGGATGAGATCCTATACTCTAATCATATTTGTAGGCTTGCTCGGTACAGTAACATAACCGAGATAATATACTCTCGACCTGCACGGGCCACCACTAAAAACATGTAATGCCCCAGTCCCAAAATAGGTAGGACTAGGAACACGTAAGCATGACAGCCGCATGTATATGGCAACTCCAATATATGGAAACCATAACATATGCGTACGTTGTATTATGAACAATAATTCACAAGTGGTATAAACTATCTCAAGTCACAGGCATAATCTAAATATCATCCACAGAAATCATAAATAAATAAATAACCAGTAACTATGTAATTAAATCTCAATATAAATTATCAAAGGATGATAGTCGGATGGAAACAAATCCACCGCCAACCTATAATATAAAATAAACAAAACAAATACATCAACTAATAATCACGAGGCTCGAAGAGAAAACCTCCTCGAAATATAAGTAGCTAGTCCGGATCCGCGCCCCTGCTAAGTCATGAACATCTACACCTGGAAAGAGACCAGGTCCTTAGAGGGACATAACAAGATACATAGAAGCATGCCAATAAAGTACTGAAATAAATATCCAATGGGTCGCCCAACCATCTAAATGAATGTATTTTGAGAACAACTTTCCAACACGTGGGCTATCTGGCCATAAATGGGATTGGCATGATTCTCTCGAAGAATTAGGGGCCTACAAAGCATGTCGTCTTTTGAACGCCAGAGGCCGCCAGTAATATATAGGGGTCATCACCACTACGTATCTACGGCGGAGCGTACAGGTTACAAAAAAAAAGTACAAATGAGCCCAAACGTCTTACTTGTTGTTCTCCCCACCCTATGCTCTAAGCATGTCATATTCATGACACGATAATACCTCTAATAACTGCCAAGTCTCCTAGCATGCAATTTCTAACAGCAGTTATCCCTAACGCACGTCCCATACGTACAGGAGGCTAAACCCGGCACGCAAGTCCGTGATCTATATGAGACTCACACTCGTGTAACAGATGTGTCACGGCCAATGAAACCTAATGATGCCTCATGATAATGGGGTGGTCTCATAAACTAGGTCAACATGCATATACATAATAAAAACAAAATACGACGACACCGTCGTTGCAACCAAGTTTCCTTGGACGCGTAGTTTATATAGCAGTTAAAATATATGAACTAAATGACAGAAATAAAATACATGTATCATATGGAATATAAATTACAGTACAATGGCAAGGTATACTTGCCTGGCAAGAAAGCTGCGTAGTACCAATAACCTGCACCTGAAGTCTCGCAGAATAATCCGAGGGTCCTATATACATATAATATAATATAATACAGCATCAGCCATTACACTAGCACATACACAACCATAATTACACTGGACTAAGAGGGTACGCTAGGGGTGATATTGGTCAACTAGCAGGGTCAACTGTGCGTCTAATTACGCGAGTGTCACGTCTTCAAATGATGTGCATAATCAGACAGTCAATTAACACCTGTCTAGCCAGTACCTCGGTGTACACAAGGCAGACAAATCTCTAATATCAGGGTCACATGGTCAAGGTAATTATACGGGAAAATCCGCAGTGTCCTAGGATCGTACAATATAAATACATATATAGTCATTATTAGCATTATCATTTAATTACTTATACAATACATATATATATATACCAATCTGAATATTATATATATACGCGTACGTGTATGCATACGGGTCATACGGTCATATGTAAATACAGGATATCTTATGGTCACTCAACATCTATAATACAGTCATACCTAGTACTAGCATTAATTACCACACAATGTATATGTACCAATTAATTATCCTACACACACGCACACTAGTCTTTAGGTCAACCGACACGATCTGAACTCATAACAACTAACTGAACCAATATGCTAAAACCCTACACTATTCACACAAGCATACATACACAATATGAAAGGAGAGGGACAGGTTCGAACCTCGGGGTTAGCGTGCACGGGCACGAGGATCGAGGGTGACTGCTGCTGGTCGTCTTTGGCGAGGGTGACGGGTCTACGATGACGACGATGATGATGCACATTGTGATGATTATGTCGAGGGTGATGATGATTGGTGATGATGATGATGATGACGAGGGTGATGATTGGTGATGATGATGGTGATGATTAGGTTAATGATGATTACGAAGGGATGATGATGGTGATGAGGATGATTAGGTTAATGACAATGGTGGTGGTGATGATGATGTAGGTTATGGTGATGATTGAAGGGGAGGAGGCTGCTCCGGCCAGGGGGACTCAGGCGGGCCAAGGAGGAGGAGAGTAGAGAGGAGGTGGACGGAGGTCGACGTGGGGAGGCTGTGGTCGAGGAGGAGGAGAGAGCAGGGAGGAGACGGAGGTCGGGTTGCTGAGGAGGTAGAGGTGGTCGTGAGGGGATCGGCTCGAGGAGGTCCGGTGGTGGAGAGAGGAGATCGGGGCTGCTGTTGAGGAGGTCAGGGAGGAAGAAAGAGGTGGTGGTGAGAGGTGGTTGCAGGAAGGAGGACTGGGAAGAGGAGAGACGAGGGAGGTACGGCGGTCGTGGTGGTGAAGAGGGTTGCTCGAGATGCAGGGAGGTAGAGGAGTTGCGTGTGCAGGCGGTCGTGGTCGAGTCTGTCATGCCCCGGTCCCGCCCGGGCCGCCGCTCCGCCCTGCCCGCCCCGTGCGGCCGAAATTTAACGAACCGGGCACGAATCACCGTACCTCGGTGCGCCGGACGCGAATCACCGCGCCCGTCCCATGGGTGTGAGGGAGGAAGGGGAGCTAATCGAATGGCCCGAGTCGAGCTTTCGGGGGACGTGATGCCCCACGGGCCTGGGGTTGCGCCCGTGCAAGGCCAATCGTTTAAGTTGATAATTGGCTATCATCGTATCAATCGAGTAAGCAGCGGAAAGGGACTTGTTGCAATGCAATGCATTTAGCCAACTGAGCGTTCGGGACAATCGAGGCAACTTGGGTTTTCTTTAGCAAAGGCACACGTTCGTTCCATACATTATGCCCCCTTATACGATAGCATTCTCGGGGCAACAATCGAAACCAGGATTCCGGGTCTTCGGGACTGTGGCACGCCTATCGCTCCCTCGAACGATCCAGTACCTGCGAGCAAGTAAACTGTTGGTGGGTCAGCACTTTATACAAGTACTGGTGAGATAAAACAACTGAACAAAAACAAGCATTCACTCAAACAAGCACTAAGTAATCATGTTATAAAACATTACATTACTAGTGATCTTTCTAGTTTTACCTAGGTTCGTTTCATGCAGTTCTAGCAGAGTCATATTACATTGCTTTTGGAAACATGTTTGGAAACAGAGTTTCATATTGAATATGCAAGCAAGCAAGCCGTTCATGTTTCGGGGTGTGCGCAGCGTGTCTCGTGCGACTCCAGGGTCAGATTCAAAGCTAGACACACAATGCACATTCTTAGGGGCAGTCATCTATCCAAGCCAACACAATGACTTAGCTATATGCAGGGCGGTCCCCGAGTATCTCAGGATCGGCAGCTGGTGGAACAGCATACCAATGACTCATTTCTCTGAAGCTAATGGCAGCTGTGACCCATGGTGGCATGGACGCATGCAGTTCAGCTCTCCACCAAAAGCCATTGTCCGACCGCGTACGAATGCATGGAACACTATCAAATAAACTCTAGTATGCAGACGAGACGAACCATCAGAACAGTTATCGTTGTTGCGGGGCAATCCGACTTATCACTTGAACACGTTCAGGCACAGTATGGTTCTCTCGAAGCATAGACGATAGTGAACATGTTCATGCACTCTAAGCAAGCGATTCAGGATTCTCGTTAAGCAGACATTGTTTCAAAGACAAGCTAGGTGAGTTCGTTCATTAACATGCAAGGCAGGTTCTATCATTCTCTTAAGAAAACATTGCAAGCAAAAACTCAGGTTATTATTAAGGCGTACAAGAATCAGAGAACGAAGTTCTGCCCACTCACCTTGATATATAACGCCGGCGCGGAGCAGGGCGTTACAGAGTCCGACGGGGGTCAGGGTCGGCCACGTGAGCGGTGGAGGAGATGATGCTGGCAGAGGAGTGGTGGTCGGCTGGGAACGGTGCAGTCAGGTTCAGCGGGGTCGGGATGGCCGGAGGGGATGACCGTTGTCGTGGTTGGAGGACTCGACGGAGGACGGCTGTTCAGCGGGGATGGCAGTGTTCAGGCGAGGGAGGTTGGCTGCGCTCGGGGATCAGGTTCACCGGCGGTTGGGAGCTGCTCCGGTGGGTGGTCACGGCTTGGGGGGGGGAGATGATGAATAGTAAAGGGGGGTCGGTTAGGTATAGGTATAGGTATTGGGTTTTGTGATGTGGATGATGAAAAAGTAAGAAAATTGATTATTTATACTTGTAGAAAAGTAGGGTTGGGTGTTGACCTAGGGTGTTGGGTCGGTCAACATCATTGGGATGGGCTTGGCTTCACATAGGGATATTTGGAGGGCTAGGATTGCATGGATTGAAATGCATGACTAGGAATTGATGAGGGGATGATGTTGAGTGCTACACACTCCAAAATTATGGAAAAAATTCACATGACCAAATAATGAAGGAAAAATGGGTTTCTTCATGTATTGTGTCCAATGGTGTGGACACCTTAATGCACTTTTGCAATAAAGTCCCCAACAATTGGAAAATTATACAAAGATGGAAATTAGATTAAATTAATTAAAATTAATATAAAGGGTGTTCTAAAATTAATTAGAAGTACATGGGGCTAAAATTAGGTGGGACACATGTGTCATGGATGTAGAGGGCTCAGAATAGAATATTATCATAAATTGGGTTGCACAAAACGGGTCAAGATTGTGTCTCCAATTTTGATTGGAACGCACAAGGATACCAAGTTGAATTTTTTTAGAATTAAATATAAACGTCTGCGACGAATATTGTGCGACTAAAATGTAGCATAAGAGAGTATAATTATAAGTTAAACAAAGGTCAGAATAGATGACTGGCACGTCTAGGACAAGGATGTGAAATTCATTGGAAGAAAATGGTTAGTGTAGTACTTGAATTATCGAAGCAACGGTAAGGTGCACTAAGTGATATAAATATTATAAAATTATCTAAAACACAATGTTCTATTTATAATTGGATCCAAAAACTAGCCATAGTTTCTCTATCTAAGCCAAGTAGGCCTAAATTTTGGTCGAGGGGGTTTACACTTACAACCAACGACTCGTAGAGTTGGAGCGGATACGTCCTCCTGGTGCGCCTACATCGACACAGACTCCACCGACGTCACTGCCTTCTCCATCGACATCGGTGTCGATTTCACGGGAGTAGTATGATCTGTTCTTATCCTTCATGCGCGCCGGTGGTCATCCTCCTGCAGATCCGCAGTAGTCCTAGTTAGGACCGTTTTATTATTGATTATTTGTGTTTCAGACATTATTTTTTGTATTCTTTAGGGCAAGGGTTTTAATTTGTTGTATTCTTTGTATTATTTAGGATGAGACTCAGATGTATGGATATTTGTTGTATTCTTTACGACGATATTTTCTCCTGATTTGGTTTTTAATTTCAATATTTTATTTTCTTCAAATTTTATTATATTATTCATATTAAATATATGTTAATTTTTCGGTGTTGAGTGTTCAACCCAAGGGGGTCGGCGAACCCAGTAAATTCAACAGAGGGTTGCTCTAGGTCTATTTCTACATATTATGAATTAATAAACTACAGGAAGAATAGTTTGAAAATAATTCAGTATTCTTTTCTTTTTTTCACTGTATCATTAGCGACGTTTTTAGCGACGTTCATACACGTCGCTAAATACGTCGCTAAGTTGCGACGTTACTAAACGTCGCTTAGGACGTCGCTAAATACGTCGCTAAAAATGTCGTTGTACGTCGCAACTTGCTGACATGGCAGTATTGCCATGTCATAGTAACGTCGCTATAAAAGTCGCTACTTACGTCGCTAATTTGCGACATAAAGCTACAATTGTACACCTCGCTAATTAGCGACGTTGAGTCGCTAAACGTCGCTAATCTAGCGACGTAAATGCATCGTTAGAAAACGTCGGTATAGCAACGTTTGGCGATGTTTTTCCTGTCAGCGACTAGCTTAAAGGCGACTTCTGTAAAACGTCGCTAATTACGTCGCTAAAATTAATTAGCGACGTTTATTGATTATTTAGCGACGTTTCTTTACGTCGCTAATTTGACTTATTCTGGTAGTGGCCGACCATGCTCGCAAGTATCATGAAACCATGTTCTATATATAAAGTTGTACAAAATTGCACGAAATTTATCGCCCCAAGGGAGTTTACTCGACCCATTCTCCAATCTTCCATACTGCTCAAGTGTGCGATTTTGTATGAGGACCTCCTTCCCTTTTGTCCTGTCCACTCAACGTTTACACGGTTATCAAAACGGAGGTAGAGTGGGCAGCAGTTACTATGAGCCATTTGTCCAACACATCTATCAAGAAGCAAGTATTGTTCATCGGTTCCACCAAATGTTCTATCTCTCTATAAAAATTATTTGAGTGTGCAGTTATACTTCGAATACTTTGCAATGGAATAGATCGACCAAATTTTTGTTGTTTTCCAGTGCACTCGCAGCTGCAAGGATATAAATAGATCATCTATGAAACAGTTATATCGAAACTTAAAGTCACTTGTCACTATATTTACACCAAGATCAATAGCAAAACTATCAACTTTGGACTCCCAAAAAAAAAAATTCTAATAATATTGGTGCCTGAACTGCGTGAAGTCCTTCCAAGAATAAGCTAAATAAGCGAACTTTCTACAATATTCGAATATGTGACCACTCATTAATGAATATTGTCTAAGTAACAACTCAACTCAAGAAAGAGAATGAGAGTGACTGCCACTTACATTACATTATATATTTTCTTTCTAATCTCTCTTTATTAGTCAATCACACTAGCTAGCTATGGCTATGGGAATGCTAAAGAGAAAAACTCTCTCCTCTTTATGGGCATCCAATAATGTGCAATCAAACTAATAGGCACTCCGTTAAACGGGGAAAGGATTGATAACTTTAGACATTTAGTCTTGAACAAATCATACATTTTGTATTTGGTTCTCAATAATCGAACTAATTAGTACTTAAATTTTGAACTAACTGTTGACTCGTTGACTCGTCATGTGTGTGTATGCGCACCCGCTAATACGAAGATTAAGTGGACGGAGAGATCAATTAATGACAACTATTGTCCAACACTTATAGCTCAAATGGAAAGCACTACAGGCACCAGACGTGACCAGGATTCGAGTCTCTCAAGCGTAAGAATGTGTATGTGTGTGTGGATTGTAATAAAAAAAATTAATAACAATTATTAGCAATAACTTTGATATATATATATATATATATATATATATATATATATATATATATATTCACGTTCACGTGCGTTGCACGTATCAAAAAAAAATCTATAATATTATTAAAAAATTAAATTATATTAGAATATTTTAAATATAATTTAAATGTATTTAATTATGATTTATTATAAATATATATTTTTAGTTTGGATATGTGTTTAATTAGATAATATAATGTAGTTAGTTTAAATATAATTTAAATTTTGAATATATTTTATGGTTCGTTATATGTTCATGTGGATATAATTTTTACTTTAGATTCTTAACTATTTGAGAAAAAAAATATAAAATAATTAAAAAATATTAAATTTTTGTATATTAATAATTAATTGATCATATATATACGATTTTGACTGTTCATTTTTAAATCGTTTCTGAGCCCACTTAGATAGAGATTATCAAGAGATCGATTGATGACAATTTTGTGATCGAGACCTAACCTAACTCCTAAACAATTTTAGAGATCTCTTTCAGCTGTCAACCACTTCCCGTGCATCTTCATCACTTCCATGACACTTACATCAAAACTTAGAGAGAGAGAGAGAGAGAGAGAGAGAGAATGTCTTGCTCCAATAATGTTGGTGGTGGATGGGGGGACCTCGTGAACCTTGGAAGAAAAATCGGCAAAAGTGGAACTTGCTTCTATTTCAGATCATTAACTAAAGGGTTTACTTTCAAGTGCCAATTCAAGAAAGAGACTCCCACTTACATTATAAGGGCGGTTTGGTTCCGCTGAGTTAAAAACTTTTAAAATCGATATTTTACGTAAACATTATATATCAATTACATATCAACGTAAAAAAAAAAACAAATTTTTTTTTGGATACTTTGAAAAAGTATAAGCTAGAAGTGAGTAATCATAAAATTTTATATTTGAATAATTGTTCAAGTGAATTAAAAAATTTTACTTTTTGTAGTTCTTATGATTTAGAATTGCTAAAATAGAGAAGATTAATCTTATAACCAAAATAACGAAATGAGAATGATGATTTCTTACTTCACAAATCCACTTCGGAGGAAAAAAGAAGAAGAAAAAAATTTCAAATAACGGAATATATTTTAATATAATTGCGGCTAAAGGGATAGTTTAGCAAAAATTGCAAAGAACGGGACGACAGGTCAACTTAGTTGGCAAGTTTACGAGAGAATGGCCAGCTCGCCAACCGAGATGGCGAGAGAGGGAGAATCCGCCAACTCAGTTGGCGGTGAGTGTGAAAAAATTGGCTCATTCTCCAACTCAGTTGGCGGGGTATAGGGTCCACTGCCGCTGCTCCGAAGACCCCCACTCTCCCCCTCTCTCTTTCTCTCGGAGCCCCCCTACTCTCCCTCGAAGACCCCTCCTCCTCAAAGACCCCCCACTCCCCCTCGAATACCCCCCACTCCCTTCCTATAAACAACTTTTCTTCCCTCTTCTACTCTATACATACTTCTTTTCTCTTCCCACAACAACAAAACTCTCTTCCCTTTTCTCTCTACGTACAACATTCAACATTCCCTTTCCTACAACCAACAAGATCAATCGGAAGAAAAAGAAACAAAAAAATTTGACGTAAGTCAAAATATTTTTTGTCTGACTTTTTTAACCGTTAACAAACTTGTTATATTTATAGGCGTATATATTAGTCAGCAATAATCATAATTAATTTAATTTTTTGTATATGGCTAACCAAAATGACAGTCGTATTCTTGGTGGACCGACTATCGACCTTATTATTAGGCAACATGAAGACCACACATATAGTCGGATGTTTATTGGAGAGGTAATTTTTTAAATTGTAAGTTTGCAAGTTAAATAATTTCTACATAAAATATAACGCATATTTTTTTATAGTTATACGATCATGATCTTGGTTTACAAACCGGATCCATGTACATTGGTGGACCCAAAGAAACTATCATACGTGGGAGGTAAATTCTGCCCAAAAGGCTTTGGTGCAATCATTTGGATTCCATTATATAGATCGGGTTAGATATTTAATCAACGATCTTCACCTAGTTGTACTAAGTCTTGCAGAGCGTTGGCGGCCTGAACGCAACACTTTTCAGCTTCCATTTGGCGAGATGACGATCACACTATTTGATGTGGCAAATATACTAGAGTTACTTATTACAGGTAACGCTATATATTTTGATATGCACTGTTAATACATGCCTTAAAAGAAATAAAAATTCTTTGAAAACTATTATTTTCAGCAGTTTTAAGCAAACATGTACTACCTGGATTCATCTCCATAATTCTATAACAATACTCCTCAATACTAGCATATGCCTCATCATAACTACTATTAATTTCAGCTAATGTTGTCTCTCGGGCTCTCCAGGCTTTGGAATAACTAATATGTATATGGTGCTCCCTATATATATCTTTAACAATTTGTGATGGACTATATGACTGGTTATCTCTAATAATGTCAATTATCTTGGTCTTAGCCCATGCAGCGGTAGCTAGTCGATGACGTCCTGTTGTAATTCTCCCTAAACAAGAATGACGATTTTCTAATGTACTAACTTTAACTATATCGCCATTTTCAATGGATTTGACATATACTCTCTAATTACAATTCGGTTAATCACAACTATAATTCTACGAGTATTATTCATAGCACTAGCTGAACAACTAAAATTATAAGTAATTGCTAAATTACTTATAAAACTTCTAAATTTAGAACGGCTAGAAAATATATTTTCCATAAATAATCCATCAATGATAGCATTATCAACATTATCATCTAACTCATAATCTATGTTTTCAATTAAATCATCACTATTCTCATCGTCGTTGTCACTATCATCATCATGGTTAGATTCATCTGATGAATGACCTTTTTGAAAAAATGAAACAATTTGTTGAAAAGAACTAGCACCAGAACAACATGCTGGTATTCAGAAAAATATTCACTATTTCTATTATCTAATGTTGCTGCTACTTGAATAACATATATATTTATATACCGTGATTGTGAATTAATCTCAAGAATATAATTTCATGCATCTTCACTATCTATCAAAAAATAATTAGAACAAAAAATAGACTTTAGAATAAAATCGTAATGAACAAAACAACGTTCAATAATAAGATCACGTATATTTTCAAAACTAATATTCGGATAAGTTAAATTTTTTTTGCCTTCTCCTCTTTCGTAATTTAACCCATTTATTTTACCACCGTACGAGCATACTATTCTTATGCTACGATCCATGACGGCTAAGAACTTTGGCTAGAAGAAGCAGAGAGGAACTTTGGGTACATACAGAATTTTTTTTGCTACAAACTAAAATTAGAGACAGAGAAAGTGCTGAAGGCTTTGCTAGAGATGAGAGAACGAGAGAGTGCTAGAGGATTTGATTGAGGCAGTGAGGGAGTGTGATGGAGATTTATTTTGAGTTGTGGGTGGTATATATAGAAAGTAACTCGCCAATTTAATTGATGAGTTGTGCAACGTTGTCCTTGGATTAGCCGTTGTGCAATGGCTATAATCTCTCCCCCCCACACAAGCCAACGGCCACCCATCCTCCATCCCTCAATGCCAACGACTATAATTCCTCCCTCCCCCTATCCCCTCACGCCAACTCAGCTGGCAGGTTCACACCCAACTCCCCATCCGTCAACAGAGTTGGAGATCGCTCCCATTTGCATGCTAGCGCTCGCCAACTGAGTTGGCGGGTCCCCAATTTTCTCTGCCTCCGTTAACTCAATTGATGAGTCATCCCGTTCTTTGAAATTTTTTGAAAGTTATTCCTTCAGTCGCAATTGGATGAAATTGCGTCCCTTTGTTTGAAAAAAAAAAATCAATGTCAAAATGAGAATTTAATGGCAAAAAAATTTTAATGTTTATATCAGTTAACAGTAAAAATTGTCTGTAGCCAAACATTTGAAGTAGGACGAAGTGGTTCTAAATCTTGATTTTCCTCACTTCTATTATATATTTGAAGAAAAAAAAAATTGGAAGAAAAAAAAATTAGGTAACAATTATAACAGAACTGAAGAAAATCTAGATTTACAAGTACCTTTGGAATGAAAATTAGGTAACAATTATATATGCTTTACTCGTACTTTGGAAGTGAGGAAAATTAGGTAACAATATACAATAGAAAATTTGGAATAAAAATACAATATATTTCAAAAAAAAAAAATTAACGATGAGGTCAACTTTTCTTATGTCTAGTACTAATAAGAATTATCCAATCCTGCACTGGAAAAATTATCGTGTTTCAAATGTATGATTTTTGTCTAGTGTATTGTACATTCAATTTTACAAAAAATTATTTGTGTCGTTAATTTTTTGCTGCTATTTATTTTTGTCGTGTATCGTACATTCAATTTTTTAATTTTACAAAAAATTTGTTCACACCCACACGAAAGATGAGCCAAATTTTGAATCTAAACTAAGATGAGAACCAATTATTTGTGGCCGAATAAATAAAATATTCGGTAGGACTAGTATTTTTATGAAGATTTGGGGTTTATGATAGGATAAGCTTGATTTCGTACTGGTATTGCTATTAGTAAATACTAGAAATTGTGTATGTGCCTTATATATGTCCTTTATCTGTATTTTTTTTATGTATACTTGTACAACAAATTTAGTTTGAAATAATATAAAATATTATGAAAATTTATTGTAGTTTAAAGTATTTAATTTTTAGTGGATAATAGTTATGTTAGTTGAAAGTTGTATAATTTATTCTTGTTAGTTTAAACATATTTTGATATATATAAGATTGAAGAATAACATTTTTGGAACATAATATTTCATGGTGAAACGTTTTTGAAAAATTATGTTAGACTTTTTAACTACTCCTTGATTTGAACTACTCATGCTTTTGGAAAAAAAAAATCAAATGACAGCAAAAAACAACTTTTGACTACAGTTATTACTTGATAGCAGAAACACTCAAAATTTAAACCGATTTTTAGAAAAATCTAAATAAATAGGAGGATGTTACAAAAATAAAATAAAGTAAAAAGATGTAGCTACCATAAGTATTAAAGTTACATAATAAAAAAAATTAAAATTTGGTCATAATCCAATGTACAAGTATTAAAGTTACATAAACAAGTATAAAATATGAAATACCAAATAAGCTCTTATACCAGTATAAAAAAGAAAAGTCATTAAAACTAAATGAAAAGATCCATTTTTGAAAATATCATAGTTTGAGAAACACTGAAAATGTCGAAAAAGGGCTAATTATAGTTTAGATCCTGAATTTTGTACCATCTTAGAGTTTAAGTCATGATTTGTTCAATTAGAAAGTTTAGACCTTAATTTTTTATTATTTGTTTTATTTTTCTCATTATACCTTCTCTCTCATGTCTAACAATAAAATCTTACCTACTATATAGACTAAGAAGGATATAATAAAAAAAATAAAACAAAAAATAAAAAATCAGAATCTAAATTTTTTATTTGGACACGTCAGAGCTTAAACACTAACTTGGTATAAAATTCATGGTCTAAACTCTAATCAGCCAAAGAAAAAAAATCTTAATTGAAGTGCCAAAGACATGATACTTCTTTCGAACAGTATTATGCCTACAACAAAATTCTTACCACCTTCCTACTATTCGCCATGTGGCCGACTTCGCACGTGGCCTACTTCTATTGGAAGATAGAGGAGAGAGGTGGGGTCGGATGGGACCCATATAGCGGGGGTACTGATTGTAAGAAAGTTGTAAGCATTTGATTGTTAACTTAGCAATTTTCTTTTTATATACATATAAAAAAATATTTGTTTATATGAATTCATTTAACAAAAGAGAAAAAAGAAAAGAAAAAGAAAAATAAGGGGAACAAGAACCAGAAGTTTCCCGTCCACTCTATACGCGTCCTCCACCTGTACCGGAGGCTGCTTACGGGCAGGTCTGCCCGCTGCCCGTAGGTCCGTGGTCCCCACCATGGCAACCGGGTCCGGAAAACGAAAACTGGTCGTGACGTCAGCGAGGGCGAACCCGTACCGTATAACTTCTGGTAGTTTACTTCGTGAGCGCGCATCATTGTTTTCTTTGAGTCAATTATTATGCTTAAACACCCTTCCAAAATTGTTATGTAGCAATTAACTTTTTTAGATTAATTGCACTATAATACCTAAATCTGTCATGACAAACAGAAAATTTCCATGAGTGCAGGAACAAAAAATAAAAAGCATCTGCTCACAAATTACAGATGGAAAATTCATGTTAAAAGACCTTAAACATATGTGACAACATTTTTTTTTAATGTTTTTGAGTATGGACATTTTAAATAACGGTGGTGCTATGCCTACAATCTTATGCTTATAACTTTTTTACAACCGCCACGTGTGGCGGCCGTTCATTGGAAGAGGGAAGAGAGGTAGAACCCGACGGCTGTCCGGATGGTCACCACGTGGCCGAAACGCCACGTGACGGTCATTCATTGGAGGAGAGGTGGAATCTGAGGTGGCCCACATAGCAGGAATGTGAGAGGATTGTAAGAAGGTTGTAAGCATTTTGTAGTAAACTTAGCATTATTGTTTAAATAATCCCAATTTCTACCTATTAATGGACCCTTTCCACCCTCTTCATTTTCTTTGCTTCATCTTTTCTTTTTTTCTTTGGAGATATTTTAGCCTTATTTTTTTGGGGAATAGTTTAGTTAATGTTCCTATTTTAAATGTTAAAATTAGTATATGTTTTTAATTTTTTTTAACTAGCAAATACTCTCAATCTTTGTACGAAATAGTAAAATATACTTCCACTATTTTACCGAATTTTTTGATATTTTACACAGAAGTGAAAATATTTGTAAGATAAAAAAAATAGTGCAAATATATACTAGTTTTAATATTTAGAATAAAAATATTTGCTAAAATATTCTTTTTCTTTGAATGAAAAACAATGTCAGTATAGTCTGTCTCCCTAGGTCCACTAATAAATGAGTTTTTCTCGATTTGTGCTATATTCTTTTTTGACGTCATCATCTTTTCATATTTTATTTTCAACGTAGTTTGTATCCATGAACTTAAAGTTTTTCAACTTATATTGATATAATCTATTGTTACTTTCTTTTTGACTGAATTTTAGTTTAAATTATTTTGGATCGGTTTGTGCGTAGTTCTTTTTCTAGTGTTGTTTGTACCACATAACTTAGAACAATGCTAGATTCGTTCGTTTGCACCACATAGCTTAGAACAATGTTAGATTCGTGTCTATCGACTCATCTTAAACAAAAAAACTATTTTGTCCTTGACACATTTTTAGATGTTAGCAGTGCAAGTTATGTAACTTGTCATAATTGTATTAACTTGTGATTTGTGTCCAAGTTATGATGGAAAAAAAAAAAGTCTAGCACACAAATTTAGAATGAAATAACTAATTATTGGACTAAGAGGGTGTTGATATTATTTCCATTGAGAGCTTCCTTAGGAGGTAAGTGTGGTTAATGCACATGAGTAAAGGTTAATAATTGCTTTTGCAAAAAAAAAATTGTAGGAAAAATGGAGCCAGCTAAATGGTATTTATAAATCTTCTTTTGTCCGACATAGAAGGAGCCTATGGCTCTAAAATAGACTACATATAATATAAAAATTTATTAGGGTGTTGGCATTTAAGGATTGAAAAGAAAAAGAAAAAAATTGGAGGGACTTTTTCGACTACACAGGAAAACCTCAACGGCATACCAAATCATTAATGATCGTCCCTGATTGCCGTCCAGACAAGATGAAGCAATTAGAAAGTGTTATCCACCAAAAAATTGGTTAATTAACATTGAAATTAGTTAATAAATAAGTTTTATTTATAATAGTAAAACTATTCGTTTATTAATTAATGATCAACAATAAATATTTTGGTATAGAATGTTATAACATACATTATTTCTTACTTAATTTAAAAAACAGGAGCAACGCGTGTAAAAGAAAGAGGACACTACTAGGATTACAGCCAAATGAGATTGTAGGAGTTGCCAATTATATTCCTATTGAGAAGAGGGAACCAATTGATAATCATCACGTTAACGGATTTTAAGTGGTTATGACTCCATTTTGTTGTAAACTTGGCATTATTGAAAATAAATAAGTATCAAGGGTCCTATATGAAAAAAGGAAACCTAGTTGCGAAGCTACTGGTCCCCCAGCCAATGGATTCTCCCCGATTCTTTCCTTTACTTTCTCTCTCTTCTTCTTTATAACACCATCACTTCCCCCTTTCTTATTCCTCACTCGCTCCATCAACGAAACCCTAACCCTAAAGATCTTCACCAATGGAGAAGCCCTACTCTTCCTCCCTCTTCTCCGACGTCGACTCCCCCTCCTTCCAGATCTACCCATCCCGGACGAAACCCGCTCCTGTCGGCGGCGCCACCCGCTTCTACTCCGATCGCCTCTTCTCCGACGACGGCGGAGTCGACCGCCACTTCCTCGACTCCTGCTTCCTCTGCAGGAAGCCGCTCGGCGTCGCCTACGGACGCGACATCTTCATGTACAGGTACCGACCGAAACCCTGATTCCGACCATCGATCGATAGATCTCGCCTTCCTCTCCATGAATCTTCATTTTTCTTGCTTCTGATGGGGGTATTTTGGGAATTTCTGTAGGGGGGACACGCCGTTCTGCAGCGAGGAGTGCCGGCAGGAGCAGATCGAGATCGACGAGTCCGACGAGAAGAAGAACTCCAAGAAGAACAGGAAGAGGAATAGTAGCAGATCCAACGATTCCGGCTCGTCGAGGTGGGATAAGGTTGACGTCAGAGCCGCCGCCGGCGCCGTAGTCCCCGGCTAGGCCGGACCGGGGGTAGAATGGGTAATAAGGTCAGTTTTGTCCTTTTGTATAAAGGATCAAATCGAGAAGAGCTCTCGAGGAAATTAGGGGCTTTTTTTTACCAACTTTTTTGGGGTTTCTTGTAAATTTTGGAGTTTATTGAGGGCTTTTTATGTGGCTTCTTGTACATAGGAGTTTCTTAAGGGCTTTTCTGTGACTATATGGTTGTCAGTTGAATTTTCCAACGGCTAAGACGAGGGCTTTCTCCGGTGACTGTGGAAGTAAATACTGTGAAATATGAAGAAAAAGAGTAAATTTTGCAGTAGAGCCCAATACTCTTTTATACTTTAAAAAGAATGGAAAGGATGAGGTTTATTTTGCAAAGCCCTTTGGTTATGATGATAAATGGATTGGGAATTTAGGATTGCACACAAATTTGTTAACATAATTTTCAATTATAATTCCATTCGTTATTGGACTAGTCTTCATCCTTGAAATTTCAATTTTACAATCACAACGGGGCCTACTGGGAGGTTTGGGTTGTCCTATCTGAAACTAATTTTAGTTGTCCTTTGTTCTTTATTGTGGAAGATTATCTCCGATCCTGACCTCTTGCGGGATCATGTAGAGCCCGGATGGGTGAACTAGCAGAGATAATTGTCCAAATTCGAAATTTTGTTAAACTTATCCCTGATGTGGCCCTGTTCACATTTGTATCCTGACTTTTAGGAATATTATTATAAGGAGAAATTATTCATTGGGATAGGAATGGTGAGCCAGTTCACATATTAATATTTATTATTTTTGATAATTATATCGTATTAATATTTGATAATTGTTTGATTATTATTTTTTAGGATTATTTATACGAACTATTTTTAAGTTTTTTTAATAATATGAGATATTTAATTATACTGGCCATTTCTTTTTTTAGAAAAATAAAAGTAAAAAATTTGGGTCATCTTTTTCTTTAGAAAAATAAAATAAAAATAGAAATAGTTAAAAAGTTTAATGTTTTATTTTTATTTTAAAGTAAGAATATTTTTTGTAACAAACAAAAAAGTATGGATAATCAGGATAATTAATTTAAAAGTTGAAATATGTCGTTAATAAACATAGAATATATATATTGATAGTTAGTCTAAATAATCTTATTGTTTTAACGTTTGATATTGTTATTATATTATTGGACAAGTTTATCATTCACTACTGTCACCTAATGAACACACTGAATAATTTCTCACCCTAACTTTTTCAAGAAAACCAAGTACGTGGATGAATCCACGGTTACTATGAAAAAAGGACTAATTAGAGTTTAGACTTTGGATTTTTATACCAGCTTAGAATTTAAGTCTGTGATATGTTTAGTTAAAAAGTTTAGATGTGAATTTTATATCAGCTTAAAGCTTGATTCATAATATATTCAATTAGAGAGTTTAGATTCTGATTTATTATTACTATATATTATATTCTTTAGAAATTTTTTATTGTCAAACATGAAAACGAGGATATAATGGAGAGAATAAAATAAAATAAAAAAATTTGAGTTGCATTCTATTTTATTTATCTATATTTAAGGTACACCACACACGATTACCATAATATATAATACCTTCAACTTTTGACGAAAATTATTTTTAACTAACGGTCAACTCATTTGACCAAAAAAATTGGACAAAAATACTTTCCTTGGTACACGGGAGAGAAGGAGGACTTGGAAGAGGAAAATAATTTTTCTTTTAAAAATTAAAAGTCAAAACAGTTAACTGTTGATTTACGTTAAAAGTTGGAAAAGTGTTATACATTATGGTAATCGTATGAGATGCATTTTGAATATAGATAAATAAAATAAAAATATAACTCAAAATTTTCTAAAATAAATTTTTAATTGGACAAATCAGAATTTAAACTCTTATCCCTTAAAAAGAAAAGAAAAGAAAAGAAAATATGGAATGATTTAGTGGACTAGTTGTAGCATCACCCCAAAGTTTCGTAACCTGTCGGTCCATGTGGCCTAGTTTCGGATCGCTAATGCTTTTGAAAGTAGCAATAAAAGAACTTTTTGACGTTAGACTTCCACCAACTATCAAAAGTTGTTCAAAACTCTGTAGTACTTGTAATTTGTCTACTAATTTGATGGACAAGATCTCTAAACATAGGTACATAACATGTAGCACGGATAGTTATCAAAACTCTGTATACGAAAACTGTAATAAAAATTATACCTTATATGAATTTTATGTTGTCGAGTTTGTGTTTGGATAATAAGAAGATACTTATAACTAAATTCAGATCTGATTATATTTATAAAAATAAAAGAAATATATACTGTTCGTCTTACAAATTTTTAATGACTCAAGCACTGCAAGAAGATGTGATATGATGTAAATAAAATACAAAAAAAAATTGTAAATATAGTAGACAAACAGATATCATTCGTTCAGTAGTATTAATCTTCATAAAAATAATCATTTATTGTCGTAAGTGATGTGAAATCAGTGCTTTAAATATTTTATAAAATTTCAAATTATAATATAATTAATAATTATTTTCAAAATTTATATTTTCCTACGGCACTGGGCCCAAGTAAATAACTAAATTAAATTTGTTGTTTGGTACTAAAATCCCACAATTAGTGGGATTGACGCCCTAATGAACAATCAGACTACCCATTACCACTGGTTTAAGTGTCTTATAAATAAATTTTGAGGACACAAAAAAAAAAAATATGTCCCCATGTCAACCAAAATACACGTAAGAAGAAAGCCTGTCCTAATCATAACCTAACCTAATGCATAGACGCGACGTGTCACAAACTTAACTACAACCGTGTCCTTAAATTTTGTGACACATGAGTCAAATTCAAGAGCACATCACATGTAAGATGAAAGCCACTAATAATCATATACACTAATTTCAGATGTGACATGTCTTGACTTTGACAATTAGTTAGGATGAAAAAAATGTTGGAAAAGTCGTTGGCAAATATTGTAAATTTTAATGTTCTTCTATAGCATTGGGGAATTCAACGGTAACCTATTTTTTGAACAGAGTATTTTTCACCAGAAAAACAAACTTTTCAGAAATATCGAAGGAGAAACACTGTAGCTATTTTTGGTGTTCAGCACGAGGGAATGATTGTGTTTGATATTGTTTCCAAACTTCTTTCCTTATTGACTTATTATTTATGAATTTTATATCAGTTTAAAGTTGTGTGACACGTCCAATTAGAAAGCACTCATATTTAGCGTATAATAACAAAAATAAACCAAAATATATATATATATATATATATATAATCCAAAAAATTTAATTGAGACTTGAACTCTAAACTGATATAAAATTCAGTGTCTAAACGCTAATTGGCCCTATCTATTTTTGTTGAATTATATATCCAAGAAAAAATAGCCTCAAATCAGTATCAACAAGGATCGGTGGAGACAATATCGAATCAGACATGTTGAAAATGATACGATATAAACGATACATATTGATATTAGTCGATACTGTAAATTTTAAGATCAACATGTTCATTGGCGGATATTTCTTATCATGCAACTGATTCCTTCCTCTCAAATTTGACCAAAGTATGTACTATCAAAATTGACAGACCCTTATGACTTGTGGGTATTGTCCTTGTCAATTTCATCCATTTTGGATCCGAGTTCCATGCAGTAAAAAAAAAAAAATTTAAATAAAATATTTGCTAGTTATTTTTTAAAATAATTGGAGGTATATGCTATTTTCTATAAAATATTCCAACAAAAACTAAAATAAAAGAAACAACTCGAAAAAAATCATCCGGAACCAAAACATCATTTCCTTCGTCCATCTTCTTTCTCAGAAAAGGTTGTGATCGGTTACTGGATTCATCACGAGATGCACGATATCGCTGGTCATTGAAATCGTGCACATCTCGAAGGTAGATCGTCGTTATCCCAGTTGCACGGTTCATAGCATAGGAACGAAATCTATTCTAAAATCAGCGTTCTTTCTAACTTGTCTCGAATTCTATTACTTTCTATTTATTTATTTATTTATTTGTTTTTAGTTTATGTGGTTTCCTCTTTGAGTGCTTTACATAAAATTTCCAGCAGAAATTGTGTGGACAAGCACCGGATGGACATGTTACATTTATCAAGTTCAAAGTGAGGCTCTTCTCCATCAGCAGAAAGAAGAATTTGAGTGGAGGCCCGTGAGTGTTTCCAGCAACCTGCCCACAGTAGATGTCACAAAATAATTTCATAGAGTAGAGTACAAACATTAGGAATTAACTAACGCATAGTTACAAGAAAAACAATTAAGCGTATAAAAAATTAGATTTAGCGAACATGCTTATTTTCATCTGTCATAACCTTCTTCTTTTATGTTTTTGCGTCCAAGATTAATTGGGTGATAATGAAATTGATTACAACTTTGCGGAGTTTATTAAATTTCAAGCAACCCACATTGGCAGCAATGGCGTATGAATAGAGAATTTCACACAAGAATTTTCTCACTTATTAGACCCAAAAAAAAAAGGAGAGTCATAAAACTAATAAAAATTGTGGCACTGTTACTCTTCAAAGTTCTTTGTATTTCTCAAAAGAAGTACTTCATTCCGTCTGTTACTTTATGAAGTTGTGGAAATGATTGATTGGAATGTTCTCAAATTTGTCCGTGTTCTTGGACGTTCTTGAAGCTAACAGATTAAGCCCAAGTCGGTAGCTCGCACCAAAACCATGTATTAATTTTTTTTTGTTTTAACCATTTTTTTTTACCTCTTAGCCTCTCAATCATCAGAATAAAACAGTTATAATAAGGGAATCTTTTTGTATTTTTCAGAAACGTATAATACTTGCGTACTTTTGAAAGATTCGGATTGATATACAAATTTTAAGACTGTCGCATTTTAAATGCGTTCCGTACAAATAATTAAAGATTCGGTACAAAATATATGGCTGGCAGTGCAATCTATTTAATTAACCAATAAAAAAAATTCAACGGACTTTCTTTAACTCTTGCAGCCTTGCTGCTTTTAACCAGCCTGACACAATTCACAAAAATGTCTATATAAAAAAAATCATCACATGCAACCTATTGAATTAACCAAAAAAAAAAAAAAAAATTCAACAGTCTTGTTGCTTGCATCAATGATTATTTTGTGAGATAAACGGAAATGAGAACGTATGGATTTGTGTTTAATGAGCTGTTTGATTGTTTATTAGGGATAAAAAAAAAAATTTTGAGTCGCACCCCACTTTATTTAGCATATTTTAATGTGCACCTTAGTGTTTTACCATAATGCAGAAATCCTTCCCCTTTTGACGAAAATTATCCATTATTAACGGTCAGCAGCTTTGATCCATAAATTCAGACGAAAATACCATTCCCACCCTCTCAACCCCCTCCCCATATCGCCCCCTTCCTTCCTCCGGTGCCCACATCCAACTGACCCCCCCTCCTCATCCTCTGGCCGGCCGGCGCACGCGGGCAGACGACCTCCTCCTCCCTCTCCTCCTTCTCCGCCTCTCCTCCTCCTCCCCTCCTCCTCGATCTCTCCTCCTCCGCCTCCCCTCCTCCCCTCCTCCTCATCGACCTCTCCTCCCTTCCTCCTCCTCCGCCCCTCCTGCTTCTCCTCCGTGCAGGGGGTGGGGCAGAGGGGGGTCGCTAGTCGGGGTCGCTCATGCGGCGTGTAGGGGAGAGCTCGACGGAGTAGAAGCATGAAAAATCTAGATCCATGCGCTTAACAAACATGCGCCCCACAACCGACTCAGAAAAAATCAGGCCGCAGGATGACCATGCGGCCAAGAAAAAATAGCATCCATGTGCCTCCAAATATTAGCCGCATAAAGGTCTGATACCAAGATTACGTCTGATTCAGACGAAAATACCATTCCCAACCTCTCAACCCCCCTCCCCATATCGCCCCCTTCCTTCCTTCCTTCGGTGCCCACATACAACTGACCCCCCCTCCTCATCCTCTGGTCGGCCGGCACATGCGGGCAGACGACCTCCTCCTCCCTCTCCTCCTTCTCCGCCTCTCCTCCTCCTCCCCTCCTCCTCGATCTCTCCTCCTCCGCCTCCCCTCCTCCCCTCCTTCTCCTCCGCCTCTCCTCCTCCTCCCCTCCTCATCGACCTCTCCTCCCTTCCTCCTCCTCCTCCGCCCCTCCTGCTTCTCCTCCGTGCAGGGGGTGGGGCAGGGGGGGTCGCTAGTCGGGGTCGCTCATGCGGCTTGTAGGGGAGATCTCGACGGAGTAGAAACATGAAAAATCTAGATCCATGCGCTCAACAAACATGCATCCCACAGTCGACTCAGAAGAAATCAGGCCGCAGGATGACCATACGGCCAAGAAAAAATAGCATCCATGTGCCTCCAAATATTGGTCGCATAAAGGCCTGACACCAAGATTACGTCTGACAGCTTTGATCCATAAATTCAGACGAAAATACTATTCCCAACCTCTCAACCCCCCTCCCCATATCGCCCCCTTCCTTCCTCTGGTACCCACATACAACTGACCCCCCTCCTCATCCTCTGGCCGGCCGGCGCACGCGGGCAGACGACCTCCTCCTCCCTCTCCTCCTTCTCCGCCTCTCCTCCTCGGCCTCTCCTCCTCCCCTCCTCCTCCTCGATCTCTCCTCCTCCGCCTCCCCTCCTCCCCTCCTTCTCCTCCGCCTCTCCTCCTCCTCCCCTCCTCCTCGACCTCTCCTCCTCGGCCTCTCCTCCTCCCCTCCTCCTCCTCGATCTCTCCTCCTCCGCCTCCCCTCCTCCCCTCCTTCTCCTCCGCCTCTCCTCCTCCTCCCCTCCTCCTCGACCTCTCCTCCCTTCCTCCTCCTCCGCCCCTCCTGCTTCTCCTCCGTGCAGGGGGTAGGGTAGAGGGGGGTCGCTAGTCGGGGTCGCTCATGCGGCGTGTAGGGGAGAGCTCGACGGAGTAGAAGCATGAAAAATCTAGATCCATGCGTTCAACAAACATGCGCACCACAGTCGACTCAGAAGAAATCAGGCCGCATGATGACCATGCGGCCAAGAAAAAATAGCATCCATCTGCCTCCAAATATTGGCCGCATAAAGGCCTAACACCAAGATTATGTCTGACAGAAAATCCTGACAAAAATAATTTTCTAAACGCTCGAAAGATATGAGCACACTAAGCGACAAGAAGCTCTCGTCAGACTAATAATATTTTATGACAAGCTTGCAACGCCACATGTACGAGGCCATACGTTCCAGACTCCACGCGTCTACGTCCCCATGCGTCCTAGACTCCATGCGCTCTATGCGACCTTGACCCTATGCTTTTCAGACTCCATGCATTCCATATGTCTTTGGCCTCATGCGTTCCAGATTCCACGCATCTCATGTGCCTCTGGCCCCATGCATTTCAGACGTTATACGTCCCATGTGTCTCAGACTCCAAAAATCCAACGTGGCAAGGTTCCATGAGGCAAAATCTTTATGTCGTGATTCTCTCCAACTAAATGCGGATCACATGTCAAACTGACCATGTAATGCAAACAGAAGACGAGAAACGCCAGAATCTTCAGCAAACAGTAAATTCCAACAAAACGTCCACGTGGCAGCTTGTCCTGGACTCAACCCATACTATGCGCCCACAACTGCAACCGCATTCTGTTGAAGGATCCCCCTGCGGCCACCAAACAAATGGACATGAGGCACCTATAGCCAATCAACAGGATGGCTATAAATAGAGGCAGCTTGGACGTCCCAACGGCTGGCTTTTTTTTGCTTCAGAGAGACCATACCCCTCCAGGCGAGCTACGTACGTGCACACAAGCTCAGGAGAGAGAAGAGAGAATAGAGCATCCCGCATTCACTCGTCGGACCGTCAATGAGTAAAAGAGTCGCTACAGTACTCGATCTCCATCGTCACACTATCCAGATAAAAAAATATTATACTTAGATATTCTGTCTAAGATTTTTTTGTACTTGTTTGTTCGTTGTTTAGAAAAAGTTCATTCATAACTTGTAATGGCAAATAGACCCAAGCCATGTCCTCTACCATTCTGAGCTAGTCGTGGGTACCGATTTATCTTACAAGAAACAACCCGTATCCATTTTGTACCGAAGAGAGAAGGAACACAAGAACCGGACTATCCGCCTTGTCCGTGTTGCTTGGGGGCACTACTCTTGGGGAGAGTCAATGTGGGAACGCGAAAACGATATTCGGTCTCGGTATCCGCACTTATTTGACTTGCAAGGTAAATTTCTTCATATGCCTTTTACCAATTTCGTGATCATTGATCATGTCACGACCCGCACCCGGTGTAAGGGTACGAAAACGTGGGTACGTCCAGCCTACGCTCATAATCGGCGGTAGAACGTTGTCTAAGTCAACAATACTAATTAAACGTCTCACACAATATATATGTACCTGTCAAGATATCTCAACTCCAACTGAAGGAACAATATGATAATTAATACTCAATCACAATAAAATTAGGGAAGATGTAGTACGATTTGGAATAGCAGAAGAAAATGAATCGCAGTCATAATACAACTCATAATCAAGTCTAATAGACTGACACAAAAGTCTTAAATATAATACATGTCAAAAATGTCTAAACTACGACATAACTAGTTGTCGCGCCCCAGTCCCAAAGTACGTAGTACTAGGTATACGTACACATGTCAACTGTACGAACAAGTCTAGGAACCTAATTTAATGGAACTAACCAGTCGTGGTACGCTGTAAAATATATCTAAGTCACAGTATCTCAAGCAGGTAATAATCTAATCTCATCCACAAAATATCACATAGTAAGGAACTGAAAGAATAGATAAGTCTCAGAATCCGCTACAAAATAAAATCTAGTGGAGAACAATCTACGAAAATGAGTACAAAAGAATACAGAAAGAATAAAACTAAGCAATAATGAAATAGTCCCAAAACACTAAGCAACTATCATCCATGAAGCTCGCGAAAACTCCTGTGGTTCCACCTCAATGTCCTCGTCAACAAAATCACCAACTCCATAGTCCATCGGGCACAAGTTCTCGTCTGGATCTGAAAAATGTGTCAGGTCCTCAGAGGGACATAACAAGTACACAAGAAATCGACATGCATGAAAGTAAAAGTAGTAAACAATAAATATGGTAACTAAACCACCTATGTGATATGCACTCGAAACATCTCTAATGGCGCATGATAGGAAAAAAATAGAAAAACAGTCGTCCCACCAGGCGTTCCGTAGAAATCGGGAGTTACATAGTTGCATTATTTTTACAGTACAATAAGAAAAAGAAATTTTATATGCTCACTAGCAGATTCTTACCTCCCAATAAACTATCCAAACAGTATACGCGGTGCAGACATAATGCAATGACATCAAATGATATCTAAAAAACTAAGCCAATAACAACTACTAACACAAGACTCGAACTCTCGTACCGATAATCAGTCGACACGCTAGTCCATGCACCCTCTCACTCAGACAGTGAACGTGTTTGAAACAGTATCAGGTCAGAAGATACCATGTATCTTTACAACATATCAGATAAGTCAACTACTTTTAAGACGCATGCGCACATCTAGCAAAATAAAAATTAGGCATAATGTAAACTGAACAATACAATCAAACAAGATATACTCGTCTTCCAAGCCAAGTTGTGAACATAACAAATATGGTCGGGAACTCTCTACAGAAACGTCACAATAAAATAAAAAATAAATGTTAAATATTTACGAAACAACCATTATCCGCTCTCCATCCTACTCCAAATTCAAACATTCCTAGTAGTTGGCACTTGGAACATAATTAGAACTCATAAACATTCATCTGCAAGTCCATTATCAAGTCAAGAGAAGAAGAATTGCAGGAAGAGAAAAATCATGGATGGTTTAAAGCCATGGCTTGAACATGGTCGCTCAAGTTCCGGCGCACGGATTATCCATGAAAATTAGCGACGAGTTTGCCAACGAATTGTGACACCCATAAGTGATCCATCGTCGTTATGTTGCATGTCCGTCACTAGTCGGTGACAGATTTGGTACGTCATTATTTTGCCGTCTCTGTTTCTTTTTTTATTTTTTATTTTGTAGCGGAAGAAACCAAAACTTGCAAAATTTTAATGCCTTCCTCACAAAAACAATTTACATGCACAACTTAATACTGATGGACTAGTTCTTCCAACACTGATGGACTTATATATATATATATATATATATATATATATATATATATATATATATATATATATATTGTAATTCAGTCAAACAAGTACTTTATAGTCCAGATATTCAAGAATTCAATAAAGAAAGTATTTTGTATTCCTATCAATGTGTTCAACTTTGGTTCTCTGCATTTTATCATGTGCCTCTATATATATATGTATATTTTTGTCTAACTTGTGTCTTGTGCAAGTAATACCTGGTGCAAGCACAACTTAGGCTTATACGGCATCATGTCCAAGCAAAGACGATTGGTTCCGTAGGGACCAAGCGAGGACGACCGTCCCTTACGGGACCGGGACTTGACACAACAGTCCATGTGAGAACATAACATCAATTCGAGCAACCTTCATTTTCTCTCATTTTCAAGTGGACACAGCAGTCTTTGTGAGCACACACAATCCTTATTGTTGAAGGTCTCTATTGTATTCTCCTTCATTTATGCTCTCATTTGTATATGCAATAATTTTATGTTAGTTTTTATATTTTAAATGTTAGGATACTAGTGTTTATTTAGTGAATTTAAGTTATGTTACGTGCAAAACGATGGACAGCCAAAATATGTGTTTTGACAACCATAATTGTATAGATGGACAGCCAAAAAGACGGACGTATTACTGGAGGGCCTACTACGGATTTAGTAATCCGGCAACGTGCGAAACATATATCTAGTTTGGTATTTTATGGAAAGATACAATAAAATTTAATTGTGTAAATCAATATGAATGATATTTTGTACATGTCTACTAATAACATCGTCTATGTTTTTCATATATAGCAATACGATTATACTAATGATGAACGGTGCCGAGAGGCGGTACAGTCGTCTCAACTAATGGACTCTATAGATGAGGGTAAGTTATTTAAAAAGTTGAACAAAATAAAATTTTCAATATTATATGAAATTATACGCTCATATTTGTTTAAATGGTGTATCATTAGGTGATATTGCCTATAGATCTTGGTGAGGAGCTCCTCTTATCAGTAACCGATCCTACCGATATGAGGAGTTGCGATTCCAACATCGGACCGTTGATGATGCTAGTTATCGTGAATGGTATCAACGTGTAACTGAGAAGGTACGTATTTTATTGATAAAAAAGTTTGTCTCCATAGTTTTTTTATATGTATTAATTGGATTCTACTTAATATTTTAGCTTACAAATTTGAATCTAGCATGTGAAAATCATCCAGTATGAGATCCATTAAGCGCAGCAGTAAGATCATTTTTGGATGATGTGCAAGTAATTCTGACTCCCCCGAACCCTCCGTTAAATATTCTACCGGATTATCCTCAAGACTTAGTTAGCCGACGACTAGCACGTCCGTGTAGAAAGTATACCAATGTTTGGCATATGGATAGTCCGTCTCAACAAGATGATGAGGTCCCTCAGCAAGCTGAGCAGGACAGTTCCAGCAGGCTGACTAGAGCACTTTCCAGCAGGCTGACCAGGGCACTTTCCAGCTGGCGGACGAGGAAACGTCACATGCACGTACCCCACAGATGCACCGGGAGGCGGACGAGGGGACGTCACAGCCTGGCGGTGACTATTGGAATTATTACATGCAGATGGCCACTTCTATTTTTGATGCACCACAGTTTGATACAGCTACTCAGTTATTTGTGACTCCAACAGCACAGGTGTAGAGACAGAAGACTGATGAATTTGACCCATGTGCACCATTGCCAGGGGAGAGACCCGATGATACAGTAGCAAGAAGAAATATACTTGATCTTAGGCCAAGGTCTCGTAGGTATTATGACAGGATGGCAAGAGGCAGAGAATGAAAATCTTGTACTTCTCGATTTTATTAAAAAAATTATGTATTAGAAATGAAATTACACCAATGAACTTATAACTTTTCTAAGAAAATATATGTCAATGTATTTATTCTCTTGGTTGGTTGGTACAACTTCTTATATTGTGTTCTAAGATTTTTTTTTTTACAATTTTCTA
This sequence comes from Iris macrosiphon, assembly GCA_036927795.1. NCBI lineage: Eukaryota > Viridiplantae > Streptophyta > Magnoliopsida > Asparagales > Iridaceae > Iris > Iris macrosiphon. The sequence goes on along the minus strand of JAYESA010000002.1, from coordinate 198,924,715 downwards.
AAAATACCAAACAGTATCTTCTTCTTTTTAAAAATTTTTTATCTAAATTTTTCTTTATAATTAATTTATTTAAATTTTATTTCATTAAAGTAAATTTTTTTAAACCAAATTCTAAAACTAAACTAAATCAAAAAAACTAAATCAAAATAATCAAAATCCAAAATAAAACTAAATAGAAAAAAATAATTAAAAAAATCAAAACATAACTAATTAAAAAAATTCATAAAATAAACCAAACCAAACCAACAAAACAAAACCAAACCATCCCAACCCAACCCGCGGATCCCACTACCCAAAATCCGCCAACTTGGTTGGTCGATTTTGTGCAAGCACAATTTCGGCCAACTCAGTTGACAGAAATTGTGCAGTGGGTTCAGGTTGGAGTCCACGTTTGTCTTTGACTGTCCACGTGTCCCTGCGGTCTGTTCTCCGCCAACTGAGTTGGCGGACGGACTGTGTCTTTATTTTTAATTTAAATAAATTTATTTAGTTTACATTAATTTAATATAATTTAATTTTGTTATAGTAAATTTTCTGATTTAATTTTTAGAATATAGAATTTTCGAATGTATATTATTCCGCTACACGTTTTTTAAGTTACACTGAGCGTGGAAGGTTATCTATTTATACTATTCTAGCATCTCTCCTGTTGGACGAAGACCGATGAAAACCATATAAATTTGCACCAATTTGGCTTTTGACACCGTGTCATAGAAAATTCGAACATGGGTTGAGAATTTCACCTTATCTATTCTACTATATAATGAGGAAAGTAGGCTTCACCGTAAAAATTTTCTTTCCAAAAATATCCTTCATTATATTTACTAATTAAAAATAATACCTACAATAAATTTCAATGACAACCATTTAAGGGATGCATTAATATATTATAGAAATCAAAAAATTCATGCTACTTGCTAAGTTTTCTAAGCTATTACCAAGGAATTCCAATTATTGAACTCTTAACCTATATAATTAAAAGCAGCAAAGTTAAACCAACTCATCAAAATCATCCACTCCAAGATACGTGCAAAACACGTGCATATATACTAGTATTATTTAAACATATTCCTTTCCTACTTAGATTCACCTGTACTAAGATAATGAGATAGCTGTATATATATTAGACGAAGCCTAATAGAGTGCCCGAATCATAATTCTTATGAACCATATATATGCATGAAGAAGACATTTCGTGTATTTTTTTTCTTTTCATAAACCTGTTTCATACACTTTCTTGGACTAATTAACGTTTAGAGCATGAATTTTATCAGCTTAGAGTTTAATATCTGATATGTCCAATTGAAAATTTTGGACACAATTATTGTTTTTTGTTTCATTTTTCATATTATTCCTCCTTTCCAAAACATATGTTGGTTGTTGTACATGTAGATATAATGAAAATAATAATAATAATTTTATTTTTATAAAAATACTATACATGTTGATCTGGATAATTTTTTTTATTATTTACTAGTTTGTCACTCCCAAAATTTACTTAGAACACCCAAAATTTACTTAGAACATCTTCATCCATATTGTCTTGTTTTGTGTTGTGATTCATATGTGACATGAGGCACAAGATAATGCAATTTTTATGTTGCAAGATTATATCCACACAAGACAATGAGATAGAAACGTGTTCTCCAATGCAAAAGTATTAAGAAGACAACAAAAACTATTTTTTCCCAACTTTCAAGACAATCTTTTCATTTCTTCCTTTTTATATAAATATTTGTATTCATAATTGATTATGTGGAATAAAGTCATTGTGAAGTCCATTGTCTAGATCTAGACAGCCAACTTCACATTGTCCTTGTCATGTTATTGCCATGTCAACTTCACATTTGTATTGGAGAAGGATTTTTGAAATAAGAAGTTGTGATTTCTATGTGGTAACCATTTTTTTCCAAACTCACAACAGGGTTGGAGATGCTCTTAGGGGGGCTGTCCACTCCCAGTGAATTATTTTTTCTAGTCAGAACTGTCAAAATTTTGGACCGACCTACTAATTGGAAAGACTGTCAAAAAATTTGACAGTCCGAAAGAAAATATGTTTTAGGACTGTCAAATTTTTTTACAATCCGACGGAAAGAGGGTAGCCGGAGGAGTAGGAGTAGGAGTAGGAGAGGGGTCAAGAGAGGTGGAGGGCAGAGCAGCACGAGGAGGAGGAGATGGTGGGAAGTTCTAAATTTTGGACTAGTCTGAGCAGAAGTTCTTGAAAATTGGGGTAGCACAAATAATTGACCAGTACTGATCAAAATATGTAACATCTTTATAAAAAATTAAAGAATAAATAGAATTCAAACTTTAGAATTGGACATACTTAAAACAAAAAGCTGATATAAAATCCAGAGTCTAAACGATAGTCAGCCCTTGTTACAATGCAAGAATTTTAATACGAAAAATTTCAATCAGAGCATTATAATATAAAAAAATTCCAAAAAAAGCATTAAAATTTTAAATTTTACCAGCAGAGCATCAAAACGTCTTTTCCAAGGACGTTTTATACTTTTCGTCAGTAATCCGTTAACTTCTGTTAACGGAAGAAAAAATAAAAAAATTTATACAAGAAAAACGCCCTTTGGAAGGACGTTTTTCCTAGAAAAAACGTCCTTCCTATGAGCGTTTTTCCACTCTCTCTCCTCTCTCCTCTTCTCCCGCACTCTCTCTCTCTCTCTCTCTCTCTCTCTCTCCTCCTCTCCTCTCCGCTCTTCTGTTTTTTTGTTAATTTATTTTGTTAATTGGTGGGAGGCCAATTTATTTTGTTAATTTTCTGTTTTATTTAAGAAAATATATTTTAACGAAATAAAATTAAAATAAAATAACATAAATTTTACTGTATCGAAATTTCAAAATTAAGAAAAAATTAAAATAAATTAACTCAGTTATCGATATGTATCAAAATTTTAAAATATCCCAAATTTTTATCCTTAAAATTTGTTAAAATATTCTGTTATTTAAAATTTTCCAAGATTTTATTAACAGTAAATTTATTATTGGTACAGTAAATATTTTGTAAAAAAAAAAATACCAAAATTAAAATTTGGAGGTCGAAACATCGTTTTTTGCGATTCTAAAAATTTGGGAAGTCCAGATTTTATTAACAGTAAATTTATTATTGGTACAACAAATATTTTGTAAAAAAAAAAACCAAAATTAAAATTTGGAGGTCGAAACATCATTTTTTTGCGATTCTAAAAATTTGGGATGTCCGTCAAACGGTGAAACGGTTTATCCCGAAGTACTTTTCTATACGATCATTTTGGCACAAACTGGACCTTGTTTCGATCTCCCAGTTAAAAGTTATGATACTTTAAAGTTTTATATTTTATATTTTTATCTGTAATATGTACGTCTTACTTCGGATGAAAATACTCTCTACACGAATTTTGTTACTCTCGTCGAAAACATACAAATCGAACTATTGTGTGACGAAAAACGATTTGAAAACAAATAGTTATGGCCGTTCGAAGTCTGATCGACGGCAGACGTAATATTCGTACGATAGATTTTTATTTTGGGTTCAATAATAAAATATTTTATTTTGGATGTTAAACTCGTCTCACAAAAAAGTAAAAAAATCAGAGTATATATATATATATATATATATATATATATATATATATATATATATATATATATATATATTACTTTGCCTAAGTAGAGGAGAGAGAGAGAGAGAGAGAGATAGAGAGAGAGGGAGGGGAGCGGGAGAGGAGGAGAGAGGAGAGCGCGGAGAGGAGAGGAGAGGAAAGAGAGTGGAAAAACGTCCATAGGAAAAAGGACGTTTTTCTTAAATAATTTTTTTTTTTCTTCCGTTAACGGAAGTTATCGGATTGCTGACGAAAAGTATAAAACGTATTTGGAAAGGACATTTTGATGCTCTGCTGATAAATTTTAAAATTTAATATTTTTTTGAATTTTTTTTATATTATAATGTTCTGATTGAAAATTTTCGATTTTAATATTCTTACTCTAATGTCGGCCAAAATACTAATGTATGCTTTCCAAAGAGATCCGATACTATACATGTCCACCGTCCTCCGAAATCTCTCTCCTCTCGATATATTCTGAGAGGTGCGAGTCAATGCGAAAACAATAGATATAGAGTTGCATCACCACTTGGCACTCGTTCTATTATTTCTTCGGTTTCTCTTCGTATCTCCTATCAGTACATCAACATCTTCGGAACTCGAGGTGTGCAGTGCACATCCTAACAAATATCAGTTTCGTCACGATAAGAAGCGTGGTGGTGGTGGTGGAAAGGAAAGAAAAATATCCAGGTAGGTTCCCAAACAAATACGATATTTGCAACAGGAGATGTATGGAATCATCGTGGAATCTCCCAATAAAAACCATCCAATTTATATGAATTTTCTTCCTTCCTTCCTTCCTTCCTTGCTTGCTGGTGACATCAACGGTGGGAACAGGTGTGGTGGTCCCCTCTGAAAAGGAAGAATAAGTTGCTCAAAGAGAGCCACAAGCTATAAAAAAGAGTGGAAACCAAAGAAATTGAGCACTTTTGGTTGGAAAGTAGTACGAAACCTTAGGACAACACAAGGTGGAGATGGGGAGGGGATAAGGGTCCCAATGTCAACCACATGAAATACTCAGTCATGGCTGAGCACGTACAAGTAATATATACGATCGTATAGGATATCAAAAATCAAAGGATCTTAAAAAAAAAAAAAAAAAAAAAAAACCCTTTAGGTATATTACTAATATAAAATTATCTAAAAATTTTCTGACCGTTCAACACAAACAAAATATCAAACATTCACAAAGAAAATGGATAAAAAAATCAATTCCGTTCATGCCGGACCGAATAATTTATAATAGCGTTAAGACTCATGTATCTTTCGTTCGTGTTGCGTACAATATTCTCTTTTTTTAGAAGGGTTAAGAAAAGATTTATTTATTTATTATTTATATATAGTCCTTAGAATAGTAGACACTGTCATGTATATAGGACTACAAATGAACCAAGTCGAGTCAAGCTTTTATAAGTTTGAGCTTGACTTGACTGGATTTAATCGAGCTCGAGCTCGAGCTCAAGCTTGATAATTTTTTTTATTTTAGAGCTTGAGCTTGGTTCGAGCTTGTTTATATTAAGCTTGGGCTTGACTTGGTTTGAGCTTGAACTTGGCTTGATAATCAAGCTTGATTCAGGCTTGATAAGCTCAAAATTATGCTCGTTAAGCTTTATTTCAAACTCGTTTAGCTTTATTTCAAGCTTATTAAGCTTGATTTCAAGCTTAACGAATTCGATTTCAAGCTAGTTAGACTTGAATTCAAGTACATGTGATATTAACAATTTATTTATAAAAATATAATTTTAAAAAGTTTCTTAATATCAATTATTAAGGACATATAAATATATAATATACACAACCATATTGTTAACAAACGTACATAAACTTAGAATTCAACAAAGAACAAATTTAAATTTAAATAACAAAATAAATTGGGAGAGTGCCAGCAACGAGCTCCTAAATGAGTTTCTAAACGAGTCGGCTTACGAGTCATCTCGCAAGCTCATAACGAGCCAGCTCGCGAGCTCAAACGAGCTGAGTACTTCTAAGCTTGAGCTTGGCTCGTTTATTAAACGAACTCGAAAATGAAACTTAAGCTCAGATTGTTTACTAAACGAACCGAGCTCAAACAAGCTTTTATCGAGCCGAGCTTCGAGCAGCTCGTGATCAACTTATCTCATTTGCAGTCCTACCAGCATGGTGGAATAGTGGATGTGGGTGGGGATTGGACTGTGGAGTTAGGAGACTTTGCTTGTTATCAATTAGGGCTAATTGTGTTGACTGAGTTTGTAATCGCAACCTCTGTCGTTGCGATTTCGATTCTCGTAAGCATATTGTGTCCTAAATCAGCATCGATTCCTCCACGTTAAGAAAAAATTATTGTATGTGTCGGCCTCATTGTACCTTTTTTCTTATGAACCGTTAGATTGTATGGAAAAATAGGCCAATAGTGATGTGATCATGGCCTAGCCAATTGTATTTTTTTTTTTTTTTTTTTTTTTTTGCAATGTTCGACGTAATGTACTAGAATTTTTGTACATTTTGTTACATATTTTTTTGGTCCACTGTTTTCGATTTTCATATACACATCCACACCTCCTTCGCAATTCGATTTCGAAACCGTCCAGCCAGCCGAAAAAGTTATACCTCGAGCCAGCTGATTTCGGTGCTAGACAATCGTTGTCGTTGCAACGGTGGTAATTAGTTTGAATTACTAATTAATTAATGCTTTCCAGATATTGTCATTAAGAAATTAACGAACAAGGGGCAGGCAATATGAGTAAAAGTAACTTGAAAATCTTCTTACAAACACACTCTATACTTGAATGGTGTAAGGGCATTGGCGTACCTTAAAAATGTTGATAAATTTCTTGTCGGCAAGATATTTCTCTCATTGCCAAAATTCACGGGATATATAGAAATGAAGTGTTCCACTAAAGAAGCAGCCCCACAACAGAGAAGAGGAAGCTACTTCTCTCTCTCTCTCTCATTGCCAAATTTCATGGGATAAAATTCTGGTCGGCAAGATATTTCTCTCTCATGGTAATAAGATTAATCCACTTAATTATCTTTAAAACCAAAACCTGTAATATAATTTTAATCCGTGGATATTTTAATAACTCGTGTACGTTACTTTCCTTACTCTTAAAGTAATTACACGGACCTTTTTTATAATTTTTGTTTTATTTTTAAAATAAGAACAGTTAGCGTAATAATTATTTATACAAATTATAATACATAAGAAAGGTTCACGTAATTATTTAAAAGAAAAACGAGTTTCGTGTAATAAACATAGAAAAAATTAGTGCATGTAAATAATCTTTTTTATTATTTAGAGAGAGTTCCAAGAGACTTAAGTCATATTTACAACAAGAAATTTGGGAGACCACTAACTTCATAATATTTACTGAACAATTTCTACTACGGATCGAATTTATCTTACTTTTGTACGGACACCTATACAAACAAACTTTATCGAGGACTATCAGGGTAACCCCAGTGCAATCCCCACCAACTCAAATCGGAGTTGTATAAAACATGTAGGAGTTGGATCGACAAATTTGGAACAAAATGTACAATAAGAAATCAAACCAAAGTTCCACAATATCTAATAATAGTATTCATTTTATACCCGAACTTGATCTTGACCTATATTTACCTGAACATGTCCCCACCGGGTAGGGTATAGTCCTTAAAAGTAAACATTGACGATAAAACATGTAGGATAGTAGAATAATGTTATGGTCCACGTAAATTCTATGAAAAGAGGTGAGCTGGCTCCAATCCAACCCCAAACAAAAGAATTTACTCTCTTTTTTAATGTTATTTGTATAGGTTTGTCTAACTCTAGTCTATTCGAATTCGTTGTAGTTCATCCTAGTTTTAGTTTCTATATCCGTCCGTCTACATGGAGTTTGCTACCTACAACCGACTTCCAATTGGTTGGCTTACAACCACCACGTTGCGATTTACCATTGGTGGAGAGAGTGGTGGGGCCCGGTGGAGCCATAGCATGGTGTGTTGATTGTCAACTTAGCAATTTTCTTTCTTCGTAACTTAGCATTTTTCTTTCTTCGTACATGATTCAAAACCTAGACTCAGATAATTCTGGATCAGGGCCGACATCATGCTAAAAGTGACCTATATAAAAAAAAAAACCCCACTAATCTACTTGTATTAGTCCAAATAATCCTTAGTACAGTTAACATTCTCGATCCATTAATTAATACATTCGACTTTATTTAAGGAATCTAGCTAGAAGTACTTACTAGTCAATAGGACTTTCTCCATCATCCCAGCCTAATTTTTTTGTTCCTCCTGGTAATTTTACGATCACAGGAAGAAAAAGTGCATGCCCTGATATTTTCGTGACACTATTTTCTCTCTCCATATTTTTAAATATACGCGTGATAGGCCCACATATATGCATTTCCATGTCGCGTTCCTTCCTCTATAAATCTACACACCATCTCCCCATTCATTCTCTCATCTCACTCTTCAAGTAGAAGAAGAAGAATTAATCCATTCCTATATCAATACCACAGTACCCATGGCCTTGACTCAACTTTCATCATCACATTTCATATCGTCGTCCCCAATCGACACCAATAAGCCCCACAAGACCGCCTCCGCCGACGACTTCGCGGTATCGATTCCGAGCTTCAATCCATCGAAACCTCCGACGCGCTGCCGGTTGCGCCCCGCAGGGGCCCTGGCCGCGCACCACGAGCCCCAGGGACTCGCCACGGCCTTCGCGGACTGGCGTCCAGAGAGGCTCCACGTGCTGCATGGCTCCCATGCAGCCTCCGCCAGGTCGGCGGCGAGGGTGCCGGTGTACGTGATGCTGCCGCTGGACACGGTGTCGCCGAACGGAGGAGGGGGGCTGACGAGGGCGAGGGCGCTGAACGCGAGCCTGATGGCGCTGCGGAGCGCCGGGGCGGAGGGGGTGATGGTGGACGTGTGGTGGGGGCTGGTGGAGAGGGAGGGGGCTAGGGAGTACAACTGGGAGGCCTACGCGGAGCTGGTGCAGATGGTGGAGAAGCATGGGCTCAAGCTGCAGATGGTCATGTCCTTCCATCAGTGTGGAGGAAATGTTGGAGATTCTTGCAGGTATATGATTAATATTTCAATTATTATTATAATTGTGTTGCCAATCTATTTGGAAACTAACAGCACTTACATATATGTTGTTGACTGCAGCATACCACTTCCCCCATGGGTCCATGAAGAAATGCGCCGGAACCCGGACATACTGTACATCGATAGGTCCGGCAGAGGGAACCCAGAGTACATATCACTGGGCTGCGACAGCTTGCCGGTACTCAAGGGAAGAACCCCGATCCAGGTCTACTCCGATTTCATGAGGTCCTTCCGTGACAGGTTCAGCAAGTACCTGGGAAATGTCATTGTGGTAAGAACAATTAAACCTCGATAACTCAGATTTAGCTTATTACTCTCTCATATGTATAGTTATTTTGGATTTTTTTTTCTTTCTTTTTTTTTTACTGTACAAATTAGATCAAAATTTTGTAAGAAATTGAATAGTTTAATAATTTAATCTGAACGGTAACTGGTACTTATTTCGAAGAACATATCCGGATGCTTAGGAAGGAGAAATCTAACCCCTCTTAATATATATATCCGCATCATACTTAATTAACAATGAACATCCGACTTTTTTTCAGGAAATTCAAGTGGGATTGGGTCCTTGTGGGGAGCTGAGATATCCGGCATATCCTGAGAGTAACGGAACCTGGAATTTCCCTGGAATTGGCGAGTTCCAGTGCTATGACAAGGTACCCATCATATATAGTCAACATAAACATGAAGACACGGATACGTCACATATTCTTGACATATTTTCATGTACTATCATGTCTGCGATGTGTCCGATACATGTCTTACCGACACTTACTGCGTTTAGGAAGTCGTCGTCACTTGTTCATACTTTGTTCAAGTACATGATTTTCACCACACCTTTCCTAAATGTCCTCTACTACTAACAAAAGTTTAAAACAATTTTTATTGACACAAGCTCTAGTACAAACTAAACAATAAAATTGGATCATGTTATGTCTGATACGTATCAGACACTCGTTGGACATAACCAGACACTCCAAAATACACTAGTACATACCAAAATAGGTGTTGTGTCCCCATTATTGTGTCCTTACAGTGTCGTGGCGTGTCCATGTATCATAGACACTTTTAACTTATATCATGCTTTGTTACAGTACATGAAAGCTTCTCTACAAGCATCAGCCATCGCGATCGGACAAGAGGACTGGGGAAGGAACGGACCGCACGACGCAGGGACCTACAACCAGTTTCCGGAGGACACGGGCTTCTTCCGAAGAGAAGGGACGTGGAACTCGGACTACGGAAGGTTCTTCCTCGACTGGTACTCGAACAAGCTCGTGCAGCACGGCGACAGCGTCCTAGGCGCCGCGGAGGGGATCTTCCAGGGCACGGGCGCGACGCTGTCCGCGAAGGTGGCGGGCATCCACTGGCACTACCGGACCCGATCGCACGCGGCGGAGCTGACCGCAGGGTACTACAACACGAGACACAGAGACGGCTACGTCCCGATAGCCAACATGCTGTCGAAGCGAGACGTCGTGCTGAACTTCACGTGTATGGAGATGAGAGACGACCAGCAGCCGGGTCACTGCTCGCCGGAACTGCTCGTTCGGCAGGTCAAGGCGGCGGTGGACGCGGCCGGGGTGCAGCTGGCGGGAGAGAACGCGCTGGAGAGGTACGACAGGTCGGCCTACGAGCAGGTGCTGGGGACGAGCCGGGCCGACGCCGCGGTCGGATTGAGCGCTTTCACTTACTTGAGGATGAACAAGAGGCTATTTGAAGGCGACAACTGGAGCCAATTTGTGTGGTTCGTGAAGAGCATGAGCGATGGCGGGAGGAAGATTGTGCTTCCGAAGAGCAATTCGAGCCATTATGATCTCTATGTTGGGTTTATAACTAGCAAGGACAGGGAGAAACAGGCAGAGCTTGCTCTCTTGTAAAAATCTACATACATACGCAGATCCATGTATAGATGTGTGTCGGATACGTACTGGACAAAATACAGACAGTACTCTAAAATATACGCAGCAACACTGCAACACAGGCGTCGTGTCTGTGTCCCCGTGTTCTGTGTCAAGTGCAACATACATTGGTACTAGAAAAGTAAGAATAAACTGGAAAGAGGGGTGATTAATTCCAGGGAGAACCTTGTAAAATTATCATATCCCATCTTTTCTTGCTTTTTTATGCAGAAAAGATGTTGGAATTGATTTCATTTGTAGCTGTTTGAAGAATTAAAATAGCTGGTGGAAATCTTAATATATAAAGACATGGTTATGGTAACTAAACACTTGAGCCACTCTTTGGAAACGTTGAGCTGTAATTTCTGTGTTAGTTTTACTTCAGTTTTCCACCAATGCAAGTATTCTTGCATACCTCCATATAAGCATAGTTTGCAGTATCCACCGATACCGATCCGATACAATCGATCGGTATTGATACGGTTTGGAATATCCCAATTCGATTCGATACTGACCAATATCCCATACAGGCCAATATCGACATTCGAGGGTCTTTTTTCGATCAATTTGACAAAAATTGAACGAGTAAGACCAATCAAAGATTGTGTAAAAGCATAGTAAAGTTGTAAAAGCCACGTAAAAGTTTTTTTTTTTTTTTTATCATGGTTACTACTATTTCATTCAATTTTAAAACTACTAAAAAATAACAGAAAAAATAGTTAAATTTATACCTAAATGTATAAAATATATTTTCTAAAATATTAATAATTATTTGGTTTCTGATATCAAAAAAAAATCTCATAATTCGATCTGAAATCGTAGATAGTGCCGATACCGTCGATGCTGGTACTCATATGAATTGTCCGATACCGATTCAGTTACGGATACTGTGAACCTTGTATACAAGACGACTCTGAACCAAACTAAGAATATATTAGAAGCAAAGCTCTTTCTAACTAAATCTACATTAACACTAGAATATCTCAAGGTACTTCACTTCTCGAAGAAGAAACAACTATGGGATATATGACGAGTATGGATCCATCATGATGAATATCAGCCACCTTCATGTGCACGAACTTTCTCCTACCGATCGCATCCGCAGCATCGCGTTAAGTTTAGCCAGGTGAAGCATTCTCCTCTGGAACGACTCGGTACTACTAGTTTCTTGCTCCTCTTTCTTCTCGTTGTCCAACTCAGTGCCATTCCTCGCAAACCCGTCCAATTCTCTAAACCGCATTGCTTGTTTGATGCTCTCGACCACCTGGCTCATACTCGGACGGTCCCTCGCCTGTTTCGAGAGGCATCGGGTTGCGAGGTTCGCGATCTCGCGAGCAGCCTTCATAGAGTAGTGATCTTCAAGCCTAGGGTCCATGATCAGGCCGAACCTTTCGCTCTCGACAGGGTAGCGCTTCACCCAATCCAGGAGCTTCTGCTCATTTTTCGGGCGGTTCCTGTCTGTCGATTTCCTGCCTGTGAGGATTTCGTACAGCACGACCCCGAAACTCCAGACATCGCTCCCGGCAGTGAGATGGCCAGTCTCTATGTAGTCTGGGGCAGCGTATCCGTAAGTTCCCATCACCTGATGATGATCATAGATACACATGCAGCAGACACTCTCAAAGTCCCAACATGTCGATTGCAACAAGAAATATATAACAGAGGGGCATGAATGATGAAGATATAAGCATAACATTTGAAACTAACCAAAGTGAGAGAATTAACCACGGTCTGATTCAATGTCTAATGATTGTGGCCTTTCTGATGCTAATGCTTGTATTTTCTTTCATTGATCAGAAAGAGCATGGCACTACAACAGTGGTGTGTTATGCTGCTATTGGAGGAGATTAAAGTCTCACCATTGCCGTGTGGTGAGGCCGGACCACTGAATAATTTGCCCACAAAGGGCGAGAGTTTCGTGGAGGTTGAGAGTTAGTTTAGTGACATGATACCTTTTTTCAATGAATCAATACATGATTTGCTTCAAAATTTAACTGGGGTTGGCTAATATGCACAAAAATTGAACAGAATAAAATAATCAAGAACTTGTCCTATAATCCAAACAAAACAAAAAAATCAAGATGGTCTGCCATGGTTACTTCATCTTTATCATCCAAGGAAAAGCCCTGTTCTATGCCAATGGGGTCGGCGATGAAGCACAAAAGTTGTTAGGAATTTATGATAAACCTAAAAGACTGATAGTTGTGTTAAGAAACCTACCTCATTGAGGCTAGAAGTAAAGGAGGGAAGATGAAGAAATGCGAATGAAATTCTATGAACTGGTAAAAATGATGCTGGTTTCACAGGATACTTCTTAGATATTGCCATCTAATAACTCAATGAAATATAAAAAAGATGATGTTAATGAACTTCTTTTTATTGCTTTTTACTCAAGAATTAGTTTTCCCCCATCAGATTTCATAGCCCAGTGTAATAAACAGCAAAAAACACATATTTCAGCATTATGGTCAGTGTTTCTAATAGCTGGATCATATCCTAAAAATTGTTTTTTGCAAACAGTAAATATGTATATAACATCCTAGCAAAGCGAGTAAACGATAATAATAAAGTAGATTGTCTTGTGAATCTTATAAGATACTGAAACCAAATATACAAAGACTGCTTAATTTCATCATACACTAATCATCGATCTTGTAACATACCGCTGTTGATACATGAGTATTCCCAGACGATGGCCCCTCCCTTGCTAACCCAAAGTCTGAGAGTTTTGGCTTGAACTCCGCATCTAATAGAACATTAGATGCTTTGAAATCACGATATATTACCTGCCCATGTAGGAAAACCATATTTATAAGCCATGTTGTATCTCAATAATCATGTCCACAACTTTATTGTACTTCACCAGAATGCTAACAGTCTAAAAGTGTCTCTCAGTAGTTGTCAAAATTGGATGCTCTGCTTACATTGCAGTTTTTTTTTACAGTAGAATCAGGAGTGAATTCAATAAAATTACGGATATTCTCTATTTTAAGGGTAATTTTCACTTGGATACTCTCTATTATTGGGGATTAAGCATATAAAACCTGTCACTATATAACTTATATTAATAACCCTCTTGAACTATTTACAGGTGGTTTTTGACACCCATGAACCGGAACTACTCACTATGAATCCCATCTAGTAGTAGTATCCTTAATTAACAGTAATTTTAGGGGGGGGCGTGGGGGGGTCAGAGATAGCACATCTTCTTATTTGTTCAGTTTCATAGGGATCGATGGTCGAGGGGGAATAGATTGAATTTAGCCTTACTTTTGAAATTCTAATGATACCTAATTGCCAGAGCTCTGTCACAAGAAAGATGGCATTCAGTGACATTATTAGGAATTATGTAGGAGCTCCATTGGTGTATACTAGAAAATGTATCTTACAGACATTAATCTGACTAAGTAAAATCGGAATGATAGTCGGAAAGAAACCCTAAAGAACTTTACCTGGAGTTTGGTTGCAAATTTAAAACCATTTCCTTTTTTTCAATCATTCGACATATCCCTTAGCTATGTTGTACGGACACGAAAAACGGTGTCCATACCTAAATTCTTGTTGATCGAACTTTTTTCGTTCAATTTTTTTTGTCGAATTGACAGGAAAAGAAACCCCCAATGTCGGTATTGGTTAGTATTGGGTATCGGTCGGTATCGAATCGGGAGGAGTACATGTGTACCTAATTGAATATGTCCGTTCTATTCCGTATCGGTATCATGTCCTTACGTGCATCCCTGTTCGTATTCATGCCACATTGTCCATTAGCAAAGTATGTTAGAAGAGAGTACTTTGTAGGGCTTGGGTCAATCAGACAATATCTGGATATGAATCCAATAAGTTTGAGGATCCAGTTTGCATATGACATTTAAATGAATCGGACAGCTCAAGGAAGAAAAATGTGTGCATATTCACATCAGTGTATATTTTGGTCAGGACGGACCTACATGATGGGAGTGGGGACAGTTGTTCCCACTGAATTTTTGCTTCTAAATTAGATATTTATATTCTTTTTTAAAAAAAAAAAAAATCAATTTTATGTTTTGTCCCCTCCGAGAATTATAATTATTAATTTCTATATACATATTTATATCAGATTTTATTTTTTTTTCTTCATAATTTTCAATTTCCAAGCGCAAAATTTCGATATTTTCAAATTATAACCATTATTTTTTCTGATTCATTTTTTCCGATCCGATCGACTTTTAGAGAGAGGTCATGGTGGAAGAACAACAAAATTTTGATGTAAGAACTTTATTTAACAAAATTTGAAACTTTTTTTATATTTGAGAATGATTCTGCTCTTTTAAATTTCTCCGTCCGTCCCTGAATTTTTGGTGTCGGATATTTCTGAAGGTGTCAAAAAGTTTGAACATATATAATGTGATTATTCCTTAAAAGAGTCTGGAATCCAGCAACAAGAGGCAAATTACTAAGATTTGGAAAGTTCTAGAGCATTATGAAAAGTTTAAAGAAGAGACCTGAACTTTCATGCCAACATGCAGATAATTTAAGCCTTCTGCTGCACCCAAGGCTATTTGTAGTCTTACATTCCAAGGGAGAGAAGGATAAGCTTTGTTAAATAAGTGATCATGTAGAGTCATATTAGGCATAAACTCGTACACCAGGAGCCTCTGGTGTCCTCTTTCACCATCAACAGCACAATAACCGATGAGCTTCACAAGATTTGGGTGCTCAACGACTCCGAGAAACTGAACTTCTGCCAACCATTGTTTGTGTCCCTAGCAAAATGTAGAGAATATAAGAAAACCATAGAAACTAAGAGGAACAGAAAGAAAGAAAGAAAGAAAGAAAGAAAAAAAAACAATTTTATTTGTATATTATAGACAGATTACAGATTAAAAAGCTTTTCTCTTTTTCACAATCCATCACAAATCGTTTGATGATCTATGCATAGTTAAAGGCTTCTTTGTTCATCTGCTAATATTCACCTACTTTTGGTCGGAACTAGCACGACCAAACCGATTGCAAACCCAAATTCGGCCAAATTCCCCTAAAGTCAATTGTCATAGTGCTGATTTTGTCATAAGTCAGCCAAAATCTCGGAAGAATGTCAGACAAGGCAGGCCACTCCAAAAAATGCGGACTATGTCGTGTCGGACACGTATTGGAAACCATCTGTATAATCCAAAATACAATAAGATACACCAAAATAGATGTCGTGTCTTTGTTTCTGTGTCCTTACCGTGTCGTGTTTGTATTCATGTCCATGCAACGTAGATATCTGATGATGATGATGATGATGATGATGATGATGATGGAGCATATTTCAGGTGGTAAGTAACTAGCAAATCTCTCGGTAAGTGATGAAATAATAATGTGATATTAACCATTTCGTGGACACACCAAAAATCTGGGCTGTATCGTATCGGACACGATCTTGACTAAGAACACATGCATGACCGTGTCCGTGTCCGTGTCGGTGCAAGGTAGATCAACCATACCTGCTGGCCTTTGTGATTTAGCTTCTTGACCGCAACCGCAATGCCGTCCTCCCCCTTCCCCCCATCGCTAGGCCTGACCAGACCTCTGTAGACGCACCCGAAGCCGCCCTCTCCAATCAGCAGCGACCTGCTGAAGTCACTGGTTGCACGCCTCAGCTCCTTAAACCCGAAAGCTCGCAAATGGTTACGTGCCCTCTCCTCCTCGTACAAGGACGGGACGACAGAATCATCGTATCGGCCCGCGCGACCGATCGAGGACGAGAGCGGCAATGATGATCTGGGCTTTGGCTGCTGCTGCTGCTGCTGGCGGCTGCTGCTGTGTTTTCTATTGAAGTAGCCAAAACATGACCCCATGCTTTGGAACGTTTCAAAAGAAACAAATAAAGAGAGGAGAGGAGTAAGAAGAAGAAGAAGAAGAAGTAATCTTAGTTGCAATAACAGTGGTCAAAAGAGGGAGAAATCTATCCTTCTTTCCGTGTTTCTTCAGATGGGCGTGTCAGCTGGGGTTCTTTGAATTCCTAACAGCTTCAGCATCTTCGGGACAAATTTAATTCCCAACAACTAACTACTCACCTTTTTCATCACCGATGTTTTTAGGAATTCCTTAGGAAATTTTAATTTTCAAAAAAATTTTTACAATATTTTCGAATTTTCAAGATGGATTACCAAAACTATTCTCAATCTATTATAGTTTTTAAAAAGATTAATTACGACTTGATAAACTTGATACCATAAACTTCGATAGATGTTAACTTAATACCATCAACTATTAACAAATTTTATGTTGATACCCTCTGTCACTCACCATTAACATTTTTATTAAAAAATCCAGAAATGCTAAAATGACTGCGACGTTCGTGTGTGTGTGTGTGTGGGTCGAGACGTGTCCCCCCCCCCCCCCCCCTCTTCACGTTCCAGGAGTCCCATCGCACTAAAAATTTGAACCCCCCTCCAATAGGGGCCGGTCGACGCGTGGCTTGCGAGCCAATCCCGCAGTCCAAGTAGCATGACAAAAAAAAATCGACTAAAATACTCCCCCCACCACCCTTCGGCCATGTGCACCCCACCCCACGACCCGCGTCGGAGAGAGGGGAAGTGCTGCCTGCCAGAGAGAGAGGAGAGGGGGGATAGAATAGGGGAAGGGTATTCTTGTCTTTTTTTTTTCAATTAACATCGGTAGGACACGAATGGAATGAGGGTATTAATTTGATGCCTAACAAAGTTTAGAGTATTAGATTGAAAAAACTTGAATTGTTGAGAATATCAGGTTATAATTTAGCCTTTTAAAAATAAAATTTATAACTACTCTTATAAATTAAAAGAGTAATTTTGATAATCTATTATTTTAAAAATTGGTAGACATGGTAAAAGATTTGTTGACAATTAGACAATTACAGTTCCCTTCCTTTAACGGCTTCAGTGTCCTCCAATTTCACTATCAAATAAACACTTGTCAGGATAATATAAAATATTCATTCTTGACTTGATCAAAATTCTATAGTTTGGTACATCTCCATAGAAACTTTAACATATCAACGCATGGAGCAAGGTTAATTTAACTTGGATCGTAAGCTAATATTCGAGAATAAGTGTTGAAATGGACAGTGATAATTATTTAGATTTGGATTGGTGTAATTTCAATGTTGCACGGACAGAAAAAACCAGATACAAATAGGGGGAAAAAAAATTTACATAAATATTATACTAAGTAACTAAGGCCACTTACAAAGTTCCGAAATTAATTTTAGTATATCATGTCACGTCCCGATTCCGTAAAATCGATAATCGTCCTCCAGACGTGATGTCGTGTGTGTCTAGATTGCACAACGCACAATGTCAAAATATTTTATATAACGAGCACGAATTCAGAGTACGCAGATAATTGAACACGATATTGAAACAAGAAAAAGTTCTCTTTATTAATATTGCACATCATTTACAAACTCTTAAACAAGTACAAAAGGTTGCCGCACGGACTTAAAAAAAGGGCCCCAAAATGAGATAGCAGACCGATACATTACATCATTTTACTAAAACTTTAAAAGCTATATAAACCTTCGGGCGACGCTATCGTCTTGCCACGGAGCTACATAGGATATGTGCACGAGCTCCTGGAACTTCAAAACACACTTCAAAGGGCACGAACATGTCGCGCCGGTAGGCGGACTGGATTGAAAAGTCATCTTAACTCCTTGCAGGATCGCCTTGGCACGAAAAACATGTTGCAACGAGTTTCAGTACATCGAAATGCACTGGTAAAGGCAAGCTAAGCCAACTATACCAATCAACACGTTATTTATGTGAAGCATGCAAGTTATTATATGGTCTTTCTATCTTGCCTTAGTTCAAGTTAAAAGCAAGCAATGGATATGAAAATTGCCACCGTTCAGTGACTTTTACATGTCCGTCTGAACCACCTGCACAACACTTACCATGACATTCCATATTACGAAGACATAGTTAGCTTGCATAGTTTAAATATACGAGGGGTCGCTGGTACGATGTCATAGTGGACGAGTTATAGTTTTGGGACGAAAATGGTATGCAACGCAGGTGGCGAGTCCCGCTACATGTCATTTCGCCCTTTAACAGACGACTATTCAGAACGTTCCGTCCGGATCAGATCTGTCCCAGTGTCCCGACGACCGTCCGCAGGAACCAGAAACATTGTGCACCAGTTGTCCATGACCTAACGACGTCTAAAACACTAAGTTATCAGATGCAGCATTTCAAGACATCATAATGAATGAAACTACTTAACATAGTGCAATGGCATCGTCTTCTTATTCAGTCAATCTACTCTTGGCATAACAACAGAAGAATATGTTCTAACTAGAATTGAAGAATGATAAAATCATATTCTAAGTGAACTAGCATGCAACAAGATAACCGTTCATAAGTTGGTTGACAAGCATAAAGTAATTCAAGCATATTCCATTTATCTTGTCATTTTTTAGTTATTATGGTATCGTTTGATGGGAACAATCAAGAGAGAAGATTATTTGGTGTGAAGACTTGAAAAGGATCAATTAATCAAAGTATAGCCACTCATAAGTTGGTAGAGAGAGCAAAGAAAAGAGGTGTTTCAAGCCTCCGTTCGCGCGACGCCTACTGCACGATCATCTGCATTGCTAGAAACAGATGATCAATACCTCCACTCGTCTTTATCCAAACTCGAAACGAAAGCGCAGTTCAACGAACGAAAGTAATAAAATCCATCATAACCGTTCAAGGATTTGCAACTCAAAAACCAACTTGAAAGCACGAAAGCAAAAATGCGACAGCGAAAACTAGACAAAAAAAATTTGCAACGGAGAGATCCTTCTTGACTCTGTCGCTCACTCCGTCCTTGGGATACGGTTCACTGAATATGAAAATCGATTTCGAAAAAGCCAATTCATAATGAGAAAAATATCTTGATTCAATCTATTCCGATCGAACGATACCGAAAGTATTTCTTGACCGTGCTCTACGAATAGAAATAATGTGGCACCACATATCCAAGGACCAAAGAAAGACTTTGCCGAATTAGTATCCCACCACTAATTTTGGAGTACTCGTACTTTCTACTTTGTGTTTGATTCCGCAAAGACTCACTTTGGTTTAGGTTATTGTCATTTTTTTTTCTTCCGATGTTCAATTCTAGCTGCGGAATAATGTAAGTAAACCCTCGTTGGAAAAAATGGCAAGTCAAAACAATACCTCCTTCCTTCACAATTGTTGGAGTGCTCTCAGACTTTTTCGAGTTTCATGTCTGAAAATTAATAATGTTAAACAACAAATCCCAATGAAGATTTTGTGTGAACCAATTGAAGCGTAAAATCCGGATTCACAAGTCCTGGTTGTCAATCTCAGGTGCAGATCCATATATAAAGAAAAAAGACATATGACTAATGTGATCAACCTTAAAATGGTGACACAGGAATTCTCCGAGCACAAATGGTGATGCTATACCTACAATTTTATGCGTACAATGGCGCTCTCGTGACGTCAATGTGATGATCGTCTATTGAAAGAGGAGAAAAAGGTAGAACTCGATGGCTGTCCGGGTGGTCGTTACGTGACCTAAACGTCATGTGACGGTCGTTTATTACGAGAGAGGTAGGACCGGAGGTGTCCCACACAGCAGGAGTGGTGAGAGGGTTGTAAGAAGATTGTAAGCATTTGGTAGTAAACTTAGCATTATTGGAGCAGAAATCATGTGCATCAAACCATAACTCAACACATTTGAACCTGTTAATGAAATAAATCTCTATTTTTGTAACAAGACTTGAAAACGACTCAAAATTGAACTGTCTAAGCTGTTTGTAAATATTTTACTAATTATTTTTAAAAATAACTAATTATTTAACTAACTAATATTATTAATTTACAACTAAACAATTATATCTCAAATGGTTAAGATGAGATGTATTTTTTTTTTTTACTTTGGTTCGATTTCTATGAAGATAATATTTATAATAATTTTATATTTAATTTTTTAAAATAAATTTTAATAAAAAAAAATACGCACATGAAATGTATGTATAATGTCGTATATTAATTACACCATCAAATTTGAGATTATTCTTCCTCTTCTTTGGAAGGTTGTGAGCAGGAACACCCCCGTTCAACACTTCATAGTGTGTATTGGGTCTGTTCGGGCCGCAGTCCGTGCTGACCAAATTTGATCGGGTTCTGTACGGACCGAACTCAACCCGAGAGGAGAGACGGGCTGGGCCGATCCGGCCCCGTCAGAAATTATACCGACCCAGCCCAGACCCATGACCCGGTCAGAGGAGGACCGGGCCGAACAAGTCTGGGTCCGGGCCGGTTCACACCCGTGTCGAACCGGCCAGGTTAAATTTTGTTGTAATATTATATATAATATAATATATATATATATATATATATATATATATATATATATATATATATATATATTAAGATTATTGTATATAAGTTATTTGTTAGTATATTTTAATAGAAAAATTATATAGAAGTTAAAATTATATAACTTAAATTATATAAGTTAAATTGAATTATGTAAACAACATTAACTAACAAAAATACATAATTTAGACACAATTTTGAGAAGTAAAAAAGTTGAATTTTTTTTATTAATGACAATAAAATTTAAATGTATTATAACATTAACTAACAAAAAAATCGAAACTTTGAAATTTTATTTTATTTTCATAAACTTTGAAGAAAATGTACAAGTATTTTGTCTTTTTCGGCGTCCGTCTTTCTTCCGAGTTTATTGCTCAGCTCCTCCTTCAGTAGCGTCATCCAAAGTAAGAGACTGGAAGTCCAGCTCCCTGATGTCGGCACTTTCGTCTCTTAAGTTTTCAGTTCTTTTTCCATCACGAACTCAATCTTGAACGCAGACGCAGACTTTCAAAATATATGGCAGCATTATGCTCTCTTTTTTTAGTATCCTTGAACATGCACTAAAACATGATTCCGACGCTACCGTGGACACCGGGACCATTAGAATATCGCGTGCTATAGAAGAAAGTATATGATACGTTTTTGGTTTCTCTTCCATCATTATAAAATTGAAAAATAAGATGCAGATTCATCTTTTTCGTACGAATTTATATATAATGACAATTCTTGAATTGGTATGAATTTTATTTTATTTTTGCAATACGCATTTAGCATGTGATAATTTAGACATAAAATCGGAACTACTACTACTACCTTGAACGGTTGTACCGGGTCGGCTATATAGAACTCTTTCTTCATATAAAGCAATTAAACTATTTAAAACTTCTTTAATTTTTTACTTTCAAGCTACCTTCCTCCAAATTCATATTATCCTTAAAATCGTTTAATAAAATAAATTCACCATCTAATTTTATCTTAGGATCAAAAATCAAAACCAAATAATATAGAAGACGTATATTATCCCAATACTTTTAAAATTTTGCTTCCATTTTGGAAACAACATAGTCAAAACCATGGACATTTCTATATTTAGAAAAATAAACGTGACATGTTAATAATTTCTGTTAAAGCTAAATGAGAAGTTTGATAATAAACTCCAGATAAAATACATGTAACATTGTAAAATAATTATAAAAATTCAAAAATTGAACTTGCAATTTATCAATTATTTTTAGTTACTTGATAATCAAAAGTAGGATTAACATTACAATAATGTGTAATAACATCTTTAAATTTAATAGAAGATTTCAACATTAAATAAGTATAATTTCATCTATGTGGTGCATCATTAACAAATCTCCTAAAAGTAATATCATATTGTATACATAAAATTTTAAAAACTTGTTGTCTACTTGCATAAGTGTTCAAACTTTGTAAACATAATCTAACATTTTCTAAATTTATTTGAAAGAATTCAAGGCATTCTTGTGTAATTAAATTAATAATATGACAAGCATATATAACACGAAAAAGTCTACCTTATAGTACAGGCAAAAAATATATTATTAAAATATTAATGGAAGAAGTGTTATTACTAGCATTATAAAAAAAATTTAAAATTTTTTCATTGTGAATATCTTATTCATGTAAAAATTGCATAATAGCGTCGCCGATTACAACGCCAGTATGTAAAAAATCTAAAGGCCGTAAACAAATAATGTGTTTTTGCAAAATTTATTTTGAATCTAAATAATGTGCCGTGATACAAATATAAGCATAATTTTGTTTAGTAGTCTATATATCAGAAGTTAGAGCAAATTTACTAACATTTATAAAACTATTTTAAAACAGTCTTTTCTTTTTCAAATATTTTTATAGCCTCTGCTCTAGAACTAGATCTAGAAACTTTAGTAAAACAAGGATTAAGAGTACTACTTGCATAATTATAATACCAATCACTCTCACCAAATGTAAAATGTTGTTCGTCAGAAATAATATATTTTGTTAACTTAATTTAATTTGTTAGGAGCATCAGAATAAGTAAAGTTCCCTGTAGAAGATTCTTGAGGACTGCTACTTATCTGTGTTTGTCTAGTTTGCAGTGTGTCATTGCCATAACAACTTGCATAGTGTCTTCTTAAAGTGTCTGTACCATCATTATTTTTCTATTTGTAAATTTGCTTACATTTCTTGCATTCCGCACCTTTATCTATTGGTTTTTGATCTTTTGGATGTAAAACCGGTGCGCTCTCACTATCAGTGACATATTTTTTCAAAAAAATTCCATAAAACAATTTTTTTTTATATTTACAACATTCTCATGCATACTTCTAACTTCATGAGATGACATTTGTGTATGTGGCACAGAATCAGAAATATGTTGTTCGTCAAACAAATTAGTATAATAATAAAAAATATGTGCCGAATCACCCTGATAAGGCTGATTAGAACCAGTACCATCCATATTTTAAAAAAATAGTTTTCTGAAAGAAATAAAGGGAGAGGAAATTATTTTTTTACCAAAAAAAGAGAGAGAGAGGAAATAAAAATTCTGAATCAGAAAAAAGAATAAGAAAACTTGTTTGTAATATTAAATTTAAACATCAACTTGAAGCCTCCAAAAAAATCTCACAAGTTAAAGCCCCAAGAACACTGCAGTTTAGTCTCCAGAAAGTTGCACTCCAAAATCCAGAAAGTTGTTACTTCAATTTTCAAAAATTGTTTTGCTTCTCAATTTTGTAAGAGAGAAAATAAATGTTGTGTTTAATTTTCATGAATTATGGACTATTTATAGAATTTTTTTGTGTAAAATGACCCCATATATCCTTAAAATATAGTTGTTGTAAGGATATTTTCATCATTTTCCAAAAAATGATCAAAATTTTCTTTTAACGGCAAAAAAACAGCCACAAAAATGAGATTATTTTAGTAAAAAATATCCCACAACGAATATATTCCAAAAGAAAAAAAAATCGGATCGAACCGGACCTGGACCGGTCCGCTGACCGGGCTGGTCTGACCGGATTTCAACGGTTAAAATCGCGACCACACCTTTGAACTACCGGGCCGGGCCGGACTTACGGATCGATTTTACCGACCCAGCCTGGACCCGCTGAGGGGTGGGCCGAGCCGGTTCGGATCATTGACCGAATTCGGATCGGCCCAGCCTGACTTTGACCGAGCCGTTTTCAGGCCGGGTTACGAGCCGTCCTGTCCATTATACACCTTGATCAACATTCAATCTTGGATCGGGTTGGCACGCACGACAGTGGGCCCGACTCTGAACTCCGGTCGGGAGCCAGTTATTATAGAACTTTAAATTGTTTAGCATTAAATAGTAAAAAAAAAATTTTAATAACCCCATGAAATACACTAGTGTTGTTTTTCATTTGAAACGAACAAAGATATTTTTCTATTCGAACACGAAGCTGTTGGAACATGGTTTTTAAGCTATTTATGACTTATGTATAAGTAGATGTCAAATAGATTTTATTTGTCGTCCACGCAAACGGAAAAAAAAAATGGTTTCAAATGGATTTGAAAGTCTCAAGAGTTTTTGTTTTTAGCAAAAAAAATTACCGACAAAATAAAACTTTCATGAAATTGAGGGTGTAGAACAAAGTTAGAAAAAAATTGTGATTAAATCAAAGAAACGACCAACCACAAAGGGCGTTTCTAATAAAAATGACAGTATTCATGTATTAGCTAGTTTTGTTTAATATTAACTAAATTAATATTTATTAATCTGGTTTCTTAAAAATAATAATAAAAACGTTCAATGAAAATTGCAGATTATTAACATAAAATATCCATTGCATGGACGCATTATGCGAAGAAAACGTCAAATGAAAGTACGCATGTTGTGAAGGAAACACTCTCTGGTTGGACATTCTTTTTCCAGGAAACAGCCAATCAATTAGTGTTTTTGTATTTTTTTTTTTCTTTTAAAAATTTTACTGGGTTTGGATGAGGTGAAAAATAATTATTTTTGGTGATTTTGTTTCCCGTTTGTATGGACGTATAGTTTGATGAATACATCCATCACATAGCTTATCAAATTCATCCAAATAAATTTTGAAATAAATTACTGGTAAAAAATAGTCGATCAGATGGACGTATAATGCAAAACAAAAGTCCATATAAAGAACATTTTTCCCACAAAATAGCGTTATTTGTACACAAACAAAAATCCAACCAAAGCACTTATTTATAAAGTAAATGCATTTTGGATGAGTTCATTTGAATTTTTTTTTCTATTTATTCTTTCTTATAATCTTTTATTTTATTTTCTTGTATTTTGAGTAGGTTGTGTATCGGTCAATGGACCTATTTGGTCACAATCGTCAGACCGGATCAGCTATCCGGATAGCACTGTTGGGTCCCCTGTCCCCTCGGTCCTTCCCCACCCCCCCCCCCCCCCCCCCCCAATTTGCAGCCGTTTTTATTTTTTATTTTTTATTTGCTTTATGGAACCCACATGTCATAAGAGGAGACATGGACCGAACAGTGTTATGAGGACAGTTGATCTGATCTCCACAACCGCAGCAAAAACAAAATTAATCGGTTGTGCGAACCAAACGAGACCAGGGATTGAATTCCTTCCCTTTCTGCGAACCAAACGAGGCCTTGCTAACTCACAAAACAATACGTTTCCAACAGAAAATTTGTTGTACAGAAAATATTTCTAAACAAATTAACTAAAATGAAACAATTTGTAAAAAAAATTTAATCACGAAAGGTTTCGCCATCTTTGATGACGAAAATATGAAATAATAAACCGTTTTTTTAAATAAAGTAATATATTTATATATAATTGTAAGAAAGGGGAGGAGTTTGGTGAAATTATAGGGAATGGGAGAACTCTCCAACTGAGTTGGCGAGTTGTTGGGGTTCGCTCAGTTGGCGGGTGGGAGTTGGATATATATATATATATATATATATATATATATATATATATATATATATATATATATATTATTTTTTCTAAATCAATTAAATTTTGTAAATGGATAATAACAAATTATCTATTTTAATATTACAAAAAATTTATATTGATTATACCAAAAAAAAATATTTATTAAAAATTTTAAATCTAAAAATTTAAATAATACCAAAAAATATCAAATAAATAGTATTATGGGATATTTTAGCAAATGTCCCTAAAAATGTCAAAAGTAGTATATACCCTAGTAAAAAAAAAAAACTAGCAAATCCTCCAAAAATAAAAAAATTCGGTTAAAAGAGATAATTATGTAGATATATACAAAAATCTAACAAAAACATATGTTAACAAATATATTATCTATATTATCTGTTAAACAAAAAATATCTAACAATTATCTAACATATTTTTTGTTAGATAATTATGTAGATATATACAAAAATCTAACAAAAACATATGTTAACAAATATATATATATATATATATATATATATATATATATATATAGAGAGAGAGAGAGAGAGAGAGAGAGAGAGAGAGAGAGAGAGAGAGATAAAAGTGAAATTCTAAAAATATGTTAAATTTTTTGGAAATAATAGATTTTAGAATTTCACTTTTATCTAACAAAAAATATGTTAGATAATTGTTAGATATTTTTTGTTTAACAGATAATATAGATAATATATATTAGATAATTTTCACTAATATACAATTATCTAATATATATAGATAATATATATTAGATAATATATATTAGATAACAGATAATTTTACTTTTTGTTTAACAGATAATATTAGATAATTGTATACAGATAATATAGATTCTAAATATATACAAATATCTATATACAATTATCTAACAAAAAATATCTATATATATCTACATAATTAGTGAAATTCTAAATATATATAGATAATTGTATATATATCTATATAAATCTATAAAAGTGAAATTTTATCTATACAAATATATATAGATAAAATTTTAAGATATGTCCACACTCTTTTAACCGATTTTTTTTATTTTTGGAGGATTTGCTAGTTTTTTTTTACTAGGGTATATACTACTTTTGTAGGGGCATTTGCTAAAATATCCCATAATAATATTTATTTGATATTTTTTGGTATTATTTAAATTTTTAGATTTAAAATTTTTAATAAATATTTTTATTTTGGTATAATAAATGTAAATTTTTTGTAATATTATAATAGATAATTTGTTATTATCCATTTACAAAATTTAATTGATTTAGAAAGAATATATATATATATATATATATATATATATATATATATATATATATATATATATATATATATATATATATATATATATCCAACTCCCACCCGCCAACTCAGTTAGCGAGTTCTCCCCTTCCCTATAATTTCACCAAACTCCTCCCATTTCTTACAATTATATATAAATATATTACTTTATTTAAAAAAAATTGAATAATAATTTTTTTTTTTATTTGTCAAATTTTGCCAACTGGGTTGGCGAAAATCTGACAATGATTTTTTTTGGGTTTGGTTTGGTTTATTTTTTTAGGTTTTTTTGTGTTATTTTTTTTGGATAGTTGGATTTGATTTTTTGTGTGTGTGTTGATTTTATAAATAATTAACCAATAGATTTCTAACGATAATTTAAAATTAACTAAAATAGTTTTTCAAATATTAGATACCACATCTATTATCAATAGCAACCGTTTGATTACTATCTATACTAATTTGTTATTATGTATACTAATATAATTTTAAAAATATAATTATTATCTATAGTAATTTGTTATTATCTAACTAAACACATATTCAAAATTAAAAACATATATTTATGAGAAATCATAATTAAAATAGATATCACAATTTAACAAATAACAAACAAATTCTTTATTATCTATATAATTAAATATTTTAAATAAATTTTGTGTACAAATAATAATAAATTATCCTTTAGTAATATGAAAGAAAAATATAATATTGATAATAATATTAATCAACAGATTTTGTTATCATTCATATTAGTATAGATAATAACATATTAGTATAGATAATATAAAAATTCGAAAATTAATTACCAAAGTAAAATTTGGAGGTCGAAACATATTTTTTTGTGATTCTATCGAAGTCCGTCAAACGGTGAAACGGTTTATCCCATAGTACTTTTCGATACGGTCATTTTGACACAAACTGGACCTTGTTTCGATCTCTAAGTCAAAGGTTATGATACTTTAAAGTTTTAAATTTTATATTTTTTCCTGTAACATGTGCGTCTTGTTTCGGATAGAAATTCTTTTTACACGAATTGTGTTACTCTCGTCAAAAATATACAAATCGACCTATTGTTTGACGAAAAATAATTTCTAAAAAAATAGTTATGACCACTCGTCGAAAATATACAAATCAACCTATTGTTTGACGAAAAATAATTTCCAAACAAATAATTATGGTCGCTCGGAATCTGCTCGACTGCAGACGTAATATTCTTACGGCAGAAATTTTTTTATTTTTGGTTGTTCAATAATAGCATATTTTATTTTGTATGTTAAATTTTATGTTTTTCTAATTTATTTAAAACAATTATTGCTACAACAATTTTTTTTTAAAAAGAACTTAACCTAAATTAAACTAAACAAAAGCATTTTTTTTTTAAAAAGAAAAGAAAAAAATAAACCTGAAAAAAAACCAAATCCAATTATAA
This sequence comes from Iris macrosiphon, assembly GCA_036927795.1. NCBI lineage: Eukaryota > Viridiplantae > Streptophyta > Magnoliopsida > Asparagales > Iridaceae > Iris > Iris macrosiphon. The sequence goes on along the minus strand of JAYESA010000002.1, from coordinate 198,896,162 downwards.
AAAAAAATCATCACAAAAAAAAACTAAACCAAAAAAAAAAAAAAAAAAAAACCAATGTCTGTCAGATTTTTGCTAACTTTGTTTGCAAAAGTTTGACAAAGTCAAATTTTTGCCGACCAGCAAAAAATTTACAAATATAGAAAAAGATAAAATTTTAGATTTTGCCATCAGAGATGGAAAACCTAGAGTGATTTTAAATTTTCAAAAAATTATTTAGTTTTAGTTAATTTGTTTAAAAATATTTTTGGTAGAGCAAATTTTTTTGATTTTCCAAAGTTGTTAAACTTCTCTCTCTCTCCTCGATCGCCGCCGGCGACAATGAAGGACGTAGGACCGACGGAGCCACAAAACCCTAAGTGACGTCACCGCTTCGTCTTCTCCCTCCGGCGCCGCTCTCCAATACGACGAGAGCTTGGAAGGCGACTTTCTCTGCTCGGGAGAGTCTGAAGAAGAAGAAGACGGATCCACCTCCGACAACCAGAATCCCAACAATGTCCGGAGCTCGGCCGCTGTCGCGACCGAGGACGGTCGAGGAAGAGCACACGGAAGGGTCGCGAGGGGCGTGTCGGAAGGGGATCGTGTCCGTGTCCGCTGGATACGACGCCGATGAGCCCGTCCGGTGCTTGGATTCGAAATCGGCAGCAGCGGAGGCGAACGAGTCGGTCGGCGGTCGTGGCGGCTACTTGACGACGGTGGAGGTGTTGGTGTCAGATGAAGAGAATGGCGGTGGTGGTGACGGAGAGTCTACAAAAAATCGACTAAATGTGTGGCCGGAGCTCCGTATCGGGAGGACGAGAGCAGTGGCCGGGAAGCAGAACAGAGTTTCCTATGGTCAGTACTTTGACGAGGAGGTGGAGGTGGAGGTGGAGGAGGAGGAGTCGACGAAGTTTGCAGTGGCAGATTATTCGAAAAGAGTGGGTGAAAAAAGAGGCAAAGGAAAAGGCAAGGTCTTGGAGATTATGGGGTTGAATCGAGTGTCAATGTGAAGGATGATTAGTCCGAGACAATGAGCCAAATAGGAGAGTTGGGTGAGAATGTGAGAGCCGGGCAAGTAAAGGAGGAGGAGTGGCAAGCGATAGCGTAGACCGCAAGAAGTTTGAGATGGCGACTCGAAGAGGAGGAGAGTTGAACAATGTAAAGGCCGAGGAGTCCGAAACTTTGAGTCAAAAAGGAGGAAGTAGAAGAGGGGTCTGAGGTTTATGTGAAGAAGAAATATGGAATTTCACTTCTTGTGATCCAGAAGCCAAAAGACGTTCAGGTTTGCCTGACTTGGTTTTGTGTTCCCTGGATGTTGTTGATATGATAGATCCCCGTGAAAGAGAGGAAGTAGAAAACATGCAGATGTAGAAAAAAAGGAAGGGGGAGGGGAGAGGATCAAAATCCAAGATACGAAAGAGAGTTCAGACTGATTCAGGATTCCCTTCCTTCAACGGTGGTGAGCAGATCGGTTGAAGTGGTTGACAACAGAGTGAATATGGATGGAGCAAGAGAAGGGACACGGAAAGGAAGAGTTCAAATGAAGTCGCCATCCAAGAGAAAGAAAGCCAGTATGGTCATTGTTGGTGTTTTCTGTCACGTCCCAATCTCCCGCAAGCTCGATCATCTCCGCTAAACGTGAATCACCACGTTGCAGCGCTCCCGCAGGACAATCGTTCTCATCTGGACGTAATGTCGTGCGAGCCTGGAGTTGCGCTCGCATAAGGCGATGATGTCAAACATCAAAGTTATCATCGAAACGACCAAGTTGTAGCGAAAGTCAAGTATTGTGTACCAAGCACACATCAGAATATATGCAACGAAGCTCTCGATAGGGTCCAAATGAAAATGCCACGAAGAAAAATCCCACGGAGGCGATGCAACACTTTGCTCTTTCTCTTGCCCACAAAGGTATTTACCGTTCATACATCATGTCCCGTATATCCAAGCAGCGCCACTACACCTGCGTACCTGAAATAATGCCCACAAAGGTGGGTCAGTACACAGTTGTACTGGTGAGCGGGTTAACCCACTCGTCTAAACCGACACTAATTAGAATAGTGAATGCAAACAGTTATATGGTGATCTTTCTACTTGAATCCTATATTCATTTTATGACAGAGATATGACATGTTAAGAAAAACTGTAAGGCTGGTTAAACATGCAAGCATTCAACTCAAGGTCTATGTACAAGCAAATATATCCAACTCAAAGTAAACTAGCATGCAAACCGTCCTACTCAAACCCAAGCAACGCGTGAACCTATCAAACCACAATCCAAGCCTCAATATCCATCCTCAAACCATACCACAATCCAAGTCATACTAATACAATCATATATATGCACACTCTTGTCCGAGGCAAGGTGGCCGCCGCCTACACGAAAAGCACAAACCAAAGCAAAGCAAACCAACTCTTATATATATGAAGTCACTGGCCAAGCCATAAAGGACTAATCAACTGCAGTTCTACCCGATCCAGACTGAGTAGCTAGCCCGCCTGGTCATATCGAACTGCCGGCACCGAGCCCAAGGCACGTTACCATTTGTTTCCTCTATGGCCGAACGGTCCCGGTGCCCCGGAGTCTATCCCGTTCAAGGAAACCAAACCCTGTGCACAACAGGTTGTCCGTGACCAATGCAAGCACCAAGTAGGTATGACGAGAGAATCGAGCCTTCTAGCCCCATCAAACGATACTCGCCTAAATTCAACCAACTATCCATAACCATTCTCCAACTTATATCCCAAGGCACCATCTCAAGTTATCCTCATAGGCACTATGCCGCTTCTCGACACAGTGTTCCAATTGGTGCAACATCCCTCGCTCAGAAAGCTCTGTGGCACAAATGTCCCAACAGTGGCACAATGCCCTCACCGATGCAGTTGTCCGGTTTTGAACCACAACTGCACGCTTTACTTGACAAAGCGCCCAACTGATACTCGTGTACGGATGCACGCTCGCTCGTCCGCTCGAAATGCCTCGATGTTCCAACCAAGATGATCCACTCAAGCTCCAACTGCCCAACGCAAAAACCAACTCAAGGCACAAATCATATCCAACCAAACGGCACACACTCTATGCACGCCACAGTGTAGTGATTCCAATATTCCAGTCCAAGTGTTCAAGCAATTACGTGTGTTCCATATTATTAGGCATGAAAGAGTAGAGGAGAAGGGACATAGCCCACTTACCAAGTCTGATTCCGTTAAGCACTCTGCCTTGCCGATACTGCCGATCCCTTGAACCCGTGGTCCGATGTAAAGCACGATCTACTCAATTGGTATGACCGTACGAGCAGGTCGTGCTCTCCAAATTGTTCGACCGATCGGACTAAGGAAGACGACATTATCGCTCCAATCCAGCTATCTCACTACTGCTCTGAACAAACACCTGATTCCATCGAACTCCGCTTACGATCTGCACATGAAACCAACTCAAATCAATACTTGTTCCCAAATCCAACAAATCAAAATATAACTAGCTATTGCCTCATTCAATCGATTCCGCGTAATGCACCGTGCGGTTGCGGGGCATTACATTTTCCACTTAGCTTTGGAAGTTTTAGTCCCACATTAGAAAACCACAAATGTATATATCTTAATATATAGCTATGCTTAGTATTGGTATATGCACATGGGGTAGTGGCCCATGTGGGTTGACTTTCCTAGAGGGTTTAAGTGTGAACTCCATTATGACAATCTTTATTTTGTCACCACCTCTGGAAAGTTTTTCTTAGGAGCTAAGTCCCGCAGGGACTTAGCGACTCGGACCCGGGGGGCTCAAGGGAGCAAAGTGGCGCACTTTGCACTGTTAGTCCCGAGGCTTAATCAAAGATGGTAAAACCAGAAGTTGAAGTCAAGATCAGGAGTTCACACAAGAGTTCCTTCCTGATATCTCTCGATCCAATAAGAAGATAATATATAGGATCTGATTACAACTTGAAACAAGATAATAAAAGAATCAGAGAAAACTATCTTCTCGTTCTTCCTTGCAATCGCAGTTGCAAACGGACAGAACAGAGTTACAACTCACAGAAGAGAGGAAGAAGAAGAATAGACTTTGCTTGCTGGGGTGATAAAGATCACTGTTGCTCAAAGCAAGATTCGTCCCACACGATCTGCTCCCAGGAACCAACAAGTTCACGTAGAATTTTCTGGACGCTCGCTGTCACCTCTGTCTGGACTCGCACGAACTCCCTGTACTCCTGGTGGCGGCAACAACAACCCTCTTCGTCTCCTAATTTTCGAAGTAAGTTCTCAAAAAGACACGAAGAGAGTATTTATAGAGAGGGTGAAAACCCTAGCCTCCCAACAGTTACGGAAAGATAGGAACAAATTAATTATGAATCCCTAAAAGATAGGCACGCATTAATTTCAAATCCCTCAAAAAACGGATATGAATAACATACCATATCTTTCCATAACCGTTCAAATATATCCATATCAGCAGTAGCGCAAGCCGCTGAGCATGCGACAACCTATGCGGCAACCCATGCGACCGTCAATGCGACCACGCATGCGACCCGCCTATGCGAACGTGTATGCGACCCGCCCATGCGGCCCGTCCATGCGGCCGCGCATGCAGCTCGCGCATGAGAGAGAGCATAAAATGCGCACAAGTGCCTGCGCCGATGCTAAGTGCAAAGTGAGCCAACAAAGCGTCACTTTGCGCCCTTGAGCTCGAGTCCGAGTCGCTAAGCCCCTTTGGGGCTTAGCTCCTATGGAATAAATTCCAAGAGAATGACAAAAAGCATAAATGCTTTCATTTAGGAGTTAATCCTTCATCCTAATAAAATATTCCCACATGGTACCCATGTGCCTCACCACACCCCATGTGCACACCTCAACACAAGCAAAGCATTATATTGAGATACCCACTTGGTGGTGTAGCCAATGTGGGACTATCTTTCATAGTCCAAAGGTAAAAACACCAGCATGCACTTTGCACGTCAGCATGGCGCTCGTGCGCTCCTTTTATGCGCGAGTTGCATGCACGGTTGCTAGCTCGGGAGCATGCTTCGTGGCGTATGCGGCCTAGTGCTATACGTCCAGGCGCTATGCGGCCAGGATAGGATGAGCGAGTTGCCTGTGGAGGGGACAAGGTCTGCTATAGGCGGCGCATGCGGCACATGATTTTCTGTGCCTTCCAAAAAATGCGGCACGAGCGGTTGCTTACGGCGCTTGGCGGCAATGTCTGTCTCGTGCAGTATAGCGTGACCGAAGGCGGGGGCGGCGCATGCGGCACAGGCCCTTTAGGAGCTAAGTCCCGCAGGGGCTTAGCAACTCGGACTCAGGCTCAAGGGCGCAAGGTGGCGCACTTTGCACTTAGCACGTCAGCATCGTCGCATGGCGCTCGTGCGCTCCTTGTATGCACGGTTGCTAGCTCGGGAGCATGCTTCGTGGCGTATGAAACCTAGCGTTAGGCGTCCCGGCGCTATGCGTCCAGGGGTTATGCGGCCAGGATAGGATGAGCGAGTTGCCTGTGGAGGGGACATGGTCTTCTATAGGCGGCTCATGGTTTTTTGTGCCTTCCGAAAAATGCGGCGTGAGCGGCTGCTTTTGACGTTTGGCGGCGCTGTTTGCCTCGTGCAGTACAGCGTGACCGGTGGCAGGGGCGACGCATGCGGCACGGGCGGCGCCTGCGGCTTTGACACCCGGTTTTTGGGGATCTGGTCGGTCAACGCATATGCGGCCTGGTGTTTCCTCAGGCCTCATAGTTGCTGAAATCCTCTTTATATATAGGATCTCCTCTATCATTTGAGGAGAGAGAAACAGACAGAAAATTGAGAACACCAGATCATATGCGGCACAGAGTGTCCCCCTCCCACATGGTGTTTTCGAGTGTTTTCGAAGTTGACAAGAGCTTTCCAGAAGTTCATTTGTGAACTTGCTGGTTCCTGGGGACATATCGTCTGTACGACGAATCTTGCTTTGAGCAACAATGATTTTGACCATCCCAGGAATGAGCTTTTCTTTAGCACTTTTCTTTGCTTCGTTCTTTCTCATTGTAGCGTCTGCGAACGTAAAGAGAAGAACGTTTTACTTGTTGCTTGTTGTAATATTCATTTTTCTCGAAGTCAGTTGTAACCTGTTCTTGGTTCGTGCTTCGTTGGAATCGAAAAATATTAGATGAGACACTCTTGTGTGAATCTCTGATCTCGACGACAACTTGGGTTTCAGTAGAGAGACGATCTTCGGGTCTCGCTACTAGCTCTGCTATGGCCCACGTTCTACCATCTATGATCCGTCTCGGGACTAACAATCTCAAAACAAGATCTGAAGCAAGATGAAAGAACATCTGATCAAATCTTCTCGGCAACAACTTTTCACAAACTTGAGAAGATTGACGGAATACACTTCGAACATTTGGATGAGGGAATGAGTCCTTTGTCAAATGTTGAAAGTGAGTTGTCGGGACCTACCATTTTTCAGGATGGAGGAGTTAGCGTTTGAAGGACGTGCATTCCACTTGGAAGAAAAATTACAAGATGACCAAGGATTACAGACTTAGCGCAAGACAATTCTTGACGGTTGGCAAGACTTGGCCGCATGACAGTCTCTTGCCGCATGGAAGACTCTTGCTGCATGGAAGCGCATTTAAGGTCTTGGCGCATGACAGAGCTGGCCACATAGTATCTTATGCGCATGGTCATCTCTGCACATAACAAGATTGGCGCATGGTGGCCTAGGTGCATAAAGGTCACTGCACTAGACAGGACTTGGCGCATGGCTAGAATTGGAGCTTGAAAGCAGAACCAATTCAAACCAAGGTATAGCTAAACTTGGTTCCTTTGATTACTTAACTTGGTTGCTATTATTGCGCAGGTTGAGTCATCAAGCGTGTTTGCTGACTGGTGGGTTGATACTGGTGCATTCGGCCACGCATGCTCTGTGAAAGAGCTGTTCCCCAAGGAAGTGCACTATCTTAAAAGAAGGTCTCTATGGCGAACAAGTGTCAAGCAGAAGATCTAGGGATCGAAATTTTGACTCTGGACTTCCGGCTTGAGGAAGGGATTGCTCTTATTGAGTTGTGTCTCATCTGACTGAGACATGTCTTTTTCAAGAAAGATGTCTAGTTCAGGGATATCTCCAAGATGTGGGGGTAAGGAGGTGGAGAGACGTGATGAATGTGTTCCGACACAGGTAGTCAGGAAGCCGTTTAGACGGGTGGCTACAAGTACAGATCCTCTGGAGTTTGTGCGCTCAGATATCTGTGACTTCTATTCTCGACAAAGGGCCGGGATGAAGTTTATCACTTCTTTCTTCGACGATTTCTCGGAAAACGAGTTCGCGTATCTTCTCATAATCGAAAGATAAAGCGTTCGAGAACCACAGGGACTTTATGTTTGGAGCTGAGCGCATACCGGTCTACAACTCAATAGACTCAGAAGTTATCAAGACGAAATGCATCGTTCTTTGGATTCGCATCGTTCAACTTAGAACATGGAATTGACTATGGAACATCCATCGTCCTTTTGATTCGCATCGTTCAGCTTAGAACATGGAATTGACTATGGAAGATGCATCGTTCTTTGGATTCGCATCGTTTAGCCTAGAACATGGAATTGACTACAAAGGGCCTTCCAGATTATCTGTGGGAGAATGTTGCACTTACGGTCATGTACTTAGTACTGTTCGTCACTTCTGAGGTAACTCTGGTTCAAAGTCAGATCCACATGAATTTCATTCGTATGCGGGAGGAGTATGAGTAGTTTCCGGAGGACCTTACTGACCAGAGTTGTTGGCACTTATGTAGAAGAAGTTGTAGTCCCAGAAGGAGTTGTCTTTAACGAGACAACGTTTGAACCAGAAACTCGAAGAGCAGTCAGCAAGAAGAGTCAGGAGGTCGAAGGACCAAAGATGATCTTATCACCTATCATATGGAGGTCGTGCTACTTACCATGATGAGGCGATAAAGACCGGAGACTTAGTCTTCTAAGAGGAGGCAATCCATGAAGAGATTGACCCCATATCAACACTTAGATGTTGATCAATCTGCCTGAAGGAGCTAAACCTATTAGATGCTTATATATCTTCAGTAGAAGTAAATGGAAGCAGCCAGAACAGTTGAGTTCAAGACTAGGCTTGTAGTGTCACACCCCAATCTCCCGCAAGTTCGATCGTCCCCGCTGAATGTGAATCACCACGTTGCAGCGCTCCCGCAGGACAATCGTTCTCATCGGGACGTGATGCCGTGCGAGCCTGGAGTTGCGCTCGCACAAGGCGATGATGTCAAACATCATAGTTATAATCAAATGACCAAGTTGCAGCAAAAATCAAGTATTGTGTACCAAGCACACATCAGAGTATATGTAGCGAAGCTCTCGAAGGGTCCAAATAAAAATGCCACAAAGGAGAATGCCACAAAGGCGATGCAACACTCTTGCTCTTTCTCTTGCTCACAAAGGTACTTACCATTCCATACATCCTGTCCCGTATATCCAAGCAGAGCCACTACACCTGCGTACCTGAAATAATGTCCACAAACGTAGGTCAGTACACAGCCGTATTGGTGAGCGGGGTAAACCACTCGTCTAAACTGATACTAAATAGATAGTGAATGCAAACAGTTATATGGTGATCTTTCTACTTGAATCCTAGATTCATTTCATGGCAGAGGTGTGACATATTAAGAAAAGATGTAAAGCAGGTTAAGTATGCAAGCATTCAACTCAAGCAAATATACTAGCAGTTATATCCAACTCAAAGGAAACAACGATGCAAATCGTTCTACTCAAACCCGAAGCAACGCGTGAACCTATCGAACCATATCGCAAATCCAAGCCTCAAAATTCATCCTCAAACCATGCCACAATCCAACGCCTCACTAAACCAAACATCGATATGCACACTCTTGTCCGAGGCAAGGTGGCTGCCGCCTACACGAATGCACAAACCAACCCAAACCAAATAAACTCTTATCTATATGAAGTCACTGGCCAAGCCATAAATGACTAATCAACTACAGTTCAACCCAATCCAGCGCTGAGTAGCTAGTCCGCTTGGTCGTCTCGAACCCTCGATACCGTGCCCAAGGCATGTTACCATTTTGTTTTCTCCATGGCCAAACGGTTCCGGTGCCCCGGAGCCTATCCCGTTCGAGAAAACCAAACCCTGTGCGCAACAGGTTGTCCGTGACCAATGCAAATACCAACTTTAGGTATGACGAGATAAACGAGCCTTCTCGTCCCACCAAACGATACTTGCCTCGATCCATCCAATTATCCATAACCATTATCCAACTATAGTCCAAGGCATCATATCAAATTATCCCCATAGGCACTATGTCGCTTCTCGACACAATGCTCCGATTGGTGCAACACCCTTCGCTCCGAAAGCTCCGTAGCATAATGCCCCAACAATGGCACAATGTCCTCTCCGATGCAATTGTCCGATTTCGAACCACAATTGCATGCTTTGCTTGACAAAGCGTCCAATTTGATACTCGTGCACGGATGCACGCTCGCTCGCTCGCCCGAAGTGCCTCGATGTTCCAACCAAGATGATCCACTCAAGCTCCAACTACCCAACATAAATCTAACTCAAGCCACAAATCATATCCAACCAAACGGTGCACACTCTATGCATGCCACAGTGCAGTGATTCCAATGTTCTAGTCCAAGTGTCCAAACCTTATTTCGTGTGTTCCATATTATTAGGCACGAAGGAGTAGAGAAGGGACATAGCCCACTCACCAAGTCTGATTCCGCTAGCACTTTGTCTTGTCGATACAACCGATCCCTTGAATCCGTATTCCTATGCAAAGCATGATCTACTCAATTGGTATTACCATGCGAGCATGCTGTGCTCTCCAAATCATCCGACCGATCGGACTAAGGAAGACGACAGTATCGCTCCAATCCTGCTATCCCAGTACTGCTCTGAATAAACACCTGATTCTATCGAACTCTGCATGCTATCTGCACATGAAACCAACTCAAATTAATACTTGCTCCCAAATCCAACAAATCGAAATATAAACAACAATTGCCTCATTTAATCCGACTAAGCGTAATGCACCGTGCAGTTGCGGGGCATTGCATAATATACTACTTAGAATCAGGTTCGTCCCCGAACCAAACCAGTATCCATTCCTTTCTCGCATGTCGCTTGCCCAATTCATAAACCCTGCTTCAAGCAACTCACATTCCCCTGAGCCAGATTTAATATCTCGCTTCGCGTCGCTTCGCGCTGAACGCTCGCACAAATTCTATATTCCCGCATCCTCCTTGCAGCTAAATTTGAATTCCACATATCGGTTAGTTTGGATCATACACATATTTAAGGCGTCCCTGAAATACATGTAATTCAGCCGAGCTTAGCGATAGCAAATTTGGACAAGTTACAAGGGTATCTTCATGTCCGAGATATTCATCGCTTCACACTCGACTGAACCGATCCTGATGATCATCCACAACACATCCGCACAAGTGCTATCCTCAAATACTAAGCAGTCAAAAACGGTTATATATCGGTTATATAACCGATATATAATGGTATCGGTCCTGGACCGATTTTTTTTGCAGAAATATCGGTAAAATATCGGAACCGATATTATCGGTCGATTTGGCCGATATTGTTCGAAATATCGGTTTACAAAAAAACCAATTTCTCACGGTTTTGGTTTTGCTGCAAAAAAATCTTATGGGTCTGGGCCTGCAGACGATATTCTATGAAAAAAATCTGCTGTTAAGTCAAGATACAATACAATACAAGCTTCTGCCATCAAACGATATGACATTCACATCAATGGAGATTACATCTGTTGTTCAATGATATGACATTCACATCAATGGAGAATGGAGATTACATCTTCTGCCATCAAAATCTTCATGCATCAAACTTATTCAGAGGTGTAGTTCCTCAAGTGATCTCCTTTATCTTGGATCTCTTGAATTTCTCGACGATATGTATACTTTATGCATATTTTATAATAGAAAACTATTAAATGTATTGTTCATATATGAAAATTGTGTTAAAAATGCAAACCGATATTTACCGTTATAAAATCGATATATCGGTGATATATCTATAACTTTACTGGACCGTTATCATGAAAAAACCGTTATTAACTGCATAGCTCAAATACAATGTTTCTCCTGTGGCGATCTCTCCACCTGACTCAAATCAGTTCGTATTCCGTCTCAATCCATCCGACTATTTTCGAATCCACACTAGTACCGTCCAAGCTCAACCAACAAAACTCTAGTATGACTCCAATTGTACCATGTTCCGCATGCACTGTCTCCAAATATCATCTCATGCTCCGAACGATCATCACAACTGATACTACCCCAGCTAGGCGACTTACCAAAACATCGAACTATGCTCTTAGATAAGCTCGGCCCAACACCTCTGCCTTAATCTCAATACCTCTCTGGGTGAACATCTATATTGAGGTTCATGTGATCCACGAAGATTTTGCCGCCACGCCATAGGGATAGTGTCGCCACGATTTCAATGCGGACACACTCTCCACAATTCCTAGGTCGCGCATGAAATAGTTCTTCGTGTTGCTTCCACTGCCTCGAAGCACGGATATCACCTTCACCTTCTGCATGAGCACGTACCACAAGCCAAGTCCGATTTCATCTTATAGATTGGAGGCACATATGTCCCTTCCGGTATTGCAAGGATCTGATCTGAACGACCCGCTGCTTTAACTTCTTGAAGCTAGTTATACAGTCGTCATTTCATATGAATAATATTTCCTTCCGGGACACAACGAGTCAGAGGCGATGCCATCTTCAAAAATCTGCGACTCCGAATCTTATCAGTTAACTTGGACAATTTTTACCATCGCTTCGATCTTCTGGCTGCATCTTCAGCTGAAGGCTATCCCAAGGATCTCTCAAATCCAACACTCAGTCACTTAGGCCTATCTCCAACATACGTCGCTTACATCTACCATCGAAGCATTCCCAAATACGTCGCCTCAAGGATTGTTCTATGGGCTACAATATTCATTTCAATTTGGCGGTCAAGTCTTTAGGGCCAGCTGTCCCGAAACTACGCTCGATAATTGTAAGTCACCACGATGGACAATTACTACGGACCATGCTATATCTCCTTTGCAAATCTGAACCATAATCTAACCATTCGATTCGAACGAACTTCTGAATTCATGCACTTCATGCACTACCTCTGACGTATCTGTCAACCAACGCCGCCTAACCACTTAGAGTCTTACTATCTATCTAGGCCATAAATCGTCGAACTGCACTCGTTGAAATCGTCTTCCATTATTCCGCCGTTTTATCCTGAATCCATCAAAATTTTGAACCGTCTTGTGTTCGACTTCTCTCACTATCACTTGCAACGATTCCCGAAACCATAGACTTGCACTGTTTCTTATCCGTACGCCAGCTTCATACTGCACGTCCAACTTGCTCCAACGGCACCGTGATTTGCCTCAGTGTTGCCTCTCGTTCGACTATCTTCAAAAGTCCATCTGCCACAATCTTTGTTCTTGTTATATTCCTTAGCACCGTCTTGATTTCTCCGTGTTCCAATTCGTGCACAGGCTCTCGATGACTTGTGCACAAGTTCCAACAAAATCTCAAGTCCATATCGTCTTCATTCGTTGCCTCAATCCGCCTCAGTACTGCAAGTGTTAACTTCCAATATGACTTAACATCAACTAGACTTGGCTCATGTCCGTTCACGTCTTCCAGAGAATTCGTCCACCATCGTTGTACCGTTTTACCAAATTTTACTTCTGTTAAACTTTGAGTCAAACTTCTCGAGCGCCAATATCCGAAATCCTTCAAGTTCGTGCGACTCTATCGCATTGCTCCTCCCAACCAAATCATGTTTCATTGCTCTACCAACTGCTCCCTTGTGTTGCCAACATCCGTAGTCTGTGCTAGCTACTCTTCGATACATCCATCGCTCGCTCAAGCGTTCCCCAACCGTTTGTTCCTTATGCTCATCTATCTCTTTTGCATCAATTAATGCTCCACCGAACTTCCAAATCGCGCAAGCGAACTCCGATATTCAGCTTTCTGTCTGGTCGATCTCATCTTATTTTCAATACTTGGTCCGCATCAATCCTTCGAATTCCAAACACTCATTCCATTGTTTGTTCCGTTCTCGTCCAACGAAACTTCCATTTACACAAGTCCGTTCTTGATCGCTCAAGTCCAACGATACTTTCATTTACACAAGTCCGTTCTTGATCGCTCAAGTCCAACATATCGAATAATACCTGAGTCAAATTTTGTTGCACAATATTTCTGACACGATTTTGCACTAGCCCATCAGTTGCGAGCAAACCTATCGCTTATCTTGTTCCGAACATTTTTAACGTACGCTAGGCGATGGAATCCCTTTCTTTCATTCACATTACCATTGGCTTGAGCCAAGTAATCTCTTGCAATAGAGATTTGCATAAGCTCCACAATTTTGAAAACGATGAGGATCACGCTGTATTATTTGAGGCTTTGCAAGAAATAATTACTTCCACGAAAGGGGGATCTATAACTTCGATCCAAGCAGTTTATGTACCTGCGAACGATTTGACCGACCCCGACCCTGCCACACATGTAGAGATACTGATAACACACATAGAGGTAATGGTATTTCGTAACTAATAGATTGAGCAGCAGCTCGTAGACCGTCACATCCAATCTTTATGTTGAACCCATACATAGCAATAGCATAGGTGAGTCGTTAGTCGTACTGATATATATGCACCACTCTGTAGCACGCATATACCACTTAGAAATAGAGTCGCTCTCGTACCAGATTTACTCTGCGTCGACGAACGTCTATTCCGAACCAACTATCCCGTGACTATCTTGTCGATCGCAACTTAACATTCGCTTGCTCCATGTTCCGATACATAACTCAGCCGATGTGCACCTACCAACTTACATTTCCGTTATCCGCGTCCGTTATGGTAATTCCATTGATGTCTATCCAAAATATTCCAATGCCACGATCACTATGTGGTATACCATATACCACTCTGAATCAAGTCACTCCTTACGTCATCATTCTTTGCACTGATCCAAGATCCGTTCGCACCATTCATTATGCGTTATCCTGCCATTCACAACTCAAGTTTGACACGAAACTTAGCCAACGCATGAACCATCTAAGTCTTCTGTCAATCTCGCTCGATGCAACTTGTGCCATGTTCCATTCTCAATACTTTTACTATTTCTCAAACCGTGCGACACTTTCGCTACACGGACAACCCGTGCAACGATCTCTTCCAAGTAATCCAAGCCAATACCCAACTGTTCCACACATTCGCCGCACGAGCAACTCGTGGAACGCCCTCTCTGATATTCCAAGCTAGTGCTCAAATCTGCTTAATCAATGCGCCATACAAGCAACTCGTGCAACGCTCTCTATGTATTCCCAGCCAAAACTCAAACTCTGTCCAACACATTCGCTATACGAGCAACTCGTGCAACGTTCTATTCTTATCCAATATTTCTACTCACAACATGCCATATAACCAATCTCGTCTGCCAACCAACTGCTCCACTGATGCAACCAGAATCTCCCCGAACGACAAGCCACATCAACACGACACATCTCAACTTGTTGTACGAATGCAACAATGCCACACAACTTGCTGCACGAATGTAACAACGCCAAACGATACTACACGATCTATCGAAAACTAACGAAATCCAACGCAACGAAGAACAACATGCACTCACAACCAACAAATATATAGACTTATTGCATAAAACATCCAATACGGTATCGAGTAGAGCCAAAAGCCAAACAACACGCGAAAGCTATTTAGAGTTTGTGATGAACCAAATGACAAAGTCCGAGAAAATGAACCGGGCGCTCTGATACCAATTTGTCACGTCCCAATCTCCTGCAAGTTCGATCGTCCTCGCAGAATGTGAATCACTATGTTGCAGCGCTCTCGCAGGACAATCGTTCTCATCGGGACGTGATGCCGTGCGAGCCTGGAGTTGCGCTCGCACAAGGCTATGATGTCAAATATCATAGTTATCATCGAAACGACCAAGTTGCAGCGAAAGTCAAGTATTGTGCACCAAGCACACATCAGAGTATACGCAGCGAAGCTCTCGAAGGATCCAAATAAAAATGCTACAAAGGAGAATACCACAAAGGCGATGCAACACTCTTGTTCTTTTTCTTATCTACAAAGTTACTTACCGTTCCATACATCATGTCTCGTATATCCAAGCAGAACCACTACACCTGCGTACCTGAAATAATATCCACAAACGTGGGTCAGTACACAGCCGTACTGGTGAACGGGGTAACCCACTCGTCTAAACCGACACTAAATAGATACTGAATGCAAACAGTTATATGGTGATATTTCTACTTGAATCCTAGATTCATTTCATGGTAGAGATATGACATGTTAAGGAAAGCTGTAAAGCAGGTTAAGTATGCAAGCATTCAACTCAAGCAAATATACTAGCAGTTATATCCAACTCAAAGAAAACTAGCATGCAAACCGTTCTACTCAAATCCGAAGCAACGCGTGAACCTATCGAACCACATCGCAAATCCAAGCCTCAAAATCTATCCTCAAACCATACCACAATCCAACGCCTCACTAAACCAAACATCGATATGCACACTCTTGTCCGAGGCAAGATGGTCGTCGCCGCCTACACGAATGCACGAACCAACCTAAACTAAACCAACTCTTATTTATATAAAGTCGCTGGCCAAGCCATAAAGGACTAATCAACTGTAGTTCGACCCGATCCAGCGCCGAGTAGCTAGCCCGCCTGGTCGTCTCAAACCGCCGGCACCACGCCCAAGGTACGTTACCATTTTGTTTCCTCCATGGCCGAATGGTCTCGGTGCTCCGGAGCCTATCCCGTTCGAGGAAACCAAATTCTGTGCGCAACAGGTTGTCCGTGACCAATGCAAACACCAACTGTAGGTATGACGAGAGAATCGAGCCTTCTCGCTCCACCAAACGATACTTGTCTCGATCTATCCAATTATCCATAACCATTTTCCAACTATAGCCCAAGGCACCATCTCAAGTTATCCCTATAGGCACTATGCCGCTTCTCGACACAATGCTCCGATTGGTGCAACACCCCTAGCCCCGAAAGCTCCGTGGCATAATGCCTCAACATTGGCACAATGCCCTCTCCGATGCAGTTGTCCGGTTTCGAACCACAACTGCACGCTTTGCTTGACAAAGCGTCCAACTTGAACTCGTGCACGGATGCACGCTCGCTCGCTCGCTCGCTCGCCCGAAGTATCATGTCTCGATCTCCCGCAGGAATCGGTCGTCTCCACTGGACGCAAATCACCGCGCCAGCGCTCCCGCGAGACGTTCTTTCCCATCTGGACGTGATGCCGTACGAGCACAAGCTGCGCCCGTGCAAGGCCATGATCCGAACATGCGGTAAAATGACTAAGTCACAGAGTCGCACAGATAGTCCGAATGCAGCGGAATAAGAAACGAACAGGCGATTGGTAACAAGTTTACTGAGTCTTCATAGCGGAAGCATTGAATAACACAAGTATGGAAGTAAAACAAGCACTTTATTGATATTGAACAAGTATTAAAAGCGGTGCTAGGCCGAGATTATAAGTCGCTCAAGTTCTCTCTCTCGTAACAATAAAAGTGTGCCAACTGGCTACAATTATGGAATGATACATAGGCGATGTTCCAATATTATGTCTTGTATGTGTGCTTCAGTTCCGGATGCAATGCTCTAAGGCTCAAGACCGAACTCTATGCCTTAGCTCGCACGAAGGGGGTTTCCGCACCGAATGAGGTTCTCCCGTATCCTGCAAGCAATCTGGTGGGTTATCAGTACATGAATGCACTGGTAGGTAGGCTTCTCGTCCGCTCGATAAATCCAAACATGCTATATAGGTTATGTGCACCATCTATTATGTTATCTTCCTAGTCTTGCCTTAGGATCAGTTTCATGGCATAATGAAAAGCCTAACTCGTGTGGCAGTGCGCCGTACGATATATGAGTAACACGGCGATACTTACCAATTTAGCATTCGTTCTTCCCTGTCCAAGGCAACCAAGTTAAACCATGCACGAGTATATACACAATGAAATTCAAGGAAAATGCATAAGCAAATACAAGTGTCACGGACGGGGTTCTGATTCAGGTGCACGAGTTCCACAGATTACTCAGGTGTGTTGCAATGGATTCTCAGGTGTTCAATATGTACCGATGTCTTATACTCATAATCGTTCAGGTGTTCCAGGATGTGATGCAATGTCTGGCACATGGATTGCCGCTAAGCGAGGATGACTTATCTATATGAACAGGAGGGTCGCTGGCGCTACAAGCCATTTGGACGAGTCTTTTGACGGAGATGGGTATAGCGCTAAAAACTCGAGGCACGCACCATCCCACCGGAACAGGAGAGACCCGGACTCTTTTGACGGTGATGGTATAGTACTAAAAACTCGAGGCACAAACATCATCTCGCCAAAGCTCGAGGAGTCCCCATATGATTCCTCCCTGGCCAGCACGATCCCGGTGCCCCGACGATCGTCCGAGGAATCCACGATACCTCGTGCACGAGTTGTCCGCGACCATACAAGTCATAGGTTTTCCAGAGTCACGACATGATATGATTCAATCTTGATTCACTTAGCCATTGGATGATGCGTAGTATCTTGGGCGGAGTGGGTGTAGCAATAAGTACTCGAGGCGCATACACCATCTCGCCCGCTCGAGAGAGACTACCAAGGATCCGAATACCTGAATGAGTCTTGTTCCATGATCTGTGATTCTTGCTTTGATATGATGCAATCTCCTGGTTTGGAAAATACCTTGGCGACCTAACGGTCCCGTATACTTTCAGGTTCATACTTGCACGGAACGACTTGCACGGAACGACTATTCGATAGTCTTTCGGAAAACTTAGATGAATGCAAGGCAAGATAATGTTACCGGGGTCGTGGCATGAATTATGTGACAAGCATTGAAACGAGACAACGAGTACAAGTTAGCATGTAAGCAGGCAAGCATGCATTTATTTGAAACATAAGCATTAACGTTAGCACATGTCTAAGGGGTAGTGCGAGGAGTGAAACCGTACAGGGACATATCGAGTGACATAATCCATAAGGCAAGCAGTGTAAACATGTGAAGCAGTGCACTACGAAGAGTACATAATGATCTACTCGAGGCATAGCGGGGTCTACTTGCACGAAGCTAAGGTAGTATGCGAGGGTCCAACTATAAGCCAAGTTCTATTTCCATGTTTTAACACAAGCAATACAAGATGGTATTATACCTTTAGCTAGGTGTGTTGTATTCTTTATTAGCATGCAATGGGTGATTCACCTAGCGACTAGCATGTATCGTCCATATTTTAAATGTGCATGCTAAGCAAAAACAAGTTCATCGTAGCCACCCACCTTAGCGATGATTCACCTCGGCCGAGCGATACTCCGAACGAGCCTTTGAAAGTCGAAGTCTGAACTCCTGAAGGGCCAAGTCCGGAATCATTTACCTCAAACGAGTCTTCTCGCTGAGCAGGGCGGGTCGGGTCGTTGCACTTGCGCCGTTTGAATCGGCTGTCCGCTTGAGCGGAATGAGTCATTACACGAAGTGCCTCGATGTTCCAAACAAGATGATCCACTCAAGGTTCAACTGCCCAACGTAAATCAAACTCAAGCCACAAATCATATCCAACCAAATGACGCACACTCTATGCATGCCACAATACAGTGATTCCAATGTTCCAATCCAAGTGTCCAAGCCTTATTTTGTGTGTTCCATATTATTAAGCATTAAGGAGTAGAGGAGAAGAGACAGAGCCCACTCACCAAGTCTGATTCTACTAGCACTTTGCCTTGCCGATACAGCCGATCCCTTGAACCCGTGGTCCGATGCAAAGCACGATATACTCAATTGGTATGACCGTGCGAGCAGGCCGTGCTCTCCAAATCATCCGACCGATCGGACTAAGGAATACGGTATTATGGCTTCAATCCTGCTATCCCAGTACTGCTCTGAACTAACACTTGATTCCATCGAACTTTGCATGCGATCTGCACATGAAACAACTCAAATCAATACTTGCTGCCAAATCTAACAAATCGAAATGTAACCAACCAATACCTCATTTAATCCGACTCAGTGTAATGCATCGTGCGGTTGCGGGACATTACATGTAGCCTAGGGGTTTCTCAGAAAACAGGAGATTGAGTTCTTAGGCACCATGTTTAGGGTGGCGTATATCAGGATGATGATTGCCGTTGCTGCTATTCATAAGCTGATTGTTTATCAGATGAAGAGCAAGTCTTGAAGGAAGACAGTCGTGAGAGATTTATGGACAACACTCATAATTATTGTTATTCAGGTTTGAAGACAGTCTGCGGGTTGGTGATATCTCAAATACGGCCTGAAGCAAATCCCAGGATGTGGCAGCAGAAGTTTGATAAGTCATCTAGTCAAAGTTGTCGCAGGATCAGCGAGACAGACAAGTGTGTGTACACAAAGTTCACTGCTAATCCCAGCTGCGGATATAGAAGTGTCACTAGAACAAATGTCCTTTTGTCCAGTCTCAGGACATGGGATTGCGGATATCATCCTTAAGGATATAAGATAATCCGGATGCCAGAAGGGCTTGCTTAGTCACAAGCGCTGTGCATGGAGAGCTGATCACATGCTTTGGGTATCTGGGACGATACTCCTCAGGTGTGACATGGAGATGAAGCTTTATCCAAGGGAAAGCATCAGATAGTTGGTATACTCAAGCATCATCTGGTGCATGATTCAAGCTGCGAGTACCACCAGGTTTGACATAGCTCTTGCTGTAGGGATGCTGAGTCATTTCACGAGCAGGATGTGTGTTGTTGAATGGAAGCTGTGAAGAGAGTCGTCAAAATTCTTAAGTAGACTTAGTAGTATATCCTGCACTACAACAGTCATCCAGATATGATAGAAGATTTCAGTGATGCTAGTTGGTGCTCAGGAAAGAAGAGTGAAAGATCCACAGAAGGACGTGACTTCTCCAGGAGTGGTGCTGCTATATCGTGGAAGTCGAAGAAGCTCAGAGTTTTATGCACTATCAGCTGCAGCATATAAAGCAGAATGGCTCTGCAAGTTCTCAGATGATCTTCCTTTAGTTAGTACACAGATTTGGGTGATACCGATATACTGTAAAAAATCAGAAAGCTGCAGCAGTGACATCTATTCATCTCTTCAAGGGTTTGAAGAGAACTGTGTGGATAAAACACAGAACACTGAATGTGTGCAGCCAGCGTGGATCATTACAGTGGTTAATGTTCGGAGTCAGGTCATTCTGGCGGATCCGTTCATGATAGGCCTCAAGGGCCAGTACAGAACACTGAATGAGCGCAACTAGCGTGGATTATTACAGTGGCTAAAAGATCGGACTCAGATAAATCTGGAGGATCCGTTCATAATAGGCCTCAAGTGCCAGCTGATCGTAAGCACTATAAAGGAGCGTAATACTCCATGCTACCGTGGGGTGACACCACCATGAGGTACCTCGACAGGATAAAGCCTCGGCTTCGGGCCATGTCGCAGCGGCAGTAGCACCGCATATATTCAGAGTCGAGTACTATAAAGGAGCGTATTACTCCATGTTACTGTTGGGTGACACCACTATGAGGTACCTCGTTAGGGTAAGGCATCGGCTGCATGCCATGTCATAGTGGCTGTAACACCGCACATAGTCAAGGACACAGCAGATATGGGCTTGGAGCACCTATGATATTGGGTCTCTACAATCCTACCATTTAGTTTTATGCTATTGGTTCAAAAAGAAATCTACCAGGCATCTAGCTATTTGTTCAAGGGAGGACCATTGACCAGGAGAATATCAGGTACAGTGGGTAGTCCTCAAGGACATTGTGGAGTACGTACTCGGAACCACTGTGGTCTACTATTTGTTCTTGATCAGAATATTTCCTGTGGGAGGTTGGCTTTGACGCCTTAATGAGTTTCCGGGTAGAGTGAATGCCCGACGTGTGTTACACGAAGCACGAGTAGTTTCAGCACTATAAGGGACTTGTATCCCATGCTACAATGGCGTGATACCACACGAGGGAGTGAACCTCGATTTCGGGCCTTGTTACAGCGACGGTAGCACCGTACATAGGCAGATAGCCTAATGTTGAAAGGAGATAGAGAGTGGTAGCACAGCACTACAAAGAGGCTGGTGACCTCATGTTACAGTGGGTGACACCACATGAGGGAGTGAACCTCGGCTTCAAGCTATGTCACAGCGGCGCAGCACCGCACGAAAGCGCAAGGCTTCTGCTGGGATGTAGTTCAACACTACTAAGAGGCTGGTGACCTCATGCTATACTGGATGACACCACATGAGGGAGTGAACCTCGACTTCGAGCCATGTCACAATGGCGTAGCACCGCACAAGAGCGCAAGGCTCCATGTTGTGAGTAGTAACGACACTACTAAGAGACGTGTCCTCATGCTACAATGGTATGACACCACAAGAGGGGGATCCTCGGCCTTGGGAGGCCATATCATAGCGGCATAGCACCGCACAGAAGCGCAAAGCTTCATGCCGGATAATAAACTCTCTATAGTGGAAGAACTCACCTAAGTGTATGGATAGAGATGTAGGCCGTCTCTTGAGGAAAAGCTTGTAGACGCCCAAAATACATACACTGAGACCAGGTCAGCACAGGACCTTTAACGTGCGAACGGATGACGCAGCTGAGGTCATTGTGTGAGTGGGGAGGATAGCAGCTATGGTGCAGAATTCAAAGCCTAGTCCATTCTTGTATCATACTGTTGTTTGACCCATGCAGGAAGATTCAAGTCATTGGCGACATCTATCTTAATGCATGATGGCAGTTACTGTGAGGAACGCTCGACCATATATTGTGATATATGTGGAAGATTGTTGGTATTTTTCACTTAGTTTTGGGAGTTTTAGTCCCACATTGGAAAATCACCAATGTGTATATCTCAATATATAGCTATGCTTAGTATTGATAAATGCACATGGGGTAGTAGCCCATGTGGGTTGACTTTTCTAGAGGGTTTTGTGCTCATTTTATGCGCGAGTTGCATGCAAGGTTGCTAGCTTGGGCGCATGCTTCGTGGCGTATGCGTCCTAGCACTATACGGCCAAAGCGCTATGCGTTCCGGCGCTATGCGGCCAAGGCACTATGCGTCCAGGCGTTATGCGGTCAGGGGTTATGTGGCCTGGCGTTATGCGGCCAGGGGCTATGCGGCCAGGATAGGATGAGCGAGTTGCCTGTGGATGGGATAGGGTCTGCTATAGGCGGCGCATATGGCGCACCATTTTCTGTGCCTTCCGAAAAATGCGGCGCATGCGGATCGAGCAGCTGCTTTCGCCGTTTGGTGGCGTTGTCTGCCTCGTGCAATACAGAGTGACCGGCGGCGGGGGCGACACATGTGGCACGGGCGGCACCTACGGCTTTGACACCCGGTTTTGGGGGATCTGATCGGTCAGCGCATATGCATCCTGGTGTTTCCTCAGGCCGCATAGGTGTTGAACTCTTTATATATAGGACCTCCTCTTTCATTTGAGGAGAGAAACAGATAAAAAACTGAGAACATCAGATCATATGCGGCTCAGAGTGTCCCCCTTCCACATGGTGTTTTCGAGTGTTTTTCGAAGGTGACGATCGTTCCAGAAGTTCATTTGTGAACTTGTTGGTTCCTGGGGACAGATCGTCTGTACGACGAATCTTGCTTTGAGCAACAGTGATTTTGATCACCCCGACAAGAAGCTTTTCTTCAGCACTTTTCTTTGCTTCGTTCTTTCTTATTGTAGCGTCTGCGAACGTAAAGAGAAGAACGTTTTACTTGTTGCTTGTTGTAATCTTTATTTTTCTCGAAGTCAGTTTGTAACCTGTTCTTGGTTCGTGTTTCGTTGGAATCGAGAAATATCAGATGAGGAACTCTTGTGTGGATCTCTGATCTCGACGACAACTTGGGTTCCAGTAGAGAGCGGACCTTCGGATCTCGCTAGTAGCTCTGCTATGGCCCGCGTTCTACCATCTTTGATCCGTCTCGGGACTAACAGTCATTGAAGGATAACGCCTTCTTCAAAATCCTAAAAGATGCCGTCTGGAATTATGATAAGAAGCTCCCTGAGGAATATATTAAAGAGAAGACTCCCGTGAAACATCTATTAAAGAGAAGACTCCCGTGAAACATCTGGAATTATGATAAGAAGCTCCCTGAGGAACCTATTAAAGAGAAGACTCCCGTGAATGTTGGGAGTGAATCTCAAACTGAGACTCAGCAGAATTTGCTTCTACCTATTTTTTTTGCTTTGAGGATGAAAAACCAGAACAAGTTGAGAAATCGGAGTATGAAAAAGAGATTGATGACTTATGGGCTGTGATAGACTTAGTTTTGGATGCAAACAACATCGGGACCATGATCTATCAAGGTGACAAGGTATACTTTAGAATGCTTGACGAAACTTCTTTTAAGACCTTTGTAAAGTCTTTCTATATGTCACATTTAGTCTTCTAATGACTGGTCACTTAATGTATCATAGACACTTCAATGAAGATATTGTACCCGTGTCGGGTAGGTATCAGGGATGTATCACTACTTGTAGATACATATAGGATACACCTCCTTGTGTATGTAAAATTTCAAAGCTCTTCTTAGCGTATCCATGGTGGCGTATTGCACTTCTAGAATTTATGTCATGGTCATCTAAACTTTAAGAGGACATGATGATTGTAGTTTAAAATGAAATGATGTCTGAATGATATGAATAATTATAATTCCTTTATTTAAATAAATACAAGATGGATTGGAATAATTTTTATTTATACACATTTGATTTATTGGTAACATGGTTATATTTATTTATTGCCATAATCCTGCTTTGGTGCATCTTTGTCCCGTCAAAATTGTATGTCCTCGTTATTCTCAAAAAAGGAAAAAAAAAATTTGCATGTCCTCGTGCACACTGCCCGTCTCTTTGTTCGTGCAACATAGCCGGTCATAATTTATAGTTCTTGGTATAACTCGTCTAGCTAAAGTATATTATTCATGTTTATTTTGTTGTATCTTTGCTACTGGTCTATTGTGGGCAACTCTAGTAATAAATTTGAATGCCTGTGGGTGTATTACTTGTTGTTCTATAAATTAACAATTATAACTGATTATTCAGTGTCTATTTCACTTTGAACATATAACTTCCTCAACCAAGGAGAAGTGAACTCCTAAAGGCAAGAGTTTATATTAGGCAAGTTTTCTGTCTAGTTCTAGTCCTGGTGCTTTTGATGATCTGGAGCACAAAATTTTCTTCCTTATGTAGGCACCTTTCGGAATAGGATTGGAGTATCTGTTGGTAACCGTGATGCATTTTGTAGACATGTAGTGGATTCTTTCAATGTTATCATAATGTTGGTCTACAAATTAGTTAGATGTGGAGCTCTTTTATTTCTTTATTGCTGTATCAAATCCAAGTCCAAATAAAGTTTCTGGTCAACATTGTAGTCATTGTTTCCTCGTTTCAGTTAGTGTGGCAGTTTTATATAATGTGATCCGCTCAAACAAATAACGCAATAATTCCTCGACGTTGTTGTCAATGCTTTTTATGGTGGCAAAATAAATGATAGCCATTGTGAAAACCCTGCAAAAAGTTGGATGATATGTGAAATCTGTAGGACGATTACGACAAATATGTTGGTGAATTTTGTTAGAGATGTCAGATAGGTTTAGTCTCACATCAGCTGGAAGGATAGCCTTCCCGGATCTCTCGTGTATATATATTATATACCCCCTGGCCAGAGGCGTAATAGAGATAGTTTGTGGTTTTACCTAAACTGCAATTTAGAGAAATTTGCCTTTACACATTAACTTCATATCATTGTCTGTAAGGGGCGTACTGGTAAGTGGCTAAATAATTACTTATTTGGGCATCTTCTGGTACTGGTTGTAGTTTGCACTATTACTTGAATTTTCAAAGATGTATGGACTATGGAGGAGGAACATGGGAGGTCCATATCCAAGACAGGGAAGAGAGTCTGCTGGCTAAAGGATGATGATCTGTTTGAAGTCCTCACAGATACCATTTGGAATAACGATAAGAAGTACCCTGAAGAATTGGCTAAACGGTCTCATGAATGGTGAACAGAAGTCTTGAAATGAGGATTTGCTTCCACCTATCTTTTTCTTGGGAATGAAACCAAGAACCAGTTGAGAATTCAAAGCATGGAAATTAGATGGAAATGTTAGGGATAATCTGGACTCCACAAAAATTAGGGCATATTACAGTTGTGAGATATATATATATATATAGTGGGTTCTTCTAATGTTTATGTTATTATAAATGATGAAATCTGTATATAAGAGACCCTGAGGATGGAAGCAGGATCCAAGAGGGGCAAAAAACAAATTTTCTTCACAAATGCTTTTTTTTGGAAATGTTTTTTATAGATGTTATATACACGGAGAAATATTCTGATTTTATTGATATCAGGAGATCAAATGCTATCTTTAGGTATTTTCCTTCTTATTTCTTTTTGATCTATCAATTCTTTGTGTAATATTGTTCATGGTCGTAGAATTATTAATTTATAATTATAGTTAGCTTCCGTTGGAAAGTAGATATTTGGAAACAAATAGTTAGCGTCCGGTGAGAAGTAGATATTAATGCTTATAGCAAGAGAAGAATGAATGTTGTGTTTGTGTAATGTAATGGTTTATTCGAATCCTTGTGTCATACTTAATCATCTGTTCTTTTTCTTTCGTCTTCTGCGTTCACGTACCTTAGAACTGCTGGTTGGTTTTTACCCACTATTTTCATGTTGATTTAATAACATTGTTGCCTTATGTTGTCTCTGGAGAATTTTTGAAACCCTTGTTTGTGTTAGCAATGCTTTCTATTAAGGCGTCAAAAGTTTATGGTATAATTTTGCATTTTTGCTAAAACTGTGAAACACAAATTGAAGAAGATGGGGGGCTAGAATGGTAATTTTTATCGGCTTAGAATAGCAAGTTGCAAATTAGTTTAAGTTGAGGGTATTTAGGTGCCATTATGAAAGTTTAGGGTAGCAAGTTTTTATTGTTGATACTCTAGGGTTGCGAGTTTCAACTTGGGGATACTTAAGGGTGTTAAAGTGCAAATTAGCCTTGAACTTTCTAAAAACAAAGAAGCAGCATTAGATTGGGTTTTAGCAACTCCAAGAAGCATCATGGAGCAGTCATGAAGATCTTGTTATGGCAACCATGTCCTTTCATCTGGTTCATGATAGTAAATTAAGATGCTGCTTTCTGTATATATATCTTATTGATAGCCTTTGGGTTGTTCGACTGTTTTTAGCATGTTGATATAACATTGTTTAATATCCACTCTTTCATCTATTGATGCGGAGTATACATGCAACAGCTAATGTATGTGAATGCTCGTTCTTTTAATTTACCTTTTCTCTTGTATATTTGACTGTTCAATTCTAAACAACTGATAGGTTCATGATCTTGTATTTTGGTGCAGGGTCAAACAAATGAGATCAGTGAATTGGAGATGGAATCTGATCCTTTTAGTTCTTGCTCCAAAGGGAAGCATCAGTTCATCCTTGATGAGGAAATAGGCATGATGTGCAAGTTTTGCTCTTCTGTATATCAAAGGCATCATGCCACCTTGGTTTAGTACTGAATTGTGAATTCATACATCCTCATTTACTTATCTTGTCTTCTAAAATGGACACATTTAATCTCTTAATCTTATCGTTGCTCAATTTCTGCATTTTGTAGGCATCACAATTTGTGGCAAAGGTCAGCTAGGAAAACCACTTGTAATGAAGATGGTCCTTTATCTCTAGTTATCTTTATTAATTTAACAGTTGATAGATGATGGTCAAGGTCCTTTTAATCCTCCAAGGGGAAAAACCTGGGATCTACCTGGAATTAACTCAAATTTTCCCCATTAATGGGAAGCAGTTGAGTTAATGTGGAGATACCTTAATGGAACTATTCAGTTTGGTCAGTTAAAATCAGGAGTTGGCTCAGATGAACTGGTGGATGTCTAATTTCACATGCACCAGGGACTGGAAAGCCCCAACACAGCAATTCTTTTCTTCCAAGCTCACTTGAAGGCCTTTCCTGAATTCAGCCCAGCTATTTCTCCCCATAGTATAATCAGAACAGGATATTTGCTACAAGATTCTCAAAAAGAATTCATTTTTATGCTAATTTCCCCCAACTTACAAGCAACTTTGAAAACATGCCTCATATTTCTGCTATACAAGGTTTTAAGTATCGGCTGAAACTGATAACGTTTCAAGTTTTTCAACCATTTCAGATCAAAATTGAAGGGTCTGAAACTACCAAAAGCAACCAATTCAAAAGTAACGAAATCCCCCACAACTGCTGAAACTAATACTCATACAAAGGGTCCGAAACCAATACCGAACTGAGTTTTTTAACCTTGATCTCGAGATCGTCATCTGATCTTAAACTCTAAAAGTATATTTTGGTTTAGTTTAGAGAGTTTGATCTAATAGATTCAGTGTAGTCAAAGGTGCGCCTCAGGCGCGCCTTGCTCCTAGGCACAGGGACAGCGCCTCAGGGCACTCCAGGCGGAGCACAATTCTTAAGGCGCACCTGAGAATTTGAAGCACAAATATTTATCAATATATATATATATATATATATATCAATATATATATATATATTGATATATATATATATATATAGTGACTGTTTTTCCTCTCACTCACTCCATTCAAAGTGATTGCAACCAAGACATAGGAGAATTTGAAGCACAAATATTTATATATATATATATATATATATATATATATATATATATATATATATATATATAAATTTTGTGCCTCGCGTCGCTCGGGCGCGCGTCTTAAGTGCGCCTTGCGCCTCGGACGATTTGGACCCTTTGCGCCTCGAGTGCGCCTTGCGCCTTTGACTACCTTGAATAGATTATAAAGCAATACCACATTGTTGGTGCTGCTATTTATATCTAATGTCCCGTTAATAAGTTTGATTAATTGTGCCATGTTCTGTTGCAAATTAGTCTGGCTACAAACTTGGCATCAGATATATCTCCTCTTATAAAATCCTGTAAAGTGTAAGTCATGCTTTATATTTAGCAACAAGCTTGTCTACTGCATCATGTCACCTTATGTTGCAATCTAATCTTGTTTCATACTTGCAAGAAACATATCTTCTGCCTTGTACACCCTTACAAAAAAATGCAACATCATTGCTTTGACAAAATTTATTAAATTGTTGGAACAATGATTGCTGGATCTCTTAAAGAAGCAAGTTGTCAATCATAAGGGTTTATGTCACCAAATCTTATGCCATTGAATGTCCTTGACTGGTCACAGCATGTATGTCTGTTCTTACTAAAGTATTTTGCCTTTTTGTTTCAGTATATTTAGTTGTTATTTAGGTGCTAGCTATTCATGAGAAAACTATTCCAATGTAGAGTGGTAATGAGCTGCTAGCGAAGATGAAGTATGATCATAACTCATGCATTTGATTCTCCAACTCATCCTGAATCCAGTGGCAGGAGAAGATTAGCTGTGTTTGATTGGGCTTTTTTTTCCATGAAAAATATTTCCATCAGAATTTTTTGGAATCATTTTCCAAAAAACTACATTTTTCATATTTTCCTCCAAACTGGTGGAAAATAAAACTTGTCCAACCCATACGAAATATTTTCTGTGGAAAATAATGGCAATCAAACACCAAATTAAGTTTTCCATGAATTTTTTTCAAAATTCTATAGAATTTTTTTCCTAGAAAAATAATAATGTGGAATTAATTTCTTTTCCACATATTTTTCACCTTACAAACCTTACAATCAAATGCACCCTTAAAATAAAAGAGGGGAAAATGAGCGTAATTAACAGCCAGAGTCGTGGTTTAATCATTGCCGAGTCTGATAAATTTCAATTGCAATATCTTTTTATCAATGTTATGATGATTTTATGGTCTCTCAATATTATCTTCCTTAAAGTTTTTTATTATATACTCTCCAGTATTCAGAATTCTCTGTTCCCTATATTTTCTTTAACCTCACGAATTGGTTTCCTAAATACTGAAATTGTGCCCGCAAGCTAAAGCTCTTGAGATTGCCCGAGTCTTTGTTGTCTCTATTGAAGGTCTTGATCTTCTGCTTGCTCCATTGATGGTGCAGTGGCGTACATGATTTGAAGCTGATGATCTGGAGGCTCATGGAGCTATGTGTAGACTCTCATACTGAACCTTACTTGCACAGAAAGAACAACAAGCAAAGTGTTATTTGTAACCACAGTATGACCAATCAGACTGTAACAGGAACTTAACCAAAGGAGCAATTGCTCATTTCAATTGACAAAGGTGTGATTTGCTCCTTTTGTCAACCCCATCATATCAAGTTGTAAATGTTACCGACTCTGATGTTCTCCCAGTATGTTATTTTGTTGTTGCAGACTCTCTTCCATATTTCCGGTAATCTCCACAATTGGCTTTTCCAAATACTGAAACTGTGAGTGAAGGCTTAGGATCTTGATCTTGTTTGATCTTCTCCGCTTCTGAGCTCCAGGTCCAGCTTATGTTTGTCGCGGGCTCCAGCTCAGCAAGGTTTAACGGTTTATGGACAAGATGGAAATGAATTATTTTGTGAATGAAATTAAAGTTGGACTTCACTTCCAATTTTCGGTTTTCGGATGGAGGTATGTGAGTTGATAGAGTCAACCAGATTCCAGTGGGAAGTAAAGTAAGGCCTAAGCTAAGATTGGTGAAACTTTTTTGCTTTTGTTGTTTCCCAAAATTTAATCTCTATTTTCCGAGAAATTATTCTTGCTCTCCCATGGTGTGTCATGCGAGGAGAGCAAGAAGTGAGACCGGCCCACTGAATAATTTCTCCTATTTTTCCATTGCTTTTTTCTGGCTTCTTCAGTTTTGTTTGTACAAACATAGCTACTTTCTATCCACTTTCTCCTTCCCAAA
The DNA here is from genome assembly GCA_036927795.1 of Iris macrosiphon. Classification (NCBI taxonomy): domain Eukaryota; kingdom Viridiplantae; phylum Streptophyta; class Magnoliopsida; order Asparagales; family Iridaceae; genus Iris; species Iris macrosiphon. Next base: position 198,866,280 of record JAYESA010000002.1, on the reverse strand, counting down.
TAAATACATGCAAACTTGAAAGAGGAAATTGTGGCTTTCTGCCCAGCTCATTTTCCATATTCATACAGAAAAAGTTCCTCTTAAAGCCTATTGCTGATTCTGGAATCAGGTTCTGAAAATTTTATTGGGATAATTAATTCTTTTATTTCCGTCATGAAAAGCTAGTTCCTCTCTATTTCTATTCTAGGGTTGAACTTAAATATCATCATGCACTTTGCTACCATAATCTTTTTTTCACTTTGATACCTTAGTTTTTTAGTCACTTGAATACTATGAACTCCATGAAATAGCTATTGAAAAAAAGTAAATAGTGTTTATACTCTTGTCACTTGAGTGTCATGAATATCATGAAGAAACAGTGATGGTGATTGACTTGGTCCATGCAGCGGGGAGGAAGATTGCTCAATCGTGGAAAGAAGAGGATGAAGAATGTGGTGATGGTGGATTAGGATATATAGACTAGGAATGATGAAAAAAGAAGTAACATTTTTTATATGCTTTGTTTGTAAGTCGTCAACAAAATCATGGCCTAATTACATTTGATTCTTTTATTAGCCGCATTCTAAAATGTAACACTTTTGTTACCAAAAAATGATCTTGGTAAATAACGAATTTAATCATAATCCACTTCCCACCCTGCTATAGAATAACTACTGGGAAGTAAAATATAAGTTTCTTAAGTATATTCTTATTTTGCATGCCCCCAAGTCCCAACATTATATCCATGCCACCAACATCATTTTAATAAAAAAGGAATAATAATTATTTAGTGAAAAACGATTGACAATAAAAAATTTAGAAAAAATGAAGAAAGAGAAAAAGTAGGCTGTATATAAGTTAAATTAAGATTTGTTATAGATAAATTCTAATATAAACCTCCCATCTTATTATTTACTAGTAAATTCACTTGCATTTTTTAATATTGTTAAAAAATAATTAAAATATTTGAATTAAGATTTGTTATATATAAGTTAAATTAGGATTTGTTATAGATGAATTTCTATTTTTATTAAAATTTGTTATAGATATATGTATATGTAGTTAGATAATATCAGGTAGTTAAACTATTAGTTTGGATTTTTTTTTCTTCATTTTTAATTGTAACGACTCATTTAGACTAATTTTTAATAACAATTAGAAACTAATTTTATAATTATTTTTTATTTTTTTAATTAATTGAGAATATACATAAGCTTATCTTTTAAACGTTTTGAAACCGCTTTGTAATAGTAGAAATATGAATAAAAAAGATTATAGGTCGTTATGATTTGTATTAAAATCCTTATATTAGATTAATTTTAAATTATTTATTTATAGAGATATTGTGGAAAAAAAATCCGTGGAATATTTTAAATATTCGGATGATTTGTTTTTTTTTTTTAAGAAATCTAACTTTCTCTTACATGTTCGAAGTTATTAATGTATAATAAGTTTATTTAGTGAAGAAATTTATTTGGACAATAAATAACAGCTAAAAAAGGTTTTTTTTTTTTTTTTTTTTCCCATAAATGTAAGGTGGAAAACTGGCAGTGAAAGTTTTCAAAAAAGTAAAGCAAAAAAATACTTGATTTCCATTTTTAGAGTACTTAGAAAGTGAAATTTGCATTTATTTTTTATCGTCAAAAAACTGTTTATATTCCTTTTCCTTTTTATTCAAAAACACAAAATTACATAAAAATTCAAATCCGTTTTCATAGAAAACTCCAAAACTCTTATTCCTCTTCTCCGGTCGCCGGCGGCCAAATGAAGAGCGCCACTCACCGGACCCGCAGCCGCCAGCCCCGCAACGAAGCCACCGCATTCTCTAGACTGCCAAACCCGTGGGCTCTACCACCAGCCGATGCCGACGGCGGCTCCACACTATGACGATGGCCTGGAGGACGAGTTCTTGCTCCTGGAGTGATACGATCCCTTCGAATAAGCTCTTTCCTGCAGTTGGTAATGGAGTAGCAGTGTCAGAGTGTAGAGTGTCTAGGTTGAAGCTTCAGAGTATCAAAGTAAAGTACAAACGAAGGAGTAGTCAGCAAATTAAAGGATTGGATAAACATTACTTGAATCTGATTCGTCCAGGTCAGTTTAGTTATGGCCAGCTCATCGTTATTGCTCCATTTGTGATTTGTCCAGCTCAGATTAATGAAGGACACGTCACCAAGCCTTTAACCAATCAGCAGCTTGCAGTTATCCTTTGTAAATAATACAAACAATAATGCTAAGTTTACTACCAAATGCTTGCACCTTCTTACAACCCTCTCACTGCTATGTGGGCCATCCCCGGCCCCACCTCAATGAACGACCGTCACATGGTGTTTCGGCCACGTGGCGACCACCCGGACAGCCACCGGATTCCATCTCTCCTTCCTCCTCCAATGGACGGCCGCCACGTCGCCGCCACGTGGCGGTTGTAGACATTTGGTTTAATTTTCTGCCTAATACAAAGGAAGAGTATATGAGTACTGAAACTATAGAAAGGGATTCTGGATCATCTCTATAAATAGAGGAGAATAAGGAGGAGATAAAGAATGTAATCTGAATGCTTAGTTTAATTTTCTGCAATTTTTATTTCTTGTATTTTCTTTTCCTGCGCCAATTTCAATTTGAATAGAAACTTTAAAAAGTTCTTCCCCAAATTTCTGTGATGATCTTGAGTTCTGAGTCAAATTGTTGTGACAATGTCAAATTATGCTAGATTTCTGCCGATCGCCGACCAGTTGGGACAAGCACCCAACAATTTGGTATCAGATCAGCTGGATCCCATAACTGAAGCCTTCGGCGAAGACAAATCGAGTAGCCATGGCTCCAGGGGAGCTTCTCCAGAGAATCACACGATCCTAGAGGTTAATGACACAGTTTTGGCAGTCAGTGACAGAGTTTTGGCTCTCTATCGCCTATCTTTATAAAGGTCATTTGCATTCCGAGCATCTTGGACTACATCTCTGGCAAGACAGTGATCACTTCGGCTCGGGTTGGAAGCCCTACCGAAGGTCTTAAATACCATGTATTGCGACGCGCCAATTCAGAGTATGTTGCAAGGCTTCAATGAATGTACACAATATCCGTTCTACCAAAGCACATCATTTTCTCCTAGGCCAACACGATCTCCGGTGTCCCGGCGAATTGAGGAGACCAAATCTTGTGCACATGTTATCCATGTCCATGGCCATGTAAATGTGTGAAACGACTTAACTATAAACACATGTATGGTACCAAAATGTAAGTAAAGCAATGTACAATATACTAGTAAAATCCATCATTCTCGTGCTATCAACTTACTCATTCAATGTTCCGATTTGGCGACCCGGGGTCCCAAATACCGAGGGACCAAGCCACAACCGACCATTCTGGGTACTGCACTCCTTCCAACAGTTACATGGTACCGTACCACAACCGTTCTCTTCGCATACAAAGCCTACCATCCGCATACTGACAGTTCCGTGACATTGTGTCACAGCTGTCCACTTCGCGTACGAAGCCTTACTACCTGATTCTCATGCACTGATGCCTCCCGATACAGTTATTAATACTCAGTGTTCAACATGCATGGTGATATTCATTTTATTATGATATAAAGGAGTAGAAAAGAAGGGCCAGAGCCCACCCATCTATACAGATTCGCCTAGCGCTCCGCCGAGCCGATACAGCCTGAATCCTCAACTATGCGATCTGACGCAATGTACGATCTTTCATACTGTTCCGAACTAACCCATATATCCAAACTACAAGGTCCACACCATACCTCTGCCCACAGCAGGTAAGTGAGAATTTGCAATTGGTGACTGGGTGTATCCTAGGTTGCAACCTTACAGGTAGATAGCAGTACTGAATGAGGCCACAGAAGCTATCTCCTAGATTCAGTTTACAAGATCGCTTTACCAGCAGAGTCAATGATACATACAGTATTCCATGTCTCCCAGTTAGAGAAGAAGATAGGAGCTCACACTGATCTGCAAGGTGTAGTGCTAGTGCAGGGGGAGCGAGCAGTTGGTTCTGGAACCGGATTGAATATTAGATAGAAGGCTTGTGCAGAGGAGAAATAAGGCTGCAGTGGACTTATTGGTGCAGTGGAAAAATGGTAGTGTTGAAGATGCAGTTTGAGTACCCTATGATAAGTTCATCGGAACTTACCCTTACTTTGACCTTGAGACGATCAAAATAAGGGGGAGGGAATTGATAGGAGCCTATAATTTCAGTGCAGTATCAGATGGTGTGCATTGTAATGTCAAAGGCTGATGCAAAGGTTCAATACATTAATGGTAGAAGTAGAATCAGAGCCTTCATTCTTCTTCAACCATCAGAGAGTGTAGCCAGAGTAATCAGTTAGCTAGTTGCCTAGTCAGCTAATTGGGTTATCCAGTTACTATGGAGGTCCACGTCAGCAGGGGCAGTTGGAAGGATTACATTGCACATGGTATCAGTTTATAAATAGAGTAGAGTAGCAGAGTTCTGCATTAGTTCTTTTTCCATTTCTGGTCTTATATTTACATTGTGCATTGTATCATCTTCTCTTCCCCAAATTTCCTTGATAAAACCTTAATTCCCAGTTCTTGAGTTCAAATTCTCTGCTCAAACTCTAGGATATCTCCTCCACCTCCAGGCATGGCTGGAAGGAATCCTAACACGACTCCGCACTATGACTATGACGAGAGCTTGGAGGACGAGTTCTTGCTCCGGGAGAACCTGAAGAAGAAGAAGAAGAACGCTCCTCCTCCGACGATGATGCCGACAGTGAGTCAAAGAGGATATTTCACTGGGAATGTGGAGGCCGAGCCAGCGGGTCAAGAGACTGTCAGTCAAAGTGGAGGAATAGAAGAGGACAATGAGTTCGATGTGAAGAAGAAAGAGTATGGAGCTCCAATTCTCGTGAGCCTCAGCAGTAATGAGAAAGCTGGCAGCGAGAGGAAGAGTTCAAGCCAGAGTTCCAGGCCTGCACAGGGAACCCATTCTCGTCCCAGCTCGTCGTCAAGTGAGAAGTCGAAGAAGTTGGGTACCGTGGAAAACCCGCTATGTCTGGATGAGGATGAGCCCGAAGCCAAAGCTGATTCTGGAGAGGAAGAGACTGGGATCAGAATGGATGTGCCAGAGGCAGAAAGGAAGGGGAAGGAGAGATTTCAAGCAGAGTCGACATCCAATAAGCGAAAGGGCGTTTGGCCGGATCCAGGTTCCCCTTCCAAGAGGAGTAGGGGAGCGCGATCATTGAATGGTGATGACCTGTTCAAAATCCTCACCGATACCATTTGGAATGATGATAAGACGATCCCTGAAGATTTTGTGAAAGAAAAGTCTCCCATGAACTGTGGGAATGATTCTGAAGTTGAGGATGGGCAGATTTTGCTTCCGCCTCTGTTTTCCTTTGGGGATGAAAACCAGGAACAAGCTCAGAAAACAGAGGATGAAAAGGAGATTGATGAGTTATGGGCTGATTTTGACTTTGCTTTGGATGCAAACAATATAGGAACATATCATGATGATGAGGTATACTTTAAAATGCTTGATAAACACTTCATTCTTTTTAAGACTTCAATAGAACTCCCCTTATAATTCGTTTACTAAGAAACGAAAACCCTAGCTGAAACCCAAGTTAAATGCTGGACTTTCTTATTCTATATTAGTCCCGTCAATTTTTTTAATGTTATGAGGTGCGAGGGTGTAATGAGATCACTCAAACTCATACAATATTGCTCATTAGGGCTCTAGTTTCTCTCTGTCTTGCATGTAATGTAACATGTCTTACCCTAGTTTTTGGTCTTAATGAGGCAAGTTATTCATGTACGATACATAAGAAAATATTACGAAAATGAGCATAGTCATAGCTCATCTGTGGCATAGGACAAATATTGGTTTGGGTGATTTTTTTTTTTTTAACCATATTCTTTCTTGTTGTGCTGTTTGGCAAGGAGGAACACAAATGTCACAACTTTATTTATGACCGTATGTATGTCTGACTTACAGTATAAGACATCCCCAATATTTTTGTAAGAGGATTTAAAGCCAGTGTTCTTTCTAATTGTCCTCTTCTCAAATGGAGAAACAAAAATATCATTTATTGTATTTCTTATATTCCCACAATGCTTGAAGCTTGTCTCTTAATTTATCTGGTTATTAAACTGCTTCTCCACAGCAGGAAGGAATCACAATTCAAGCATGTGTGAAAACGGTGCATGGTTAGGATTAAGATCTGACTGCTATTTGTAGTTTTATTACTTATGTTGAAACATTTTGTACTAGCACTTGAAACTAATACTATTGCATTGTTCTTCGACTTTGTGTTATCCCCTGCTGCCAAAAAGTTGAATTCGAACTGTTATCACCTTCAAACAGTTGGAAAAGAAGCACGGAAACCTTCCTCTGAACCAGAGAGTACCTGCGAGAGAACCGAGCAATACAACGCACAAACCAAACACCAAACCACAGAAAAATAATCCACACAGACACAGAGAATTTTGGAGTGGAAAACCCTTGCGAAAAAAAATCACGGGATGATTGGAGTCCAACCCTGAAGAACCTCTACTAATGGAATAAAGAGAATACACCCTCTACAAGATCCTTCTGATCCAACACGGATCACCACAACACTTAGGAATAGAAAATAGATCACACCACGAAGATAGAAGATAATGAAAAATTACCCAAAATGATCTCCTCCTCCGAAACGGCCTCCAATTCTTCTTTCTTCTTCCCAAAGTTGCAATGACACTCTTGCCTCCTTTTCTCCTCTTCCTTGAGATGTTATGTTATGTGTTAGCTTGATTGGTTAAGAATTAGAGTTAGAAAAAACCTAATATATACCCTCCTAATCCCGCAGCTAATCCTGGGCCGTATGATAAGATCCAACGGTGTATAAAACACCTTTGAAATTCCGTTCAGCCCCGTCGATCGAACTCGGACCGACTTCGGTTTTGAGGTTCTGGAACACCACACCGAGTTCGGCCCGACTTCGGTTTTGAGGTTCTGGAATACCACACCGAACTCGGACCAAGTTCGGACCGAGTTCGGCCCGAACTCTGCCTCCCCCTGTACAACAGACTGCTCCTCCTTCCTCCCGAGTTTCTTTGACCTCTCGAATGGCTCTCGTCGCCTCCCCGAGCTTCTCTGACCACAAATGGCGCTCGTCACACTCCAAGGTGTTCTCCACATAGGTTGGGAACCCCATCCACTCCAACAAATCTTCCCCTTCACAACTATGTGGATGGGATCGTCATCCCGACGATCTGCCTGTAGTACTCAAACTTTTTTCTTGGAAGAATCTTTGTGAACATATCTGCTCCGTTGTCGTCTGTATGAACCTTCTCAAGCGCCGCTTCCTTCTTATCAACAGCATCACGTATCCAATGATACCGGGTCTCAATGTGCTTGGACCGGCTATGAAATGTCTGGTTCTTCACAAGGTGAATATCACTCTGACTATCGCAAAGCAAATGATACTGCTCCTGCTTTAGCCAAATTTTCTGTAATAGCTTCTTCATCCACAGCAACTTCTTGCAAGCCTCCATCGCTGCAATGCACTCTGCCTCTGTCGTCGACAAGGCAACACACTTCTGCAAACGCGACTGCCACGATACTGCTCCACCAGCAAACATCATCACATAGCCCGAAGTCGATCGCCTCGTGTCTATATCTCCAGCAATATCAGCGTCGGTATACCCAACCAGCTTCGGCTCGTCACCACCAAATGAAAGTCTCTAATCGGCAGTGCCCTGAAGATATCGTAGAATCCACTCGACCCCACTCCAATGTACCCTTCCAGGATTGGAAGTGTACCTGCTAACTGTGCCGACTTCGTAAGTAATGTCTGGCCTCGTACATACCATAACATACATAAGACTTCCCATGGCTGAGGCATATGGAACCCGTTCCATATCTTCCTTCTCGTCCTCGGTAGATGGACACCGCTCCTCAGTGAACTTAAAGTGAGCCGCAAGGGGGTTACTCACTTTCTTCGACCCGTCCATCCCGAAACGCTGAAGTACCCAGTGAATGTACTTATTTTGGGATAAGTGTAGCAGCTTGGACTCTCTCTCCCTCGGCTGATCTCCATCCCAAGAATAGTCTTCGCTGCGTCCAAATCCTTCATAGAGAATGTCGCGTCCAGTTGGCGCTTCAACTCTGCTATCTTGGTGGCATTCCAACCCACCAACAACATGTCATCAACATAAATCAACAAAATGATGAAATTATCCTCGGCGAAGTATCTCACAAAAGCACAATGATCCGACATCGTCCGTGCATAGTCATGCTCTCCTATAAACGACACGAACTTCCTGTACCACTGCCTCAGAGCCTGTTTCAGACCATACAAGCTCTTCCTCAACCGGCAGACCAAATGTGACTTGTCCTTCTTACAGAATCCCTTTGGCTGCTCCATGTACAACTCCTCCTCAAGATCACCGTGGAGGAATGTCGTCTTCACGTCCATTTTCTCGACCACCAAGTTGAAACTGGCTGCCAAAGCTAGCACCACCCGAATAGACGACTGCTTGACGACTGGTGAAAAGATCTCATCATAATCTACGCCTTTCCGCTGACCATAGCCTTTAACTACCAGCCTCGCTTTGTATCGAGGGCGAGTAGCATCATCTGTCTGCTTCACTCTAAACATCCATCGATTCTTCAAAGTCTTCTTGCCCTTTGGCAACTGTACCAGATCATAAGTAGAGTTGGCCTCCAAGGAACTCATCTCCTCCTGCATGTCCTTTATCGACTCCTGCCTGTGTTCGTCTTCCATAGCCTCTGCAAAACTTTCAGGTTCTTCCCCGTCAGTCAGTAACACATACTCACCCGGTGAGTATGTCGTAGATGGTCGACGCTCTCTATCGCTCCTCCTCAACGGAACTACTGGTGCTGGCTGTATATCTACAACCTCCTCCCCTCCAGGAACTACCTTCTCGGTATGCTCATCCTCCTGAAGGTCACCCTGACCACCATCAGTAGGCTTATGATCAAGGTTTGGAGCAACTCCATGTACTAGCACCCCCATAACTGGATTCTCTGCGATGTCCTCTGGAAACTTCTCGAAGCGAAATGACTCTAACTCAGGTAATTCCTCAGCCTCATAAGGCATCTCGAAATCTTGAGTGTTGGTCATGGTCTGATCCTCGACGAATACCACTTTCCTGCTTCTGTAGATCTTTCTTTCCACTGGATCGTAGATTCTACAGCCAAACTCATCCCGACAGTAGCCGACAAAGATGCACCGCCTCGTCTTTGGCTCAAGTTTGGATCTCTCGTCCTTCGGTACATGCACGAATGCCTTATAACTAAACACTCACAGGAGATTGAATGACGGCTCTTTGTCGTACTATACTTTGTCAGGCACATCACCCTGCAAAGGAGCACTAGGAGATAAATTAATAACATAAGCAGCTGTGTGAAGTGCCTCACCCCCAATAGCTGTCCGACAAGTTTGCTTCTGACAGCAAACACCGCACCCTCTCCATCAGTGTCCTGTTCATCCGCTCTGCTACACCGTTGAGCTGTGGTATCTTTGGTGGAGTCTTCTGGTGTCGTATCCCTTGCTCTCTGCAATAAGCATCAAAGGGACCGATATACTCGTCGCCATTGTCCGACCGAACACATAGCAGCTTCTTGTCCGTCCTCCTTTCATTAGTGGCCTGAAATTCCTTGAAAGTGGGCAGCATCTGATCCTTGGTCTTTAAGATATAGACCCAAACCTTCCTGGAATAGTCATCAATAAATGTTATAAAATAAGAAGCACCACCAATAGATTTTACCTTCATATGACCGCAGACATCCGAGTGAATCAACTCGAGCAACGCTGGCTTCCTTTAACTTGGGTGACTTTGGTAAGACACCCTATTTTGCTTCCCTGCCAAACTGTGCATGCACTTCTCCAACTTTGTAGACTTTAGCCCTGGAATCACCTTTCTGTTCACCAAGTAGCTTATTCCCTTCTCGCTGATATGGCTGAGCCGCCTGTGCCACAACTCAGTAGACTCATCAGTATCTGCGTTAACCTCATGTGCCCCATGTGCGCTCCCTTCCATATAGTAGAGTCTGGACCTCTTGCTTCCTCTGGCAATCACCATCAAACCTCTGGAAAGCTTCCACTGATTGTTCCTGAAGAGACTGAAGAAACTCTCGTCATCCAACCTTCCAACCGACACCAGGTTGAAATGGATATCAGGGACATGACGGACATCTTTGAGAACAAGAACTGCACCCGTTTTTGTCCTCAAGTGCACATCTCCAATGGCAACCGCCTTTGACATATCTTCATTGCTCATCTTCAACACTCCACAATCGCCTATTGTGTAAGTAGCAAATAGTGCCATGTTGTAAGATACGTGCGCTGAAGCACCTGAGTCCACCAGCCAAGAGTTGTTATCGCATGCGAGGTTCATAACTACCTTATCACCTACAATGATCACGTCGCCTCCATGTGTCGAGGCCGCTGCTGTAGTGTTCTCACTTTGCTTCCCCATGTTGCCCTTCTTCTCTCTCTTCCAAGCGAAACAGTTTCGCTTGATGTGGCACTTCTTGCCACAATGGTAATACTCCGAGCCCTCGTACCGACCATTGGACCTTCCCCTGCTTTTGTCTCTGTCACCGTCTAGACCCCTGCTTTTACCCCTTCTGCGGCTATCTGAAACAAGCGCCTCTGAGTGGGATGTGGATGAAGTGCCCTGAGAATGTCTCTGCATCTCTTCATTCAGTACCCCGCTCTTGGCAAACTCCAGACTGACTACGCTTTCCGGAGCATAAGCGATCATAAACACTCTTACGGTCTCCCACGAGTCTGACAATTTACACAGCAGCCATAGTCCCTGAACCTCGTCGTCGAACTTGACTCCCATCAAGGATAGCTGGTCAACCACGTCCTGGAACTCACTCAAGTGATCCGTAATAGATGCCCCATCTTTGTACTGCAGACCCATCATCATCCGGATCAGGAACAATTTATTTACCCCGGTCTTCTTAGCATACAAAGATTCTAGCTTATCCCACAGTGTCCTCGCGTGCTCAATACTGGCAACGTGGTTGTACATGTTCTCGTCAACGAACTGCCTGATGTATCCACACACTTGTATATGCTCGAAATTCCAGTCCTCTTCGGATTTGTCACTGGGCCTCTCGAAAGCAAATACCGGCAAATGCAGCTTCTTAACAAATAGAAGATCCTTCATCTTTCTCCTCCAGTAATGATAGTTGGTACCGTTCAGGTTTACCATGCGCACCGGCTTCGCGTCCATCTCTCCTCCCTGGTTTGCTTGTCAACTCCTGACACCCTTTTGAAAATTTCAGAACCTGGCCCTGATACCACATTGTTGGTAAAGAAACGCGAAAACCTTTCCCTGAACTAGAGAGTACCTGCGAGAGAACCGAGCAATACAACGCACAAACCAAACACCAAACCACAAAAAATAATTCACGCAGATACAGAGAATTCTGACGTGGAAAACTCTTGCAGAAAAAAATTACGGGTCGATCGGAGTCCAACCCTGAAGAACCTCCACTAATGGAATAAAGAGAATACACCATCTACAAGATCCTCCCGATCCAACACGGATCACCACAACACTTAGGAATAGAAAATAGATCACACCACGAAGATAGAAGACAATAAAAAATTATCCAAAATGATCTCCTCCTCCGAAACGGTCTCCAATCCTTCTTTCTTCTTCCCAAAGTTGCAATGGCACGCTTGCCTCCTTTTCTCCTCTTCCTTGAGATGATATGTTATGTGTTAGCTTGATTGGTTAAGAATTAGGGTTAGGAAAAACCTAATATATACCCCCCTAATCCCGCAGCTAATCCTGGACCATAGGATACGATCTAACGGTGTATAAAACACCTCTGAAATTTCGTTGACCCGCTGACCGAACTCGGACCGACTTCAGTTTTGAGGTTCTGGAACACCACACCGAGTTCGGCCCGACTTCGGTTTTGAGGTTCTGGAACACCACACTGAACTCGGACCGAGTTCGGCCCGAACTCTGTCTCCCCCTGTACAGCAGACTGCTCCTTCTTCCTCCCGAGTTTCTTCGACCTCTCGAATGGCTCTCGTCGCCTCCCCGAGCTTCTCTGACCACAGACGGTGCTCGTCGCACTCCGGGATATTCTTTACATAGTTTGGGAACCCCACCCACTCCAACACAAACCACTCATGATGACCAATATGCATTTCGGGTGAGAGTTTTTCTATACTTGAGAACATTCTGGTTCTACTGCTTCAGTCACAGAATTTGGAACTCAAAACAATTAGATTTTTTTCCTTCTAGAAATCAAATAATTAGCATCTTGCGAGAAGTGAAGTTTCTATATACGGCAAGAAGAATATGAATCTTGTGTATGTGTAATTGAATAGTGTATTGGGATTCTCGTGTCATACTTAAATCTCCGCTCTTCTTGTTCTGTGTTCATTTGAGTTAGAACTGTTGGTTGGTTCAGAAAATATATTCATGTTGATCGGTGACAGTTTTACATCTGAGGATATCTAAACACTTAACACAAGTATTGCAATTTTCCTAATCCTGCTTCCTTGAGTTTAATGCTAATATTTTTCTGATGAAGGCGTCCAGATATATGCTTTATAAATTTGCATTTTTGCTAAATTTGGCTAAAACCATGATACAAGAATTAGAGAAGGTTTACGATATAAGGATACTTTGTACAGTACAAAGCAAATACCAGACCAGTCGAGGAGTGCTTCCATTGTAATTATCCATAAAAGTAACTCTAATTTTTTAACAACCTTGGTAAGGAAGAAAATATTTGGCTGTTCTTTGTTTTCATATGCTGGGTTTATGCATAACTCTTTAGATTGGAATATGCATGAATCAGCTCGTGTATGTGAATGCTAGTTCCATCAATTTACCTTTTCTCTTGTGTATTAAACAAGTGATTGATTTACAATCTTAAATTTGGATTTTGATACAGTATCAAACAGATGAGATTAGTGAAGCGGAGATGGAGTATGATCCTTCTAATTCTTGCTCCAAAGGGAAACATCAGTTCATCCTTGATGAGCAAATAGGCATTAGATGCAAGTTGTGCTCTTTTGTCCAAGTACATATCAGAGACATTATGCCATCTTGGGTAAGTGATGGTTTATGAATTCTTACATATATATTTGATTATCTTAGTTTGCTACAAATAAGGCACCTTTAATCAGTTGAATCTTAGTGTTGATTATTTCCTGCATTTTGTAGGCATCACATTTTGGAAAAAGGTCAACTAGGAAAACCACATTCAATGAAGATAGGCCTTTTATCTTTAATGATCTTCATTCAACAGGCATTCATGGTTGTCAAGGCTCTTTTAGCTCACCTAGTGGAACTATTTGGGATCTACCTGGAGTTGACAAATCAATATTTCCACATCAAAGAGAAGCAGTCGAGTTTATGTGGAGAAACCTCGCTGGAAGTATTCATCTTGATGAGTTAAAGTCAGGAATTGAGTCCGATGGCACTGGTGGATGTGTGATTTCACATGCCCCAGGTACTGGAAAGACCCGGACAGCAATTATTTTCATCCAAACTTACATGAAGGTCTTTCCTGAATGCAGACCAGCTATCTTTGCCCCATGTGTTATGCTTCAAGGGTGGAAAAGTGAAATTAGAAAGTGGGGGTTGGATATATCTGTTCATAATATGAGTGTCCCTGATTTCTCTGGTGAGGAAGATGATGCAGGCCTCAAGTTGGTAGGGGAAGCAAATCAAGATATCAAGTTGAAACGTATGGTGCAGTTATATTCATGGGACAAAGGTAACAGTGTTATTTTACTAACCTATAACTTGTTCACGGCAATGATAGGACATGAAGATGTTGAAGTTGATCAAAAGCTTAAACAATTAAAGAAGATTCTGCTGGAGAAGCCAAATTTGATTATTTTCGACGAGGGGCACATTCCCAGGAATGATCACAGTGCTGTTTTCAAAGCATTGAAAGAACTTCAGACTTCCAAACGTATCATCCTCACTGGGACTCCTTTCCAGAATAATTTTAAGGAGCTTTACAATATCTTGTGGCTGGTTAGGCCTAAGTTTGTTGAAAGCAAAACATCAACACTATCCCGAGGAAGTAAAGCAGAGTTATTAGGTGGCAAGGGAGATTGTAGATTTTGGGAAAGGAATGAAGGAAAAGACAATTGGGCTACTCTTACTAAGAATATCACTGATGATAGAAGTATCACTGATGATAAGACAGTGGAGGAGTTGAAAACAATTATTGAGCCATTTGTCCATGTTTACAATGGAAAAGTCCTTGACAATCTTCCTGGTTCTACGGAATGTGTCATTGTCTTGGATCCTGTTCCTCTGCAACATAAGAACACAATTGAAAAAATGCAAGGAATCAAGTCTAGGGCTGGACTTGAAAATGACTACAGAATCTCCTTAGTTGCGATTCACCCTTTCCTGGTCACCTTTTTTAGCTTATCCGATGCGGAGAAGACCTTAATTGATGCACAGTCACTAGGGAAGCTGAGATTGAATCCTGATGATGGAGTGAAGACCAAATTTGTAGTAGAACTTATTCGACTCTCTGAATCTTCGAAGGAGAAGGTCTTAGTGTTCTGTCACAATCTGGAGCCACTGGATATGCTTAAAGACCAACTTATCAAATTGTTTAACTGGGCAGAAGGTAAAGAGGTGTTAAGGATGATCGGAAAAATGCCATTAAAGTTTCGCCATGCCACGATTGACATGTTTAATGATTTGTCAAGTGAAGCAAGGGTAATGCTGGCTTCCACCAAAGCATGTGCTGAAGGAATAAGTCTTGTTGGAGCCTCACGGGTGATTCTATTAGATGTCGAGTGGAATCCTTCTGTGGAGCGCCAAGCAATAAGCCGTGCATACAGACTTGGGCAGACCAGATTTGTTTACATATATCACTTGATCACATACGGGACAGGCGAGGCTTTGAAATATAGCAAACAAACCAAGAAGGACCAGTGGTCGAAATTGGTATTTTCTCCTGAAATTGACTTCAATAACATCAAAGCCAGCTCATCACGTGCTGAAGAGGAGAAAACATCTAAATTTATTGCTGAAGATAAAATCTTGGAAGAGATGACTGGAAACGAGAAGCTGAAAGATATGTTTATAAAGATATGCTATCAGCCAAAGGAGTCAAATATTAGGCATGTCTTTACTACAGATGACCAGAATCCAACAGGTAATGGACATCTCTGACTGGATAGTCGTTCATATTATGTTATCGTGTAGTAATTGAAATATTCATTTAGACTAGAAATCCAACTGGAGACTCTCTCAGCATGCCATGTTCTTGTTGCACAATGCTACTGATGAACATTTCTCGATAAACAGCCATCATATAAATTTATAACTGAACTAATACAGTGCCATTAATTATTGATATTTGTCACATTATATCTAAACAGAAAAAGGTATGTCAAATCTTATTAAATGGCACCATTGGGCACATGACAATTTGATAGGATATAATACAATATGATGAACATCTTATAATTAATGTTATGCAGTCGTCATATACCTTTTGTGATCATTGCTGGAAGTCCTATGCCCATGGAAATTATTCATCAACTTTCTGTAGATCAGTTAGAAGTCAGAACAGTTTCATTAGAGGTTGCTTAGCACCTTTGTTTCGCAATTCGAAATGTCTTAGTTATTTAGATGGTTTTTCAGCCTTATGCATGTAGATAAAGCACAATTTTGGACGCATGCTAACATCTTACTTTGATGGTACATTTACCGTCTGAAAAATGTAGTCAAAATTTTTTAATGGCTAAAATCCACTTTTGTTGTTGTAATTCATGTCACGTTTCGATTCCGCAGAACCGAAAGTCACCATTAGACTCGACGCTGTAAAAGGCTAAATTGTACTTGTACAAGACAAGAACAAACAAGGTCGATAAAACATCTAAGAAACAAAGTCATTGCAGGCTGAAAATAAGCAAAAAAGTGATAGACCCAAGATGAAAAAAGAATCTTTTTATTAATAATTTGCAATAGAATTACGACTCTTCGTCCAAAAGAACAACTCGACTACAACAGTGAATCTCATTACAATGAACGATGTCACAAGACTTACAACTCGTGAAACTAATACAATTAATATGATCCATACATTATGTCCTTTATAAATAAAGATAACATCTCCAGTCGAACAGTTTTAAGTTTCCAAACGAGCTCCAATGCCTCAGCATGTCTAAGTGACTTCCCGCACATGTGGAGAAGGAGGTCAACACATTGAAGAATACACTTGTGAGCGGCCTCTAGTGGACTCACCTAAACCAACACGGTAATCATGTGAGAACATGTAACATTATTAAGTGATCTTTCTACTCTTGTCTTAGGATCAGTGAACAATTTATAAGCATGTACATACTAACATAAATGTGTTATCGGTTAACAGTTCCATAAACAGGTATATATGAACATAAATGTGTCATTAACACAATGAATCTTATCCAAACAATGTAGCATTCATAATATATAAATGTGTCATTAACACAATGAATCTTATCCAAACAATGTAGCATTCATAATATATAAATGTGTCATAAAATATGTTTATGTATAACAAGTCCGTCCCTACATACAACTTGTTAAGCATGCAAGCATATGACATTAGGATGCAACCTAACTATATGAAGGTCATTAGCACCACAAGACATCTTGGACTATTCATGGTATTGCGACGTGCTCTTCCAGTTCGGGTAGCTAGTCCTACTGAAGGTCCCGTAATACCGCGTGCTTGAAACACTTTTCACATAATTTCCTCCTAGGCCGACACGGTTTTGGTGTCCCTGACCCGTTCGAAAAAAGCCAAAATTTGTGCATAAGTTGTCAATGACCATGTAAAATGTGTAAATAATTTAACTATAAAACATATGCATGGTACATAAACTGAAATAAAGCAATATAAATCTCTACTTGTACAACAGTTCAATCTCACGATATCTCATTTTCACTTAATGTTCCAGTTGGCAACCCATTGGTCCCAAATATTCCAACTATTATGTGGTAACAAACCACAACCCAACAGTTTCGTGGTACTACATCACATCCATATCGCTTCCCAATCTAAGGAATAACCACACTTGCGACTCAACGTCCCAAATCTTTTTTTCACAATTCCATATCTTTACAGCAATGTTACAACATTTCATATGTTTATAACAATAATACAACATTTCATAGGTCTACAACAACAGTACAATATTTCATATGTGATAAGATCATCAAACTATGGTAGTTATCTTCCCAAGTAAATACTAACTTCACTAGTTAGCACAACAACCCTGATAGTTATCCCATTTAACTACTTGAATATTCATTTATCCAAGTAAACACAAACTTCCCCCCATAGTTGAATGAGAACAAGTGGAATTTGTTCAGATCATTTTTTATATGATAAGAGAGATGTCCTATTTTTAATTTTCAGCTTGGCTTGTTTAACTCAGACAATCTTAATAAAGACAAAAAGCATGTTTAAACTTAAAACTTACAAATCTTGGTTCATTGTTTTCTCGTTTATATTTTTAAGAAAATGCTCCTAAATAATCAGAAGACATTTGACATAGTTCAGGAGAGGTTGGATCCAATTTAACTCGCCCCAACTTTCATTCAAGGTGGTGCTTGACGAGAGTAAAGCATGAGAACGTTCACATGTAAGTTAGAAAGATAGCTGTCTATAAAGGAGGGATACCTAAATTGGTAGTCAATCAAGTGTTATGGGAGTTGCCTGTCATGACCTCCAGTTCAATGCCATTCAACATGTGTGACATGTATTTAAATGCTTGCCGCCTTTACTGGCAACAACGTTATTCCCACAGTTCTAGATTTGTAGACAGTCCATGACCTCGGAGTGAGGCCATCTTTCAACATATCTCTGTGCATATCGACCCATAGAGCTCATCCAACTTCTACAAAGTATACACATTTTTATTACACGAGGGGAGCTCCTGGGAGTTGATGTTGACAATCATGTCGTTAGGGGCTAGGTTCCCAGATTATGTGAATTCTACACCTTTTGGTGCTATAGTAATTTAGGCTGAGGATGAATCAATGTACCTTATTAGAATGGAGATATCTTATGAGGTTGAAGGATTGAGTACTACAATCAGTTCGACTATTCTTAGTCCAAAGTGAGTTTAGGGAGGGAAGTTGGTATGGGTTGATTTTATTGGCGATGAGATGATGAGAGAAGGGAGGGAAGGATACTAGAAGAGAGGTTTCTTCAGATCTTATTAGTAAGCAAAAGGGAAATAAATTGTAGAATATTTTGGAGTAATTGTTTTATTTTTTATTGATAATCTCTTTGCTATTTATAGCCTTACAATCCTTCATCTTACATTAATACCCCATTAAAAGCCCCTGTAGAATATTCTAATATCCCAACAAATATACCAATAATATTCTAATATACCAACACTCCTCCTCAAGATGGGCGAAAGATATTCACTAAGCCCATCTTGTCATATCCTCTAATCATATATGCACAGCGAAGTCCCTTGGTCATACTGTCTGCTACATGCTCCTTGGTTGGAACATGACCTAGCTCCAGTAGTCCACGGTCCAACTTCTCCTTGATGAAGAACCTATCGATCTCGATGTGTTTGGTCATGTGATGCTGCATTGGATTATTGGCGATATTGATGGGTGACTGGTTGTCACACAACAGCTTCATCTTGGCTCCTTGATCCAACTTCAACTCCACCAGCATACTCTTCAGCCATAGCAGCTCTGCAACTCCCATGGCCATAGCTCTGTACTCCGCTTCAGCTATCGATCTGTCCACCACCGACTGCTTCTTACTCCTCCAAGAGACCAAGTTGCCTCCTACAAATATACAATAGCCCGAGGTAGACCTCCTATCATCAGTACAGCTAGGCCAGTCAGAGTCACAATAGCCCTCGATGCTCAAGTGATCATTCTTCCTGAATATTAACCCCTTTTCAGGGGCACCCTTCAAGTATCTCGGAATCTGGTACACTGCGTCCATATGACCCTTCATTGGGTCATGTATGTAGCGGCTCACCACACTCACTACAAAGCAGATATCATGATGTGTCTGGCTCAAATAGATCAACTTGCCCACCAGTCTCTGGTATTTGTCTCGGTCAACTGGTTCTCCGGCCTCAGCACACAGCTTGAACCCCTGGTTGATCGGCGTCGCTGCAGGTCTGTATCGCAACATCACTGTCTCTGTGAGAAGGTCCAGCGCATACTTCCTCTGAGAAAGAACAATCTCCTCTGCTTCTCGATCAATCTCAATCCCAAGAAAGTATCGAAGAAGGCCAAGGTCCTTCACCTCGAACTCCTTGCCAAGCTTCCCCTTGAGTCGGGCAATCTCTTGCTCGCCATCTCCTGTGATAATTATATCGTCCACATACACCGCAAGCATGGTGATATGGCCTCCACTCCGACGAAAGAACATAGTATGATCAACATTGATCTGCTGATATCCCATCCCTATCATCGCCCTCCTGAATCTGTCAAACCATACTCGAGAAGACTGCTTCAGTCCATAGAGAGACTTCTTCAACCTGCAGACCTTGTCCACTATCTTATCGGTACAGAATCCTGATAGTATCTCCATGTAAACTTTCTCCACTAGATTCCTATGAAAAAACACATTCTTCACATCCAGTTGGTGTAGCTTCCATCCACCATTCGCTGCCAAAGAAATCAAGGTCCTGACGGTGCTCATCTTTGCCACTGGTACAAATATCTTATTATAGTCAATATCGTACGTCTGACTATATTCTTTTGCCACCAGTCGAGCCTTGTAGCGCTCTTCTTTTCCATCTGGGTTCTGCTTCACAGTAAAGACCCACTTGCATCCGACTGTCCTCTTTCCCTCTGGCAGTTTTACCAGTTCCCAAGTGTGATTCTTCTCAAGAGCGCCAAACTCGTGCATCGTCGCTTTCCACTTTGAATCGTTCTTGCCAACCTGCAAATTGTTAGGTACAGTAATATTATCCAAAGATGTAATAAATGCTCCATGAGAAGAAGAGATGTTATTATATGAAACTAACTGAGCAGGGCCCCAACCATATCTATCAGGAGAATTTTTTGTATTGCTGCGAGTGGCCCACGAATACACACTTGACTGCTCTGGGGTCAAGTTTTCCAACAGACGGTATGTTGTCCTTCACAAATCATACGCAGCCAAACACCTTTAGTGGGAGTATCACACTATTATTTTCTTGCAATATCTCACATGGAGACTTCCATCCCAGTACCTTCGAGGGTATTATGTTGATCAATCGAGCTGCTGTCAACACTGCATGCCCCCACAGACTCTGTGAGACATTCATGGCGATCATCATGCTCCTTGCCACCTCCAGAAGGTATCTTTTCTTCCTTTCTGTCACTCTATTATGTGCTGGTGTGTATGCACAGGTGGTTTGATACTGTATCCCTTGAGATGACAGGTATTCCTCAAGTGCTTTGTTGGTATAGTATGGTCCATTGTCAGACCTTAGTACCTTCACCACTGCTCTGTACTGAGTCTGGACATGTTTATAAAAGTTCCGAAAATATGCAAAGATCTCACTCTTATTCTTCATCAAATATAGCCAGGTGATACGAGAGGAATAATCAATAAAAGAGACAAAATACTTGTAACCATTCATAGTAGTTATGGCGCACGACTTCCAGACATCAGAATGTATAATATCAAAAACAGAAGAGCTCCTATGGCCCGCACCAACATATGAGGTTCTAGCAAGTTTGCCTAAATCGCATGCATTACATACTAGTTTCTCCTTATTTGCCTTCTCATAAATAGATGGATACAACATACTCAAAATACCAAAAGAGGAGTGCCCCAACCGCCTGTGATGGAGTATCAGTATATCCTCGGCACTCATCTTTGGTCCTTCCATTCCTGCCCTTTCTGCCACAGACACTAATGCCGAATCCAGTCCTTTCCGATCTAGGTATCACAGCCCATCATGCCAAGTGTCAGTCCCAAGTCTCCGTCCTGTTTCCTTCTCCTGGAAGATCACCTTAGGAATATCAAAAGAGACAATTTATTTTAGTTGGAGGATTATAGAACTAATGGACAAAAGACTAACTGGAAAAGAAGGAGCATGTAAAATATTGGATAATCTTGCTGAACATGTACAATCGACAGTGTCCTTACCGACCACTGGCTGTAAAGTACCATCGGTTGTTTGAATATTGTCTGCAGATGCTAGGTGAGTGTAGAAAGAGAACTTACTAGCATTCCCTGTCACGTGCCGAGATGCACCCGAATCGATAATCCAGTCCGACGATCTAAGGGAAGACATGGATGCAAGGACGAGTGAGTCATCAGTACCTTCCGATGGATGATCATACATGGCAGCGTTACCTCTGGCGAAGATTGAGGTGGACTCCTCCTTACTCCCACTCCTCCTGTCTCTATCGCTTGATGCTCTCTACTTTCTCCTGAGTACTTCCAGCATGCCCAGTAGTGTCTGATCCTCCTCAGTATAGGCATCATTAGCTCCCTCCTCGCCTTCTGCTACCAGCATGTTCGCCCGATAACCTCCTCGACCACCCCGTCGACCCCCACGACCACGATCATGGCCACGTCCTCCAAACTGTCCATGTCCGCCACCTGAATCTTCCTCCTTGGGTGGTTTGGTGCAAGCATACCTTAGATGGCCCACCTTCCCACAGTTTTAACACTACTGGGGGTCTCCCTTAGGTCCTGTGCCGCCTGAATTGGCAACCGCTAGTGCTGTCTTCAATTCAGGAGGACTACTTGTCCCTGCCTGTAGCTTGATACGAGTCTCCTCCTGGATCATGGTCGAGATAGCCTCCTCAAGTGTAGGAATCTTTGGTTGGACTAGAAGTGGTGTTGTCCTCTAAGAAAATACTGCGGCCAGTCCCTTAAGAAACTTCATCGTCCTCTCCTGCAGACATACATGTCTCTCCTTACACTTCGGGTCCTCACAGCTCGTCCGATCTGAGAAGTGATCATAATCCAACCACAGACGCTCCAACTCCATGGCATACCCCTGTACCATCTTCTCTCCCTGTATGGTATCGTCGATCTCTCCCTTGATCTGGAAAACCCTAAAGTTATTTTCAACACCATCGAAGGTTCTCTTCAACTTCTTCCACACGTCTTTCACCATCTCAAGGACATCCACTGTGACGGCGATCGACTGGACTAAAGAATTGAGGAGCCAAATGTATACCACCATATGAGTGGACTTCCACTCGTCGCGTCCTGCCGAGCCCTCATCCGGCTCTATCTTCTCTCCTGACAAGAAACCCTCCAGGTTCTTCCCTGCGAGGGTTCTCCTCACCCGTCGTGACCAACTCAGGTAGGTGGCCGGTCCATCAAGCTTCAGTTCGATGGATGGAAGCTCAACTTCGCCAAAGTTTGTGTCACGCTCTCACCAGCCGACAGTTTCATCAACTTCATCAATGTTGCGACCTACGCAGAGTCCAACTTCTTGATGATCTCCTCCATCGATCCTCCTCTTCTCTGATCACCTCACACCCGTCCTACGATTCACGTTCGCCCTCTTCGTCCTCTCCTAGACCCGATTATGTCTCTCCTCCATCAGATCTAGGTCTTCGATGTCAAGTCTGGAACGACCCGCGGGAGACGCCAGGAACCGCGGCAGAAGGATCCGTGGGAGTCGCGGCTTTGCGGTGGTGGTGGCGGACGAGCGGCGACGGTGGTGGCGGACGAGCGGTGCGATAGCGGTAGTGGCGGGCGGTGTGGCAGCGGTGGCGTTGGCGGTGGTGGCGGCTAAGGTTTGGGAGGTGGTGGCTAGGGTTTGGGCTCTGATACCATGTAGAATATTTTGGAGTAATTGTTATATTTTTTATTGATAATCTCTTGGCTATTTATAGTCTTACAACCCTTCATCTTACATTAATACCTTATTAAAAACCCCTGTAGAATATTCTAATATCCCAATAAATATACAAAGAGTATTCTAATATACCAAGAATATTATAATATACCAACATAAATATGTACGATATCAAGCAAGGATGGTCCTCCATGCATGTTGCTACCATTTATTTCATTTTTGAACTCGAAATAGGTTGATGCTTGCAATTAGTCTAAAAATATTATCTCAAAATAATTAGTTTACAAATTGCACATGCTGGTGTCAATCCCTTTTCTAGCTTCAACTAGTTGGATGACAAACTTTTGGAGTTTCAGGTTTTATGCCACCAAGTATATTAAGATACAACTCTCCATTTTGCCTTGGAGGGGCATCATCTATTGCACTTACCGGTATTATCGAAGCAGTTACAGTTGAAATTGTCTTCTAGAGCAGGCTTGAACTGTGAGCCTATGACTACTTTAGAGTTAGATAATTTGGAGATATTGTTATTATTTTTATAGTGCTAAATGAAAATCTATGTGCTATGTGTTGAATCTATATGATGACTAGAGTGCTAAAATGGACGATTCCTGAAAAAGAGTAGAGTTGTATGCTAATGTGGGATACTGTTGTTTTTATTAACACATCATATGGTTTACACTAGTTCATTTTATACATGGAATTCCTTATTCCGGTAACAGTTGCATTCCATTTCATATTTACACTGTGTAGTTTAAATTGATATTTAGTAGAATACTTGACTTATTTATTATTGATGTGGAGCTACATATATATAGGAGAGGCTAATCCCTCTCTCTACTACTCTACTCCATATGGAACTAAAATCCTTTAATACTCTCAACACTCCCCCTCAAGATAGGCGATAGATATCAATCATCCCCATCTTGTCACACAGTTTAGAAAGACTCAATGAATTAAGACCCTTAGTAAGACAATCTGCGACTTGCTCTTCTGAGCGAATATGATCGAGCTTTAATATCTCTTTCTCTAGTTTCTCTTTGATGAAGAACCGATCGATCTCGATGTGCTTTGTTCTGTCATGCTGAACTGGATTGTTAGTTATACTTAGTACAGCTTGACTGTCACTCAGAAGGCGCAATGGTGTTCCCTGTTGCAGCTTCAATTCTGTCAGCAGTACTTTTATCCACAACAACTCTAACAATTCCAGAGCCATAACTTTATATTCTGCTTCAACGGTCGATCGTGCTACCACAGACTGTTTCTTGCTTCTCCAAGAGACTAGGTTACCCCCCATAAAGACATAGTAACCTAAGGTAGACCTTTTGTCGTCCATACAGCTTGCCTAATCTGCATCGCAGTACCCCTCAACACCCATATGTCCGTTATTCTTGAACCATAGCCCTCTTCCAGGAGCCCCGTTGAGATATCTCAGAATATAAAAAAATGCATCCATGTGGCTCTTCTTTGGATCATGCATGTAGAGATTCACTATACTCACAACAAATGAGATATCAGGGCGAGTGTAGCCTAGATAAATTAATCTTCCTACAAGTCTCTGATATCTCTCACGATCAACTGGCTCTCCTGCCTCTGCCCCCAACTTATCTTTCTGATTGATTGGAGTGACTGCTGATCAACATCTCAGCATACCAGTTTCTGTGAGCAGATCTAGTACATACTTCCTCTGAGAGAGGACGACCACATCTCTTCCTCGAGCCATCTCGATCCCGAGAAAATACCTCATCATTCCCAAGTCCTTTACTTTAAATTCTTTGGCAAGTTTTGACTTCAGCTGGGTAATCTCCTCCTCCTCATCACCTGTGATCACTATATCATCTACATATACTGCAAGTATGGTGACGTGGCCTCTCGCATATCGGAAGAAGACCGTTTGATCTGCATTGGTCTGGATGACCCCATGCCTGTGACAGCCTCCTGGATCTTTCAAACCAGGCCCAAGGAGATTGCTTGAGTCCATACAGTGATTTCTTTAGCTTACACACCTTTCCTGTTGACTGCTTCGTACAAAAATTTGGAGGCGTCTCTATGTATACTTTCTCTTGTAGATCTCCATGAAGAAAGACATTCTTCACATCCAATTGATGAAGTTGCCACCCATGATTTGCTGCAAGAGAAACCAAGTTTCTTACAGTGCTCATCTTTGCTACAAGAGCAAATGTCTCATCATAGTCGATGTCATAGGACTGAGTGAATTCCTTTGCAACCAATCTTGCCTTGTATCGCTCCACCTTTCCTTCTGGCGTCTCATTTACTGTGAAGACTCATTTGCATCCAACTGCTCTCTTTCCTTTAGGCAATGGAACAAGTTCTCATGTTCCATTTCTTTCAAGTACCCCAAGTTCCTCCAACATTGCAGCTTTTTACCTCGGATCTTCCTTCGCTTCCTGCCAACACTTAGGCAAAGAGGTATTGTCTAACGATGCAATAAATGCTCCATAAGTAAAAAATATATTAGAGTAGGACAAAAATGGGCGATGTCATGTTCATAACCATAACGATTAGAAAATCTTCCCGTATTACTACGAGAAGATCTCCTTAAGGGAATAGGAGAAGGACAATGAGGAGAGATCATACCATCCGAATCAGAGAGATCTGCATCCAAATTAGATGGATCCGGTACGGGAGGTGCATCTTCAGGAGTTGGGGCAGGGTTAGGCGGGGGATCTGGCACAGTAGGGGCAATATGCACAGTAGTGGACTGCTGCTTTCTTCTTCTGTAGACTTGGAGCTCTGTAGATTTTTCTGTAGTATATTCCTCTCCATGTACTGCACATCACTTTCTTCCTCCTTATTGTGAGCTTCCTCATCATTTTCCTTCCCCTCGCTATCTCTCACATGTTCCTTTGGACCAACTTCCATAATTGGGCATGGAACTGACCCAACAATCACGCTTGGGCCTATCTCACCTTCACTCCTAACACCTCCTGTGTTAGGTCTGTCACCAAATACGGAGCCTTCACCCAAACCATTGAGGTAGTATATTTCTGTCACGACCCGCACCCGGTGTAGGGATGCAAGTCGGGAACAACGCCCAGCCTACGCCGCAGAACCGGCGGTAGAACAATGTTTGGGTAATCTATCTAGCAATATAATAAGCCACCAATAATATCAATATACTCAACTACAGATCTAAGATGGAAAATGAGCACGAATATGATAAAAGAATAGAATAGTCACAGTACACTCATGAGTCTAAATAATAACATCAATGAGTCTGAAGAAATACTAAACAATAACCTGGAGACAAATCCAGTACAAGAGAAAGACTAAGAAGCTACAAGTCCCGGATCATCTGTCTCAGTCGGGATCAGTCCCTCTTGAGCCAGGGTCTCTGACTCTAAGCCCACAACATCCTGAGGCCCGTAATGAGTAGGGTACCACTCCTCAGTGTCATCTGGAAAAAATATATCCAGTCAGAAAAGGAGCAGAGTACATCTCTAACAGCAATTCTAATCAATGATATAAACTATGTAACAGTAAATAGATATGAATATACAAGATGCAACAATAGATATAAGAGATGTACAATAAAGAAAATACTGGAAATAAATACAAGAATAAACCATATGACAATGAATAAGAATACTAATGACTAAGTGAGTGAGTACTAGCTTTAACATGTGATCGGCTTGGGAACTTGCACAAGAAACTTGCATAGGAATAAGGGCCTGGCTAGTCATACGTGCGGTGTATGACCAACACTGACAAGAAACAAGACATGCACAAGAAGGGTATGATCACATATCTATACTAAAATACTCCCTATCCCCGACTGGTATAGTGGATCCAACCATGGTACGCTATGGTACAGAATTCTCTAGGAAGGTAGCAAGTCTCCCCAAGAATCAGTGTCTGTATATGTACAAGAAACAAGGAAACAAGGCTTGCACAAGATACATCATATATCAAGGAATAACATCTCATGACAAGATCCGGATATACCAATCCGTGTAACTATCGTGTCAAAAAATTAACGATATCTACACTAGATACAATAAACATAGAGGATATCATAAATGAGAAACTATCAGAAAATGTACTCGCCTGAAGTCCTATAAATAGTATCACAGATGACTGGTACGGTGCCTCGAAGACCTATATATGGAAAATAACATCAATACAAGGTTTCAGAATAAAAGTAAGTTAAACTAGTCAACTTCTAGGTCGTAAAGCCATTTCTAAGTCAAAATAGTCAAACTAGGTCAACTCTAAGTCAAACCGGTCAAACTTGGTCAAACTACCTATTTCTAGGTTGCATGAGTCTATCTCAATGATATTGGATTCATACACTATGAAACTAGGCCATACAAGTTAAATCTAAAATACTAGGATACTGTATCGCAAGATACGCAACCAAAAATATGAAATAGTCATATATGCATATTCAAACAATATTATATGTACTAATTCTAACTACAATACTAAATGAATACCTTGGCTTTGAACCAATGAGGTATCGCACTACTAAACCCCCATCTTGATACCCAAACCCAATACCTCGAGTATCCTCAATACCTTGGCATTTACCTTGGTATCTCAAGGTAAAGCAAACCTCACCATACAATGTATATATATATATATATATAACTATACACATACATATAGATATGTACATATACCTATGCACTACTAGATATAGTATCACATATATATATATATATATATATATATATATATATATATATATATATATATATATATGTATATATATACATACACAATCACATAGCTATATACATACATACTATATGGTATCATATAATTACATATACTTATACATATACATAACACTATATCTATATACATATGTATACATATATCACACATAGCTAAGAACAATGGAATTTAAATCTAGAAATGAAACATAAAAAATACGTGGAGTGCATCGCACCCATATCACACTAGATCTATGATACGCTTGCGATACGAGTCCACCACACAACCAAACATATCCTGAAGGACACGAGCAAGTCTAATATACCAATTATGAATAACACGAGGAGTAAAATATACATCTACGTGTCCGTGTCAAAATATGACATGCACAAAGTCCTGTATCGGAGTGAAAACCCCCAAATCAACACGTATCACCAAATTGTTGGAATACGACCTACACGTACCCAATTGTGGACACGACACTAGCTACGAACACATAAACACATGTCAATTTGATCTATATGACCAATTGACAAACACAACAAGTGTCAATCTCGGAATTTCCCCAAAATTGACACAAAAAATACCATAACTTTCTCAGTATGCCTCCTATGAACTCAATTCCAAATCCTATGAGTAGCCTTGCATATGGGTTGATTTCTCATAGTTAAATCTCAGATTTAGAACCTAAACAAAGGAAAAAACTGAATTGTACCTATTGGGAGATGGATTCCCAATGCAACCTCCAAATTAGATAAAATTTGCCTCCAACTTGTAGATCATTGCTTCTCTTTGTAGATCATTGCTTTCTCCTTCTAGATTCTTGCTCTACTAGCCTCCAATGGTGATTTGGGAAGGAATTAGAATAAAATTTGGTAGAAAATTAATGTGGAAATGAAAAAATTTGGTTGAGAAAAATTCTAGATCTAGATTTGAAATGAAAAGAGGAGAGAAACTTTTTTTCCCTCTTTATAATGGCCGTCCACTCTACCCCTTCCCCAAGTCACTATGTAATGTTCATTATACCCCTTGGGGCCTCTCATGAATAAATAATTAAGGAAAAAAGATTCTAGCCTAATGGGTTTAATTAAATTAATCATCATCCTATAGGTGATTTGAACGAGCCGTTTCTTTAACCCCTCTCCCAGTTTTGCAAGAATTTGATCTGAACGAGCCGTTGCTTTAACTTCACAAGCTAGTTTCACAGTCGTTAATTCATATGAATGTTATTCCCTTACAGGGTACGACGAGTCAGAGGCGATGCCATCTTCAAAAATATGCGACTCCGAATCTCATCAGTTGACTTAGGCTATTTTCACCATCGCTTCGATCTTTCGGCTACATCTTCAGCTGAGGGCTATCCTAAGGATCTCTCAAATCCAACACTCAGTCACTAAGGCCAATCTCCAACACACACTACTCACATCCATCATCGACGCATTCCCAAATGCGCCGTCGCAAGGATCGTTCTATGGGTCTACAATATTCATCCCTGATTTGGCGGACATGTCGCTAGGGTCAGTTGTCCCGAAGCTACGCTCGATAATTGTAAGTCATTACGATGGACAGTTACTACGAACTATGCTATATCTCCTCTGCATATCTGAGCCATAATACAACCATTCCATCCGAACGAACTTCTAACTCCGAGAACTTCATGCACTATCTCTGACTAATCTGTCAACCAAACACCGCTTAACCACCTAGAGACTTACTATCTATCAAAGCCACAAATCGAGAACTGTGATCGTTGAAACCGTCTTCCATCATTCCGTCGTTCTGTCATGAATCCATCAAATTTTTTGAACTGTCATGTTCGACTTCTCGCACTACCACTTGCAACGATTCCCGAAACCAAAGACTTGCTCCAAATTCTTATATGTATGCCATGTTTTACAGTGCACGTCCAACTTTCTCAAGCAGTACAGTGATTTGCTTCAACGTTGCTCTCTCGTTTAGCTATCTTCAAAAGTCCATCCGCCACAAACCTTGCTCTCGTTTCATTCTCTAGCCCGTCTTGATTTCTCTATGTTCCGATTAGTCCATACTCTTTCAATTCCTCGTGCATCAGTTCCAACATAAATCTCAAATCCAGATTGCCTTTACTTGTTGCCTCAATCCGCCTCAGTACTGCAAGTGTTAACTTCTAATCTGACTTAACATCAACTAGACTTGCTCCATCTGACATAGCATCAACTAGACTTACTCCATGCTCGTTCACGTCTTCCAAAGAATCCGTCTACCATTGTTGCACCATTTCTCCAAATTTCACTTCCGCTAAACCTGAGTCAAACTTCTCGAGTGCCAATATCCAAAATCCTTCAAGTCCGTAAGAATCTATCGCATTTTTCCTCCAAACCAGATCGTATTTCATTACTCAACCAACAACTCCAATGTGTTGCCAAAATTTGTAGTCCGTGCTCGTTATCCTTCGATTCACCCATCGCTCGTTCAAGCGTATCCCAACTGTTTGTTCCTCATGCTCAACTCTCTCTTTGCATTCATAAATACTTCACCGAACTTCCAAATCGTGCAAGCGAACTCTGATATTCAGCTTCCATCTGATTGATCTCAACTTGTTTCCAATACTTGGTCTGCATCAATCCTTTAAATTCCAAACACTCCTTCCATTGCTTGTTTCCGTTCTCGTCCATCACTCAAGTCAAACGATACTTCCATTTGCACAAGTCCGTTCTTGATTTCTCAAGTCTAATGCATCTAAGAATACCCGAGTCAAATTCTATTGCACCATATACCACTTGGAAACAGAGTCGCTCTAGCGCTTACTCTGCGTCGACAAACGTATATTCCAAACCGACTATTCCGGGGTGATCATGTCGATCGCAACTCAACATTCGCTTGCTCCATGTTCCATTTCCTAACTCAGCCGATGTGCACCAACCAACTTATATTCCTGTTACCCTTGTCCATTGAGGCAATTTTCTTGAGGTCTATCCAACATATTCCAATGCCACTTAACTATGTGATATACCATATACCACTCAGAATCAAGTCACTCCTCATGTCGCCCTTCCTTGCACTGATCCAAGATCCGTTCGAACCATTCCTTATGCGTGATCCTGCCACCCCCAACCCAAATCTGACACGAAACTCAGCCAATGCATGAACTATCTAACTCTTCCATCAATCTCGCTGTAGAACTTGTGCCATGTTCCATTCTCAATACTTTCAACTATTCTCGAACCGTCCGATATTTTTGCTACACGAGCAACCCGTGTAACGATCTCTTCCAAGTAATCCAACCTAATATCCAATTGTTCCTCACATTTGTTGAATGAGCGACTCGTGCAATGCTATCCTGATATCCCCAAGCTAACTCAAACCTGCTCAGCCAATGCTCTATGTGATATACCCAACAAAAAATTTAACTTCCATCCAACACATTCGCTACACGGGCAACTCGTGCAACGATCCATTCTCATCCGATGCTTCTACTCGCAACATGCCACATAACCAATCTCGTCTGCCAACCAACTGCTCCACTGATGCAACCAGAATCTCTCCGAACGACAAGCCAAACCAATGCAACGATAGCTCTTAACTTGCTGCACATGCAACAATGCCACACAACTTGCTGCACGAATGCAACAACACCCAATGATGCTAAGCGATCTACCAAAAACCAACAAAAGCAACGCAACGAAAAAACATGCACCCACAACCAGTAAATATGTAGACTTATTGCATGAAACATCCAATGCGGCACCGAGTAGAGCCAAGAGCTAAACGACACGCGGAAACTATTTAGAGTTTGTGATGAACCAAAGGACAAAGTCCGAGGAAATGAACCGGGCGCTCTAATACCAATATGTCAACGCCCCAATCTCCCGCAATCTCAATCATCCCCGCTGAATGTGAATCACCATGTTGCAGCGCTCCCGCAGGACAATCGTTCTCATCAGGACGTGATTCCGTACGAGCCTAGAGTTGCGCTCGCACAAGGCGATATTGTCAAACATCAAAGTTATCATCGAAACGACCAAGTTGCAGCGAAAGTCAAGTATTGTGTACCAAACACACATCAGAGTATATGCAACGAAGCTCTCGATAGGGTCCAAATAAAAATGCCACAAAGGCGATGCAACACTCTTGCTCTTTCTCTTGTCTACAAAGGTACTTACCGTTCATACATTATGTTCCGTATATCCAAGCAGTGCCACTACACCTGCGTACCTGAAATAATGCCCACAAACGTGGGTCAGTACACAGCCGTACTGGTGAGCGGGGTAACCCACTCGTCTAAACAGACACTAAGTAGAATAGTAAATGCAAACAGTTATATGGTGATCTTTCTACTTGAATCCTAGATTCATTTTATGGCAGAGGTATGACATGTTAAGAAAAACTGTAAAAGCAGGTTAAACATGCAAGCATTCAACTCAAGTCTATATACAAGTAGATATATCCAACTCAAAAGAAAACTAGCATGCAAACCGTCATACTCAAACCCAAGCAACGCGAAAACCTATCGAACCACAATCCAAGCCTTATAATTCAATCTTTGATATGCACACTCTTGCCGAGGCAAGGTGGCCGCCGCCTACACGAAAAGCACAAACCAAAGCAAAGCAAACCAACTCTTATCTATATGAAGTCACTGGCCAAGCCATAAAGGACTGTTCAACTGCAGAACTACCTGATCCAGACTGGGTAGCTAGCCCGCCTGGTCGTATCGAACTGCCGGCACCGCGCCCAAGGCACGTTACCATTGTCTCCTCCATGGCCGAACGGTCCCGGTACTCCGGAGCCTATCCTGTTCGAGGAGACGAAACCCTATGTGCAACAGGTTGTCTGTGACCAATGTAGACACCAAGTAGGTATGACGAGAGAATCGAGCATTCTTGTCCCACCAAACGATCCTAGACTCATCCAACCAACTATCCATAACCATTCTTCAACTTATAACCCAAGGCTCCATCTCAAGTTATCCCCATATGCACAATGCCGCTTTGACACAATGCTCCAATTGGTGCAACACCCCTCGCTCAGAAAGTCCCGTGGCACAATGCCCTCACCGATGCAGTTGTCCGGTTACGAACCACAACTGCATGCTTTGCATGACAAAGCATCCAACTGATACTCGTGCACAGATGCACGCTCGCTCGTCCGCCCGAATTGCCTCGATGTTCCAACCAAGATGATCTACTCAAGCTCCAACTGCCCAACGCAAAACCAACTCAAGCCACAAATCATATCCAACCAAACGATGCACACTCTATGCACGCCACAGTGTAGTGATTTCTAAGTTCCAGTCCAAGTGTTTAAGCCAATACGTGTGTTCCATATTATTAGACATGAAGGAGTAGAGGAGAAGGGATAGAGCCCACTCTCCAAGTCTGATTCCGTCAAGCACCCTGCCTTACCGATACAGCCGATCTCTTGAACCCGTGGTCTGATGCAAAGCACGATCTACTCAATTGATATGACCGTGCGAGCAGGCCGTGCTCTCTAAATCATCCGACCGATCGGACTAAGGAAGACGATATTATCGTTGCAAATCTTGCTATCCTGGTACTGCTCTGAACGAACATCTGATTCCATCGAACTCTGCTTGCGATCTGCACATGAAGCCAACTCAAATCAATACTTGTTCCCAAATACAACAAATTAAAATGTAACTAGCTATTGCCCCATTCAATCTGACTCAGCGTAATGCACCGTGCGGTTGCGGGACATTACATATAAGCATCTGATAGGTTTAGCTCCTTCAAGCAGATTGATCAATATCCCAAATGTAGTTATGGGGTCAATCTCTTCATGGAATGCCTCCTCCAAGCAGATCGAGTCGCAGGTCTTCATCGCCTCATCATTGGTAAGTGGTATGACCTCCATATAATTGGTGATAATATCATCTTTGGTCCTTCGACCTCCTGACTCTTCTAGCTGACTGCTCTTCGAGTTTTGGTTCAAATAGTATCTTTTTAAAAGACGATTCCTTCTTGGACTACGTCTTTTTCTATAGAAGTGCTAACAACTCTGGCCGATACGGTCCTCCGGAAAGCCCCCACAATCGAACGATATTCATGTAGATCTGACATTGAACCAGAGTTACCTCAAAAGTGACAAACGGTACTAGAGACATGACAGTAAGTGCAAGCTTCTCCCACAGACAATCTGGAAGGCCCTTTGAACAACAATATAAAAGTCATCATTACTGTTAACTGCTCGTCCTTTCTATCTGCACCTTCAATGGACTGGAAGAGTACGAAGATGTCGTTCCATAGTCAATTCTATGTTCTAAGCTGAACGATGCGAATCCAAAGAACGATGCATGTTCCATAGTCAATTTTATGTTCTAAACTGAATGATGCAAATCCAAAAAACAATGCATGTTTCATAGTCAATTCCATGTTCTAAGTTGAACAATGTGAATCCAAAGAACGATGCTCTTCGTATAGAAAAATTCTGAGTCTATTGAGTTGTAGACTGGCATGACGCTCAGCTCCAAACTTGAAGTCCCTAAGGTTCTCGAATGCTTCATCCTTCGATTATAAGAATATACGCGAACGCGTTTTCCGAGAAATCGTCAAAAAAAGAAGTGATAAACTTTATCCCGGCCCATTTTGGAGAATAGAAGTCACAGATATCTGAGCGCACCAGCTTCATAGGATCTGTACTTGTAGTCATCCATCTAAACGGCTTCCTGACTACCTATGTCTGAACATAGCCATTACATCTCTCGACCTCCTTACCTTCACATCTTGGAGATATCCCTTAACTTATACATCTTTGTTAAAAAAGACATGTCTTAGTCAGATGCGTCATAACTCAATAAGAGCAATCTCCTCGTCAAGCCGGAAGTCCAGAATCATCATCCTGATCCCTAGATCTTCTGCTTGACACTTGTTACCCATAGATACCTCCTTCTTAGATAGTGCTCTTCCTTGGTGAACAGCTCTTTCACAGAGCATGCGTAGACGAATGCGCCAGTGTCTACCCACCAGTCAGTAACCACGCTTGATAACTAAACCTGCGCAATCATAGTAACCAAGTTAAGTAGTCAAAGAAACCAAGTTTTAGCTATACCTTTCTATATTGGTTTGTATTGGTTCTGCTTTCA
Organism: Iris macrosiphon; assembly: GCA_036927795.1. Classification (NCBI taxonomy): domain Eukaryota; kingdom Viridiplantae; phylum Streptophyta; class Magnoliopsida; order Asparagales; family Iridaceae; genus Iris; species Iris macrosiphon. The sequence goes on along the minus strand of JAYESA010000002.1, from coordinate 198,831,754 downwards.
AGCCCCAATTCTAGGCACGAGTCCGAGTCGCACAGGACTTAGCTCCTAAGGAAAACTTTCCAAAGGTGATGACAAAACAAAGATTGTCATAATGGAGTTCACACTTAAACCCTATAGGAAAAGTCAACCCACATGGGCCTCCACCCCATATGCTTATACCAATACTAAGCATAGTTATATATTGAGATATACACATTGGTGGTTTTCCAATGTGAGACTAAAACTCCCAAAGCCAAGTGGAAAACACCAACAATGTGAATATATTGTTTTTATCAATAATGTGTTCTCTTTAGTTTCTTTCGATTTACTACTTGCTATAAAATCTCCAGCTTCCAATACTTCCTTATTTGGCTTTTCTAAATACCTTAATCGATCTTGCAGGCGAAAGATCTTGATATGGTCCGTCTCTTTTCATCTCTATTGAAGGTGCCGATTGTTGGTTTGCCCCTTGGTACTGTTTCTTCAATGGAAGTTTTGAGTAGTCTGGCTCGCCCTTTGTGAGGATGATGATATAGAGGCATGTGGAGCTGTGTGCTCACCCCCAATTGAACTAAAGTGGTATCTCGTATAGAAAGTTTACTTACCTATAGGGGAAAAAATACAAAAAAAAAAGAACAGGCAAAGTGTGAAAACTAACTTATATTATTGACAGTTACCAGTCACATACTTACATTGTGATAGAGTCGTAGGAACTTAAGGAGCAATTGCTCACCTGGGATTAAGGAATTGTCATACCTCATTTCAATTAACAAAGATGTCATCATGTTACTCATTCTGATGTGAATTCGGCTTGGCTTTGTCCTGTCAGCATTTTTTATTCAATTAGAGGAAGTCTGAGAACAAGATCAACATGTTCATGTGTTACGAATGCCAGAGAGATGCACAGGTTGTGCTAGACTACATTTTTCAAGTTCGGGATTGCTTATATAGTTATATGGCTGGCTGGTTTCAAGTTGCTTCCATGGTTGCTTCTTCTTTTCGAAAGAAAATAAGCAGAAACAGTCATGATAAGCAATTTGAAACCCAATTATAATTGGTTGCCTTCTCGAATATTATTTATAAAATTCAGTACGGATCATGGGTCATATGCAAAAATAAGAGAAGGGTTATCGGCTCAATTCCAAACCCAACATAGTAGCTTCAGTTTAAAGTTACAGCCTTCTCTGGAAAGACTCATCCACGTTCCCCTTGTTGCAAAAAACACATCCTTTTCATTTTTGCTCTATAGGCATAATGTCTTCAATTTGTACTTAGAAATCTTAATTCTTACTACATTTTTCATCTCTTCTTCTTTTTGTGATTCTTTAATTTTATAGAGTTTTGTGTTACTATCATCAATGTTCTTTATATTATATTCCGTATTGATGTCCTTAATTATTCTACAATGTTGATTCTAGATAGGTAGCCGACAAATAATATGTTATGGTTAATTGCAATATTTCCTTAGAATTTACTATTTATCAACTCATTTTATAGTTTATTTTTTATTTTGTACAACTCAATTTAGACTTGTACAATATCACATTTTCAGGGACTTGATTATCGGACCAACGCTTATGTTATAATTTATCGGTTGATCAACGGTCCAGATGGAACTGGTTTAAGATATCATGAGGATATAGGTTGGATAGCGGGTTCAACTGGATCCGCTAGTTATAAATTAGAAAATCAGTTTGAAAATTTAGAAAAACAGTTTTTAATTTCAGAAATTTATGTTAACTATTTTCTTAATTAAAAACAAATTTATTGGCCTAAATTTAAAAAAAAAAAACTCCGAAAAGAGTTTCTAAGAATTCTAGAAAACACTTTAGCCTATAAGAGCATCGTTACTAAGGCCCATCCTACATTCTAGATTCTAAATTTAAAAGGTAAGAGCTCGTTTTGTAGAATAGTAATTACATCCCTAGTTCCAATTTTTTAAATTTTGGATTCCATTCTACCCATAGGAGCAGGTTGGGTCTTCCAATTTCTAGATTCTAGATTGTAGGAACTCATTTTGTAGAATAGTAAGTCCCAATTTGAAGTCCAGCTTTCTATATTCTAGATTTTACATTATTTTTTTTCTAGATCAATTTTTGACCACACAATCTTTGGGACCGAAGTTCGCTTTATCATTTCATACCATTCTCATACATATCCAACACATTATACATTTACTTTTTTTGAAATTTTAGACCTCAAATTGTATTAGAGAGTTCCAACTACTAATGATTAGAGAGTCCCAAACTAGTAATGATGCTCTAAACACTATATATCAAGTTACTACAATTCTATGCTTCCGATTGGTTACAGTAGATGCTAGATGTCTATATGTAAATTGTTTCTTTAGGTAACAATTACCTATTAAATTCTAAAAATTCTACATCACTCTGAAATACTCTTAAAGATGTAAACTAAACTACTTTTGGGTTTAAACTATCTTTTCTAGTCTATAGATAAGAACTTACAATACGAATATGCCAAGTGGATCTCACTAACATTAAAAATGTATTTATTTTTATGTTTAGGTCCTAAACAAAAAATTAAAAAATGAGATACAGATAATCCAATAATTTTTCATGGTCGAGTTTTAAAAATTAAGAATTTGTGAGTTTCTCTAAGGATTTTTGTTTAGGGATATTGTCTCGGTAATCTAATAGATTTAAACATCGGTCCTCCTAATTTTCATTTTCATTATCTTTAGTGTTTTAGTTAGGTTTCCTAGTAGGCATTACGACTCCATTTGGTTAAAAAAAACAAGGTAAGAGCCAAACAACTTTTATTTTAAATAGAAAATTTTTAAATATGTCATTCATTTTTCATTTTGGAGCTCAAGACATTTTTGAATAACTAATCCAACAAGCATCCATAAAATGAACTTTTAAGTAAATGTAACTACAACAAATCCAAATCTTACGAATATAAAGATGCTTGAAAACCGTTCAGAATGAGTCGTATGTATATTTTTTCTAAAATCCTTCTAACTACAACGTATATATATCTTTAACTAAGTAAGAAAAAAATTATAAAATCTTTTAACTATCTTAACATATATCTAAAGCCTATATATATATATATGTGTATATATAAAGCCTATAAACATATATATATTTTGTAAATGACGTCTAGTCTGACGGTTAAGACCGATTCACCTGGACGGACAGGTCGTGATATCGAGAGACCCCTCCCTCCGCCGCTGCCGTCATTAATTTCTCTTTGGAAGAATTAAATGGTAAAGTGGTGGTTGGGTGCAGTTCAGGTGCAATGAGCAGTGCGATGCGGTCCGGACGGTGCGCGGATGCGATACGGGTGCAGGTGTGGTGCTGGTGGATTTGGTGCAAGGAAGAGGGATACAAGAAGAATAAAGTAATTTATATGCGGTGCGGAACGGCTACGGTTGCGTGAGACCTTCGGACGTGGTGCCTTCGGACTGGGTTGGTGGTGTCTTCGGACCGAAATGTAAGCATTCGGGCTAGATGGGACCTTCGGGCTAGGTATTATATATATAGACCTTCGGGCTGGATTGGTTGTAAACCTTCGGACTGAGTTGTAACATCTCGAAAGAATCTGAATAAAATTTACCTTCTTCGAATATATATATTCAATATTTAAACTATATAAATCACATATATCTAAAATTTTAAAAACATTATATAACAATCCTAATCATTTTTTTCTTATTTATAAAAAATATATAATAAATTCTAATTAAAATATATTTAAATTACATTTAAATTTATTTTAAGATAAATATTTTTTTTTTTGATAATATGATAGAATTTTTTTTTGGATACTTGGATACACAGGGAAGTAATGTCCCATCTCCAATGCCAATTACTAAAATTGAGTTTCTATCATAGTCGTTGTACTTTAATGTAATTTCTATTCTAATTGGTATAATTTCTATATAGAAATTGCAAAATAAAAATATATTCTCCAATGGTTCTTCATATCTATTATATGTGGTAAAAAATAAAAGGAACAATTTAATGATGTTGGACTCACTATTAGAGATGGAGAATTCCTATTATACATGTAGAAATTCTCCAAAAAAAAATTCATCCTACATCACCGTCACATAAAATAGAAATTATAATAGAAATCATGGTTGGAAGATTTTTTTTCTTTCTAAAAAATTTTTCTACCATAGAAATAAGAAAGGTAGAAATCTCCATTGGAGATGGCGTACTATTATAAAGGTCTTAAAAACAGATAAAAATTAGCCGTCTAAACCGTATCTATATCCTCGTTTAATTAAAAAATTATCATAACTAATAGTTTAATCAAAAAATTATCATAACTAATAGTTTTATCGTCTAATATCATCTAACTATCTACATTACAACTATAACAAATCATAATTAAAATATAAACATCCCCAATGTAGATAGTTAATTTTTTTTTTAAAAATTTTAATTTTTTTAATTATTTAATGGATGATATACATACGACTTGGACGGCTAATTTTTTAGCCGTTTCCAAGCCGCATTATAATAGTAAATAATATTGTTTAAGCTATTTTTTGAAAAGAATAATATTATGGTAACACACTTCCCTCGACACATTCCATAGCCACACTGATGTGACAGTACATTATTAGACCTTAATTATTTTTTCTCTTTTAATGCTTTCCTTGACATCCAATAAAGCAATGGCACATCAATGCGGCTAAGGAATGTGTCAAGGAGAGTGTGCCCCCATAGCAATTTTGGTCAGTGCATTATTGAACTTTAATTATTTTCTCTTTTTGAAGACTTTCTTTGACATCCAATAATGTACTAAGTGTTGCTATGGAATGTGTCAAAACAAGTATCCCGCAGCATTTTCTTTGTTCAAAAATATTAATAATAAAAAATCTTTTGCGTGTCATGCACGTGCCCACGTGTCTGAGTTAGTTATAAGATGATGGGTTAGTGTGTTGTATCATATGTGAGATACACTAATAGGAACTCAAAAATAAAAAATTTATAATATAATTATGATATATGGAATTTTTTTATTAAAGTTCTTGAATTTTTAAAAACTTGCTTGATTAAATGAATTTAATCCAACGGTTCGTAATCGAAAAGATTGGAACTCATAAAGTTCCTTTAGGAATTTTGTATCATATGTACTGGTCTTGTGACCTTTTTTTGTCAAACGTTTAGAATGTCTTCCTCTCTCTTATCCCTGCCGCCGCCGCCGCCGCCGCCACCACCACCGCCACCGCCGCCACCACCGCCACATATCCACCTCCCACACATAGAACACCTCCTCCTGACCTCCCTAAAGAAATCCCCCACAAGGGGTCCAACCAAAGAGCTCCACGCCCTCTCCATCAAGACCAACCTCATCCAGCACCCCCAGGTCCTGACCCAGTTCCTCCTCCTCCAGCCCCCCACCTCCTACTCCCTCCCCCTCCTCCTCTCCCTCCCCTCCCCATCCACCTACCACTACAACCTCCTCCTCTCCTCCCTCTCCCGCTCCCCTTCCCCTTCCTCCTCCCAAACCCTCCCTCTCTTCCTCCGCATGTTGCGCTCCTCCTCCCCCTCCCTCCTCCCTGACCCCTTCACCCTCCCTCCCCTCCTCCGCTCCGCCCCCTCCCTCTCCGCAGTCCTACAGCTCCACTCCCTCTCCCTCAAGCTCGGCCTCCTCCGCGACCTCGTCCTCCGCACCGCCCTCCTCGACGCCTACTCCTCCTTCCGCCTCCCCTCCCTCGCCCGCTCCCTCTTCGACCGCGCCCCCCGTGGCGCCACCGACCCCGTCTTCTGGAACACCATGATCGCCTGCCACGCCAAATGCGGCGAACTCCGCGCCGCCCGCGAGCTGTTCGACCGAATGCCGCACCCGAACGTCTCCACCCACAACACCGTCCTCGACATGTACTGCAAGGCCGGAGAGATCGGCCTCGCGAGGGAGATCTTCGACGGCACCCGCGACAGGGATCTGATCACGTGGAACGCGATGGTCTCCGGGTACGCCAGGGCCGGGGACTGGAGGAGCGCGAGGGAGCTGTTCGACTTGATGCCGAGGAGGAACGTGGTGTCGTGGAATGTGCTGATAGGGTGCTATGCTAACACCAGGATGTTTGTGGAGGCGCTCGAGCTGTTTAGGTCGATGCAGGGCTCGGCGGAGGAGGAGGAGGTCGAGCCGAATGAGGTTACCGTCGTTACGGTCCTTCCGGTGTGTGCACATTTGGGCGCGTTGGATCTTGGACGGTGGATCCATGCTTACGTTGAGAGGAAGAGGATCAAGATGGACTTGTTTGTGACCACTGCGCTGGTTGATATGTACGGTAAGTGCGGCAGCTTGGAGGACGCTCGGAGAGTTTTCGATTGTGCGGACGAGAGGGATGTGTTTTTGTATAATACGATGATCGAGGTTCTCGCGAGGCATGGGAGTGCCGAGGAGGCATTCAACTTATTTGATCTTATGAGAGGCGACAGGATCAGGCCGAATGATGTAACTTTCGTCGGGCTCCTGAAGGCGTGTGCTCATGTGGGCTTGGTGGAAGTTGGCATTAGTTACTTTGAGATGATGATGAGGGAGTTTGGATTGGTGCCGAAGGTTGAACATTACGGGTGCATGGTGGATTTGCTAGGCCGAGCAGGACGGTTGGATGATGCACATAAGCTAATCACGAGCATGTCGATGGGACCTAGTCCGGTGTTATGGGCATCTTTGCTCAGTTCTTGTCGGATCCATGGAAATGTGAAGCTGGCCGAAGAGGCTGCTCTCCATCTGATAGACTTGGAGCCTGAAAGTTGTGGAAACTTTGTCCTTCTTTCAAACATTTACTCCAAGGCCGGTCGTTGGGAGAATGCAGCAAAATTGAGGAAGGAGATGAAGGAGAAGGGTGTTTCAAAGCAGCCCGGTTGTAGTTCCATTGAAATAAATAACAAGATCTATGAGTTCTTCGCAGGAGACCGAGATCATTCTCAATGCGTAGACATTTACCGTATGTTGGACAAAATGGTGATAAGATTGAAGGAGAAAGGGTACGAACCTCGTACGGCTTCCGCATTGCATGATGTTGGTAGAGATGGGAGAGAGAAATCATTGACCCATCACAGCGAGAAGCTAGCGCTTGCTTTCGCTCTGATAAGTTGCGAAGAGGGGAGTACGATTAGGATTGTTAAGAACCTTAGGGTCTGTGACGATTGTCATTCGTTTTTGAAGCTAGCTTCTGAGTGCTATGGTAGAGAGGTGGTCGTGCGGGATTGCCACCGGTTCCACCATTTCAGGGATGGTTCTTGTTCTTGCTTGGACTATTGGTGACGGATTGTTTTGCTCTGAGAATTTGGTTATCAAAGGAAGGGGTGTGCTTTTGTCAATTCTAACTTGCTAGTTGAGCTTTTGAAGTTTGAAACAGACCCACATAAGACTTCAGAGATGGCTTTAGGAAGCAATTTCCCAGTGACTTGGCCAAAATAGGAAGATGATGCAGTCCTCAAGTTGGCAGGGAAAGCAAGTCAAGATATCAAGTTTAAACGTATGGTGAAGTTATACTCATGGGACAAAGGTAACAGTGTTATTTTACTAACCTATAGCTTGTTCACGGGAATGATCGGACATAAGATGTTGAAGTTGATCAAAAGCTTGAACAATTAAAGAAGATTCTGCTGGAGAAACCAAATTTGATTATTTTCGACGAGGGGCACATTCCCAGGAATGATCACAGTGCTGTTTTCAAAGCATTTAAAGAACTTCAAACTTCCAAACGTATCATCCTCACTGGGATTCCTTTCCAGAATAATTTTAAGGAGCTTTACAATATCTTGTGGCTGGTTAGGCCTAAGTTTGCTGAAAGCATAACATCAAGACTATAGAAGTAAAGCACTGTTAGCTTTTGGGAAAGGAATGAAGAAAAGACAAATGGGCTACTCTTACTAAGAATCACTGATAATAGAAGTATCACGTATGATAAGACATTGGAGGAGTTGAAAACAATTATTGAGCCATTTGTCCATGTTTACAAAGGAAAAGTCCTTGACAAGCTTCCTGGTTCTATAGAATGTGTCATTGTCTTGGATCCTGTTCCTCTACAGCATAAGAACATAGTTGAAAAAAATGAAAGGAGTCAAGTCTAGGGCTGGACTTGAAAATGACTACAGAATCTCCTTAACTGCGATTCACCCTTTCCTAGTCACTTTTTTTAGCTTATCTGATGCGGAGAAGACCTTAATTGATGCAGTCACTAGGGAAGCTGAGATTGAATCCTGATGATGGAGTGAAGACCAAAATTGTAATAGAACTTATTCGTCTCTCTGAATCTTTGAAGGAGAAGGTCTTAGTGTTCTGTCACAATCTGGAGCCACTGGATATGCTTAAAGACCAACTTATCAAATTGATTAACTGCGTAGAAGGTAATCAGGTGTTAAGGATGGTCGTAAAAATCCCGTTAAAGCTTCACCGTGCCTCGATTTACATGTTCAACGATTTTTCAAGTGAAGCAAGGGTAATGCTGACTTCAACCAAAGCATGGGCTGAAGGAATAAGTCTTGTTGGAGCCTCACGGGTGATAATATTAGATGTCTAGTGGAATCCTTCTGTGGAGCGCCAAGCAATAAACCGTAAGCCGTGAATACAGACAGAATTGGGCAGACCAGATCTGTTTACATATACCACTTGATTACATATGGGATAGGCGAGGCTGAGAAATATAGTAAACAAACCAAAAAGGACCAGTGGTCGAAATTGGTATTTTTCTCCTGAAATTGACTTCAATAACATCAAAGCCAGCTCATCACGTGCCGAAGTGGAGAAAACATCTACATTTGTCGCTGAAGATAAAATCTTGGAAGAGATGACTAGAAACGAGAAGCCGAAAGATATGTTTATAACGATATGATTTCAGCCAAAGGAGTCAAATATTAGGCATGTATTTACTACAGATGACCTGAATCTAACAGGTAATGGACATCTCTGACTGGATAGCCGTTCATATTATGTTATCATCTAGTAATTGATAATATTCATTTAGACTAGAAATCCAACTGAAGACTTTTTTCACTGTTAACAGCATGCCATGTTCTTGTAGCACAATGCTACTGATGAACATTTCTCGATAAACAGCCATCATATAAATTTATAACTGAATTAATACCGTGCCATTAATTTTTGATATTTGACAATTTGATAGGATATAATACAATATGATACATATCTTATAATTAATTTATGCAGTTGTCATATACCTTTTGTGATCATTGCTGGAAGTCCTATTCCCATGGAAACTATTCATCAACTTTCCGTAGATCAGTTAGAAGTCAGAGGTTGCTTAGCACCTTTGTTTCACAATTCGAAATGACTTAGTTATTTAGATGGGAAAAATCCCGTCAAAATTTTCTAATCGCTAAATCCACTTTTTTGATGTAATTCCAACCCTTGCTCCCCTCCACCACCTGGCTCGAAAGCACCAGCAGCATCTTCCAGCAACTGTCCACCAACGATCTCGTTCGCTAAAAGAAGAAAAGTTGGAGTATGGGAGTGGTTAGGCTCTCTTTCTGTTTGGAGGCGAAATCTTTAGCGGTTTTCCTTTTTCCTCTTAAATCCTTTTGATTATTTGTTTTTACATTATCAAGATTTTTTTTCCCAAGGTTTTTTTTATTTGGTCATTTTCTTGGTACAAAATCAGGATATTCTCCTTTTGTTCTTTCTTAGTGAAGTTGATCTCGATATACCATCTAGTTTTGTCAGCTTACTTAAATCTGATTGAATTTTGACTTGTGGCTGATCATATTTATGAATAATGTGAAGTTTATTTGTGTTTTTCATTTAACATTCTGGAAGAAGATGTAGGTAACTTAAGAGAGATGGAAACTAGACATTCTAAATTATAGTGATGGGATGAATAGAAACGGAACGATACTGTAATTCACCAGAACTTTGTAGGGAGCATACCTTGTTTCTCCTTGCCGATATACGTGTAGTCCTGCAAGCTGTTTATTATGTACTTCGTAATTTTGAGACATGGATAAAAGTCAAATACTCACCTATAGATTCATAATCATTTTCTTACAAAATCTCCAAATAACTCATAGTCCTTTATTTGTCATAATTCATTTATTATCAATTTTGTTTCTCTTCTAAAGATAAAACAGCCAATGCTAAGTAATCAAGTATAATTTCTGATTTATAGAAGCTTATCAGAGAACCATAAAATCATCTTTGTTTAGATTCTATATTATTATGAAATTTGTAAACTCACAAAAAATGGGTAAGCACCTGATAGAATTACATTGATATGATCCCTCTTTTCCAAGGATATGACAACAATGTGATGATAAGATCATCAAACTATGGTAGTTATCTTCCCAAGTAAACACGAACTTCACTACTTAGCACAACAAGCCTGATGGTTATCCCACTTAAGTACTTGGATATTCAATTACCCAAGTAAACACAAACTTCCCCTCATAGTTGCATGAGAACAAGTCAAGTAGAATTTGTTCAGATCATTTTTTATATGATAAGGGAGTTGTACTATTTTCAATTTTCAGCTTGGCTTGTTTAATTCAGACAAGCTTAATAAAGACAAAAAAAACATGTTTAAACTTGAAACTTACAAGTCTTGGTTCATTGTTTTCTGGTTCATACTTTTAAGAAAATGCTCCCAAATAATCAGAAGACATTTGACATAGTTCGAGAGGTTAAATCCAATTTAAGTCTCCCCAACTTTCATTCAAGGTGGTGCTTGATGAGAGTAAACTATGAGAGGGTTCACATGGAAGTTAGAAAGATAGCTGACTATAATACAAAGGAGGGATACCTAAATTGGTAGTCAAACAAGTGTTTATGGGAGTTGTCTGTCATGACCTCCAGTTCAATGTCATTCAACATTTGTGGCATGTATTTAAATGCTTGGCCCCTTTACTGGCAACAACGTTCTTCCCACAGTTCTAGATATGTAGACAGTCCATGACCTTGGAGTGAGCCCATCCTTCAACATCTCTCTGTGTATATCGGCCCATAGAGCTCCTCCAGCTTCTACAAAGTATAAACGTTTTTATACACGAGAGGAGCTCCTGGGAGTTTATGTGGACAATAATGTCATCAGGGGCTATGCCCCCAGATTATGTGGAATTCCTACACCTCTCAAGGTAGTCAAAGGCGCAAGGCACACTTAAGGCGTGCGTCCGAGCGATGCGAGACGTATATATATGGGTAAACGGGATATGAGCCATAAGCTCATATTCCAACATGAGCCAATGCACATGTGGACAAATAGGAATAGAGTGTACTAGTGCACATGGGATGTAGGAGTCCATTCCTATTGGTCCACATATGCATGCTCATGTAGGAATATGAGCCTATGACTCATATCCCGTTTACCATATATATATATATATATATATATATATATATAAGAGTATCCTTTGAATTGAAGTTTTAAGATATTCTTCAAGGATAATTCAAATTAATAGGACTTGAATTACAAAACAGTATAAAAACAGTAAAAAAACAACAGTAAACAAAAAAAGTAAAAAACGTATTAAAAACAGTAAAAGAAATAGTAAAAAAATGTATTAAAAAAATAAAAAACTCAATCGAGAGAGGAGATCGGGAGAGAGAGAGAAAGAGATTGAGAGAGGGGGGGCGGGGGGCGACTTACTTGAAGGCGCCGCCAGCCAAGTAGGATTTCTGTTTTTCTTTCTTTTTGTTCTTTCTTTTTTTTTTTTTGTTGCTGGGTGGTTCTTTTCTTTCTTTCTTCTTCTTTTTTCTTTTTTTTTCCTTTCTGCTCTGTTTTTTTCTTTCTGCTTTTTTTTTCTGCTTTTTTTTCTTTCTGCTTTTTTTCCCTGCTAAGAGAAGTTCTTTTGTTGGGTTTTTTTTTCTCTCTGCAATTACTATATAAATTGGCCCATATGTAAGCTTTTTCTATCAATATCTCCAAGGCGCGTCTTAACTACTTCACGCGCCTCAGAGAAAGGCCCACCTTAGGTGTGCCTTAAGAAACACACCTCTCTTAGACGGTGCAGAGGCGTTGTCCCTGCGCCAAGGCGCAAGGCGTGCCTGGGGCGCGCCTTTGACTACACTGACACCTTTTTGAGCTATATTAATTTAGGCTGAGGATGAGTCAATGCACCATTATTAGAATGGAGATCTTGTTAGGTTGAAGGATTAAGTACTACAATCAGTTCGACTAAAGTGAGTTTAGGGAGGGAAGTTGGTATGAATTGATTTTATTGGCGATTGAGATGATGAGTGGAGGGAAGGATAGAGCTTATTAGTAAGCAAAAGGGAAACAAATATGTGCAATATCAAGCAAGGAGGATGGTCCTCCATGCATGTAGCTACCATTTATTTCATTTTTGAATTCGAAATAGGTTGATGCTTGCAATTAGTTTAAAAAAAACTTTTCTCAAAACAATTAGTTTACAAATTGCACATGCTGGCACCAATACCTTTTCTAGTTTCAACTAATTGGATGTCAAATTTCTGGAGTTTCAGGTTTTATGCCACCGAGAATATTAAGATGCAATATCTCCATTTTGCCTTGGAGGGGGCATTATCTATTGCACTTACTGGTATTTTCGAAGCAGATACACTTGAAATTGTCTTCTAGAGCAGGCTTGAACTGTGAGCCTATGACTACGTTAGAGTTAGATAATATGCGATGTTGTTTTTTGTTTTTTTAATAGTGCTAGAGGAAAATCTATGTGCTGTGTGTTGATTCTGTTGAATTGAATCTTTATAATGATTAGAGTGCTAAAATGGACTATTCCTGAAAAAGAGTTGTATGATAATGTGGGATACTGTTGTTTTTATTAACGCATCATATGGTTTACACTAGTTCATTTTATACATGGAATTCCTTATTCCGGTAACAGTTGCACTCGATTTCTTATTTACAATGTGTAGTTTTTGCAGGCACCTGAACCATATTTAGAAATCTGAAAATGTATGGCGGGCCAATAAGCTGTTGTTGGAGGATCAGGAACTTTATCTTCTACTGTTAAGGTAATTCGTTGATGTTGTGACTATGTGCTTTTCGATCACTTCCAATTTCTGATGAAGTTAATAACGTTTTACTTCACGATGGCTAATTATGCTAAATATCACACATTCACCTACTGTTACCTCAATGTTATGCAGTATCAAATGTTGTCCACAACTCAGTGCCTTCATTCGTCATTACAATATAAATCCACGTTTGTATTATGCTTAGCAATTCTATGTTAATGGAAGGTCATATGAGGAGTCTTTATTGATGGACATTACTAAGCTGAAACCCAAGTATTGCTATATGAATTTTGCTTTGCTATAGCCATTCTTGCTGTATTGAATCAATACTTGATTTTCATCACCGACAAATTTCTAGTCCTTTGACAAATTTATAGTGAACTTTAGCAGCGTGGTGTTTCATTGTGAACTTTGCATACCACCTATATTATACGTGAACATGCCAAAAATACGAGACAATACATTGACACAGACACTGAACTGATATTGATGTATTCTACTATATTTTGGAGTTCCTGTATCATGTATGATATGTGTCTGACACGGATGAGGCATGAGAAGAATATAGATGTGTCATGTTGTATTTGAGATTGGGAAAATATTCCTTGGATTTAATGGGAACATAATTACAAGCCTCAAAACACAACATAAAATAGGAAGCTTGTTGGTATTATCAATATCCTTTACATGGTTATATTTTGAAGATACTCCAGACTTGATAAGAATGGGTTGCAAGGACTTGGAGACCATTGTTATAATGAATCCATACTAGTTAGTTACAACACTATTATGTATGTATTGAGATATGTCACAGTACCCATCTTCTTACCATTGGGAGTGTTATTGGTTTCATTTAGGTTAGAAAAAATAAAGAGGAAGCAACAAATTGGTTAACATATTTAAATGTCTGTTTGAATGCATTAACGGTCAACAAGTCATACTTTGTGTTGTAGATCAATCATGAGATCCAAATTATAAGGTGGTTGAGATTAATGGGTCAGAACTACAGTTTTTAAGTTTTAATTTAACCTACTCCTTATTGTTTCCAGTCATTTAGATGTTATCCTCTTATAGCTCCCTGTTTCATCTGATAATTTCTCCCTAAGTGCCCAAATGTGCGACTTATGTTTTTATGTATTGAAGTAGCAATATCAGAAGGACAAGTTAATGCTGGACACTTCATCAACTGCCTTCAAATTTCTGAAATATTGAAACCCAATAAATACCATTTAGTGTCTGAAGCATGTTAAGAAGTCTGAAGTAAAGTAAATTCTATTAAATGAAAATATTTAAGTAGTTCATACTAGTCATATCAACATTGTAGAAAGGTATGTTTTGGATTTATTTTAGGATCAATATGTTATTTAAGTCTTATCAGATTTAGTCAAAGATTCGATCTTTATCTATAGATTGAGCTAAGAGTCTTTCCCTGTTAAGAACATCCAAACTTATGGGTACAATCATCTAATCCAAAAAAGTAGATGTATCACAAATATTGCAGTTATGAAGAAGAAGAAGAAGACCAAAGGAATGAACGAACCATTCTCCTAATATCCTTTGAGAACATCCAATCTTATGGGTGGATCCAGATATCAGGTTAGAAAATCTTAACTAAGATATGTGTTGCTTCTCCTTATCGTTGACGCTGAAGGGATATTTCTTGTTTCTTCTATCATCTACAATCTTTATGGTGCTATGGGAGTATTGATACAATGAATGGTGAATTTTAGTTGTCAATTTTATTGGAATATTACAAACTTCAAGTTCTGGTGAATTGATGAACTGTATGTTCAAGAAACAATTTAGCAAGAGATAATCTTCCGGTGGCCAAAAGGAGAAGATAGAAACCAATAGTTTCCGATGATGACGTCAAGCCTTAGTCATATTTTTAGTTCTGGCAAAAAGTGTTAAGCCTCCGTGGGACTGTCACGGCTGGCAATGCCTCTGCCAAAATTTACTTCTGGTAAAATTTTGATAGTGGCCTCTATGCAAAATCTGGCAGCAAGGCTACGCCTTAGTGCTAATTAGTTTGCTTCTGGCAAACTGTTAGTAGAGGAACTAGTCTATGTGAGACTAGGTCTCAGTATCAAGTTTGCTTCGAGAAAACTGTTGGCAACGGGTCTGGGCTCTGCGAGGCTATGCGGCTATGCCTTAGTGCCGAGTTTGTTTCGGGCAAACTGTTGGCAGCATGGCTAGCATCCACGAGGCTATTTCTCAGTGCCAAATTTTCTTCGGACAAACTATTGGCCGCTGTGCTTTGGTTCCATGAGGCTATGTCTTAGCGTCGAGTTTGTTTTGGATAGACTGTTAGCATCGGTGTTAGGCCTCTACGGGGCTAGATTCCATAGAGCTAAAGTTTCGCGAGACTAGGCTCAGCGAGGCTGAACCTTAGCGTCAAGTTTGCTTCTGTCTTTCAAGCAACATGGATATGCTTCAGCGGAACTCCTACTTACTACGAGGTTGCTTCATTCGGCATAGTTTTTCCACTCGGTGGAGCCAATGACTTAGACAAATTTGATTATCGCTTCAGGCAGAAGTCCATAGTCCGTTGTTAGCCTCAGGTACAACAAGGCTAGGTGGAAGCCTATAGCATCGGAGACGCTGATAATGGTGGAGGGCGGACATCCAACCGTTTTTCTAGCCGTTTTGATAGTATTGTAGACGCTTCAGAGCCATTGTTGGCTAATTGATCCAGGAGGATCAAAAAAAAAAAAATTAGAAGCCATTGATAGCTAACTAGGATCTAGAAACTTTGGATGTCGTTTCCGACTGATTTGTCCGTCGGCCATGGAGATCGGGGGACTATTTTTCAGAGGAGAAAATCCTCACTTCGCTGCTAAGAAGAAAATAGTAGACTATATTTACTCATATTGTTTGAGGATGATCGCACGATTGTGAGCCACATGGTATAGCTACGTGTTGATAACGTGTTGTAGTCAATTTATTGACTGAGATTTAAGAGAGATGGAGAGATGAATTCTCTAAAAGGTGTATCGAAGGGTTCTCCATATGCTTTTATTTATAATAGCTTGAGATACAATAATATTTTTACAAGATTACAAAGAAATAATTATATTTCTGTTATTGGTTGGCACAATCATCCAACAACTAAGTGCAAAAGTAAAGTCCATCTTGAATTATAATTAGAAGCATTTAAACTTTCATAGCAACCAAATAGCCCCTTTTAACAAAAAAAAAGGAGAAATATTTCCTAGATTATCAAAACCTTTGATGCAAATTTACACGCCTTTCATTTGTGATTAAGACTTCACGACTGGTAGCATTAAGACAGATACTAAATAATTAATCTTAATAATAACAAACTTGTATAGTATATATGGATGAATTCATCGATCTACAGCACATGGATGTGTCACAAATTAATTAATTAATACAAGTCGGGTCCGGTCAATCCCTCCTTCACATCCAAATTAAACTGGGAAAATCCTAATCCTTGGTCACAAGAGAATGATTGTGCAGGCGATGATGATTGGTCTCCGACGTAGCTAATGGAGTAGTTCAATCTTTTACTTGGTGGTGGCTGCTGCTGCAGCATCAGATCATCCAATGCTCCGAAAGACAACTTTCGTTTGATGGAATCAAACATGGAAGAAACCTGTTCCGGTGGAAGCAGCAGCGATGCCGGCATGGGGGAAGATTGAGGAGAACACAGGCCGGAGTGGCAACTGTCACCCCCGGATGCTGCTGCCTTCTGATCATCCTGCTGGGAGCCGAGGAGGAGGATATCTAGAAGCTGTTTATCGCTCCAGTCGCAAAAGAAGCTGCTGTTGTTATAATTACTCGTACTCTTTACTCTTGTAGTAGCTTGCTGCAGCTGCTGCTCAATGTTTCGATCGGTTGTGCTGCAAGGAATTATAACATTTGCCTCAACTTTCTCGTCCGGTTGAGCTGCTATGCCCTTTTGTCGCACTCGACAAAGAACCCAGTCATCCAGCTGCATGTTGCAACAGTACAATTTGGTTAATTGGATAAGATTCTACAGTAGATACGTATGTAACACATGCAAGGAGGAAACTCTTAGTTTTGGAGGTTGATTGATCTATGAAACTTATTGATCTATGAAACTGATTGAGAAGACGGAGTTTCTGGCTGCAGGGCTTACTCTCATGGAACTACCCTTGTTGTGCTTCAGCGGCGGCAGAGAAGAAGAAGAGGAGGTGGCATGATCGAGTAGGCGGTACTCGTGCATGACCCAGTCAGTCTTGACGCCTTGAGGAGGCCTGCCTTTGTAGTAGACGAGGGCCTTCTTCACTCCCAGACATTTGGATCCGCCAGAGGCGAGGATTGGCTTGTCCGTACCTGTTGCTTTCCAGTACCCAGATCCTGCCGAGCGATTAGGACGAACTCCATTTGGATATTTCCTATCCCTTGGGCTGAAGAAGAACCATTCGCCTTCCCCGAAGAATGCTTTGTCTGGTGATCAAACATAGCAAAACTTGTTAATTATATATTCCCCTTACAAACGTAGATTGATGCAAGAACGTAATTAAAGTGGAGCTAGAGTAGCTAGCTAGTAGTATTGCTGAAAATTAAGAGACCCACGCACGCACCAGGAAGATCCCAAGGGTTGAACTTGTAGATGTCGACATCAGCAATTATAGCAGTCACTATACTGCTGGATGAGATGACCTTGTTTCTCAAGTAGTGAATTATGAGTTCTTGGTCAGTAGGATGGAATCGGAAACCCGGTGGGAAGTACTGAGACCCTGTTGATGACCCCATACCTTCCATTACTACTACAACAACAACAAAACTGATTCGAAGAAGAAGAAGATTAGCTAGCTAGTAGGAGGAAGAAGAAGAGGATGGTTAATTATGGAAAGCAACTAACTAGCAGAAAACTTAGGATATTGTGATGCAAATGACGATCGAGAAGAAGTTGGTTTTATAGTAGAGTTGGATGTTGGTGATGTCGCTTAGATGCGGAGCAAGACATGTCGGAAATAGCTGTGACAATTGAAGCCAATTGCACAAGCCGTTTTCAAGATGCATAGTAATTGGAGAGAATCAAAGCCATTCCACCACCAGCTACTAAAATGACGACATACAATTTTGGATTTCATGGATACGGCCGGCTAATACCAACTCCGGCCATTATATATATTTGTTCATGATATGAATTGACCACATTTGCAATATTTAATCTTAAATTACAATGTATGTATTTGCTGCCATTGGTTGGCATCCTTGTTAGTAATCACCTGAATAAAATTCGTATTATATGCAATTTTTTTTTTGTATATTTTAGAAATGTATAATATTTACGTAATTTTGAAATTTTTTGATTAGTATGTGAATTTTAAGCATGTGAAGCTTTAAATGTGTCCCTTACGAATTATTGACAAATTTGACCCAAAAAAATGTGGTGGCAATTTGTTTAATTAATCAAATTTGAGAACCTGTTTAAGTATGTAAAGTTTTTAACCTCAATATTTTTGTTTGATGAATATTTGATCGAATTTTTTAATGTATTTTGTTTACAGTGTGTATTTATATCTGTGTTTTTGTCGTTCTGATTTTTTTTTTTTTTTTTTTTTTGCCGAATTGCTAACAAAGATCGGCATAACATTCTCCAAACTAATCTGTGTTATATTATGCATGTATTTTTCAGCTTGTATGCATCATCAAGGTGAACAATAACACACACATACATAGATGCGTGTACGAATACAAAAAAAAGAAAAGCACTTGCAACCTAATCTATTAGAAAATTACATATTCCCACAGTGAAAAGCCAAGTTTGAACAGATCCAAGTGAAAGAAATTATATATGAAATGCCCTGTAATTTACTAAATATTCTACCATGCAACATTTGTGTCTATAAAACAAAGTCATTGTCAATGTCAGCTTCAACCGGCCAGGATCCTTGGATGGGCTTACACCTCGTTTTCACACCTGGCTGATTTTGTACTTCTTCTATAGCTGGCTTATGCGGAAGTAGTGATTGGAAGCTAGCTTGTTTACTATTCAAATGCATGCTGTGTGTGCAGCAAGTGTAACCCAAAAAATAAAAAAAACAATGTGTTTGCAAAATGAGAAACAAGAGAATGGATATCCTCCTGAAACCCGGCAGGGCTTGCTAATTTTCCTATACGGTTCAAACTGACAAGCCTGTTGCAATCTGTCACACTCGGGCAGTTCCATGGACCCAAGATCATGAGCTGTTCTCAACTTCTACCATTTATAAATGGAAGAAATAATATGTTTTCATAATTCGATCTACCAATTTTTTGTCACCCAACCCTGGCTTTTATGTCTCTCCCCAGTAACCACACGGGTCACTCGAGTTCGGCACAAACAAGTAAATTAGTACATAATCTTTCCTTCAACTGTTTTGATTAGGTGAACTCTTCGCCACTTGATCCCGACGGGGTGTAGCTGCGTTCCCTGGATTTTTTTTTTTTTTTTAAGTTTATATATATATAGTTTTCATTCAAACATCAATGTCAAATGAATTCGAGTCGGAAACACATGAATGGACGGTGTGCAAGTCAAATGACAACGAAACTTTATATATGCAATCCAATGTACATAAATATTAAATTAGAAAAAAAAATTATTTTGCAGTTTGAACCAAAATAGTGATAGGGCATTTTTTGTTAATTGTTAATTTGCATCACTACCCCATTTTTTTGTAAGTGTTAACCACCACCACCACCACCACCCATCCCCCCCAAGTATCAAAGATTAGGCAAAATTTGTTGGGGGTAAATATAATTAACATTAACAAACTATGAATACGTGGGGGTGACACTAATAAAAAAAAAATTGGGGGGGAATAACAACAATTAATTCTATTTTTTTTGTAACATTATTTGTATAAAAATTTCTTTATTTATGGTGCGTACGGTCATAGTCGACATGCGAAAATTGACGAAACTTGAATTCGTCGACTGTTTACAATAAATTTGGCCTGAATTCGTCGAATTTTACCATAACGATAATTTTCAAAAATTAGTAATTATTCTTCGAGCACACTTCGGATCGCGACGAGAGTTGCGTCATTGGATGCGCAACATCGAACTTGTTCTGCATTGTAAGTTTCGTCCAGTTCTGAAACCGTCAACCAAATCGCTATTATTTTTCATATTTATTATACTTATTATTTTTTTAATAGTAAAAGTCGCTCTTCCTAAATTAAAATTATGGCTACGCCTCTGCTTCTAACTAATGGAGTTTCTTTAATTATTCGTCCAATTTGTTGACTACGGATAAAGAAACATACATCACGCGCATCTTTATATGTTTCTCTTCATGCGATCTGATTTTTTTTTTTCCAGAGAATTGTATATTAAGCATCAAAGTTCTGTTAAATTGCACCAAAAACATAAAATTTGGTGATATTAGAAACTCGGTCCCAATAATTCTTTTTTTCACAATTTATGCCATTCTGAAGGGCGTATAGTTTGCATTTATATTTATTGATCTAGAGTGGAGGTTAACTGGTAAAAAAAAAAAATTTAGTGACGAAATTGAATTTTCAGTGACAAACTTAAGTTTTTAGTGACAAAATTTAGGACGAAATTGGACTTTTACTGATGATTTTTTTTTTAATTATTCATGTTCTCGAAAAAACTGTTCTTCTGAAGAAAAAAAATATGCAAAAAATACACCCTTCAGAATGGTGTATTGGGACTCAGATTACAAATACACGGAATTTTGTGTTGTTTGTAAAATTACAGAGAAGTTTGATATTTAATATACAATTTTCTGAAGAAAAAAATTCCCTTCAGTTTTAACTTGTGCAATCTGCCTTTTTTTCAATAGTTTGGTAACTGTCTTTCAAGTTTAATAGTTTGGTGAGTCTTTCAAGAAGATTAGTTATAATAGTTTTTGAGAAAGTTGTACTAGTTGTAATAACTTTGCTTGGATATGTAATGCCTTTCAAGGAGACTAGTACTTATAATATGCCCAGGTTATTTATATATAGTCAGCTGATCTAACTGTGCAGAGGGATTCCTGATGAATGTAGTGCTCGCCACACTCTTTGTTGAACACAAAGACACTACAACTATTTCATACATAACTAGAGAAAATAAGGACTTTATGATGATCAAATACTACAAATGTTAAAAATGTGAATATTGTACATACGAATGTTTAATAAATACGACGATGATTTCAATTAATATATATGGCAGTAGGCAGTAGGCAGCAGGAAGAACCATCTCTCTTGTCAGCATATATAACAAGAGGGCTGGAAGAAGAAAAAATAACAAGAGGGCTGAAGAAAGATTCAATAAAGATACGACGAATTTGCTTAGGATCTTCTTACATGAACAAGGTTAAAGGGGATATGTTGGAAACATGTTCAGAATTGACATTTAACCATTTGTGTAAATAGAATTTGTCCATTAGGAGTCAATGGTTGCCTTCACTTGTACTAGTATATACGTATGCTTGTTGCATCATAAATTATTATTAGGAATACTAAAAGACAATTGTCGTAATTATTCTAATATTTATTAAAATTATTTAGAAGACTAAAAAATAGTTCATGTAATTATCTAATTGTTTCCATTAATTTAATGAATAGTATTAATTGTTAAACATATGCAAGGGTATATTTGGAAGAAAAAAATTCACTGTGAAGTTAAACTTCTTTTCATTATACAGTAGTATAGATAGATGTGTCAATTAGTAAATAGTCGTGTCTAAGAAGTAATGTCTCGTTTCGTTTGGTGCTTTGAGATGGTTCGTTGGCGAACTACGGTGAACTCCCCGCCGACCCCAGCAGCAGCCCTACCCTCCGCCGACGAGCGCAGCGCCACCTCCGACCAGCCGAGCTCCGCCGCGTCGTCCACGTACGCGAAGAATAGACGAATTCGATTTCCTGTTCCGGTAAGTCCTGTCCTCTCCTCGTCGCACCGATTTTTGAACAGTATGTTGCAACCCATTCCATGCGTGACCCTCTCGAACCCGTGCTATTAGCCAGGGGTATTGTGTCCTGTGTCGATCGCAAACTGCGACGCAAAATCATGAAAATAAATCTCAATTTCTAAAAATTTAGAATTTGTCCCGAACACCCCAGTTCACGACCGTTTTGCGACCAACCTGCTAAATATTTTCAAGATCCACCTGAACAGTTATTTAGACCATATGACCAAGTTTAAAACCCTGTATTTAGTTTAATTTATTGAGCTGTAGATTGCATGTTATTCGAGGGTGAAAATGAACAAAATATTGGTTATTTAAAAACTCTGATTTTCCCGGAACTGGGTGCGTCCCCTAAACGAGGTGACTTGGTTGTGTACGAACTTTACCGAAAGGTGCGCGCCGTCAATACGGACGTTTGGGATTTTGCAGAAGTTGATTTGGATGTGCGTGCACACCGGAATCAACACGTATCCGTCGACAACGTCCAGTATCGACCATGTTCTGAAACTCGTTGTAACTTTGTGTACGCTCGTCGTTTCGAAACGAAACTTCCGTCATTGGACTCGTAGCGATACGCTGGTCCTGTGACCCAAGTTTGGTTCGATTATGATAACGTTGACAAAATCTTGTATTGTGGCCCCACGGCTCTACTTGACAGGGCGATTTTGTGATCGGCTCAACGGAATCCAGTTCTGGATATTCCGTTGGGTTCGTATCGTCGTTCTGGACTTGTAGACACAGTTTGATGAATTTGGATAACTTTGTCTCTTGTACGGTTCTCGGTGCAAAGCGGGTCATATGTGGACCCCGCTTTGACCAGAAATTGTCAATTTTGCCCCTGTATCCAAATTGGACTTATGGACAGGCAATTCTAGCTATTTTATATCTTCTAAACATGATGGTAGTATTTATTTAAGCAACCGGAGGAGTACCTGCAAATTTCGTATATACTGAAGCAACAGTTGGAAATCAAATCCCAGGCAAGTGTACCTTGCCAATCTTGTAGTACTTGCTACATAATGTTCTCTTGATTTAATTATATGATATAAATGTTCAACCCAGGACCATGTGACATTGCTTAGCGTCCGAATAATATTCGGGTGTCAACACCGTACGCGGAGTTGTGTAACGTCACCTAGAGATGGATATCGTAACCCTATACATTCTCGTGCTTGCATCATCAAGTACATCATACCATAGGACACCTGACACTGTTCATGAGACAGAATCTTCCTGAATCATTCATGATGATTCTGTATAGGCTACAGAATTCGTGATATAGACTTTATATATATCCATAACTATCATATGACTTGCTGCATTAGAGATGATCTTGCGTGTCATGGACATGAGACATCGTGGACATGAGACGTGTGATTACATTGGGTGGGGAGAGACACACGAGCTACATGCTGATTTTATATATTGACGGTGCCGTAGGCCCACTACATAGTAGAACTGCTACCGGCTCCCCGATACAGAGCTTGTAGTAGTCTCAGCCTGAGTCCTAGTGATGCTCTCAACTTGCATATCACATAGCTGGTTACATAGTTTACCCTATTGATTCATTTATCATTGTACTGCATTTATTATGGCTTGAGTTATTCTTGTACCTTGTTATGTCCCCTGAGGACCTGGAATCCGGATTATGTCCCCAGGTTTAACAGAGGAGATCTACCCCGAGGTGTATGGGACAGGAGCATACATTGGATCAGTACCAGAACCCGAGGATGAGGTGATCGCCGAGGATTTCTCCTGAGTATCTGTTTATTCTATGCTCAGTTATTTCTGTTATTTCTTGTTTATTGAATTGATGTATCAAACTTATTATCGGGTTGTTCTCCGAGATATATTTATTGAGACTTGATGTTGCTTTATATTTCATATTTCTGTGGATGAGATTAGTAGCATAGACCCTTATTGTTGTTTTACAGCTTAAGTATACCATGATGGGTCTATTAAATTGGGTTTGCCCATGGTGTGTGCTGCTGGCCATTGCCACGTGTCTAGTCCCTCGGTATTTTGGGACTGGGGCGTGACACAACACGTGCCTCATAGGAAAATGAATTAGAAAATGCTCCATGGAGTCGAAGAATCCAGGAGGAAACACCTTTTCGAGCTTCAACAGTATTACCGCAATGTCCTTCTCTTGCTTTTCTAGACGATCGACGAACAACTTAGTAGAGCAAAGATCTCTGAAGAATATGCGGAGCTCTGTCAATGGATCCCAAATGACCTGAGGTAAGAATTCTGGAAATGCAATCGGAATTAACCTCTCCATGAATACGTCACAATCGTGGCTCTTCATACCCTCCAGTTTGTTCTCCTTGAGGTTGACGCATCTTCTCAAGTTCGACACGTACCCGTCTAAAAAATTTAGACCCTGAATCCACCTACAAAGTTGTAAACACCCTATATTTTCAGATTTTTTTTAAATCAATTTTTGGAATTAATATGCAATTTTTCAGGAATTTATATAGGCCCTGTAGTGAGTTTGTAATTTTTAATTGCCAATAAATAACATTAAAATGAAATAAAAATATGATTTTATGGTGTAAAATAGAAAACCGGACTTAGGATAATTTTCTGGAATTTTATTGGGCCTCAGACCTATTTTTAAAAGCCTAAAACTATTTTTCTAAATTAAATTAATTAATTAAATAATTTTTATTATTTTTATTTACTGTTATTATTTTTTATTTACTGTTTTGGGCCCGGCCCGGCCCAATGGGCCGAGCCCGTTAGAACCCAGCCCAGCCCAGCCTCACACACCCTAGCGGGTCGGGCGGGTCCACTCACCCGGAGCCCGCCGCCCGACCCGACCCGGTCCTCCCTCTCCCCTCCCACGTTCTGAACCCCACTTCGCTGCCCGCGTCCCCCGCTCCGTCCGCCGGAAAAGGCGCCGCCACGACCGCCTCCCCCTCCGAAACCCTCGCCCACGACGCCCCGGAGCCTCGGCCACACCAGCCCCCTATAAATACCCCGACCTCCTCCTCCTCCCTCATCTTCCCCTACCCGAACCCTCACCGGAACCCTAAAACCTCCTCACCGGAGCCCGCCGACCAGCGCTCCTCCAGCGCCGCCCCGACCCCGCTGCAGCGCCGACCCCGGCAGCCCTCTCCAGAACCCCCTCCTCCTCCTCTCTCTCCCCTCCGCCCGGAGCAGCACGCGCCGACTGTACTCCCCTCCGCCTGGAGCAGCACGCGCCGCCGTTCCCCCCCCCCCCCGGGCCCATCTCCGTCGCCCTAAGCCGCCCTTCCCCGGCGAGGCTCGGTCGAAACCGTCCAGCGCTGCCCCGGACACGCGAACACAGCCCAGAACCCTAGCCGGACACGACCCTTCGTGTCGGACACAGTGTCAAATTGACACGAGGATACGAGAAAACCCGTTTGCAAGGCTCTGTTCAGGTACTCCTAATTTCCTTCTCGTAGCTCGGAATTCGATTCTGTAAATTTCTACGCGAAGCCTGTATGACCCTCTCGGTGCCCGGACAAACCGCTCGGGGCATCGCGTCCTGTGGTGATCGCACACCGCGATCCAAAAACAGGAAAAACCAGACCCTGTTTCACCCCGGAACTGAGTACGCCCCGCCAAACGGGACAACTTGGTCGCGTGCGGTCTTCACAGATACGTGCGCCTCGTCGATACAGACGTGTGGGATTTCGCGGAAGCTGATTCGGGTGTGCGTGCACACCGGAATCAACGCGTATCCGCGGACATCGCCCCGTATCCGCTTTTTCTGTAATTTACCCTAACTTCGTGCACACACGTCGGATCGAGACGAAACTTGCGCCATCGGACTCGTAACGATACGCTGGTCCTGTGGGTCAAGTTTGGTCCGATTCTGAGAACGTTGACAAAATTGCGTGTCGTGGGCCCCACAGGCCCCGCTCGACGGGCGATTTCGTGATCGGCTCATCGGAATTCAAATATGAAAGTTCCGTTGGATTCGTATCAGCGTTCCTGACCTGTTGACACTAAGTTTGGTGAATTTGGAGACCGTGGACCCTGACACGTTTTTTGGTGCAAAGCGGGCCCACCGGTGGACCCCGTTTTGGGCCGAAATTGCCGTTTTTGCCCTTGTCTCCAAATTGGACCCAAGGACAGGCAATCCTAGCTGTTTGACACCTTCTGAGTTTGATGGTACTGTTTATTTCAGCTTTCGAAGACATCTCTGGAAATTTCCGAAACCAGGACCTAAGTGGAATCCAAACCTCAGGCAAGTGCACCTTGCCAAACTTGCAGTCATTATTTTTATATTTTCTGTAAAAATACTCTGCTGGATTTCTTGTGCAAATTCATATAAACTGATTTAAACTGCTTAACCTAGGGAACGTATGACGTACCTAGTGTCCGATCATAGTCGGGTGCCGACACCGTACGCGGTGTTGGGTTCGTCATTTAGAGATGGATTTACGATCCCCTTACTTTGTACTTGACCTATCAAGTACCCTACAACCCAGGACACTTGACACTATCATGGACATAATCCTCCTGAGATATTTGTGGTGATTCTGTATAGGATACAGGACTTGATAGAGACAGTTATTTATAGACAGTATGACTTGTTGCATTAGTCATAATCCCGCTGACATGGACATGAGACGTTATGGTCATGGCTTGCGTGATTACATTGGGTGGGGAGAGACACACAGGCTACAGGCTATTCTATATATATATCTACTATTATTGTGAGGTTGTAGACTCTCCAGCAGAGCTAGACCCTTTACGTGTTATTGCTGCTACCGGCTCCCCGACACAGAGCTTGTAGCGGTCTCAGCCTGAGTACTAGTGTTGCTCTCATTTGCATATCACATAGATGGTTACTTAGTTTACCCTGCTGTTCATTTATTTATTGCACTGCTTATTCATTTGGCTTATATTATTTGTGCCTTGCTATGTCCACTGAGGACCTGGAATGGATTATGTCCCCAGGTTTAGCTGAGGAGCAGTATCCCGAGGTATACGGGACCGGAGCTGAGACTATTGCAGGAGCAGAACCGAACACTGAAGACGATGTGACTGTCGAGGACTTCTCCTGAGTGCCTGTTCCAGTACTCATTTATTTTATGTTATCTCTTTTGTTCCTGGCCTATAGAGCCAGTTTATTCAGACTTAAGTCGGATTGTTTCTCCGACTGACTTGCTGTGATTTATTGTTGCTACTTATTTCCATTCAGTATGCAGTTTATTTCTTTATCTTTATGGATGAGATTAGTGTGACTTGTGTAATAGACCTTATTTACAGCTTAAGTACGCCCTGATGGTTCCATTAAATTGGATTATCCATCGGTGCGTGCTGCTGGCCATTGCCACGCATCTCCAGTTCCTCGGCATTTTGGGACTGGGGCGTGACAAAAGTCTTCATTTATCCTCCTTCTCCAGTGAGAAAATTGACTTAGGCTGCTTTAACTTTCCATTCCCCTCATCTATCAAATGCAACGCATGACGTCTACATATTTCTTCTAAGTCCAACCTGGCCTTCGGATTGTCTTTCGTCTTATTAATTATGTTATCAAACACATTCTTCTCGATATACATGACATCAAGGTTATGTCTGATCAGATTAGTGCTCCAATATGGCAGATCCCAGAATATACTCCTCTTCGTCCAGTTATGGGTGCGACCAAATCCGTCACACTTGTACGCCTTAGCAGGCTCTTCGATAACACTTGGTAAATCTTTTACCTCTTCCCATATCGTGTATCTGGACCACCTTGGCGGTGGATTGCCCTTCTCCATAACGCATGTACGAAAAGCATTCTTGTTCCTCCGGTACAGCTGATCCTTCGGCAAAAAATATCGATGACAATCGAAGAAGCACGGTTTGCCTCCGTACTTCAAACGAAAAGCCTTAGTGCGGTCCATGCAATACGGACATGAGAGATGACCATGAGTGCTCCATCTTGATAATATTTCATAGGCCGGAAAGTCGTTGATGGTCCACATAAGTGTTGCCCTCATCTAAAAATCCTGCTTTCTAGAAACATCGTACGTGTTGGCACATACTTCCCACAGCTGATTCAACTCACCTATCAAAGGCTGTAAATACACATCGATGTTCCTCTTCGGATTATTCGGACCCGGGATAATAACGGTTAGGAACATATACAGAGTCTTCATGCACATCCAAGCGGTAGATTGTACGGAGTGATGATCACAGGCCAACATGAATACTGGGAGCCCGAAAGTCTGAATGGGGTAAAACCGTCGGAGGAGAGCCCCAATCTGATATTACGCGGATCCGAAGCAAAATTTGGATACTGTCGATCAAAGTGCTTCCATGCTTCTCTATCGGATAGATGATCCAATACTCCTTCGATCTGTTTCCGCCTGTGCCAACTCATATTTTCTGTAGTCTCCTTTACCATAAACAACCTTTGCAACCGCGGCGTCAAAGGCAAGTAGTGCATCGAATCGATAGGCTTTCTTGTACCAACAAACTTTCCTCTACAAGTGGCCTTATAGCGATCAACACCACAGAATCTGCACGCATCTTCATCTTTGTCGTCTTTGTAGTACAATATGTACCTGTTGCGACATGCATCGATTTTCTCGTATTCTATCCAGAGCGATCTCACCATCCTCTTAGATCGGTAGAAGTCTTTAGGCAACTTTGCACCCTTTGGCAAGATCTCTATAATCAAATCCATCAGTCGGTTATAGCATTCTTGCGACATGTTAAAATCGGACTTGATGCTCAACAATCTTGTAACCACCTCCAACGGAGAATGATCCTCACAACCAGGATATAATGGAGTCCTTGCATACTCCAGCAACTCCATGAACTTCGCAGCATGGGCATTTGGTGCCTCCTCAGCTGTATCATAATTTTTTGGATCGAAACTAGGCCCCGCCGTATCAAAAACCATGTTCACCCATCCGTCGTCGTAAGCAGCGTTGTCACCCCCAGTCCCAAAATACCAAGGGACTAGCCACGTGGTAATGGCCAGCAACACAACTCCAATGGGCAAACCTAATTTAATGGACCCGTTATAGTGCACTTAAGCTGTAATACATATAAAATGGTCTACAAATACCTGTCACAGTCTATATATCTAATCTCATTCACAATAAGAAATAAAACCACAAAGAGACAAGTCTAGTCACAATAATATAAAATGATAGTAGAAGCATGAAATATGATGGGGAATTGTCCGCGTATTTTACAGTCAAAACCCCCAACATACATGAAGTCCCTTCCTGCGTAAAACAGAGCTTCAAGGTTGTTTGGCGTAAAATAGGGCTTCAGAGCTGTCTGCGTAAAACAGAGCTTCAAGGTTGTTTGGAGTAAAATAGGGCTTCAGAGCTGTCTGCGTAAAACATAGTTTCAAGGTTGTTTGGAGTAAAATAGGGCTTCAGAGCTGTCTGCGTAAAGCAGAATTTCAAGGCTGTTCTGCGTAAAAGGTTGCTATACCTTCCTGCGTAAAGTTTAAAATACGTTATTTTTAATGCAGCGTAAAGTTGTACGAGGAACTCTTCGTATTCCTAGGATGAATTTGTCAGTCAAATCAGTGAACCTGACATTTGACAAAAATACTGTACGATCGAGAGAACGGCTGTGATGATGATTTTGTACAGAGACCCAGGTTGTCATTTTGTGACATATTTTTGATACAAGTCATTTTTACGCATTCAAAGGAAGAAAAATGGAGTCTTATGAATACGCTGCCTATTCTACATTGACATAAATGAGTTTTTACGCTCAAGACAAGACAAAATCAGACGCCACGTCAAAAGTTGTTTTTTGTACAGAGCTCGAGGCATATCTCTGCATTTAATGCACAAGATTTTTGTTCTATTTTTAAAATGTCATGACTGGAAAAGCTAAGACTGTGACTAATACGTTCACATCACCATCCTTGCATTTTACACCAACCAGGATATTTTCAACTATAGGAGTACACCGTATACTATCTCCTCGAAATATGCCAACTCGGCTATATTTGCAAAGGTACGTTGATAAGGCTACTTAGCCCAGAATACGCTCAAGACCTCAGTCGTGAAGGATAATTGGTTATTTTACGCTGGTTATCTATTATTAATGAATCATCAAGTTTTACGCAGGGGCAGTTACCTACGTGGCTTGCATGCCATGATCTTCGAGAAGCAGTTATACGCGTTACCTTATAAAGGGATACGTGTCATACGCAGATTCAGAAGATTATTTGAACGTGGGTAGCAGTTGTCATAACCGCAGCGTAAAGGAGGCAATCTTCTTCACAGTTTGGCCTTTTACGCCAACAAGATAGTCATTTGGCTTTTACGCCAACCAGGCAGTTATTTGATTGATCTCTATAAATAGAGACCCCTGGTCACAGGGTAAATGGGGGGAATTGGTTTTGGCTGACAACTTTGGCAACAAGAATTCGATCCCACTTACAACTTTCCTTTGGCCGGCTTTTGCCTTCAATTCAGACAAAGTTTGAAGCTTCTTCTACAATACTTCTTCATCATCGTGTAGTCCAAGGAACAAAGTGATCGACTGCATATCAGACTTCCATAGCAATACTTCCCCAGAATCATTTTATTGTACTTAATATCCTCGTATAGGATTATTTGTACTTTTCTCTTTTCTCGGTTGTAAGCAAAAGTTTCGTATAAACTTTGTTTATCCAAACAATGATCTGTCCAACCAAAGCAATATAAATAATGTCACGGGGAACAACCCGTCATCAAAATGGAAAGGAAATAAATCCAAGTACAATATCCAGAAGTGACTACAAGTCCAAAATCCAAGAACACTAAGCATAAATAAATGAATGATGAGAATACTGTGTGCTCAAGAGAAGTCCTCCGGAACAACCTCGTCCTCTGCAACATGTACGTCTCCAATAGTAGCACATGCCCCGTAAACCTCGGGATAGCTCTCCTCGTCTACACCTGGGGACATAATCCGGATCCAGGTCCTCAGGGGACATAGTAAGGTATAATAAACACTCAAGCCAAAATAGAATACAGCAAGTAAATATAGACAGATCCTCAGGACAAGCTATGTAACCAGTTAAGTGAAATACAAATGAGAGCATCACTAGTAATCAGGCTGAGACCACTATAGGCTCTGTGTCGGTGAGCCCATAGCAGCAAATAGTATCACGACTCCAGTATATGTGCCAAAGATCTGAGACAGAGTTTAAGGCACCTCCAGTAGTATATATATAAATAATCAGCCTGTAGCCTGTGTGTCTCTCCCCACCCAAATTAACCTCATGTCTCATGTCTACGACGTCTCATGTCTATAACACGCAAGATCATGACCTTTAGCTAGTACAACGAGTCATAATAATATCCATATAATATGCAAGTCTTATGTCACGAATCCTGTAAGCCTATACAGAATCACCATGAATAACTCAAGAAAGATTATGTCACATGAAATAGTGTCAAGTGTCCTACGGTATTTTTTACTTGGTAAAACAAGCACGTAAAAATAGGATCGTGGAATCAACTCTCTAGGTAATGTTGCACGACTCAGCGTACGGCGTCAACACCCGAACCTTGTTCGGATGCTAAGGAATGTCTTACGGTCCTAGGTTGAAAAGGCACATGTCACGCCCCAGTCCCAAAATACGTAGGACTAGGAGTACGTAACACGCCCAGCCGTATGTATACGAACTCCAATATATGAAAATCATATACACACATACGCTGTATATGAATATGCAATCCATCAGTGGTAATATACTGTCATAACAAGTCACACAGAATCTATATCCCATCCACAGCACAAATAATCAGTAGGAATAAAGGCTGAATAATAACTGGATATCCAAAATAAGTATCAAGTCTGATAGTCTGGTGGAAATAAATCCACTACAAAACGACTATTCTGAAGTAGCAAAATATCTAAAAAAGTCAATAAATCACAGATACTCTGAGGGTAGGATCTCCTCAGTCAGGTACGTAGTGTCAGGTCCAGGTCCATACTACTGGGGGTACTCCTGCTCGTCCATATCTGGAAAGGGACCAGGTCCTCAGAGGGACGTAACAAGATACATATAAATATGCCAATAAAGTACTGAAATAAAAATATCTACTGGGTCGCCTAACCGTCTAAGTGTATGCAATTTGAGAACAACTTTCCAACACGTGGGCTATCTGGCCAAATAATGGGATTGGCATAATTTTTTTGGAAAATCAGGGGCCTAAAAGCATATCATCTTTTGAACGGCAGAGGCCGCCAGTAATATATAGTGGTCATCATCACCCGTTTCTCCGGTGGAGAATCCGGGCGTACAGGAGAAAAGTGCATAAGAGCCCAGACGCTTTACTTATTGTTTTTCCCACCCCATGCTCTAAGCATGCCATATCCATGACACGATAAAACCTCTAAATAACTGCCAGGTCTACTAGCATACAAAGTTTCTATTAGCAGTCATCCTTAACGCACGGCTCTTACGTACAGGCGGCCAACCCGATACGTAGTCCGAGATCTATATGAGACTCATAACTCGTGTAGCAACTGTGTCACGGCCAATGAACCTACTGATGCTCCCTAAAACTGGGTGGTCTCATAAATAGGTCCAAAATCTACAAAAATAAACATCTATATCGGCAGAATTAAATATGCATGTATCAACTGGAATGTAAATAATTTGTACAGTGGCAAGGTATACTTGTCGAGCAAGTTCTGTATAGTGCAAATGTCCACAACAGTGTTTAAGCTTTGGTGTAAGAAGTAGAATTAGATTTTTAGGAGAGTTTGTAATATATATAGGAATAAGGAGGCGGTAGGATTTGCTTAATGGTTAAGAAACTATTGCCACTGTTGTTTTCCTTTTATTGGTTTAGGTGTGCGGTTGAGGAGATTTTTTAGGAGTGGTGGAATGAGAAACTTACACGTGTGGGAAAGCAAAGTAAAGTTCGGTTTTGCTTCTGCTGCTGATATTTTCTTCTCCTAATGGTGTATGGTTTGGGTTTTACGTGTGGTGAAAGGAAGAGTTTACGCAGGGTAAAATAAGCGGTGGTTTAGTTACTGCTGCTGCTGTAGTTTACGCGGGGTGATTTTGCTATTACTGTTGATATTTACGCGCGGAGAAGTATACGCGGTGATGAGCGGTTTGCTTTTGTCGGTTTACGCGGGGTAAGCTGCTGCTGCTATTTCCTTATTTTATGCGCGAAAGTGTGGTTAACGGGTTGCGGGTTTGATCCAATAGGAAATTATATTTTCTATTCTTTCTTTTTCTTATTAATAATATATATATATATATATATATTTATATTTATATATATAGAAAATTTTACAAAATTATGTTGGTGCATACGATTAAACTAGCAACTGTCCAACGGGTCTCCTACATGGAATAAATTAGGAAAATTTATAATAGCTCCATAAATCCCTTAGTTGTACAATATCTTAAATAGAAATTCAATAAAAAATATATTCCCTCTATTCATAATTACCACAAATAACTAATTAATATGGTTTTCAGGAATGGGGGTTTACAACACATCACAAGATTATATATATAAGAAGAACACAAGCAATTAATATAACATGATCTCTGCAAGTTTGGCAAGGTACACTTGCCTGGGTTCTAAACTCCGTCAACTACTCCTGGGAAAGTAGAATCTGTACGTACATCTCCGGATGCTGAAATAAACATCACTAATATTTTCAGAATACTTGCAATAGATAGGATTGACAACCCATAAGTCCAATTTGGACACATGAACAAAATTGACAGTTTTTTGTCAAAGCGGGGTCCACATGTGGCCCACTTTACACCAAAAAAATGTGCTAGAGACAAAGTTCTCCAAATTCGTCAAAATTAGTGTCTATGAGTCCAGAACAAAGATACGAATCCAACAGAATATCCAGAACTGGATTTTAATGAGCCGATCATGAAATTGCCCGTTATGTGGAACCGTGGGGCCCACGAAACAACGTTTTGTCAACGTTCTCAGAATCGAACCAAACTTGGGTCACAGGACCAGCGTAATGCGGTGAATCTAATGGCATAAGTTTCCTTATGAGTCAACGAGTACACATGAAGTTATGGCGAGTGTTAGAACATGTCGATACGATATTTTTCGACCGATACGCGTTGATTCCAGTGTGCACGCACATCCAAATCAAGTTTCGCGAAAGTCCACACGTCCGCGTTGACGTTACGCGCCTTTCGGTACAATTTTCACTCGACGATGTGGCCTCGTTTGCTGGGATGCACCCCGTATCGCGAGATTTTGGATGTTTTAAAAAATAAGTTTTTATCATTTTGGAACCAGAATAATTTAACCATTATAGCAAACTAATAAAAATTAAAAGAACAGTAAAAATCTTGGTTATATTGTGAAGAAGTCATTTTAATTATATTTTAAAAATAATTAACGAGATGGTAGAAAATTGGACATGAGCATGGGTACTTGGACTGAATTTCTGAATTATTGTTGAACAGTTTTTCAGCCAACTTTCGGTCGATTTTTCGATCAAACCCAAGTGTCTAAATTTGTTTCACTTGAAGAAAATCCTAGAGGGTTAGGTTGTGAATATACCAGCGAAGACGGAGCACAAAACGGACGAGCGAGGAGGGCAGAACCTTCGCGTGAAGGGGGGCACAAGGTGCTGCTGCTGCCGGCCGCGCGGCTGCTGCGACGTTGCTGCGGCGCTGCGGCGCGGCGGCGGTCGACGGCTCTGGCGGGTAGTGGAGGTGGTGTAGGCGTGGGTGATGGTGGAGGTGGTGTAGGCGTGGGTTAGGATTTTGTTGTGTTCATATATATAGAGGGAGATAGGGTCTGGGAGTAGGGAGGGTAATTTTAGGTTTTGGGTTTGGGTTTGGGTTTAGTTAATAGGTTGGGGTTAATGGGTTTGGATTTTATTTTATTTTTATATCTTTTCTTTTCTTTTGTTTTATTTATTCATTAATCTATATAAAAAAAATTCAAGAAAATAGTTAGGCACTTGAAAAAATTCTAAAATTTTTATATTTCCTCCAACAAATAATTTACAACCCAATTTATATTAATTAAATTAATTAAAAAGTATTTACTAAATATTAAATTAATTAAATAAATCCATATATTCTATTTTCTACTTAATATTATATTGGGAGTATGCAAGGGGTTCGAATAACGCAACTCGAGTGTCATGTGCGTAATAGGACCAGTTAGGCTCATAGCATGGATTTAGTTGGAAGCAATGTGTTATGGTGGCATGTTAAAATCGTACGCCGCGATAAAATGGTTAATTAATCATTGATTCCTCGTAATTGTGTCGCAAAAGTTGTGCGACCAAAACAAGACATGAGATTGCGAATTTGTGAGTGACAGTCATGGCAGGAGCCTAATTTGACTCATCTAAGTCGAGCATGCTAGGTTGGTTGGAAGGGAAAGGCTAGTGTTGCACTCAAGATTTTAAAACCATGGGGGTTGGTTTCCAAAGTTCAATTAAATTATTGACTAAATATTAAAATAAAAAAATAGTTATTAATTACCGAACTAACCCTATGTAAAAATCAGGGTGCTCACAGCGCGGTCGTGGATATCCATATACGGCTCCACATAAGGCTCCGACTCCGATGCTAAAGACACAAGTTCTCCGGTCCACTAATAGTAATTCGGCATAAAACCCTTCGAGTACAAATGATATGTGACTTCCACTTCTGGATAATATTTTAAGTTACGATATCTCACACACAGACACTTAATTTTGGTACCGTCCATATACTGAGGGAACGCCTTGGCGAACTGCAGGAATTGCTTTACACACTCAATGAATTCATCCCGCACACCGCACATGTCATCAGGATGACAGTTGTACATCCATGAACGATGATGCAGATAGTAATTCATAAATATTTCTAGATACTTCTGCAAAGATGAATATACATCGTTCAAATATATACTCATGTGAATATTTGGTAGTGTATATTATCCAAATGACACTCACTCCAGATATGCAAAGATTAATAGACAATGTTCAAAAAAATAGTTTAAATTATAGTACATGTGACAAGTCTAAATGGATTTCATATTGATATTTTTAATCCTCTTATGAAAATTCATCTTCTTCGTTTAAATACAGTACATGCATTGATACTACTAGTCCTAGCATTGATACTCAGGAATACCCAATTATGTTATATACCTACTCGTCTACACACACATAAGAATACTCAGGAATACAGTACATGCACTGATACACCTAGTCCAAGCACTGATACTTCTTCGTTCAACTTTGTATCCTGGATACTCATATTGCAGTGTATCAGTGAGTGTCAACTCTGTATCTGGATATCCATACTTCATATTTATTTAGGCCATGACTTTCTAATTGAAAAGTCAAGTCATGGATATCCAGTGTCAATTTTTTTGGGTCCAGGATACATAGTTGACACTCACTGATACACTCCTAGATATCCATACTTGACATGTATGTGTGTGTCCGTGTCCGATAAAATGCTTAAAACCTCATCCTCGATATCGTGTCCTAACCTTTCATATCCATATGTCCTACAATTTTACCATACGTATCATGAGATAACATGATACAAACATGTATGTGTATTCGTGTCTGTGTTAGGGTTAGTGTATGCGTGTTAGTGTGTCCGCGTGTTCGAGTTTGGGTTAGTGTTAGTGTCTGCATGTGTGTGTGTGTCTGAGTTAGGATTAGAATAGGGAAAGAAAGGGATGTTTTGATTAAATTATTGGTTTCAATGTATAAGTTAAAAACAACTCAGGATTTCTTCAAGTAGGAAGAAGTGCTATCACATTCATCATTATAATAATGTAAAAAAGACCATACTTATAACCACATCTCATTCTATTTTTATATTGCCTCTTAGTTTGATTGCTTGTTGAACACTTTGGGCAATACTAATACTATTCTTTGCATTTAAGATGTGTGACCTATAGATGTGAAACATGCAGTACTTAACATATGCAATAGAAGGTATAAGAACCAAATATTTATACAAGAGAAGAGAGAAATTTTATAAAGACATAGTACTTTGCACCACTAATAGTTAAGTAAATTGTAAAATAAATCAAGTTGAAATCTTTCATTCCTAAAATGTTACTCGGTAAAGCCTAATTTACATTTAATTATTATTTTCCTAATGTGGACTAGACAATACCACACACCCAGTGCCTGCACTTGTCTCATTTATGACTGAATATTCTTACAAAAACACTTGACATGCCGGATATTTGTGAAAAATATTTCTCTATAAAATGTAGGACACTCACATGCTAATAAGTCGTGTGATTAGTTTAAAAAACATACCATGATCTACTTGAAATGGAAACCTATATGCCTAACAGTCCCTACTTAGGGAAAGTCCTAGACTGGCCTATACTAATCAAATGCATAGTTTTCAAGCACTCGTAAACACATAATGTACTCTAGTAACAATACCATGAAAAATAACAGATTTTATGCTTTCATTAACA
Source organism: Iris macrosiphon (assembly GCA_036927795.1). NCBI lineage: Eukaryota > Viridiplantae > Streptophyta > Magnoliopsida > Asparagales > Iridaceae > Iris > Iris macrosiphon. Next base: position 198,794,545 of record JAYESA010000002.1, on the reverse strand, counting down.
AAGTGAGAATAATTTTAGCAATAGATGAAGCTCTACAATAAGCAACTTAATAAGTAAGTTGTTCCCATCCACATAAGTTGGGCTATGGAACACCGTCTAATATGGGTTATGTTTTGGTACAAAGTAGTCTGATAAGTTGTTGGTAACAACTGTTAGTATATGTGTCTGTGTCGTGTTCGGTGTCGTGTCTATGTCTGTGTATGTGTCGTATCCGCTATTAAATATCATGTCTGTATCTGAGAGAGAGAGAGAGAGAGGGTTAGGGTTATGGTTTACACCCTCTGTAACAGAGTTTGTGTCGTGTCTGTGTCAGTATGTGTGTATCATATCTGTGTCATATCATGTTTGCATCTGAGAGAGAGAGAGAGAGGGTTAGGGTTTACCTAGAGGAGAAGGAAGATGAGGAGAAGCCCGAGGTCGTCGGATGGGAGGAGCCACGCTGGAAGGGAGGAGCCGTGCGGGAGGGGGGCACTCGGGGGGTGGGGAGCAGAAGTAGGGGGGCTGTGGGGGAGCCGGTAGGGGGGTAGGTATGGGGGGACGCCGTAGTAGGGGGGCTGTGGAGGGCGCCATAGGGGGGTACTTCGTCGGAGAGGGGGGGGAAGAGGGGGGGTTCAAAAATTTGGGAGAAGAGTTCGACAAAATAGGGGAAAATGAAATCATGAACCCAATATTAAAAATTTTAGCGACGTTTAGCGACATCTACTTATGACGTCGCTAATAAAAAAATTAGCGACGTCATAAATAGACGTCGCTAAACGTCGATAATTCAAAAGTTTGCGATGTTATAGACGTTGCTAAAAATGTCGCAACAAATCAAAAAAATCAACGTCGCTAAATATGTCGCTAAACGTCGCTAAATCAAAAAACTCAACGACGTTTAGCGACCTTAAATAAGCTTATAGCGACTATTCTTTTAAAACATTGAAGTACAGTCGCTAAACGTCGCTATGTGTCGCCAACAGCGACGTTTATTTTTGGAGCCGCTCAAGTCTTTAATATTAGCGACATTTTTTTATGATGTCGCTAAAAATGTCGCTATTTTATCATATTTTGGTAGTGAACTCTCTCGGACCGCATAGCATTCTCGGCCGCATAGCTCGCTGGCCGCATGAAGACTTCGTCTTCTCCAACATCAGGTTTAGCCATGGCAGAAAGCTCAAAAAAATCAAAAAATTATTTTCTTCATAAAAACTTTATTTAAACTCCAAATCAAGTAAAACAAAAGCCAAATTGCATGAAATAAAATGCTCTAACATAAGGAACCACTTTTTTTTCGAAAACATTAAGTTTTAATATATCAAAACCAAGAGAAACTCATAGAACACATAGAAACCCTAAACTTGAAACTCAGATCTAGAAAAATCTATACATCAAAATCTAAAACTCCAAGAACTAAACATGATCAGCAACTCAAGGAGAACATTTTCCATCAAATATATTTTTAAAACAATAATATATATATAAATCCAAAAATTCATGACTTCACCATTGAGCAAGATGTACTTGCCTTGGGTGGCTCCTAGCCTCTACCTCTCAAGGTCCAAGTCGCAGCAACTTTCCCATTAGGGTTAGGGTTAGGGTTAGGGTTAGAGGGGGCTTGAGGGAGAGGAGGAAAAGGGAAATAAAAATGAAGAAGAAGAAAGAGAGGAGAGAGAAAAACTCACATATATACTAAGAGGGGAGAGAAAGAGGGTTTAGTCATGGGTTCTGTAAAACCCCTAATCCTAAAAACCCTATTAATTTTTTTATTAATTATTAATTTAATTATAGTAATTATTGGCCAGTTAGGAGAAATATATTTTATTTTATTTTTATTTTAGGTGTTCGTGCACTTAGGGGATTTATGGGGCCATTAGAAATTTTTTCGAATTTATTTCATGTACGAGACCCTTTGAGCAGTTGCTAGCTTAATGGAATGCATTAATACAATTCTAGATTTTTCTATGGGTATATATATATCGTATATATTTAAAAGAAAAAGAAAGAAAAAGAAATGGAAAAAGAAAAGGAAAAAAAAGGAAAAAGAAAAAGAAAAAGAAAACAATTAATATATTCCTTATTGGATCCTCTAACCTACCCAAACCCGACCCTAATACATAACTTCTAACCCGCGCTCACCCAAAGTGCACACAACAGCCCACCCGCTGGCAATGGAGCACACACCCGCACCTTTAAGTCAAATAGGAACAGTAGCCATTAGGCAGACCCCGTGCGGCCCTTACACACGATGCGGACAAACCGACCCCCGCTCCCTCTTCTTATATATAATCTTCTATTTCAATCAAACCTTAACCCAAATCCTTCCTCCTCCTCTTCCCATCTGGAAATAGAGAGCGCCGCCACCGCAGCCTGACCGCCGTCGAGCTGCCCGGAACCCGATCCCGACGACCGCGACCCCGCACCCTGCAGAAAGTTACAGCAGGGTACCTGTCACGCCCCAGTCCCAAAATGCCGAGGGACTGGACGCGCAGCAATGGCCAGCAGCACGCACCGATGGACAACCCAATTTAATGGATCCATCAGGGCATGCTTAAGCTGTATTCTAACAGTAAAATGTTACAAGTCACAGGTGTTTCTAGTCTCATCCACAGAACAAACACAGATTAATGCCAGGAATAATACAATAGAAATAAATAAGCAATATCAAATAAGTGTCTCGGGAAATAATCCGAGAATCAGTCTGTTACATTCAGAGGAAAATAGACAGGAAATAAAATACTGAAAATGGAAATACTGAGTGTATGAAGTCGGTGCTCAGGAGAAGTCTTCTGCCACGATCTCGTCCTCAGGTTCCTGTTCTGTTCCGAGAAGTGCTCCTGTATCGTACACCTCGGGGTAGATCTCTTCGGCTATACCTGGGGACATAGTCCATTCCAGGTCCTCAGGGGACATAACAAGGTACAGAAAATACAAGCCAAAATATATGCAGTACAGCAATAATGAAACAGCAGGGTAAATATGTAAACCAGCTAAGTGATATGCAAGTGAGAGTTTTAGTCATACTGAGGCTGAGGCTACTACAGGATCAGTGTCGGAGAAACCCATAGCAGTATTTTCTCGAAGGGCCAGAACTGGTGCCATAGCTCTGTGTCAGAGACTAAGACACATCCAGATGTCAATATATATAATATAATCAGCCTTTGTTATGGTAATACTCTCCCCACCCAATAAAATCTTACGTCTCATGTCCATGACACGCAGGATCATAACTAATGCAATAAGTCAGGATATAAACTAAGCATGTAAACTGTATATGTCATGAATATGTATCCTACACGGAAATTCTGTCACATGAATAGTGTCAGGTGTCCTGGGTTGAGCAGTTAAACAAGTTTACATATGAATCTACCAGAACTCAAGTAAAATACTATAACAGGAATTACTGAGAATTGGCAAGCTTTACTTGCTCACTGATGCTAAATTAAGCCAAGAAAATAATTAGCAAGCTGCAGGGTTTGGCAAGGTACACTTGCCTGTGGTTCCGGCTCTGATTGCGGCTCTGACTTCGGTTGGATTTACAGGCGGTACTCCGGTTGCTGAAATAAACATCACCATCAGATCCAGAAAATATCAATCAGCTAGGAATGCCTGTCCTTGAGTCCAATTTGGAGACAAGGGCAAAAACGACAGTTTCGGGTCAAAACGGGGTCCACATGTGGGCCCGCTTTGCACCGAAAAATGTGTCAGGGTCAAAGGTCTCCAAATTCATCAAACTTAGTATCAACAGGTCAGGAACGATGATACGAACCCAACGGAACTTCCAGAATTGGATTCCGATGAGCCGATCACAAAATCGCCCGTCGAGCAGGACCTGTGGGGCCCACGACACGCGATTTTGTCAACGTTCTCAGAATCGAACCAAACTTGGGTCACAGGACCAGCGTATCGCTACGAGTCCGATGACGTAAGTTTCGTTTCGATCCGACGTGTGTACACAAAGTTAGGGCAAAATGCAGAAAAGTCGGATACAGGGCGATGTCCGCGGATACGCGTTGATTCCGGTGTGCACGCACACCCGAATCGACTTCAGCAAAATCCCACATGTTCGTATCGATGACGCGCACATATATGTGAAGACCGCGCGCGACCAAGTCGTCCCGTTTGGCGGGGCGTACCCAGTTCCGGGGTGAATCGGGTCGTTATTTTTCCTGTTTTTGGATCGCAGTGTGCGATCACCACAGGACGCGATGCCCCGAGTGGTTTTTCCGGACACCGAGAGGGTCATACTGGCTTCGCAACGCAATTTACGGAATCAAAAACAGAGCTACGAGCAAGAAGATACACGCACCTGAACTGGGGTCGAAAGCCGGGGTAAAATCGTGTCCGACACGACACAGGACATTGTGTCCTGTGTCCGACACAGTGAAATAGAAATTAGGGTTAGGGTTTGGGCTTGCTGGCCGAACTATTGCCAGAGCTCAGGCGAGGGCGGCCGGGGCAACGTCGTCGGGGGCTCAGGACGCGGGCGGCGCCGGCAGCGAGTTCGCCGGAGGCGGAGGGAGGCGGCGCTGAGGCGGGGAGCTGCTGCTGCTGCGGTGCTCGTCGAGGCCGGAGGCTGGCGGAGGAGAGGGGAGGAAGAAGAAGGAGGGGGGCCGGGGGAGCTGGCTGGGCGCGGCGAGGCGGCTGACGGCGGTGGCAGCGGTGGCGGAGTGGGGCTCGTCGAGTAGGGCTTTGGCGGTGGAGGAGAAGACCGGAGAGGGGGTTTTATAGGCGGGGCTAGGAGGCAGGGGGGCCGAGAGAGGCGGAGGAGTAGGTGGCGTGGCCGGGCAGAGCGGAGCTGAGCGGCCGGAGCGGCGGAGCTGCAGGCGGAAAACGCGGGCACGGAAAGACCGGGGAAGACGGGTGGCCGGGTCAGGTCGGGTACGGGTCTGGCGGATCCGACCCGACCCGCTAAGGCGGGGACTGGGCCGGGTTGGGGCTGGGCCCGGTGGGCCGGGTCCAGTGGGCTGGGTTTAATTATAAAATAAATAATTAAACAATTAAATTAAATAAATAATTAAATAAATAAATAAATAATTACATAAATACTTTTTAGGTGTTTTAAAAATAGGTTCGGGGCCCAATAAATTCCAGAAAAATTACCCTAAGTCCTGTTTTTTATTTTACATCCAAAAATATTATTTTCATAATATTTTAATACTATTTATTATCATTTAAAAGTTATTTAAATATTAAAACCCTATTTTTAAATTACAGAAAATTCCCAGAAAAGTCCAGAAAATTGTGAAAAATCCAGTTTTAAAAATTTTGAAAAATCAGGGGGTTTACAGTACCTGTGTTCCAGCGTTGTTTCCTGTCACCTCGCTGAACCAAACGCCATCCCGTCTTCACCGGTATGCTCACCCCTTAACCCTCTCCAATATTTGTATGATAGTTGACCTCGAACAGCGCGTAACCCTAGGCGAAAACAGCGTCAAAGTTGGCAGAAAAAGACCAATTTCTGGGATCGCAAAAAACTGTGGTGATCACCTATGTTCCCGGATTTGTATCTCCCACCACAGAGATCTGAATCCGATTTTTCTTTTTAGTATGCGTAGACCACTTGACTTAGTTTAATTTATGTTAATTAACATTAGATTATTAACTGCTGTAGGTAAAATTAAATTTGTTGGAAAACCCCGAAAACATACTTTTTTTAGATTTCTAAAAGTTGTGAAATAGAGCGCGTCCCGCCAAACGGGACCGCCCCGTCGTGTACCAAGTGTAACAAACGGTGCGTGCAGTGTACCCGGACACGTGAGAGTTCGCAGAAACTGATTCGGACGCGTGTGCGCATCGAAATCAGCTCGTATCCGCGGACAATTCCAATATCGTAACTTTTGCGAAAGCCGTGCGCATTTTGTTCACGCTCGTCAGATTGTAACAAAACTTACGCCACTGAACTCGTGGTAACGCGCTGGTCCTGTGACCCAATTTTTACGCAATTCTGAGACAGTTGACCAAGTCGCCAATTGGCGGGCCCCACGGTTGATCTTTTGGGCAAATTTGTGTTCGGCTCATCGGATTTCACATTTGGACATACCGTTGAGTTCGTATTGACATTTAGAATTAGTTTGACCTATAATTTGTCCTATTTAGAGACCTTTACCTCTGGCACGCTTTTCGGTGCAAAGTAGGCCACATGTGGACCCCGCTTTGACCCGAAATTACCGTTTTGCCTTTGTATCCAAATTGGACAAAAGGGAAGTGCTTTCTAGCTATTTTGATTATTCTGGGAATGTTGATGATATCTATTTCAGCATCCGGAGATATTTGTTCTGAGGCCATAGCTTCTGATCCTGTGCGCGTGACATCTGGACGTTACACTTTGTAGCTTCTTACCATGCAAGATACCTTACCAAATTGCTTACAGTATTTTGTATGCTTAGTATATTTCTGTATATTTATTGCATTTCTATTTATTCATTGCATGTGTAGTTTCTTTCAGTCATTACTATATATTAGATATGTTGACACACACTTGACATTTACTATCATGAGAGGACAATCATTAGACGTATGGGCTTTTAACCACTCTAGTAAACCGTAGTATATAGTTTGCACTACGGGCGTGTGTCGCGCTGGTCGCTACCCCCGAGGTATGTCAATTTTTGATGTTCTAGACGGGTGTGTGAGTTGTGAGGCTTAGATCGAGTAGCCTACCCTTGCCCATACGTCGAAAAGTTGTCCTCATTTGCATTCATATAGATTGTCTTGTATAACGTACTTATAATTTTTAAACATTATGTATGTTTACTGTATTCAAATTGGCTTGCTTCTATGTATCTTGTTACGTCCCTCTGAGGACCTGGTCCCTTTCCAGGTGTATCTGTTCTTGAGTATTTGCAGGAGCGCAGATTTGGATGGTTACATATGTTTCGAGGATGTCTTCTCTTCGAGCCCCGTAGTCGTTAGCTGGTATTCTTATATTGTGTTTATTGTGTTGTACTTCTCCATTCGAGTTGGTAGTGGATTTATTTCCATCCAACTATCATCCTTAGATACTTATATTGAGATCTAGTTTCATAGATACTGGTTACTTATTTATATTTGATTTTCATGGATGAGATTTAGATTGTACCTTGTGACTTGTGATACATTTTATACCACTTGTGGATTTGATATTCATATTACAGCGTACGTATGGGTTATAGTTTCCATATATTGGAGTTGCCATATCCATGCGGCTGGCATGCTTACGTGTCCTAGTCCTATGCATTTTGGGACTGGGGCATGACATGTTCACCCAAAATGAACTGAACCAAAAGTCCATTCTACATGCGGGTCCTAAACCGGGTCTATGACAATGCCAAATGATATTCTACTGGTCTCAGGTACTCTCTCTCACCAACAGGAAAAATAAAACAATAAATAAAATAACATGAACTAACATAAGAAATACAACATGAATACATTATCAAAAAAATTAAATTCTAGAAATTCAAGAAATACTAAATTTGGAATCGGGTGTGACATCTCTACCCTTCTTAGAAAAAATATGTCCTCAAAATTTTACCAAGGCTTGTCGACTTGGAACACACGAAAAAGCTCAAGAAATCAAATCACAATTCAAATGAGTATACTAAGCAAATACCTGTAATGGAAAAGATAGCTGCAGAAGTAACTAATAGATAATTGCACAAAAGCAACACACAAGAAAATGGAGGCATATGGATACATATACTCCTGAGTTATTCAAATAGGAACTCGTCCTCGCTTGCCTATGCTGACTCACACAAATGGACAAGATCCAAGCCTGGAGGTAAGTCGGTACCAACGACTATATCGAGGACATGACTCTAACCCAGGATATACCTTCGTACTCGAGATACATAATAGACATCATGTACCACGAGTCACGAAGGCAGAAGAGCTAGGGTGATGAAGTCGCCTTTTGCTCAACGAAATGATCGAACTGACCATCGTATTTTGAACCCATCGGAACACGAGATCGTTCGACAAGAACCCAAGAATGAGACAAGCTAAAGAGAGCTCAAAAATCTTATCCATAATTATAGTGCCTTCGGCTAACAACTGCTCTAGGTTGCCAAATATTTCGTCAAGCCATCGTCCAGGGGCTGTGGCTCTGACTTGCTGCTGGTTCTGTCTCACTGGTTGGGCTTGCTGAACTTGCGCATACTGCGCCGTACGTTGTTGCTGGAACTGTTGAGTCTGCGTCGGAAGAGGACACTGGGCTAGGGGTCAAACTGCTAACACTGGTCCTCACAGACCTTCAATCGCTGTCTGAGGCAGAGTTGGTAACTGTCGGACTGAAGAAGTCTCTGGCTACATGATTGGACATGAACCAATCATATGGTCGGATGACCCACATCTGAGACACTGGCCAATGGCCCTCCTACACTGTTCTTTGGTGTTCCCTGGCTTACCGCAGTGGCTGCATCCTGCTGATACAGACAGTCTGATAGATTGTACTGAGATTATTGTGGAGGTTGGAGGTGTTGGCGGGCGAGGTATTCTGACTGCTGGTGCTGGAGGTGATGACTTAATACTGGTGATTCTCAGGGATGAGTGCGACCTCTTCTGGCCTCCGGTCCTTGCTACAAATCTCTGGCCGACAAGTTCTTGGGACCTAGCTGCCCTGAGTACTGCATCATAGGTGGTATAGTTATGACCTACCGTAAACTGCTGAAGCTCAAGATGTAACTCATGTTCAAATATCTTGGCTCGGTCTTCCTCGGAAGCTACCATATGAGGAGCAAATCAGCTAAGTCGACAAAACTCGGCCGTATACTGGTCGACCGATCTTGTATTCTGGGGGAGGTTGATGAACTGTTGTTGGAGTTGGAACTTGGCAGTGGTGTGGGAATACTTCTCCTAGAAGCGCTCCTTGAATGTCTGCCAGTCAATGGGCTTCGAAAGCGCTATTTCTTGTACTGCCAACCAATCTCGAACAAGATCTGATAATTATAGCTTTACGATTGCTACTTCTCATCGTCTGGAGTCTTGGTTGCATCCAGGATGGCCTCAAAGTCCTGGAGCCAAGAATCTGCTGAAACTGCATCTTCCGTGCCGAGGAACTTGGCTGAGCGCATGCGACTAACATTAGTCGCCGAGTTGTGAGTATAATGCCTATTGTTCTCGAGTACTACTCTAACTCCCAAGCAAAGAGTAGTATTGGTCTGTTCTTGTCCTTGCTGAAACTGCTGGCAGAGTTGGACCACTTGTTGCTGAAGCTGGAGTTATTGTTGTTGTTGTTGTACCATCATTATGGCTTGGATTATTTCTAGCATAGCCTGAGAGCTTGTCAGCCCTTGTTGTACTGGTAGAACTTGAGGTATTATCTGGGCTGGCTGGGCTGGTATGAATGACGGAGCGGGATAAACTGGTTGTTCCGACAAGACTGGTGAAGATGATTGTGTTGGTCGGGCATGCATGACTTGCGGAGCCGGCTGATGAAAAGCTACTGACGCTTGTCCTTGGTTAAATATCAGAATCTGGCCCAGGCCTACTGTATCTTTTAGAGTTATCGGTACAACGAAACCCTCGAAAGGAGGAGCAGGTGGGGTATCCCTAAAGATAAGGACACAAGGATATCAACAAGGGACGAGAATGGAACAATCATGACAAGCAAGTTTGAAGTTCAAGGAAAACGAGAGGTGCATGTTGCAAGTGGAGTTCAATCGAAGATTATAGAGGATTGGGATTCTAACAAGATGAGTCCTCCCACAAGTCTGAAAAACATACCTGCATGGGCCACCAAGAAAACCTTATCACGTCCCGCTCCCAGAATACTGGATAAATACGAGGACCGACATGGCCAACCGTACATTACAGAATACCGAAGTAAGCCGTAATGTGTTAAGGTTGTCTAGAAGACAGATGGGTGAACTCTAGCATGCTATGTCGTTAGTCCTAAGGCTGACATATCCTATAATCTCAATCCAACAACACAAGTACAAGAGTATATCATACATGAAAGTAAAGAGGCATCCCAAATTACATGTCACATATGATCATGAAGCTAATGAATACAAAATATTGCGCTAGTAGATTTTAATAATACATGATCAAATATACCAGCCATGGTCTAATATATACATCATGTTGACCGAAGTCTCAAAAATATAAGGAGCTAACTCTGTCCCTTGCTAAACATCACAAAATAAAGTAATCAAGACGAGGGGTGAATGAAAGGAAACCCACTCGCGAGCTTCGGCCGCAGTCCTACGAGTGCGAACCATCTTGCTGGAAGCTCGGTGGATCCTAGTTCTCTTCGGGGTAACTTTGTCACGACCCGCACCCGGAAAATTGGGCATGAGTCATGGGTACGTCCAGCCTACGCCGCAGCATCGATGGTAGAACTCTGTCTAGGTCTACTATCTAGCTAACAATCTCACACAATCAATATATATACATGTCAATATCTCAACTCCAAACGGAGGAGGAATATGATAATAATAACGCAAGTACTCAATCACGAATCTAAGCACGATAAGATAACACAGAAGACTAACAACTACAAGGTCTAAACAACTGCTACTAAAACAACAAAAATATCAATAATAATAATACAATAATATCCAGAATCATATATAATACAAGGTTTCAATCCAAAATCGGAGACAAATTCGGTACCAAAAGCTAATAAATACAACTGAGGTCCTAGTGATCCCGGCTACCAACCCGAAAATCACTCCTAAACTAAGGGGTCCATGTCTGCACCATCGACAGACTGAGGACCATAAAACGTCGGGCACCAATCCTCCGGATCCTCTGGAAAAAATATGTCTAGTCAGGACTGGAGCAAGTACACCTCTAACAGCAGTTCCAGTTAAATGATAAAAACTATAAAATAGTTGTAGCAAGTAACAAGGTGATGGAAATAAAGTATGGACAAGAAATATATATATATCACTGGTGCATAAAGTTAAAGATGCATGAATATCAGAAGCAAGATAGTAATGACTGCAAGATACAAGAAATCTAAACTAAGCGTAAGTGCGTGCACAAGAACATGTAGTGAGTCCAGCAAGAGTACATGTAATGAGTCAAGTCCAGAAACTATAAGTGAGACCAGTCAAGAATGCAAGTGAGTCCAGACTAGAAAGAATGAACTCGTGTCTTTGAAATACCTGTTTTGATATGTAAACGGCTAGGGGTAAGTATGGCTCACCGCACACTGGGTGTGTGGCTGCTATCATTCCAGATTAGACCAGAGAGGGTAATTCCAGTGATTCCAGTTGGAAATGTTTACATGTCTACTCGAGTATTTCTCCGTCCCGACTAGTACAAGTGAATCTAATACCCGACACATAAATCAAGTATGAGTCCAGCCAGAAACATGAGTGATGCCTGTAGTGATGCTAGAATAGAGGCCAGAATACCGAGGGACTGGCTGCGCGGCAATGGCCAGCAGCACGCACCGATGGACAACCCAATTTAATGGATCCATCAGGGCATGCTTAAGTTGTAGTCTAACAGTAAATAGAGCAAATGTTACAAGTCACAGACTAATCTAATCTCATCCACAACAGATAGTCACAGATTAAATGCCAGAATAATGCAGATAAATGTAAACTAGCATATCTCAATAAAATGTCTCGGGGAACAATCCGAGAATATGTCTGATACATCAATGCAAATAGACAGGAATAAAGGAACTGGAAATAGAAACATGAATAACTGACTATATATAACCAATACTCAGGAGAAGTCCTCTGGCACGATCTCGTTCTCAGGTTCTGGTACAGCTCCTGGAAGTGCTCCTGTACGGTATATCTCTGGATGAATCTCTTCAGCTATACCTGGGGACATAATCCGGATCCAGGTCCTTAGGGGACAGCAAGGTACAAAAAATACAAGCCATAATAATGCAGTAAAATGGTCAATAAAATAAACAGGATAATTATGTAACCATTTATGTGAAATGCAGGTGAGAACATCATCAGTACTCAGGCTGAGACTTCTACAAGCTCTGTGTAGGGAAGCCGGTAGCAGCGATATTATGTAGTTGTCTAGCTCGTAGTGAGACCAAGACGCCGGCATAATATAGTCAACCTGTAGCATGTGTGTCTCTCTAGCAATAAATGGAATAATAGAAAAATACTAAATAACCAGCTAAGTGATATGCAAGATGAGAGCAGCACAAGAACTCAGGCTGAAACCACTACAAGCTCTGTGTCGGGGAGCCGGTAGTAGTGATATCATGTGGTTGCCTAGCTCGTCGTGAGACTAAGACGCCGGCATAATATATAAAATCAACCTATAGCCTGTGTGTCTCTCCCCACCCAATGTAATCATACGTCTCATGTCCATGACACGCAGGATCAAGTCTAATGCAGCAAGTCATAATAAGCTCTAAGCATATATATAAAGGATATGTCATGAACCTGAATCCTATACAGAATCACCATGAATGTCTCAGGAAGACTCTGTCTCATGAATAGTGTCAAGTGACCTGGGTTATAATGTACTTGTTATGACAAGTACGAGAAAGATGGGGTCTCAGTATCCATGTCTAGATAACAATACACAACGCCGTATACGGTGTTGGCACCCGACTATGAATCGGACACTAAGTAAAGTCACACGGTCCTCGGTCAAGCATGAACCACAATATATATATATATATATATATATATATATATATATATATATATATATATATATATATATATAAGCCAAGGAAATAAGTAGCAAGAACTGCAAGTTTTGGCGAGGTACACTTGCCTGTGGTTCTGGCTCCAACTGTAGCTCTGGTATTTGTGCAATCTCCAGGAACGTCTTCGGATGCTGAAACAAACATTACCATCAGATCCAGAAAATATCAATCAGCTAGGAACGCCTGTCCTTGAGTCCAATTTGAAGACAAGGGCAGAAATGGCAATTTTGGATCAAAATGGGGTCCACGTGTGGGCCCGCTTTGCACCGAAAAATGTGTCAGGGACAAATATTTCCAAATTTGCCAAACTTAGTGTCAACAGGTCAGGAACGATGATACGAACCCAACGGAACTTCCAGAATTGGATTCCGATGAGCCGTTCTCAAAATCGCCCGTCAAGTGGAGCCGGTAGGGCCCACGACACGCGATTTCGTCAACGTTCTCAGAATCGAACCAAACTTGGGTCACAGGACCAACGTATCGCTACGAGTCCGATGGCGCAAGTTTCGTTTTGATCCGACGTGTGTACACAAAGTTATGACGCGTTCCAGAAAGGGCGGATACGAGACGGTGTCCGCGGATACGCGTTGATTCCGGTGTGCACGCACATCCAAATCAACTTCTGCGAAATCCTGAACATCCGTATCAACGACGCGCACGTATCGGTGAAGACCGCACGCGACCAAGTCGTCCCGTTTGGTGGGGCGCACTCAGTTCCGGGGTGAATCAGGGCGTTATTTTTCCTGTTTTTGGATCGCGGTTCGCGATCGCCACAGGACGCGATGCCCCGAGCGGGTTGCACGGGCACCGAGAGGGTCACGCAGGCTATGCGACGCAACTAACGGAATCGAAAACGGGTAAACGAGAAGGGAGATACGCGTACCTGAACAGGATCCGAAAAACCCGAAAATTCCGTGTCCGACACGTGTCCGACACGACGCATGACTTAGGATTAGGGTTTCGGGGTGCTGTCGGAGCTCCGGCGGCTCGGGGGCACTGCGGTCGGAGGTGGAGGTGGAGGGGCGGCGCTGGCGATGCGCCGGAGCGGGCGGGGGACGCCGGCGGCTGCCGGAGGTGGCGCAGTTGCTGCTGCGGGGTCGGGGTCTTCTCGGTCGGGTTCTGGGGACGGGCGGTTGGGCGGAGCTGGGCTAGGCTGAGGCGGGCGGGGATGGCGGCTAGGCGAGGAGGGCGGTGAGGCGGAGCCGGTGGTGGTTCGTGGTGGTGGCGGGGTAGGCTAAGGCAGGCCGGGGCTAGGGTTTATATAGGCAGCGGGCGGTGGGGGTCGGCCGGGCGAGGCGGAGCGGAGTGGTCGACGTGGCGGGGAGCACGGAGCTCGCGGGGGCGTGGGCCGAGCGAAGCGGGCGGCACACGGCCGGGCGGGGCGGCGGACGAATCGGTCCACGGAGGCGTGGGTGGAGAAGCGGGTTCATGGGTCGGGTCGGCCGGGTTCGGGTCTGGCAGACCCGACCCGACCCGACCCGATAGCCCATGGGCTCGGTTGGGCTAGGCTGGGCCTTGGGCTGGGTTTAATTTGGTTTTAATTGGGTTTTAAATAATAGAATAATTAATAATAATAAAATATAGTTTTTAGGTGTTATAAAATAGGTCCGGGGCCCAATAAATTCCAGAAAAATTACCCTAAGTCCAGTTTTTTATTTTACACGCAAAAATATTATTTTTATAATATTTTAATATATTTTAAAAACATTTAATTTTATTTAATACCAAAAATACCTCGTTTTTAATTAGCAAAAATTCCCAAAAATCCTAGAAAATCCCGGAAAATTCGGTTTTGAAAATCTTGAAAAATCAGGGAGTTTACAATCTACCCCCTTAAGAGGATTGTGTCCTCGCAATCAAAGAATAACCGGTCAACAGAGATGACACGGGTGCAAGTATGGTTCGAAACACATCACAAGACACTTAGGGAAAATGTCGTTTCCCTAAGAATGAAAGTTATGCACTTTCTAGAGTAAAGAAATTCTAGTTAAAGCAAGAAAACTACAATTTTTAGAAAAATCAGGTTATTATTAACAAGTTCTAAATTACTAGGTTGGGGCTGAGGTCACGAACCAAATAGGCACGAGCTAAAACAATACTAGAAACGGTAGCTACGAATCACTTACGCGCATTAGCTACTCCAAGAGTCTGCGCATTCTCCACGGTCATCGCCAGGGCTTGTTCGCGTCCTTGCAGTCGATTCTTCTGCTGCTGAACCTGCTGGAAGAGTAGTGCCTGGGGTATCAAGGGTGGCATCGGCTGATACCCTCCTGGAGCTGGTGGTAGGACTTCTTGAACTTCCGTTTGCGGTGCTCCCAATGCTGGATAGGATGGCCTCGGTTCTGGTAACGCTTGCTGGTTAACCATTGGTGCTCCGTCTCGACGCTCAGGGCATTCCTTCACTAAATGTTGACTAGATCCGCAAGCTAAACATAATCTCTTCTTTCGTCTGCACTCGTTCTCAGTATGGCCTCGCTTGCGACAATATAGACAGATAGGTATTGCCTGTGGAGATGCTTCTGGTGGCTGGTGTATGTGAGGTCTTTTTGCAACCTCTTCTTGTAGTGCTCCGGCTGGTGCTGATGTGGATGGCCGTTTCAGACTGGTCTCTCTCCTGATGACGCGCTCCATGCGTCATGCTGCAGCAAGGACGTCCGGGTAAGATGTAGGTACAACGGATCCAATTAGTTTCTGTAGCTCAATGTTTAGTCCGTCGAAGAACTTCTCGGCCTTCTCTTCTTCCGTCGGGATCAATGTTGGGGCGAAGCGACTTAGACGAATGAACTCAGCATTGTACTCTTCCACCGTCTTAGCATCCTGAGTGAGGTGATTAAACTTGTCCCGAAGTTTTGATCGAGCGATAGCTGGAATGTATATCTCCTGAAAGAGTCTAGAGAACTCTTCCCAAGTGACTCGGTCTGGTCCGAGCCGTGTCTCCTCGGATAGCCACCAGTGATGTGCATTATCCGTCAACTGCATCCTGACGGCAGTCATCCAACGTTCCCTTGGAACCTCAGCTGCTTCTAATTGATGTTGGGTTTGGTGAGCCACTCATGAACTTCAGTGGGCTCCTCCTTGCCTGAGAAGGTACGGGACTTTAGCTGGCAGAAATCAGAAATAGAGCCTGTCGTTGGTCGTCGTGCTGGTAGATCTGCCTGCTCTAGTGCGGTTACTAGGCTGCGACTGAAAGCCTCTTGTTGAGCTTGCGTTATTGCATAGATCATTTGAAATATCTGCTGTCCGTCCATGGCCTGCCCTGGTGGAATTACGGGCATTGGTGGAGTAAATTGCGTCGATGGTGGAATGTCATCGTCCTGGACTCTCGAGGCATGTTGTTGAGCTGATTGTCCTCCATCCACTAGTGTTACTTCATCTTCGTTGGTTACCACAGCATCTCGTGGTGATTCTATGGGAGTCTCGTCGTTCACTCGCGAATCCATAACCCTGCAACCAAAATAAACAATAAGAGGCGCACAGGAATCAAGGCAGGATGCAAGTCAAGAAATTAATTCGAATCCGATATGGATATCAAGAACGTTTCAAGCAAGTGGATGAGATCCTAAAACTTATCCTATTCTTATTGCAGGCCTGTTCGGTCCCTAAGTTGAAACCGAACAATTTAGTCGTAGACCTGCATGGGCTACCAAAAAAACTATGTCACGCCCCAGTCCCAGAATACCGAGGGACTGGCTGCACGGCAATGGCCAACAGCATGCACCAATGGACAACCCAATTTAATGGATCCATCAGGGCATGTTTAAGTTGTAGTCTAACAGTAAATAGAGCAAATGTTACAATTCACAGACTAATCTAATCTCATCCACAACAGATAGTCACAGATTAAATGCCAGAATAATGCAGATAAATGTAAACTAGCATATCTCAATAAAATGTCTCGGGGAACAATCCGAGAATATGTCTGATACATCAATGCAAATAGACAGGAATAAAGGAACTGAAAATAGAAACAGGAATAACTGACTATATATAACCAATACTCAGGAGAAGTCCTCTGGCACGATCTCGTTCTCAGGTTCTGGTACAGCTCCTGGAAGTGCTCTTGTACGGTATATCTCTGGATGAATCTCTTCAGCTATACCTGGGGACATAATCCGGATCCAGGTCCTCAGGGGACAACAAGGTACAGAAAATACAAGCCATAATAATGCAGTGAAATAGTCAATAAAATAAACAGGGTAATTATGTAACCATTTATGTGAAATACAGGTGAGAATATCATCAGTACTCAGGCTGAGACTTCTACAAGCTCTGTGTAGGGGAGCCGGTAGCAGCGATATCATGTAGTTGTCTAGCTTGTAGTGAGACCAAGACGCCGGCATAATATAGTCAACCTGTAGCATGTGTATCTCTCCAGCAATAAATGGAACAATAGGAAAATACTAAATAACCAGCTAAGTGATATGCAAGATGAGAGCAGCACAAGAACTCAGGCTGAAACCACTACAAGCTCTGTGTCGGGGAGCCGGGTAGCAGTGATATCATGTGGTTGCCTAGCTCGTCGTGAGACTAAGACGCTGGCATAATATATAAAATCAACCTGTAGCCTGTGTGTCTCTCCCCACCCAATATAATCATACGTCTCATGTCCATGACACGCAGGATCAAGTCTAATGCAGCAAGTCATAATAAGCTCTAAGCATATATATAAAGGATATGTCATGAACCTGAATCCTATACAGAATCACCATGAATGTCTCAGGAAGACTCTGTCTCATGAATAGTGTCAAGTGTCCTGGGTTATAATGTACTTGTTAGGACAAGTACGAGAAAGATGGGGTCTCGGTATCCATGTCTAGATAACAATACACAACGCCGCATACGGTGTTGGCACCCGACTATGAATCGGACACTAAGTAAAGTCACACGGTCCTCGGTCAAGCATGAACCACAATATATATATATATATATAAGCCAAGAAAATAAGTAGCAAGAACTGCAAGTTTTGGCGAGGTACACTTGCCTGTGGTTCTGGCTCCAACTGTAGCTCTGGTATTTGTGCAATCTCCAGGAACATCTCCGGATGCTGAAACAAACATTACCATCAGATCCAAAAAATATTAATCAGCTAGGAACGCCTGTCCTTGAGTCCAATTTGGAGACAAGGACAGAAATAACAATTTTGGGTCAAAACGGGGTCCACATGTGGGCCCGCTTTGCACCGAAAAATGTGTCAGGGACAAAGGTCTCCAAATTCGCCAAACTTAGTGTCAACAGGTCAGGAACGATGATACGAACCCAACGGAACTTCCAGAATTGGATTCCGATGAGTCGTTCTCAAAATCGTCCGTCAAGTGGAGCCGGTGGGGCCCACAACACGCGATTTCGTCAACGTTCTCAGAATCGAACCAAACTTGGATCACAGGACCAGCGTATCGCTACGAGTCCGATGGCGCAAGTTTCGTTTCGATTCGACGTGTGTACATAAAGTTACGGCACATTCCAGAAAGGGCGGATACGCGTTGATTCCGGTGTGCACGCACATCCAAATCAACTTCTGCGAAATCTCGCACGTCCGTATCAACGACGCGCACGTATCGGTGAAGACCGCACGCGACCAAGTCGTCCCGTTTGGCCGGGCGCGCTCAGTTCCGGGGTGAATCAGGGCGTTATTTTTCCTGTTTTTGGATCGCGGTTCGCGATCGCCACAGGACGCGATGCCCCGAGCGGGTTGCACGGGCACCGAGAAGGTCACGCAGGCTACGCGACGCAACTGACGGAATCGAAAACGGGTAAACGAGAAGGAAGATACGCGTACCTGAACAGGGTCCGAAAAACCCAAAAATTCCGTGTCCGACACATGTCCGACACGACGCAAGACTTAGGGTTAGGGTTTCGGGGTGCTGTCGGAGCTCCGGCGGCTCGGGGGCACTACGGTCGGAGGTGGAGGCGGAGGGGCGGCGCTGGCGATGCGCCGGAGCGGGCGGGGGACCCCGGCGGCTGCCGGAGGCGGCGCAGCTGGGCGAGGAGGGCGGGGATGGCGGCTAGGCGAGGAGGGCGGTGAGGCGAGGAGGGCGGTGACCGGAGGCGGAGCCGGTGGTGGTTCGTGGTGGTGGCGGGGTAGGCTAAGGCAGGCCGGGGCTAGGGTTTATATAGGCAGCGGGCGGTGGGGGTCGGCCGGGCGAGACGGAGCGGAGTGGTCGACGTGGCGGGGAGCGCGGAGCTCGCGGGGGCGGAGGCCGAAAGAAGCGGGCGGCACGCGGCCGGGCGGGGCGGCGGACGAATCGGTCCGCGGAGGCGTGGGGGGAGAAGCGGGTTCATGGGTCGGGTCGGCCGGGTTCGGGTCTGGCAGATCCGACCCGACCCGATAGCCCATGGGCTCGGTTGGGCTAGGCTGGGCCTTGGGCTGGGTTTAATTTGGTTTTAATTGGGTTTTAAATAATAGAATAATTAATAATAATAAAATATAGTTTTTAGGTGTTATAAAATAGGTCCGGGGCCCAATAAATTTCAGAAAAATTACCCTAAGTCTAGTTTTTCATTTTTTACGCAAAAATATTATTTTCATAATATTTTAATATATTTTAAAAATATTTACTTTTATTTAATGCCAAAAATATCTCATTTTTAATTAGCAAAAATTCCCGAAAAATCCCAGAAAATCCCAAAAAATTCGGTTTTGAAAATCTTAAAAAATCAGGGGGTTTACAAAATTGATATAAAACCTAATGTCAAAGTCTCCAAATACATCCAAACAAGCTCCAACTTCCTTCCACGGGTAGCCCTAAGGTCTAAGAAGGTTCTAAACTACTAATTACACTATATTAGAGTAATCACAAGGAGAAAAATCAGGGTTTACCTCTTGGGAGTTGGAATCCCAAGCCATAGTCTCCA